>OX375798.1:27799921-28999921 GCA_947359425.1 Lagria hirta
GCATTTTTCAAATATTACTTTCGTTTATTTATACTTTCAACGAAGTAGATGGTAATTTAATGCTACTTATTTAATTGTTAGATTTAACAAGTTTATTACTGAAACGAAAAGCAGTCAAATTAACATTATTTGCACGTTTAAAAAAGTTATTATATTTCTAAGAGAAGCGCTTGAGAGACTTGTTCAGGTACAAACCTATACCTAATTCAGATTCTATCGTTAAATAATATTATTACAATCAATATTATCATCATTAATATAGATTTGCAATAAAGTTATTTAAAATAAACAACAAAACTTTTTTTTAAATATTTTGTTTTTTAACAAAAATCGGTAGGCAATACTAAATTTGAACTTATTTAACCAAATTTGAACATTCTAGCTACTTTACAGTAAATATGGTACAAACTAAGAGTCATTTTATCAATAACATTTTATTACCGTATTTGTAAAAACATGAAAAAGTACACCATTTGCAATATCTAACTACTAAAAAATCATTACGCTTATTAATATAATAAGAAATTGTACGGCATGATATAGATTGTTGACGATAAAAAAGTTAAGAAATGTTTCTTTAGAACTTCAGACTAATGAAATAAAATGTCTAACTATCTTTGTCTTTTTGTACATTTTTTTTAAAGAAGCTTTTAATTTGATTAATTTACCGTTTCAAGTAGCTTTAGTATTGCTGCTCTACCGTTTAAGAATTGCTACAGAGTTTTTATCAGCGGTCTGCACAAAAATTCAACGATTACAATAATATAAAGACCGTAACGAAAAAAAAAGTGAATTTATACCACAAATTCAAAAATATTTTTTACATAAACACAATAAATCTATTCAAAGCAACAGCAATAATAATGTGTTTCTTAAAACAAATGTAAAATGTTCAATATAATATCCTATATTTATCTACAAGAAAAAAAAACGGGCACTTTTTCAATTGTCTAAAACTGTGGAAACATGAGCTGTAGAAGTATTATCAAATTCATTTTGTGTTAAAGTATTATTTTTTATACAGAATTAACTTTTACAATAAATTATACTTAATACAATGTAGTTTCTGACATACACCATCTTTATGATTTTAAAGTATCTTACGTGGAGATTTTTAATTGATATTTTACAATGCTCAAATATACTAAAATTAAATATTAAATACTAAATGTCTTATAAGAGATCTTAACTAGCTATTAAAAGCACCAATCTTTTTTTGACTGCATATATGTATGTAAGAAAGCACTGTATATCGCTTAACTCAATCAACAACCACTGCCTCATAATGTGTCAACTGAATAAAATGTGTTGGTTTCTTGTAAATATATAAACAGTCAGTTGTGTTTTAAAGCGAAATTTTGTTTTCTTAACATAAATATTGCAAAAAATAATTAGTTTTCTAATTTTTTTATAAGATGTTAAAAATAATGCAATAAGTTTTTTATGTGAAGGTTTGGTTGTGATCACTGTCACACCCAATAACTTATGGAAGAAGTTAAATGCTTGAATTTTTGTATAATGCATAAAAAGTTGTATCTCTGAGCATCTCATAAAAGTGTAATATATCTTGTAACTCTTGAGGACAGCACTGTTTTGTTCTTATTAAAAATTCGTCAGTCCAGGACATTGCAAGAACCAGTACACTTTTATAAGCTCGATCTTTACTGTATCTACGTTTCTAACAACGGGCATAATAGGTGAATGAGTTGGAACCTTTTATGCATTATGACGCAAGCATTAAGGGCATATTAGAACTCAATGAGATTTATCTTAATCAGGTGGTATTATGTTTTTTATGTTTTAAAAAAATGAGTTGATGTAGATTTATGATTATATTCACACAAATTAAAGCTCAATACTACAGAACCATTAATAAAATATCTTTTTAACCGTTGTTAAGTCCTTTATCTATCTTTATCTTATCTATGTCTATATATGAAACCACGGCACAGAAACTTGACTGTTTTTATCTTTGAAAGAAAGATGGTATCCAAAATTACAGCTTAGCTTAAAAAATAACAAACTTATGTCGTAAAAAAGCTACAAAACTTAATAGAAATTTTACATTGTATTTTAAACACTGTATTAAAAACAGAAGAACATAAATTAATGAAACGTGATAAAAGTTATATTGTTAGAAATCGGTTTACTTTTTTTTGCTGTAGATTGTTATATTACAATACATTTTAGCGTAAAACCTTTCATATAATGTTTTTTTAACTTAAGTAGGTAAAAATTTCAAATAAACAGATATGGGAAATCATACATTTAGACCGCGCAAACATCAATTATGTTAAAATATTTACAAAAACCCTGTTTTTCACATCTAAATCTTATTTTTTAATCATTAACAAGTGTCAGTTCTAAATTAATAAAAAATACACTCAAAATAACATATGTTTAAGTATTCTTTAGAAGACAATACAAATTATATAAAATTGCACTTAATGGTTGAGTATACTTATTAATTAATTGATTAATCAGATTTTAATAAATAAAAAATTTATTTGTAGTCAAATAAAAAAAATTATACTTACAATCAATTAAATAAATTAGGTAGTCGTAGGATTATAGCCAATTTAAACCATCCAGGGATAGATCTAAAATAAATAAAAATGTAAAATATCAAAACTAAAGTTCTTATTGTGCTGCTTATACGTATACCACAAAAATGTATACAAAAAATTGAAGTAATTTATATAAGTGGTGATAAAAATAGTACTTATACTATACGATTTTTTTAGAAAATTATATTAAAACTAATGTATACCTGCCAAACAAATCAAATGAATCTTTAATTCAGGATTTTTTTGCATTTTCTTAACAAAAAAATTTATTTAATTGATCAATATAAAAAAAATTACTAGTATAGATATATACTTAACTTTAAAGGATCCAGCAAAAACTATTAATCTCTTTTTGGACTAGTAAAAATATTAATGTTGCTGAATGGTTTGAATTATTGCATTTAATGATTTTCATCTTTATTTCTGGTGTCTCCTAGTCTATAACAAACGAAAAAATTATTATTATTCAATAACTAATAATGCAACTTACCTTTTAATTAGCTGATATTAAACCAATGTTTAGTTGACAAGAAAAATTTCAAAATGGCAGCTGTTCTCCCAGTCTCTTTGTTCTGTATGACGCTGATGCAGCAATTTTTTTCATATCAAGTTCCTTGCACCAGTTCTTTATCAATTGCATTATTTAGCAATAATTACGGAAAAAAGAGGCTTTAAGTACTCAGGTTTGCTCCACCAAATTTGTTTCGGGTTTCTCTACATAAAACTAAATTATTTTACAGTATTCGCTAGCGACTGCTGTTAAAAATATAAATATTGATATTTTTAACAGCAGTCGCTAGCGAATACTGTAAAATAATTTAGTTTTATGTAGAGAAACCCGAAACAAATTTGGTGGAGCAAACCTGAGTACTTAAAGCCTCTTTTTTCCGTAATTATTGCTAAATAATGCAATTGATAAAGAACTGGTGCAAGGAACTTGATATGAAAAAAATTGCTGCATCAGCGTCATACAGAACAAAGAGACTGGGAGAACAGCTGCCATTTTGAAATTTTTCTTGTCAACTAAACATTGGTTTAATATCAGCTAATTAAAAGGTAAGTTGCATTATTAGTTATTGAATAATAATAATTTTTTCGTTTGTTATAGACTAGGAGACACCAGAAATAAAGATGAAAATCATTAAATGCAATAATTCAAACCATTCAGCAACATTAATATTTTTACTAGTCCAAAAAGAGATTAATAGTTTTTGCTGGATCCTTTAAAGTTAAGTATATATCTATACTAGTAATTTTTTTTATATTGATCAATTAAATAAATTTTTTTGTTAAGAAAATGCAAAAAAATCCTGAATTAAAGATTCATTTGATTTGTTTGGCAGGTATACATTAGTTTTAATATAATTTTCTAAAAAAATCGTATAGTATAAGTACTATTTTTATCACCACTTATATAAATTACTTCAATTTTTTGTATACATTTTTGTGGTATACGTATAAGCAGCACAATAAGAACTTTAGTTTTGATATTTTACATTTTTATTTATTTTAGATCTATCCCTGGATGGTTTAAATTGGCTATAATCCTACGACTACCTAATTTATTTAATTGATTGTAAGTATAATTTTTTTTATTTGACTACAAATAAATTTTTTATTTATTAAAATCTGATTAATCAATTAATTAATAAGTATACTCAACCATTAAGTGCAATTTTATATAATTTGTATTGTCTTCTAAAGAATACTTAAACATATGTTATTTTGAGTGTATTTTTTATTAATTTAGAACTGACACTTGTTAATGATTAAAAAATAAGATTTAGATGTGAAAAACAGGGTTTTTGTAAATATTTTAACATAATTGATGTTTGCGCGGTCTAAATGTATGATTTCCCATATCTGTTTATTTGAAATTTTTACCTACTTAAGTTAAAAAAACATTATATGAAAGGTTTTACGCTAAAATGTATTGTAATATAACAATCTACAGCAAAAAAAAGTAAACCGATTTCTAACAATATAACTTTTATCACGTTTCATTAATTTATGTTCTTCTGTTTTTAATACAGTGTTTAAAATACAATGTAAAATTTCTATTAAGTTTTGTAGCTTTTTTACGACATAAGTTTGTTATTTTTTAAGCTAAGCTGTAATTTTGGATACCATCTTTCTTTCAAAGATAAAAACAGTCAAGTTTCTGTGCCGTGGTTTCATATATAGACATAGATAAGATAAAGATAGATAAAGGACTTAACAACGGTTAAAAAGATATTTTATTAATGGTTCTGTAGTATTGAGCTTTAATTTGTGTGAATATAATCATAAATCTACATCAACTCATTTTTTTAAAACATAAAAAACATAATACCACCTGATTAAGATAAATCTCATTGAGTTCTAATATGCCCTTAATGCTTGCGTCATAATGCATAAAAGGTTCCAACTCATTCACCTATTATGCCCGTTGTTAGAAACGTAGATACAGTAAAGATCGAGCTTATAAAAGTGTACTGGTTCTTGCAATGTCCTGGACTGACGAATTTTTAATAAGAACAAAACAGTGCTGTCCTCAAGAGTTACAAGATATATTACACTTTTATGAGATGCTCAGAGATACAACTTTTTATGCATTATACAAAAATTCAAGCATTTAACTTCTTCCATAAGTTATTGGGTGTGACAGTGATCACAACCAAACCTTCACATAAAAAACTTATTGCATTATTTTTAACATCTTATAAAAAAATTAGAAAACTAATTATTTTTTGCAATATTTATGTTAAGAAAACAAAATTTCGCTTTAAAACACAACTGACTGTTTATATATTTACAAGAAACCAACACATTTTATTCAGTTGACACATTATGAGGCAGTGGTTGTTGATTGAGTTAAGCGATATACAGTGCTTTCTTACATACATATATGCAGTCAAAAAAAGATTGGTGCTTTTAATAGCTAGTTAAGATCTCTTATAAGACATTTAGTATTTAATATTTAATTTTAGTATATTTGAGCATTGTAAAATATCAATTAAAAATCTCCACGTAAGATACTTTAAAATCATAAAGATGGTGTATGTCAGAAACTACATTGTATTAAGTATAATTTATTGTAAAAGTTAATTCTGTATAAAAAATAATACTTTAACACAAAATGAATTTGATAATACTTCTACAGCTCATGTTTCCACAGTTTTAGACAATTGAAAAAGTGCCCGTTTTTTTTTCTTGTAGATAAATATAGGATATTATATTGAACATTTTACATTTGTTTTAAGAAACACATTATTATTGCTGTTGCTTTGAATAGATTTATTGTGTTTATGTAAAAAATATTTTTGAATTTGTGGTATAAATTCACTTTTTTTTTCGTTACGGTCTTTATATTATTGTAATCGTTGAATTTTTGTGCAGACCGCTGATAAAAACTCTGTAGCAATTCTTAAACGGTAGAGCAGCAATACTAAAGCTACTTGAAACGGTAAATTAATCAAATTAAAAGCTTCTTTAAAAAAAATGTACAAAAAGACAAAGATAGTTAGACATTTTATTTCATTAGTCTGAAGTTCTAAAGAAACATTTCTTAACTTTTTTATCGTCAACAATCTATATCATGCCGTACAATTTCTTATTATATTAATAAGCGTAATGATTTTTTAGTAGTTAGATATTGCAAATGGTGTACTTTTTCATGTTTTTACAAATACGGTAATAAAATGTTATTGATAAAATGACTCTTAGTTTGTACCATATTTACTGTAAAGTAGCTAGAATGTTCAAATTTGGTTAAATAAGTTCAAATTTAGTATTGCCTACCGATTTTTGTTAAAAAACAAAATATTTAAAAAAAAGTTTTGTTGTTTATTTTAAATAACTTTATTGCAAATCTATATTAATGATGATAATATTGATTGTAATAATATTATTTAACGATAGAATCTGAATTAGGTATAGGTTTGTACCTGAACAAGTCTCTCAAGCGCTTCTCTTAGAAATATAATAACTTTTTTAAACGTGCAAATAATGTTAATTTGACTGCTTTTCGTTTCAGTAATAAAACTTGTTAAATCTAACAATTAAATAAGTAGCATTAAATTACCATCTACTTCGTTGAAAGTATAAATAAACGAAAGTAATATTTGAAAAATGCTCTTACATTAATAGTTTTATCAAGTAGTTGCTCATTACTCATTAATATGTTTAATAAAGTGGTTTTCATTTTAGAGCCTATAATTTACATATGTTTTTAGACTCTATAAGTAAATATTTTTGTGTGTATAAACAACTTTAAAATCAATCACTTATTGTGCACACAGGTTTAAATAATAACTTTATTTTTATTAAAAAACGCTTTTCTTAGTTTACATCTTGGTCTAAAGTACTAAAGTAAAAAAAAGATTTTAAGTCTAAAATTATTATTTTGCATATGTAATAATTGTTAACATACAAAATTTTAAAACGTAAAACCGGAATAAGTCATTGATATATTTGATCTAAAACTATTAAATACTTAACATTAGGCAAACATATTTACCAAAACAATATATTCTCACGAATAATTTTTTCTTATAATGTTCTAAATGTATAAAACTACAATTTTTGCTGTATACTTAAATGAAGTATACTACTCAATAATTTTCAATATGTAACAATTTACTAACTTGTATTATTTATATTGTTCGTTTAAATTTGTTTTTATTTTGTTATCGCAATAGAAAAATTTATGGTGATTTATATCTTTCATCTCTCTCTCTCTTTTACCTTGATTAAAAATACGCTCAAGCAAGATTTCATCGCTTTGCAGTCTATGTTATTATAAAAACAAAAAAATTAAGTACTGCATATAAGCTGGTTAACTCTTGTCAAATCTATCTGTAGAAAACCAATAATGTTTGATGCTAATGGTTTATTTGTGAAAATTAATGAAAAATCTTTGTTTTAGGTATTTTAATCATGTTTACAGTTCTACCTACAATTACCTTCTAAGCCAATATAACCAAGAATTTACAAAGACGACCAACAAGAAATAAATCCACGTAGCGTCTATGGTGATAGAAATTGGAAATACTGCGCTTGACCCTACTAAGATTATCTACGTACCTGTAGAAAATAAATAATTTTTTGATGCTAATGGTTTATTTGTGAAAATTAATGAATTTTTTTTAGGTATTATAATCTTATTTTTAGTTTTACCATTAACTTCTAAGCCAATATAGCGAAGAATTTTCGAAGACGACCAACAAGAGCTCAGTCTACTTCTGTGGTGTCGAAGTTTAACGCGGTTAAAAAATAGTTATAATCACAGTCATATCAGTAGTAAAACACTTAATAATTTTGAAACAAACAATAAATACAGTTTTAAAAAATATGTAATCAAAGAAGCAGTTAGAATTATTGGTATAAAACCGCTCGTATCAGTTATGTTTAAACTCAGTTGAATTTACGTAAAACACTTAAGACTGACGCAGCCGTTTGCACTTTTTTAAAAGGGTTTCTGATTATAAGTTGATAAGGCTATTGAATATAAATTTAGAAGCACACAACGTAACTTTGTTCAGTTTACATATTATTGGAAGCAACACTTTTAACACAGCTTTTACATGTTATTTACTTCAAGTTGCACAAGAGTAAATATCGTTTTTTTATTGCTTTGTTTACTGGTTTTTTACAAAAAAAAAAACTAATAATATTAATATAAAGTAAATTTTATAATATTAGTTGATACTTATCTTGTAATGAGTATATAAACACTGCTTATAGAAAAATCTATTTTAATAATATTGCTAATTGAGTTTTTTCATTAAACTTTCTTTTTTTTAAGCAATAAAAATTAAAAAAATAAAAGTAAATTTATGTCATAGGTATCTGATACCACTAAGTATTACGGGGATCAACAAGTGTTCAACATCAACGAAACTGTTCAAACATTGATTACAAAATGAATTAAGCATAAAACAAAACAAATCTAGTTTATTTTCAAAACTTATGACGCTTATCTTTGTTGTTCTGCCTCTCTTGATTTACTTTTTGTTGCTGCGACTATTATTTGGGTTGCTTTTTAGAAAATGTTTAATCTTTATACATCGGTATACTATTCAATCGGTACAAAACCACCCTAAGGCGATTGTTTTTTTCACTCGAACAAGCTGTTAGATATACGTGAACAGTATTCAGTACAGTATAACTATGCAGTTTTGCCATGTTTGACTGATCACGTATCTAAAGCCGGTACGTGAACGTGTTGAGCAGTAAACAAATGGTTATAAGTAAGGTGGTCGCTGTAAGATAAACGAACTGGGCTGCTGTAAAGACGTAAAATGCGCCAGCCGTATATGTTTTGGATCAATGTCTGTGTACTCTACTTTTTTATTAGCATGTTGGAGCATATCTGCTTATAAAGTTCACCATCAGATAATTTAAATCGATACAATATTTTGTAAATATGGTATAAACAAATTTATAATCACTTACAAATAACAAAAATGATTTATTTTTGTACAAAACTCTAGTTGGACTTAAAACCCTTTTTTGAATTAACAAATAGGTACATATGAATTTTTTTTTAAAAGCCGTAAAAAACAAAAAGTAGAGAGAGTCAAATTTCAAAAATCAAAGTTTTGGGCTTTGTACTCACTGTTAATAGTGTATGCTTATAAGAAGCTGTATGGGTTTCCTGACTTTGACTTAATAGCCAAAGAAATAATGCATAATAAAGTTTACTTTTTTAAATCAATATGAATACAGCTTTTATTTTCTATATTGTAAATTAGTAAAAAAAAGGAAAGATAGTAAGATCTAAAGTTAGCAAATCGAGATTTTAAACCTTTAAGATGTTTTAAAGTTAACCCTGAGATCTAATCCAGTACTCTAAGTTTTCTCAGAGTTGATCCCAATAGCCAGTACTAACTAATCAGATTTTTGTATTTCTATGTATAGTGCGTATTATAAACTTTTACATATACTATCAATTTTGACAGGTATCCTTTAGAGTAAATATTCTTCTTTTTCTACATATTGCAAATAATACAACATTTATTTATAAACAGTTTTTATGTTTGAATAGGAGTTCATAATAAATACTGTATAATTGTAAGGTCTTAAAGAGCATTTAAGTCCTAATTAGTTATGATTCTTTCAGTCAGCTTTAATAATAAGTTTTTTTTATTCGAATAAGTGCAATACATGCATATCGACCATGGTATAAGAGCAACAGGGCATTATAGCATAGGTTAGCATATCATGGGTTTAACAATTTTTCTATCGTTGTTTCTTGATACAATATTATCATTTTTATTTTATGAGTCAACTTTGATAGTGGCGTCATTATCATATTTTTCTATTGAGAGCCCAGCTTAATATATTATACAAACATCTCTATTTTTCCAATGTCTAAATTTACAGTAGTCATATTAAATTCCAAGAATTTTATTAAAGTAGTCATGTTGATTGATTATTGATTGATTATTGGTAGGTATCACACAATTTACATTTTTACCTGAAAAAGTTTAGCTCTCGCTATTGTTTTATAGCCGCCATTATATGTGACGCTTGCGCAATCAATTTCAAGAACACATATCTCAAAGAAAAAATTCATGGTTAATCATCGACGGAGGAAAAATTTCAAGTGAAGCTGCGCAATTAACTAAGGCTTGTGGAAAGCGCATGCGCAAACGGTCATGGCAAATATTCCAAGATCAAGACAACAGGTGTTAACGCTCACGGTCGTTGATTGGTTATTGATTACTTATTGATTGATTAGTGTTTGATTATTGGTATCGCACAATTTACATTTTTTTAACTGATAGCTCTCGCTTAATGATTGATTTATGGTAGCCATTATATGTGACGCTTGCGCAATAAGTTTTACAAACACATCATATCAAGGTGACGATGGTTAATCATCATTTGGAGACAAATATCCAAGTGGAACTGTGCGATTAACTAAGGCAAGTGAGAAGCGCATGCGCAAACGGTCAATGCAAATATTCCAAGATCAAGACAACAGGTGTTAAGGCTCATGGTCATGTGGCAGGTGTTCCGAAATCGCCATCTTACTGTATTTCCAATTCAAAGAAATAAAGTTGATTACTTATTGATTAATTATCGATTGATTATCGATTATTGATTATTGATTGATTATTGATTGATTATCGATTATTGATTATTGATTATTGATTATCGATTATTGATTATTGATTATTGGCCGCTCATTGGTCGATTCTTGGTATTACAAAATTTACATTTTTTTATTTAAGCACGTCTAGCTTTGCTCGCGCTTAATGAGTGAATGCTCCAAAGTGGCTATCACAATTTTCGAAAAAAGTGGTGGGGGGAAAGGAATGTGGTGGGGGGAGAACAAAGTAGTGGGAGAGCAAATGTACAAAACAGGTGTTCCATGGTCGTCCCAAGGTTCAAGGTCAAGGACATTCCAAAGTCCAAGGTCATATGACGTAAAAGTGGTGGGGGGGGCATTTGCACCCCCATTCTATATCTACTTAATATAATTATAATAATAGTCAAGCGCTCTTTTGTTGTGGATAAAGACGTACCAATCCAAGAATCAATGATATGATGGATTTATTATTTATTAAGCACTACATTGCTTTGATAATGCTTTTTTTATCCCATCATATATTTGTAACAATTTTGTTGGTCAACCTAGATCACATAGTAGACCTAGATTAAATTGTACAACAACTTAGGTCACATAGTAAATGTAGGTTATTTTATGTCCCATAACATAACACTAATTTTTTGCAATTACATAATGCAAATCAGCGTGGACCTCTTTTATTCTAGTGGTAGAAAGAAATAAGTGAAAACAAGGTGGCGTTAAAGTTGTCGTGGTGATTAACATTCTGTTGAATTTGTTGGATACTCCCCTCCCTACTTTCGACCAACGGCTGGACACATTTTTGAAAGTCTCAAACGCATTATTGTGACAAAATTCACCCTTGACGCAGACCTCATATAGTATCATGTTTTAATTTCAAAATACTATATGGATTTGTTTTAAAAATTGTTTTTTTTGCCGTTATATAAATTAGAAATGATTTGTTTTTTTATTTTTGCGTTTTTTTTTAAGTTATCTGTTATTTTATTAAATTATTACTTATAGTATTTTTCCTGTACTTTCTATCAACTGAACAAAAAATTTGAAGATTACAAAAGGCCTTGGAAACATTTTGCATGTTTTTGATTGAATCATTGAAACAATCAAAACTTAAATGTAACAAAATGGGAACGCCAGATTCTCTTTTAAGAGAATTTGCCATTTTTTGTGTGAATGATGTAGCAGAAAGAAGTATTACATTAATAGAAGAGTACAACCAATGTCTTACTAAAAATAAAAAACAGTTGCAAATAGTTAAAAGTTTAAAAAAACATTTTCAATTGTAACAAAAAAAATTGATTTTAAAATTAGTAAAAAAAGTTAAAAATAAATGTGAGAGTTTTTAATTTTATAATAATTTATAGTTATATTCAAAAGAAAAATACGCCAATAAGACGCTAAATACAACTAAACCTCATTGAGAGCCATATGGCATCTTAAATCAGAAAGGGAGAAATTGGTTTTAGCATCCTTAGAAAGGTTAAGTAGCGGTAGTAATTAGTGAACTGAGGGAGATGGGAACGAATAATAAAGGTCTTCGAACGGTCGGTCGGGCGTTATTTGTGCTGGTGAACGGTGAATTGTTTATAAAGAGAAAAAGAGAGACAACGTGTGTTGTTGTCGTTGCTAATGATAATGTGTTGTTTTATGATATAGAGAAACAGGACAAATATGAATTTAATGCTGACTCTCTGGATTTGAAGGAATAATGAGAAAAGTATTATTGATAAGTTATAATATACCGGTAGCATAAATATGTTAATATGAAAATCCACGACAGAAACTATAGATTAATACCTGGACTACAGTCTATGTGGCCTTGCATCTCAGACTGTTTGGTTGTACTTTCATGACGTCTGTACACATTTACAAATTGCAATCCTGGCTCTCTACTTCCTCGAAAAGTGGCGAAGAGATAGAAGAGTGGGCTGGAGCCAGTTAATCGCTATGGTTATGTTCCTGTCAGTGGATAAAAAAGGTTGTGAGTTTTCCTATTGTTGGCATGACAGAATATTGCGTAATGTTCTTGAGTTATTAATCTTTATTTTATACCTTTTCTTATTACGCATTATTCCTGGCCATTTCATCATCAATCGCCATCCACTTTAATAAAACTATGTAGAACATTCTAATTTATTAAAGAAAAAACGTGACTTGTGACTAATAAAAGATTTACGTTTGTTTTTGACCAGTTAGAATTTAAGTGACATTTGAATTAATTTTTTCGATTATTTTAATAATTTAATCAAAGGCATTATGCAACACTTTCTCTATTTTGAAAACTATTTGTTCAATCATTATGTTACAATTATTTTCAGCTTTTGCATGTTTTTCAACAAACATTTCCAGACGGTTGATGCTGGGATTATTGGATATTTTATACCAAGGATTGTGAGAAGTAATAGCAAGAGTCTCATTTCGACTGCCTACTGAAATAATTCTTGTAAGAACTTTAGCAGCGAGGCCTGAAAAAACGTCACCAGCCCGGCAAAATAATTGCCTATACAAACTTTCTACAGCGACTTAGAGTTGAGACCAGTTGCTGTCAAAAAACATTGAATAATAAGATTATATATATTAGGGTAAGCCAAATAAAAACTTTTAATTTTTTTTCTTAGTTACAATCAAAATATCTTTTGAGATAACGAAAAAAACTTGTAAAAAAGTTTTATCTCTTATATTAATAAAGAAGTGACGAACTGTGATTTTCGACTTATGATTTAAATGACACCGAATTTTTTTTCATTTAGAATTTTAATGCACTTGAACGAATTCTTCTGTAAGAAAAATCAAAACATATTTTTGCAAGAAATTTAACATCTATAATAAAGGTCAAAAAGTTATTTAAGGTTAAAGTCTATCCTAAACTTTTAAATTATTAATTTTTAAAAATTTTCATATTTTATTACAAAGTAACGAGAGTATGGTTTCGCACCCTCCGGGTGCTTACCTACTGTCTTGAGTAGAGGGTTGCCTACGGCAACGTGTATGAACCTAGAGGGGTTGCCTTCGGCAACCGTAAAATAGACGCACTTTTTTTTTATTATATTACTGTTTATTTATTTTTTTATTGTAATATATTTTTATTTATTTCTTTTTGTACTTTTTCTACTTTTTCATATCATGGTTTGCCTTTGAAAACATTTATATAAACCTAGCCCATTATTATTTATCTTGAAATTTATTATTATTTATTTAAAAAAAATTAATTTTATTAATTATACTTGTTTTTTTTTTATCTTTCTTATCTTTTTTTATAATAAAGCAAGAATATTAGCATTTACTAATATTTTTTTATTTTTTTTTTTTTGTACTCACTCGTATTGAATGTTGCCTGCGGCAACATATATAAATCTATTATTATTTATTTTTAAAAATACTTTTACTATTCATTATTTTAAATTTTTTTCTCATTATTTAGGTGGCGGACAGTCATTTTCTGTTATAAAAATTCTCGTTATAACATTTGAGATCAGATTTTGACATAACGTTTTCATATTAATATTACTTTAATATTTAAAAATAGTATTACTATCTATCATTGTTTTATATTATTTTTTTCAATCATTATGTATATACTTTTTTTTATTCCTTCTTGTTCTTACCATACTCTCTTATATGTAAAAAGTTGCCAATTTTGGAAGACCTATTAACCCAAAGCTTTTCTTTTCGCTCCAAAATACTCTTTAAACGTCGTTTCATTTAAATATTCATTCTAATTTCTATTATATTCGCTTCATCCCTTCGACATTTCCGGAGGCATGCTCTATCAATATAAGATTTTAGTATTTAATAAAAAAAAGTCAACAGACATACCCAGGACTTTTCTTTCTATTATTTCCTCTCTCTTTTCCAATATAAAAAAGCATTTTAATTAATTTAAGGCTCAATGTTAAAAGATCCATTACCCAAAGAGCTTTTCTTTCAGCCATAATAACCTTCTCGACTTTTTAATCTTTACATCTAACTTTTAAGGTTATGTTTTCTTATATTTCTTCTATCTTTTCCAATATAAAAAAGCATTTCAATTAATTTGGGGCTCAATTTTGGAAGACCTATTAACCCAAAGCTTTTCTTTTCGCTCCAAAATACTCTTTAAACGTCGTTTCATTTAAATATTCATTGTAATTTCTATTATATTCGCTTCATCCCTTCGACATTTCCGGGGGCATGCTCTATCAATATAAGATTTTAGTATTTAATAAAAAAAAGTCAACAAACATACCCAGGACTTTTCTTTCTATTATTTCCTCTCTCTTTTCCAATATAAAAAAGCATTTTAATTAATTTAAGGCTCAATGTTAGAAGATCTATTACCCAAAGAGCTTTTCTTTCAGCCATAATAACCTTCTCAACTTTTTAATCTTTACATCTAACTTTTAAGGTTATGTTTTCTTATATTTCTTCTATCTTTTCCAATATAAAAAAGCATTTCAATTAATTTGGGGCTTAATTTTGGAAGACCTATTAACCCAAAGCTTTTCTTTTCGCTCCAAAATACTCTTTAAACGTCGTTTCATTTAAATATTCATTGTAATTTCTATTATATTCGCTTCATCCCTTCGACATTTCCGGGGGCATGCTCTATCAATATAAGATTTTAGTATTTAATAAAAAAAAGTCAACAAACATACCCAGGACTTTTCTTTCTATTATTTCCTCTCTCTTTTCCAATATAAAAAAGCATTTTAATTAATTTAAGGCTCATTGTTAGAAGATCTATTACCCAAAGAGCTTTTCTTTCAGCCATAATAACCTTCTCAACTTTTTAATCTTTACATCTAACTTTTAAGGTTATGTTTTCTTATATTTCTTCTATCTTTTCCAATATAAAAAAGCATTTCAATTAATTTGGGGCTTAATTTTGGAAGACCTATTAACCCAAAGCTTTTCTTTTCGCTCCAAAATACTCTTTAAACGTCGTTTCATTTAAATATTCATTGTAATTTCTATTATATTCGCTTCATCCCTTCGACATTTCCGGGGGCATGCTCTATCAATATAAGATTTTAGTATTTAATAAAAAAAAGTCAACAGACATACCCAGGACTTTTCTTTCTATTATTTCCTCTCTCTTTTCCAATATAAAAAAGCATTTTAATTAATTTAAGGCTCAATGTTAGAAGATCTATTACCCAAAGAGCTTTTCTTTCAGCCATAATAACCTTCTCGACTTTTTAATCTTTACATCTAACTTTTAAGGTTATGTTTTCTTATATTTCTTCTATCTTTTCCAATTTAAAAAAGCATTTCAATTAATTTGGGGCTCAATTTTGGAAGACCTATTAACCCAAAGCTTTTCTTTTCGCTCCAAAATACTCTTTAAACGTCGTTTCATTTAAATATTCATTGTAATTTCTATTATATTCGCTTCATCCCTTCGACATTTCCGGGGGCATGCTCTATCAATATAAGATTTTAGTATTTAATAAAAAAAAGTCAACAAACATACCCAGGACTTTTCTTTCTATTATTTCCTCTCTCTTTTCCAATATAAAAAGCATTTTAATTAATTTAAGGCTCAATGTTAGAAGATCTATTACCCAAAGAGCTTTTCTTTTCAATAAATTTTAGAAAATTTGTAAATCAATAACATTTATGACACATGTCAATTTTTTTTTGACATTTGACATTATTGATTTTTTAATTCTAAAAATTCAAGTGGTACAGAATTTAAAGAATTAGGTCAAAAGGTCATTGACCTTAATACTTTAAATTTATATTACATTAATGTTAATTCGTTATTCCATTTCAAAACCCTAAAACAAAATATTATTTATATATTATATCTCATTGTTATTTGTATCAATCAATACGCAGATTTGAGTGTACACTTATCACATTCAAGCCATTTGACTTAAAAAGATTAAGCGTTTAGTTTTACAAATCATTTATATTTAAAGTAAAAATAATATAGATTATAATAATAATCTATATACCTACATATCTCTTCCAAAAAAGCCTCTACTTTAGATTCTTAATCGCTGTTGAAAAATTTTAACCTCACTTTTATTTTTCATTAAAATTGAAAGGGCTTTCGTCTTTATTTTATTATACAATATCTCGCATAGCATTTCATAATCATTTTCATTGAAAAACCATTTAAAAAAATGTACATATCCTTTCCAATCTTGTAAAGATTTGTAAAATTCTGGAAAGTCAATTTTTCTAGAAAAACTTTTTAAATAAACCATCAAAACACTTTTCCATTTATCTGAGTAGCATTGGGATGTTCAAAAAATCGATTTCCATCTCATAGGTCTTATTTATTATATTGCAGCTTTATTTAGTTATGACTCGTGAAAGAGCCCCATCGAAAAAATGTTGTCGACAATACGATGCACTTTTTCATCAAGAAAACAAAACAAATCACTACTCCATCATATCCCATCGACATTTTAGCCACATTAAAAGCTTTATTTTCATTATTTTTCACAATTATAAATATAAATATTTTCTGGACATAACCTAACCTATTCTGGAAGGTCAATTTTTCTAGAAAAACTTTCTAAATAAACCATCAAAACACTTTTCCATTTATCTGAGTAGCATTGGGATGTTCAAAAAATCGATTTCCATCTCATAGGTCTTATTTATTATATTGCAGCTTTATTTAGTTATGACTCGTGAAAGAGCCTCATCGAAAAAATTTTGTCGACAATACGATGCACTTTCCCATCAAGAAAACTAAACAAATCACTACTCCATCATATCCCATCAACATTTTAGCCACATTAAAAGCTTTCGTTTCATTATTTTTCACAATTTTATAAAGATAAATATTTAAAATGACATAAACATAACCAAACAACTTGGAACTGTCACAATTTAGACAGTAAAATGACGAAGTGTCAAAAAAAGCCCAGCTTTCAAAGTTTTCTATCTAGAGTGGTTTTTTGGCGAAATGTCCTATCCGTTTACTCTTTTTATCGGACATTTTTTTGAAAAATTTTTTTTACTAAAAATCCCTTCTGTCCCTTTATCCTAGCACAAAAAAATCCAATTCTTATCTCAAAACATCACACCGAAACTCTATTGATGCCGTTTTTTATCAAATTTCTTACAACATTTAACAATTTGTCATAATTAATAAATCTTTTTTACGCCGCACTTTTGCAAGAAAGAGACGCCGCTATCGCGTTTTATTTATATGTAATGGCTTGAAAACATAAAATATTATATTATTTGTAAAGCCTATGCGTATTCTCACAAAAAACTTTAAAATATCAATAACTTTGAGAAAACTGATTTTTTTTTGTACCTACGTAATTTTTTTAAAATGTAGGAATTTCACTTTACTTTAGTAAAGACTTAAGAAAATCACCATTTTTAAAAAAAATGTTAAATGCCTTGTTAACGATTGATTATTAGGTAATTTAAAATAATGATAACAGTTCAATAATTTTTTGATTGAAATAACATTTTTTATTTTGCATATTTTTTACTTTTTTCACTAATCCTAAAGTCAATTTTTTTTGTTTACATTTGGGATATCTTTTTTGGTGAGTTTTAGCTGTTAACTGTCTTTGTATTTTCAGTAAGACATTTGTTGTACTCTTCTATCAATGTAATACTTCTCTTTCTGATACATCATTCACAACGCCAAGGCGTTTAAAAAATTAGACACTTTTATATTAATTTAGGCAATTTCTCAGTTAGAAATCATCCGAAAAAGTTTTCTAATTGTAACCAAAATAGTTGAACTTTTAAAATTATTGATAAAAATACAAAATATAAAATGTTATTCCAATCAAAATATTATTGAAATACTGCATTCAATATTTTAAATTACCTAATAGTCAATTGTAAACAGTGTATTTAACATTTTTTCTAGAAATGATAGAATTTTTTTATTTTTTTATTTAAATGATAGATTTTAGATTTTTTTAGAATTATTGATATTCTATAGTCTCAGAAAAGAATACGCTGTAAGTTTTGCAAATAATAGAATATTTTATGTTTTATGTCATTATTTTGTGATTTATATAAAAATTTAGAAAATTAATCATTTAACAGGTTTAGAAGGTGAAAGTAAAACTAAAAGAAATAGAAGAAGCAACAGCAATATCAAAATTAAGCAGAAAAAAATAAAGAATAAAAAACAATTTCAGTTTGAATTTTAACCTTAAATAACTTTTTTCGACAACTGGCTGTCAAATATTTGACATTTACATGGTAACCAGTATAACGCAAAGTCATTATTTTTTGTTTGCAGAGTGCAAAACACTTTTACATCCAGCATTTTGCATCCTGCAGTTTTCTATAGAAAACCACAATTTAAACATATTTAGTTTTATTTAGTTTTAATAAAAAATAAATTACTTTTATAAGTGAAATCCATTCATCAGACGCCTCTTTAATAAATTTCTCAATTTAAGTTTCCGTTAAAACTTATTTACTATTTTTTCTTAGAATTAGACTATTGCAGCAGCTTCTTGGTAGGCAGCTTTATATTGCCTATATGATTTTTGCAGAATTAAGAAGACATTGCATTTCGTACGGCTTCCGATACGTCGAAAGGTTCTCATTATCATTTTCACACATTACAAACGGTGAACAAACTAAACGTTCTCATTTTTACTAAATTGTTTGTTTTTTAGACGTTTTTTTACTTGGTTGCTGCCATCATTATTAGACGGTCACAATATACTACATATTTTTTTTGTATTAATAAACTAATGGCGATGGCTAACATTTAGCAAATTCTTGACATAGTTAATTATTATTATTATTTATGTTTTCAAAAAAATGTTGTTTGATACACGATTGCAAAACTTTTTTGCATTTTCAAATGCAAAAGTATCATTTCGCTATCTAGAATCAAAAATAACTATTGATGGAGTTGACTTATAGCAAAAAATTATATCAAATCTTTTCTGTAAATCGTTAAATTTGTGTTTTACTTTTTATCAAACAAAAATTCGTTCAAGTGCATTAAAATTTCAAATAAAAAATTCTGTGTTATCTAAATGGAATATTAAAATCACAATTTGTCATCTCTTATTATTAAAATTAAAAAATCAAACTTTTCCAGAATATTTTTTCCCATCATTTCAAACGATATTTTTATAATGACTAAGAAAAAAAATTTAAAAAATATTTAGGCCAACTTTAAAATATACTTTTTATCTTGAGACAACTAAAAACTTGAAAACTAAGAGTTGGAGCAAAAAATGTTTTTTTTTAATTATGCTTAAAAAACTTGAAGAAAAATGTGGTTTTAATAAAATTAATATTTTAACAGAAAAATATCATCACTTTTTTTGTAAATTAGTGTATATAATACTTAAAGTACGATTGTCTATCGAATTAATTTAAGTCAGTTTTAGTTAAAATTTATAATAAAAATCAAATAATTCAACTTAACAAAATTTTGATAATTGTATTGTGGTACAAAATTATAAAAAAATCAAATAGTAAATTTAAAAATAATTCAACCATGAAATTTCACTTATGATGTTATTACAGTTTGAACAGATTAATTGTTATGTGAAAAATATAACGCATAAAATATAAAATTAAAACAACATTTGGTTTACACGCTAAAGTGTAAGACTCTTCTAAAGAACGGTCTACTATCCCTTGACTAATAATAAGCAAATGTAGCTCTTTAATCATCTATCTACAATTACAATAGCATAAAAGATCTAGTCAACTTTGCTTTTGGCACAAATATCAGCAATTTAATCTCCTAGATTGTCCTGCAGTGTTTTCACTTGTTGGTTTGGTGGCTCAAAAATTCTTCTGACAGCGGCGCGGCTCTCGGCGTATTTTCAGCACACACGCAATTAGCGTGTACAATCTATTTACTTTTTTATTTATAAACCGATTGACATAAAACCAACATTACTCAATTTTAAGTGAAGTTTATCATAATATATTTGTAAAAACTACATCTAAATGGAATGAGCCATTTTTAAGATTAGCGTGCACAAACAGACAAAAAGTTTAGCAATTATTGTTTTGGGTGCTATTTGCGTTGGTAAAAATCTTGATTATATTGTTTCTCAAATATCTTTCCTGTTCAGACAGGGATCCGTTACAGTTTTATTGCATTATGTATTGATATACTTTTTTTATAAAAACGGTAACTGTTTTTTTTTTGACAAATCCATACTCAATATGAAATAAATGGATTAAAAATTAGGCGTCGGTAATGTATAGAACGAATTCACCCAAGTCACAGCTCATGTAGCAGCGAACGATAATATTCATTTTTATAAAAGAATCTTTAAAATTCAATACAATATTATTATTATACTCAAATGAGTTTCAAATAGTGATGGTGTCGATTTTACTTACAGGGTGTCAATTTGCCAACTTCTCACCCTTAATATCTTTTTTGCGGTTGAAAATATAAAAAATCAAAAAGACACGTTAATTGTATTTGTAAGAGAAACACTTAAAACCGCCTAGAAAAAATAGATGTCACCTTTAGAATCTTAAATGAGAATGGGGATTAAATGGCATATTATTGTTTTAAAGAGCGTTCAGGATACTTCTTTTCAGTAGTACCCTAGTTCCTTTTTGTTCAGAAGTTTTTGAATAATCGCGTTCAAAGTTGTCTGAAATGTTAGGCAAGTGTTTGAAACAGACTTTATTAATGTTTACAGGAAAATGGACTACATTTTGAACAACTTATAAAACAGTGCGTAGAGTAGACGCATCTCATGTGTTATATTGTAGAAATGTTTTATTTTGCGAATAAAAAGTTACTTTTTTAGAAGTAAAATAATTAATAAATTAGAAACCAATTGTTTAAAGTTTAAACTAGATTTTCTTTGTGTTAATCAACAATTTCAACGGTGTGACATACTTTTCTAGTCATTTGAAATGCAAAGAATCCCAACGCAATGCTTTTTGTGTAAACACTAGCTTAAACACCAAAATGACAATGCAAATAAGTTTAATTGTTTTTGCAACTTTAAAGCGCAGCTATTCGGAAACCTTTGGACAAAAAACAACAAAAAAAAATACCACTGAAAAAAGAATTGAACATTTTTTAAAACGATGTGCTACTTGACTTTTATTTTTGTTTAAGATTCTAAAGGTGACATCTACCCTTTCTAGAGGGTTGAAACAAGACGCTTAAAAATACTTATTTCAAACGCCCCCTTACAAATAAAATTAAAATGTTTCTCAGATTTTTCATATTTTTAATTGCAAGAAAGATATCAAGGATGGGAAGTTTGACAAATTGACACCCTGTATAATGTTTCCAGAAGTGCTGATGTTTACAAGAAATGAAAAGCAGAGATACTTAAGATTGCGTTACAATCTAAAAATATTACTGAAAAAGACTTCAATTGGTTGTAATACGAAATAAACAAGTAAATTGAGTAAAATGTCACTGTAATTAACCACTGAATTGATTAACCTCAATGAAATAACATAATTTTGTAGAGCAACTTGTAACAGTCAATCTGCAGTAATTATTATATAGAAGTCACCAGAAATATAAATTTTACAACATTTTAATCAAAATACCTCATGTAACTTTTGTGCGCTGCTGAACTTTATTATTCTGTGCTTTGGTGGAAGCTACGACATGGTCTAGTTTATAACTTGATTTAAATAGGAAATTAAACAATAGTTATTTACATAGAAATTTTGACTGGGAAAATTGATTTTAATAATTTTTTTTCAATTAAAAGCTGATGTAGTTTTATATCAACTTGATCAGGATCTGAATAGTAGTTTTTCAGATATTCTTATTATTGCTTTTTTTGTCATATATTTTTGACCCGAACAATTAATTATAAAAATATGTGAGAAACAAAAAAAATGGTTTTTAATATATTTAAATAGTAGTTTAATATTATTTATTTTATCGGTTTCAGGAAGTAAGAACGCTCTTAACATTCACAAAAGTTAGTTTGTTATGTACCTTATAACCATAGTGATAATGTTAAATGACATATTGGTAATGTAATAAGAGTATTGTAAAATTTTAACAATACAAGAAAAGAACTTATTTAATAAACCTTTATTATAAATATTTTAAGTAACAAAAAGAACAAAATCTTACAGTATAAACCCAATTATTCTACTTTCCATAGTAGTAATTAGTATTTATGTTCACAGTGCAATACGAACAGCCCGAAATAGAAACATTAGCGATTTCTTCAGTTCCTTTGTTTTTGGCAATGCTTTTGGAGTGCTAACAACACCACTTTCTTCTACAACAATTGTTGAATCATTACAGTTATTTTCTGACGTAGCAGAAGAGGTTTCACAATCCGCCATTTTTCTGGCAACACTGATCTTATGTTGCACGGATACTTCCACATATGATTCGGCGATAGTGGAACTCTTCCACCCACCCAACCTTTTCAAGTCTGTAATATTGGCACCCTTATCGGTCAGCAATGTTGCTGAACTACGCCTAAGAGAGTGACCCGTGTATCTTTCAAGTTCCGAAAGTCCCAAGAACGTGGCAATCAATTTGAGAACCGATGAAATCTTATGTATACCCGACCCACTATCTGAGTACTATATTTTCCACGGTTGTAGAAAACAAAGAAGCTGTTATGTGGAGTGTGCTGCGATCTCAAATTGCTATATTTCATCACAATATCAACATGATTAACAGTACCCTCAGGGACGACAGTAAACATTCGTGATTTGTACGTTTTCGTTTGATTAATTGTCACTACAAGAACATTTCCCTCACTTCTAACGTCATTTACAGACAAATTGTAGAGCTCATCGCATCGTGTAGCTCCAAATAAGCCGAAAATAGCCACTACCTAAAAGCAATAGGTTAAAATGTCAAGCATGTATTTTTGACATTATCATTAATTTTCACCTTGCACATTAAAAATTGATGATTCTCTGCGTCCTTAAAGAAATTTTTCAAATTATCACCCGTCAAATCTTTTGCTTTTTTTACTACGTGTCCAACGTTCTTTCTTTTTAAAAACGCGTATAGTTTGCCGAATGATTTTATGTCTATGTTCTTATTGATACTAATATGGTGCCTCGCAGCATCGAATAATACACCCACAAAGATGATGCGCTGTGCTTTTTGACTAAAAATTAAAAAAAAAAATGTAAACTGTACGTGCAATATTAACGAGCTTACCAGTTGTTAAAATTACGCCAAAAGCACATTTTCATTAACTATTTCTGCACAGTTATTAACTTGCTGCCAGTTTTTGAAATCAGAATAACATTTTACGTATCTCACTTTTGCCTTGCACTTTCTAGCACGTTTTCAGGCAGATCATCAACACTCATTTTTACAAATTATTAAATTTTTTGCAATGTTGTTGACAAATAAACCTAGCAACCAACTTGCATAACTAGAGCTCATTTGTTTTATCTTGGCGGCTGTGACGTCACTAACCTGCGCGACTACGTGGCAGCTGATAGAATAAGTGAGCGCTGAAAACATTCGACTAACTTTTATACCGCTCAAAATTAAATGTTGTTTATGTAAACTAAATTAAATTATTGTTCTAATATACTGTAAGTATTTGAGATGTTATATATAATGAGGCAAACGCAAGGAAAAAAATTCTGCTGACGTTTTTAGCTTAGTTAGTAATAGCAAACAATTGCGAATTTGAGCTTCTGCGCATGGAAAAGCGAACCGCCAACAGAAAACAAATGAGCTTTACTTTGATTTTTAGGGACAAAGTTCCAATGAATTTTTGATTTATTCCTTTTGATATCGACAAAGTTCCAATGAATTTTTTTTATTCCTTTTTAGATCTTGAAACCGATAAACTATTGAACAAACCTCGAATGTTATGACTCTAACAGCCTTAGATGTCTTAACATTTAAGGCATCTGCGGTTGTAATGAACCTCATAACATTTCTAGGTATGTTAATAGCTATAATTCATTTAATCAAATTTAACAGAAAGCAATTTGAATCATATAATAAAATTAAATAATAATCATTTTGACCCCAATCTCGTTTAGGAGAGTGTTTAATATATTTAAATAGTAGTTTATTTATTTAGTTTATTCAATCAAATTTAGCAGAAAGCAATTTGAATCATATAATAAAATTAAATAATAATTAATCATTTTGACCCCAATCTCGTTTATGAACAATCTTTTTAGCTAAAAAAGAAATTATAAAAATTAGGAAATTATTAACAATTATTATTAAAAAATTAAAAATCATATTAAAAATCTTCGCAGAATTACAGAAAACACGATTGTTATGTGCATGCCATATTGTTAGAATTTTTGTTGCAAATTAATTATTGGAGGTTTTTTGGGCTAATGTTGTTAACTTGGACGGTTTCATGTTACTCGTATAGAGAACTAACTAAATATTAAATAAAAGTTAATTAGTTGAAAAAATTGCAATTGAATTCAATTTCTCAGTTCATCGTAACAGAAGATCCCTTGCTCAGGTGTGCTGACGGATATAGTCCAGATTTTTCTTATCGAGGGGAAACGTTCGTACGAATCAATCAGTAATGAATATAAATAAATATAAATATTTTTTTATTTGTTAAAACTGTGCAACGATTTAATAATCTGTTTGTGTTAAATGGAAGTAAGTTAAAAAATGTTTGAGACTATAACTTAAAACACAAAATAAAAAAAAAATATGTTTACATATTTTATTAATAAATAGTGATAAAATTAGCGGAAATGGACTGTGATTATATAAAAAAAATATGTTCATCGTATTTCTAGCATTTATGAATAAAATATACAATAATATATGAGCGAAAAATCAGCCAGATATAAAATTATATTGAATTTTATTTTATAAACCCAATTTTTAATACTTGATGTAGTAACCATCATTTTCATGACACTCAGTTAACCTACGCTGCATACTTCCAACCAAACGTTGACAAATATTTGGTGTAACATGCCTCCAAAGTTCTCTTACAGGAGTGGTTAATTGATGAACGTTTCCTAAGCCACCTGCCGACAACATATGTGAGTTCATGTTTAAAGTCTTGAAACTCAGCAAACAGTAATTTTATTTTAAAAGTAGACGGAGGCTAAGATGTTTAAATAAACAATTAATAGGCATAACTTTGTTTGTTTATGTTTCAATTTTCATAGCCTAATAATCAACTGTTGTTTGAGATTTTATGAAAAAGCGGTATTAGCACTGTCAGCTAGACTTGTCAATTTATTCTAACCTCACTTTTGCCTGTCAAACAAAATTTTTCCTTAACAGCGTGCAAATCCTGTGTCGTTTAGAGAGCAAAGCTTGGTTTCCATAGCAACTGAAGTAACATTTTTCTCCACTATTGCAAGTATTTAAAGATTCCGGTGCTTGTGTGAGGCTATGTAAGCCTAAACCATTAAACTGACACTATTGACAGTTAAATTTGCAGCAGTTTTTTGAAAACGCACCGAAAGTTGCTATATTGTATGTAAGGTTTTTTCCAATGCGCGCGCATTCGTTTCTGCCAAAAAAATTGAGTATAGTATGTTTCAAAAAATGCTTCTAATACTTGACAAGTTTTGTTTTGTCATCAATCAGATGAATAGAGAGTTTTTCCAGAGCCTAAAAAAGTGAGACGTGACCATCGCAAGCCATTATTGCAAAACAAACGGTCACAAGCTGCTTTTTTTACGTTACTTTAGCCACTTGTTTTCTATGTTTTCTACTAAACACTTTTCTGTTCTATGATTTTCGAAGGCTTGTGGACAGTCGTTACACCAGTTTCATCAAGATTCTATATTTTTTCCGGCGTAAAACCGAAATTTATGGAGTTTTTTTCAGTTTCTCAAAGAATGTGCTCACAGTGTTTCTAGTGAACGGTTTGCTGCGAGCAAGGATTGTTGGCTCCTGACTACGAAGGAACAAATTGGGGTGTTTTTGCATAAAATCTAGCGTCTAATCCCGGTCTGCAACTTTTTTCCAAGCTGAAAGAGTCTTTTTGTCATTTGTCTTAATAAATTGATAAGCGAGTTTTTCCAATTTTTGTAACGGCGAGCCATAGTTTAGTTTGAATGCTTGAAGTAGGTATTCAGCAAATTGTTGTTTTGCTTTTTCAATAAAAAACATCAACTTTTGATAGCCTGGCACACAATCTTCTGCTCTTCTAAGCCTTTTGAGTGCCATGGAATTTACATTAAATCTTGTGGCTGTCCCTTTTAGGGAGACCCCGATGTTCTCTTCCGCAGCAGTTGCTGCTTTGTTTTCAGAGTAGGCGAAACCCTGTTTTTTACATACGGTTTAGGGGTGTATTTCCTCGGCATTTAGAATTAAATATACTCATGATTTTGCTAATTATTGAAACTTAATGCGTAAACATTATCTCGATTTGTCCGAAAACTGAATAAGGGAGATTTGTCCTCGGGATCGAATCTTTTCCAGAAAGGTAAAATCAACTTTCCCGATATAACACTAAAAACAAGACTGTTTTTTAAATGAACTTTACCCCATTGACATTTTCACGTATCGAAACACGAAACAAAACAAACTAGACTTTAACACTATGACCTAGTCCCATGTATAAAGCGCTTAGAATATTTACAAAAAAGAAAATACTATTCACCTTGAAAGATGTTGGAGCTACAAAAACCAATCGCAACATTTTCGTTAAAGTTGATTTACTCAAATACTAAGAGTCATGTCTTTGTTGCCAACATATTGCCCTTCAATCAAAAGGCAAGGGGAGGATTGGACTCCCGCTTATAGCAAAACTAAAGTCTAAGATTTGAAATTATAGACTGGTATTCAATATTCACAAGCTTTAAATCACTAAGATAAATAAAGTATTAAATTAATTAAAACGCAAAGATAACTGAAGAGATATGATCTATATAATTATCCGCTTTTGATTAAATTGACGAAGCAGCAAGCAAAAAGCGCAAATCAACATTAGATTTCACTCTAAATCTCAAAGCATCATATTTTATATGAAAATGATTCGTCGTGTAGGAAGCTGTCGAGTAAGTATAATTATATCTTATCTCTTTAGCAAACCAAAAGCACTCTAACGAATCCTTCGCAGCTATTTTAAATAATTTCATTAAAAAGTTTGAGCATGACGAATATAAAATATTAAAAGTCACTAATCTTATAAAGCAATTACCTAGACACGTAGCTAATTTTTTTCTTAAAGCTTACTAACTTTATTAAAGTTATTTAGTTTATTTGAGCAACAATCAATAAAATAAGATCACAAAAAAAAACAAAACTACACAATATACAAAAATATATAACTGTAATATTTTACCCCGAACTGTCGGAGTGTAACTCACTGAATGTTAGTTTACATAAATATAATAGTTCAAAAGCCGTAAGCTTTTTTCTCTAAGTCATACTTTGCTTTTTTTTCAAAAGCGACTTTTTTGCTATGTGATAATTATCTGAACAGAAGACTATCATAATTTTATTGATTGATAGTTTATTATTCAACATGCGTATATGACGGCTATTATATAAGGTGATGTTTACGCCCACGAGCTACAGGCCAGTGGTTTACATAATTGAGAAAATAATAACCACTATACGCGAATAGAAGACTATTCTTTATCAACGACTACTAAATATTATTGTTAAATCTAAGTGGCTTAGATTTTTTCGAAAAGAAAGATCTTAATTTCTTGCATTTCGAATATTTTTAATTCATCCATAATCTCGTGAATAAAATTTGTTATTTTTGGAAACTGATTGAATTGTTTTTACTTAGAGATTAGTCGGTTTTTTGCAGTTATGAATTATGCTTAAGAAGACTGATGTTTCTTTTTAAAAACCAATTTAAGAATTAAACTAAAAACACGAACCACAAATTGGGTTTAAAGCTAAAAAGAATATATAAATTTGTTTTTTGCAAAATCAAGCTAAATCACTGTCTCTCCACTCATCTGCAATCAAATTATTTAAATTTTTGGATTTTTTATTTAAAAACACTTCAACAATATGACATGAACCAAATAATAGTGCTTTCTGTATTTCTGCAAAGTTTTTTAAACTAATTTTCATCTTAATAATATTAGTTTTTAATAAATATATAATTTTTATATATTCTTTTTAGCTGAAAATTTACAAGACTGTTCAAAACACTATCATAAACAAAATTGGTCTCAAAAGACACAAATAATTAAACAAATTAAAAATTTGAAAAAAATCAACCATAATATAATTATTTAAGTATTATTTTATGGTGTTTAATTGATTCAAATTCCTTTTTGTTTAATTTGTTTAAATTAATTAAATAAATTGACTACTATTTAAATATATTAAAATCTATTTTATTTATTTCTCACAAATTTTATAAATAATTATTGTAAGTGTCAAAAATATATAAAAATAAGCCTTAATCAGAATATCTTAAAAACTTCTATGTATCAGATCCCGATCAAGTTGATATGGGTCCACATGAAAGACATCAGCTTTTAATTGTTAAAAAATCATTAAAATCGATTTACCTAGTCAAAAGTTCTAGTTATTTATTTTCAAATAAATAGAGCATTAAATATTGACATATTTGTCGACGTTATTCTCATTTTAAAATTTGTCCGCCCTCAGAGCATCAAAGATAATTATAGTAGTCAAAATAGAAACACTTTATATTTCTCTTCTTTTTGTTGCAAAAGCTAATAGCATGACAATGACAATGAATTACAACCAAAAACGCTATACATCGCGAGCTTTTAGCTTCTAAAGATAGGACATAGGTTTGGCATAAGCATTGACTAAATATACCCTGGCGTACTTAGTGTATGCTTAAGTTAAGATTTGTCCGTATCTCGCGCGATATAAGAATTGACGTAACACCCGGTATAGTTGTAAAAACTGTAAATTTCTGTAATTACATTAATGAAGGAACTAATTAGGTATCTAAGTAATGCCAAAACAGTGCGATAAAAATTTTAGAAACATCTTATTGTACCTGTCTGTAAAATTTAGTTGAGATCTTGTTAATTTGTAAACATTTGTTGAAAGGTTACATATAAGAGATTTTTTTGGAAAATTCTTTGAAAAAATAGATGCATTGTTCAGTAATAGGAGATTGTAAAAGCAGAATTTTAAGTACGGTCTTATAACGTTATTTCAGTGGGACTAATATACATTAGTTAATTAATATTTTATTTACATAATATGGAAGGCTTAGCTAATACAGTAAATAATAAATATACATAAATCAATATACTGTTACTACTATGTTATTTATACAATTATTTGTATTTACATAATTTTTCATATACGTAATTTTCAGCTAAATCTGAGTATTCTAATTAATATCATGATTGCAAATGTGAATCTGTCTGCAATGCCTTTGTAATGCTATGACTTCTGTGAAACTGCTGAGTTTTACCAATATCGTTTTGTTAATTTTTTTGAATTATTATTAGCAATATAAAAAGAATTATTTATACAATTTAAAAAAATATATCTAAGAGCTTCGTGGTTTTAATTTTTTTTTAAATAAAAAGCGCTGTTACTTTTGTATTCAAACGTTTTTTCAAAAAAGTATTCTTATTATTTTTGTATTATATGAACAGTGCAAATAAATTAAATCTGTTGTAAACTAAAGAAGCAATATTTACAGAATTTTTGTTTGGATGGTGTTTGGCACCATCCAAACTTGAACGTCTGAGTGCAATGTTTAAATCTCTAAGAATTAAAATAAAAGATTTATGACCCTATAGGCATAAATCTTGAGAATTAAATACTTACATCGTTGAGGAGTCATCTGTGTGCGCGTTTCAAACATTTTTTAAATTTCAATGCAACTAACTAAACACAACTGTTCCTCCATGCAAGTGGAAATTTTTTTTTTTATAAAATTTCCTAGTGAATAATTATAATTTGCAAGCGACTGTAGTACATGTACATTGCAAGGTTTGGTTTACTTTTGGTTGAATTGAAGATAATATTTTGTTGGCCGAATAGGTTTTAATTTTGACAAATTTCTCTATGCAACTTTCTCACCTTCTGCTACGGTAGTAAACTTTTATCCACCTTGTGTTTTGAGAGAAGTAATATCCCCGTTTGCGTCGGCTAAATTTGTGAAAAAGATCTATTGAAACGATGCCAAGAATATTGTTCTAAATTTGGTAATTTGAAGAAAAGAGAGATATCTTTCTTATTGTTGTGAATTTGTTCCGATTTTCTGACTGGTCCTTTTAAAATTTTAGTAATTTGGAAAAAATGTGCTACTGGTTAGATGGACTTAATCGAAGACTTATATATGTTTTTTTATATTTTGTAAAATTTATGGAAAAAGAGGATAGAGATAGAAAAAGTGCATGAAAAATATGTCAGATAGATGCCAGGGTTAAGCAGAGAGACTTTCCAGGTTATATATAGAGAGAAAAAGAAAAATGTAAGAATAGAAACAGGAGAGAAAGCGGTAAAACTTGAAGATAAAATAAAAGATAGAGGAGAATGTGAGATACTGAAAGAATGCTGGAAAGTGATGAACAGAAAAGCAGACACTAAAACAAGATAAAAGAGGAAAGAATACTATAAAAAAAAAGATTTAGTGTAAAAAAGATTAAGAGAAGCAAGACAATGGGGGTGAATGGAGACATGAGAGACAGAGATAGAAACATAAAAAGAGAGGATAAATTTGACAGAACAGATATAATGAAACGTATGAGAGGTTAATTACAGAAGAATGAGCACGCTATCTAAAAACAATGAGAGAAAGAGGAAAATGGTTGCAAGATTTTGAGAATTAAGAGAAAGAAAACAGATTTTAGATAGAGGAAAATGAACGGAACTGCAGGATGTGTGGAAGACAGAGAGAAACACTAGAGCACATAATGAAGGAATGCGTGGAGGTAAATGAAAGTCTGGTAGCAAGAGATGAAAATGATAGGAAGAGAAAGAACAAGATTAAACTTGGTAAATGAGGTAAAATGAGAGAGGAAAAAAACAGAGAAGAGAAGAAAAGGTTTTTTTTCTCTCTTCTTTGTTTTTTTTCTAATAAAAAAAAAGCAAGATCACAAATAGAGAGATACTTAATCTCTTAATTTTATCCTCCATCAGATAATTAAATGTAGTGTAATTTATATCTTTGCTAAAAAAAGCTTATGCTTTTTTAGGCTAGTGATTTTTGTTTTTGTGTTGCTCGTACTTTTTTATAATATTCTATATCTAGACCTTTATGTAAATTAATCGTACTTCTAATCATTAAATAATAGGTTCATAGCGTTAAAGATTTATATTTTGTAGATTATTCAGTAAAATATCCTAACAAAGTCGATTCAGAAAATAAAGTAGTTTTCTATTCTTTTTGCCAGTTCATAAAAGATTCTTAGGTCGTATTATATACTTTTTTCAACTTTTTCGGAAATAAATTTAATGAGACAACTTTAACAGCTTTTCCAGTTTTAGGTGTTAAAAAAAAGTCATTTTTATTTTGTATATTCACTTTTGGTTCGTTTTTTAGCACAATTTACCACCAAATACTAAAAAACTGCAAAATGTACGCATACATACCATAGTATGTTAACAGGTTTGAGTCTAATTTGTTTTTTTTAAAAGCTACTTTGATAGTTAAAATGTTTTAAAGAACATGTTAAAGATTGTGTTGTATATCAAAAAACAGATATACAATACAAACAGATATACAAATACAGATATACTAGCGATACGCTCATTTAAAGTATCTGGTGGCTTAGTGTAGATGCTCTTTGCTTGTCAATCGCAGATCCCAAGTTTAAATTTTTAGAAAAAAGTATTTTTAAAATGTACAGAGCTAAATTAAAAATATCTAGTGAATTACACAATAAAATTTCAGAAACCAATTGTCTGTAGCAAAACAAAAGTCATGTTATATCTAAATCAAAGAAGCATCTGACAGCAGTGATCAATGATTCATTAATCACTTATCACTGCCTTCATTACTAGGTAAAAATAAGGTAATGCAGTCAGACGTATAATGAGTAGATTATGAATAAATAAGTATTACCGTAAAATTAACAGATTTAAAGAACCTATCAATTTGTTTATAGGTTTCAAAGGTATGCTCATATTTACCAATCAACAGTAAAAAAATGATTTGAACCATAATCTTTTTTATCACCAAGCATTTGCTACGTGGTTTAAGAGGAGAATACGCTTAATTTTAGCTTTTTTTGTTGTAGAACAACTAGAAAGTAACTGTAATCTAGTTGCTATTATTATTAAATGAGCGTGCTTTTAGCTGCGCACCCTGTTACCTACTTGTTCAATATCAACGTGGAAAATGTTAAGCTTATCGGTGAAATAAATTTGCTTACAAAAATTAGGTACGGATCGTAAACTTTAAAATTAAACATACTGTGAGAGTTCATAATTTTAAAATAATTTATAGTTATATTTAAAGTAAAATACGACAATAAGGCGATAAATAACTTGTACAATTAAATGACCACAAGGTCTATAATATAGCATTTTAAGTTATAGAGAGAGAAATTAGTCTTAGCATCCTTAGAAAGGTTTAGTAGCAGTTAATGAACTGAGAAGGATGATGACGATGAGTAAAGGTCTTCGGACGGTCGGTCGGTTAAGCAATATTAAAAATGTTTAAACTGTTTAATTCTTTATTAAAAGAGAAGGATGGTCAACTTGTAATAAGTTAGGTATTTTTAATAAGTTGTAACATACTCGGTAGCACAAATATGTGTTAAATATGTTAATCTGAAATATCCACGGTCAAAGCTATAGTTTAATGCCTAAAGTGCGGTCTATGTGGCATTACATTTCAGACTAATGTTGTACTTTTATGACATTTGTAGGCATTTACAGACTGCTATTTAGGCTTTCTACTTTCTTAAAAAGTGGCAAAAAGGTAGAGAAGTAGGCTGGAGCATGATAACCGCTATAGTTATGTTCCTGTCAGTCAATAAAAAAGATTGTGAGTTTTCTTTTTGCTAGCCTGAAAAAGTATTGCATAATGTCTTTAGGTTCTCTATTTATTAACTAGCTGGCCCGGCGAACTTTGTTTCGCCTTAGTTTTGTTATTTTATTTTTTATTTTTTTTGTCATTTGTTTTGTTATTATATGTCAGATGCGTTTACGTTTTATATTGTATGTCACGTCACACGGAATGGGATAAAAAATATTCTTTGTTGGGCTACTGGTTCTAAACAACCACTCCACCAATTTTCAGCCAAATCGGTCATAAATAGGTATAGATTTTTAAAATAAACGACCCCAAAAACTATAAAAATGATACCCAAATTAATTATTCACATTTATTACCTTTATTACATTCATTTTACAACCTTCTTTAACTTAAATATCATTTTCAAAATCAACGACCTGAAATTCCTCGAAAATACCCATATCGTTTTCTTACATTTTTATCCCTAGAACACTCTTTTTTCATCCTTCTAAGAGTAATTTTTTAGAAAGCAGGAAACATACCTGTTTATTTTTTTTTTGAGAACTTAGGCAATTTATGGGAAAAATTATGAAAACGACATCAATCTTTAGACATTTTGCTTTCTTTCCGCCCTTTCAAGGAATGATAATATTTTACTTCTAAAATTTCGGATTTAAACATAGATATTATTTTTAAAATAAACAATCCAAAATTTTTTAAAATCATACAAATATTGGTACTTGTCATTTTTTGTTCCTATCCCACCTCTTTTTATCTCTTTGTTAATAAAAAGTATTCTATTCTTTTCATTCAAATCCAGTCATCATAATTTTCGATACAAACTTTCACCCAAAGTTTGGAACCCTTTACATGTAAACGCACGGTCCAACTTTGGTTGGTGGTGGGGAAGTGGATCGATTTATTTGGAACGGTAATTTGCCGAGCCTCACCGAACGTTTCCGACATCGCAATCCTAATTTTGATTTAACCCTTCTTTTAGAGTGTGGTTTCTGGAATAAAAAGTATCCTATGTCCGTCTCCTGGCTCTAAGCTACCACCTCACCAATTTTCAACCATATCGGTAAAACCGTTCTTGAGTTATAAGTGGAGTAACTAACAGACTTTCTTTTTTATATATAGATATATATATATGTTGTTTTGCCACAAAGCAATGAATACAATGGCTCAGGTGGCGGAGTCATCAATGGCAATTTTACTTTACCATTAAGGCAGCATAATCCAGGGGTTTCTCCGGAAAACTTTAATGCACCACAATACTCGCAAACTACGTCCATTTGCCCAATGCAAACGCTAGGATGCAAGCTGTAATCATTGCTGCAATCGTATTGAAACGCTGCTCGATTCAAATCAGCACTTTGTTGACCTCTGTTCGCTCGACGATTCTGCATAGCCAACCGAGCTGTTTCACGGGCTGCTCACTTTGCTCTTGTGATTGAGAAGCACGAAGTCGAGCCATACTATCGCGGCGCTGTTCACGTGCAATTTCTTGTTCTTCTTCAGTCCTTTCATTTGCAGTATTTCGTATTCTTCTTGCATCACGGCTTTGTCGGGAAAGATTCGATCGTCTTGTCGCGGCATTATTAATTAAACTTCACTTCACCTAAAAAGTACAATTTTCAACCATACCGAGTTTTATAGTTCACTTCACTTACAAATATCAAATTGTCATCCATACGTCATTACATATCTGTCATTATACGTTAATTACATAGATGTCATTTGCGTTTTGTTTCTCGGTAATTTGCCGAGCCTCACCGAACGTTTCCGACATCGCATTTCACATTTGACTTTCACCCCGCTTTTAGATGGTGGTTTCTGGATAAAAAGTATCCTATAGCATTCTCCTGGCTCTAAGCTACCACCTCACCAATTTTCAACCATATCGGTAAAGCCGTTCTTGAGTTATAAGTGGTGTAACTAACAGACTTTCTTTTATATATATAGATGTTTATTTTATACCCTTTCCTATTACGCATTACTCCAGGTCATTCTTTTTCGTATAATTAGAATGGAGTTTAGCGACACCGTTCAGGCTGCTCCTGAACTAAGTACCAAAAGAGTAAAGACATTATTGAGAACACGAGGGTAAAGAAAAGGGGTGAAGATTATGGTAAATAGAGGTCAAACAAGTCCCTGAAGTGGTTGTCAAAGTCTAATAAACTAATCATAGTCAAGTCAAGTCTAAATCATAGTGATGTCTCCCACTAGTAGTTTGAAAGAAAGAGGATTTTGGGATGGGAAAAAATCCCCCAGTGAGTTTCTTTACAGGTATTATTGACAAGTACATTACGTGTAAATATGTTTTATGTGTCGCCCAATCAATCCGTTTGACCCTTCGAGCGTTTCTATAGCAATGAATATATATAAAAGAGTGAGTTTGTTGATGATAATGTAGCTGACTGTTGCTATTTTGTACAGTTGCTCGCAAATTATAATTCACTAGGGAATTTTATAAGTAGCGGTTTTTATTAAGAATACCACTTGCATGGAACAGTTGTGTTTCATTGATGATGATTTATAACTCTAAAGGTTTATAAGGACTATTAAGTCAAAAATCTGTTACTTTGTGGCTTGTTTTGCAAGATCCAAAAGGTTATGTAAACTTTTCTTCTATAGTTTCCAACAAAATTTAGTTGAAAACTACGTATATGGAAATTTATGTAAATAATTTGTATAAATAATATAACAGTCTATTGATTATTGAATCAATTATCTTCTGTTAATTATTTACTGTATTAGCTAAGCCTTACATTTTATGTAAATAAAATATTAAATAACAAATGTATATTAGTCCCACTGAAATATCGGTATATAACCGAACTCAAAATTCTGCTTTTACAATGTTTAATGACTGAACAATTATTCAGGTTATTCCATTTGGACTAATATATGTCTGTTGCTCTGAGGACGGAGAAATTTTAAAATGGGCATAACGTTAACAAATGTCAATATTTGACGCTCTATTTATTCGAAAATTAATAACCAAAGCTTTTGACTGAACAAATCGATTTTAATGATTTTTTTTCAATTAAAGCTGATGCCTTCTATGTGGTCCTATATCAACTTGATCAAGATCTGAATAGTAGTTTTTAAGATATTTTTATTAATGCTATTATATAAATTATAAAAATAAATACAATTTATAAAAATTATATTATATTTTTTTATAAAAATTTTGTGAAAAATTAAAAAAAATGATATTAATATACTTAAATAGTAGTTTATTTATTTAATTAATTTAAACAAATTAAACAAAAAACAATTCAAATCTTTTAAACAAATAAAATAATAATTAATTATATCAAAGTCGGATTTTTTAAAATTCTTAATTTGCTTAATTATTTGCGGTTTTTAACCTCGAATACGTTTATGATAGTGTTTTGAACCGTCTTTTAAGCTTAAAAAGATAAAAATTATTATTAAAAAATTAAAATTTATATGAAAAATATTTGCAAAAATACAGAAAGCACCATTACTGTATGCATGTTATATTGTTAGAATTTTTATAGCAAATTTATTTATTGAGAATTTTTTGAACTAAAGTGGTTAATTTGCACGGTTCCATGTTACTCGCACAGACTACTAAACTCTAAATAGAAGTAAAACTAATTATTTGAAAAAATTGCTCTTGAATTCCACTTCTCAGTTCATCGTAATAGTAGAAAATCGCTTGCTCATGTGTGGGGGGATATAGTCCAGACCTTTCTTAACGACATTCCAGGAGAAACGTAAGGGATGAGTAGAAGATAATTAATTATCTTTCGAATTAACCGAGAATAGGTATACGTTTAATTTTTTTTTGTAAATAATTACTTTGATTCAGCTGCTGAAAATTTAATTCTTTGAACTTCTGAATACGATTTACTGTTACTTTTAATTTTATATTCAAATAAGTTTATTGAAAAGGAAACAAGGTTTAAACATATTTGTTGTTGTTTATACGATATTATTATTTTCTATTTTGCGATTATTATTAGTATAAAAATTGTTAAAAAACCAATTCAAAAAAAAAAACATGTAAGGGTTTCATGGTTTTAATTTTTTTAAAACAATAAATAAACGTTGCAATTTTTATATTTAAACATTTTTTTTGAAAAAGTACTCTTATGAATCTCGTCCATACTTGATTTATATGAACAGTTCAACTGAATAAAATCCGTTGAAAACTAGAACTTACCAAACATTTTGGATGGTGCAAAACAAGCCTCAAAATTTAAGTGCGATGTTTAAGCCCCTAAGAATTAAAGTAAAAGGTTTATGATCATTAATCCTTAGTTATAAGCCATCATCGTTGAGAAGTCATCAACCAACCAAATTCTTAATTAATTTAATTATTTGTGACTATTGACGCCGATTTTTTTTATTATAGTGTTTCAAACCATCTTACAAATTTTGAGCTAAAAAAAATTATAAAAATCATAATCAATAAAAAATATTATTAATTAACATATATAAAATTAACAATTATTTTTAAAATCTTTGGGGAAATACAGAAAACTCCATTATTTATTATTATGCTCATATCATATTGTTTAAATGTTTTAAATGTTAAATCCAACAATTCAAATAATATGATCGCAGATGAGTGAAGAGATAGTGATTTAGCTTGAATCTTTAAAAAACAAACTTATATATTCTATTTATATTTAAACACACTTTGTGGTTTTGTATTTAATTTAATCGTTAAACTGGTCTTTAAACTAATTGAAAATTAAAAGCTTGTTTTTCAACAATTTTTATATTATTGAAAAAGTAATATTGTTATTATCATTAATTGTCAAAGACAGTAATGATTTTTGAGTCCAGCAAAATTGTTGTGTTTTTGGGACAGACAGGGTTAAACATAATAATCTAGCAAAATTGTTTTAACATAATAATTTTAGTGTTTGATTACGTCAAATTTAATATTTTTTTGTTTTTTTATTTCTTTATTTTTTCTTCGTTTTTAACTAAAGCTATCTTCGCCTCTTTGTGGTTTTTTGTCTGATTAAAAGCAGAAGAAACTTTTGATAAGCGATTCCTTTCGAAAACGTTAGCTTGTCCGGTCGTATCCGGCTTAATTCTTCCTTTTCAGTCCAATTTTTTTTTGTGCGCATAACAAGCCTGTGCCTTGGATTCTGGAGACCTGCGATTGATCGTATAGGAAGAAAAAGAAGTTTTCAACTAAAGGTCAGTCATAACCACAAAGAGTCCCGCTAATTTCTTTTTATATTTTACTAGCAGCCCGTCTCGGCTGCGCACGGGGTAGACAATTATTTATTTTTGGAAATTTGCACCCCTAGTGCCCCCTCCACCCCGCCCGCCGCGATGCTCGGCGCGCTTTTCAGACTGCATCGCAAACAACGGCCACGGCGCTATGGCGCTTTTGTTTACTGTTTGAATTTTTTAATTCGTAATATCTTTTGAATGGAAAGTCCAATTTAAATAACTTAAAAACTATTTTATAGGTAGTTAAATGGTCTTGACCATAAAATAAGGATTAATATAAACACATAAATAGCATGGTTTGAATTTGATTAGCATTTTCATTAATGTTTAAAATGAAAAAAGTTGTTGTAGTGACATAACTACAATAGTTGGACATATGCTACCGAGAAGTTTTTTGTAGACATTATAATGTTCTTCAATATTGTTGTACATTATTTTGTTCTATCGCTAATAGTTTCGGCAGCGCATTCGACGAAAGACATTTTAAGACTCATTTTTCTACACCTTCGGTTACATTGTTCAAATTTTACCAAAGATCCCTATTTTTTTTTAAAATAAAATGTAGCCTATGTCAAATAGGAAGAATGTAGCATTCTATTGATAAAAGAATTTTTTAAATCGGCCCAGTACTTTTTGAGCCTATTCATTACAAACATACAAACATACAAATCTTTCCTCTTTATAATATTATACCTAATAATATAATAATAATAGTGTAGATAAATTAGTTTTAAGTTAATTGAACCAGCACCTACTTGGCTGTCTTGGCTTTTTTACTATTAAAAACGTGGCGTAGTCATATATAAACAGTATTGGTATAATACAGTTTATTACATCTACATTGGAACAGTGTTTATAAAGTGCAGTTTGAAAATGCTAAAATGTATTTTATTTTAGACTCTTTAACTACTTCTTGTAGAAGCAAGTAGAATAACCAAATCTTTGTTATAATGAGAGAAGCAAGGGATAGAGATTTTATTGCTTGTTTACTTTATAATCCGATTATTGATAGCTGTCAAGAGCTTTGAGAACTTTCAAATTTGCAACCAACCAAACATAGTTGTGCCATGCAAGTGGTATTTTTAGTAAAACCAGTTGCTTATAAAACGCTTTAGTGAATTATAATTTGCGGGCAACTGTATACTGTTTTAAATATTAAAACCGTGCTGACATACCGGGCTTTGTCTTGGCTAAAATGTTTTTGGTGTAATAAATTATTGTGATGATGATGAAATTTTGTCTAATATAGAATAAATTGTTATTTGTATTGTTATATATATTTTTTTAACAGGGGCCGTTTAATAATAATAATAATAATACCTTTATTTTTTCCAGCGATGAAAACCAACGATGTCCATTATAACAAAAATGATTATTATTATTATTATTTTTCTTATTCTTGCTCGTTTATAAGTATAAAAGACCCTCGTTTATAAGTTTTATAAAAGAAACTACATCATGGAGACGTAAACGTTTGGAAACGTTTTAAAACGGGTTGTGCCGCTCACAATTTTTACAAGTGAGATAGAGATATAGAAACTGATACAATGAAACAAAAAAATTACGAACATCAAATAAATGATTCTTTCAACAATTTGTCATTTTTTAATGACTTTTTCAGCTGTCGCATGTGTCAAATTAGAATACGTGGGTCAGATGGGAGCAATTAAATTGGATGGTTTGCGAATAAAAGTGAGTAGATTGAGTTGGAAACCTTAACAAATGGAGTTTGTTTATGGACTAAGAGATAGGTTTTTGCTTTATTTTATGCTAGACTTGCTCATTATTTGTAGATTTATATTTTAGAAGTAGACACCAAAATTAAGGTTAACAAAACGTCAAAAAAAAATTATAGCTGTCAGTCCACCAGCAAAAATTAAATTTGGGATTAAGGTTACAATCTAGGTGAAAAGTGCAATTTTATATAGCAAGGAACAAAATCCCTTTAAAGGTAATTAAAAAGATATAAATAGATAGATTAAGAAAAAACGATTGGTCGATCCTTTAATATTTTAAAAATTTTATACAATATTTGACGAGTTATAAAAAATTAACAAGTTTATTAGTTTTAGGTAATTACAAATAGCAGAAAAATCCGGCATTTTCTATTATATTTTAATATGACTCCAATAACTGGATTAGACCAATTTGCATGATATTGACTTCCAGTAGGACAGTCTTTCGAAAAAAGAAAACAAACATGACAAATCATTTTTTTATAGCGCGGTGAATAAACAAGCCAGAAGCGTTTTTCATACCATCAAAAGCTTTTTGTATCCGAGTCAACAAAGAAATCAAAAGAATTTTTAAGACCCGGTTGACAAAGACCATAATTAATTAATTCTCGCACTTTTTCAGATGTTAAAATTTTATTTACAAAAAGAAATGGATCTGATGGATATTCTAAACAAAAATTCTGTAATGTAACGTCGTTTTTACTTTTTTTCTATGAATTCTATGTCTGGAACTGGATATACTTCAAGTTCATTCTCTTTATCTGGTGATGATGAAGACGAAAATTTACTGACACTGCAAAGATGCAAATTTATATTTTCAATTATCTCTATTTGAAGTCTTGTTTTATGCTTAATATTTAATTATGTAGTTATTTATATAGTTTATATTTGAATTTTGAATTAATACATCTAAATTAAATTTTTCAACTTACTTAACAGCAGAGACATCAGAGTTAATGTCTCCATCAAGATTTTGCGAAGAACAAGGAGTAGAATTTGTTTTCATTTTCATCAAATTTGTTTTTCTGATAGTGATAGATCCGTAGAGTTAGAGCTGTATTATTGAAAGAGATTTGCAACTATTCACACAAATTTACATTAATTACCTACCTTTGAAAAAATCAGAAAAGAGTTGGTATTCCTTCGGAAGCGGGTTTAAAAGCTTTCGCTTTTTTCCGTTGCCAGCCGGACATTCTTTTTTTCATTCGTTTCACTAGCTATTCTTTTAATTATTAACAAAATCACTGTATAACCACTAATTATAATGTTTTTATATCACTATAATGTCTTTTAAAATTAATATTGAATTCTAATACAAATATTTGGAGAGCAACTATAGTGTCTTGTGTGTAAAAAACCAACTGATCAAACTCAAAGACTAAAATGGAAAACTAAAAAAAGCAAGACATTAAACAAAAGATATCAAAAATCATTTTAACACATCACATAAAGCAAAAAAAATCACAAGATTCACGACTTTTTCAGAATTCTCAGAAAACATTTTTCTATTGGAAAAATATATTTACAAAAATAGCAAAATATATTTCATCCCCCGTTATGTAATATACATATACCTATATAAACTAGTGAGTAATATGTAATTATGTAAAGTAAAGATGTAAAGTAATGTTAATATAATAAATTTAGCAATAAAAGCTTTCGTGTAAATGTCAATTATTATAGACCAGGTCAAGCTTTCTTTTAAAGGGAACAAAGAGCGTATGAACAACGAACCCTTAGACCAAAAAGTCTATTGAACACCAATCTTTTGATTTCTTTAAAAACATGAAAACGGTTAAATAATAGTAAATTCTTCTTTTGTTATCTTGTTTTAAGAAACGTGTCAAACGGACTAGGTTGGTTGAAAATAGATCAACTCTCCAAATATCATCTATCATATAAATACATATAAAATTCTCAAAACATCATCTCCCCGTAATGTGCGTGATTTATTTCGTACAAGAGCTAGTGTAAATATTATAAATTCCTTGAGATCAAAAAAGAATCTTCATATGCCAAGGTTTCGTACCTCGTTATATCAAAGATCTGTTGTCTTTAACATGATCAAACTGTATAACTCACAACCTTTATTTCATAAAAATCTATCATTGACTGTTTTTCGAAAAAAAATTAAATGTTCAATTTTGAATTCGACAATATAAATTATTGTATATTAATCTTATGTATGTCTATGTATTTACTAACATACTAACATGCTTTATACATACTTTTTTATCTTAATGTAACTCTAGGTTAAGTTGAGTAGCGTCCGCTAGACTTCGCCGATTCAATTTTTTTTTCTTTTTTTATGTATTTTTAATGTACTGATAAAATGGAAAATTTGAATAAAGACTATTTATTATTATTATTATTATTGACGTAAAAGATGAAAAAGTTTTAAACAGATGTTTCACAAAATATCAATTTCGGAAGAAGGCGCGTGTCAATGAAATTTACCATGGGTGGGTTTTTACACCCACCTAGCCCCCCTTAGTTACGCTACTGTACACAATTTATAGTAAGAGAACTTAAGGAAGAGAAACAATTGTTTTTAATACAAAGATAAGATAAAACATAAAAAAAAGAAATTGTTTAGATTAAACATACGATAGAAATATAAGAAGAAAATTAAAATGTTGAATATGCAAAAAAAGAGAAAACTGCAACGAAAAGATAAAAATTAATGGAAACTAAAAAAAATACAAAAAAAAGATGAGTATCTAAAAATAAGGATTTATAAAAAAGAAAAAGATGAAATGCAAAGAGAAAAACTTGGTTATATTAAAATGTAAAAAAAAATTTTAAAATGAAAATGTGCAAAACGTTAAAAAACTTTGTAAATTACAAGAATGATAAAAAAAACAAACAAAAAATACAATTACTTTTAATAAATAAAAATAGCTACATCAAAAATATTTAGATAAAAAAGTAAAATGAACTAAAAGCAATAGAAAGAAAGCAAAACAAAGCGTTTACTATAATTTTTTGAAGTGTTTTTAAAAGTTTTTGCCATACGGTTAAGCAAAGAAAAAAAAAATAAATAAAAAAAATAAAAGAAGACATGAAAGAGGAATAAGCACAAATTAGAAAAAAAGAATAAAAAACGGGTGAAAAATTAAACTAAGGAAACAAGAAAAAAATCTGGAAATAAAATAGGGGAAAAAAAAAGTACCAAAACAAAAAAAAGAGCAAAGTGAATAGAAGGGAAAGAAAAAAAACGGAAAAAAAATTAAAGAGATGGGAAAAGAAAAAAAATCAATGGAAAAGAAGAGAAAGAAAAAATAAAAAAAAGAAAATATATATGTAAAACCTACATAATGCAGAGAGTGTGAGAACCAGATATTTCATATATGTAAAATATTATAAAATTTTATGGTTTTTATGCCAACATTAATAATAATAATTATTTTTATTATTATGGTAAAAATATTAATATAATAAAAAAGTTTAAAAATAAAAGAAAAATAAATAAAAAAATGAAGAAAAAAAAGAACAAAAAAACGGAAAAAAATAAAATAAAATAGAAATTAAGTAAAATTGAAACGCTTGCTTTATAGAAATCCTCTATTAAAGAGAGGAGAGTAATCACCTGGAGAGTTAAGTAAATACTCTCTTTAAGTAAATATTTAATGCCAATAATCGTACAACATAGACATCTTGACAAATTTATTATAGAAAGAGTAATTTTATTAACTGTTATGTTAACTAATATGAATTTTTAAAATTTAGCATAACGTTTAGATTAATATAAATAAGTCTTAAAATACATATTATATTTATTACAATTGTATAGGTAATCGTGAATAAATACGGCTTTTACAATCAAAAAACAGCAATACCTTCTTTGTGCTCAACTGTCTCCTTTCATTAAGTCTAAACCTAAAGATAATTGTTTAAAAACATACCTAGCTATTTCTGCTCAACTCGGTTATTTGTTCCTTTACTTATTCCTTTCTTTTTGAAGGGCTTATATCAGCAAGAAAACTAGACGAGCATTGTTTTTCTTCCTCAAAGTGGATAATTTTCTTTTCAAGAACAAAGTTTCTTTATTTTAAAACATTCTATGAATCTGTTAAACCATAATTCATGCTTGTAATTTTTCATCTAATTTAATTACTTTTTAAAAAAATAACCTGGTGCATGACCTTTTCGCGCTTATCTTCTGCCAAGAATAAAAAAAGTTTTTCATCAATTTCCGATAAGTTCTTTTCCTTTATTGGAATGATTTTCCTATACAGTGTTTCTGTCTCACGTAAGTTTTTATCCTGTGACAATAATAATAATTTAGCTTTATTGTTTAAAAAAAAACAATTTTGTTGATAAATTTAGGTGAGTTTTTAGTTATGTTAGATTTAAAAATAAGCAGGGGATAAGTGTTTTGACAGACATCATGTTAAGTCAATTACAAATACTTTAGTTAACAATTATACAATTTGAAGTGTTTGGTACTAATGTACATTAAATAGACAGTAAAAAGTTGCCATTCTTGAGGGTACGTAATCAAATGAGATGATGAAATAATTCCGTATGATTGAGGCTTGTTAATAAAATTATAACATTTGGTTTCAAATAGCATTTGAGACATAAATGAAAAAATTAAATAGTTTTTTTTTGTAAATATGGTTAAAACTTCAACTTCTAATAATTTTTTTAATATTTATCTTTTAATAAAATCAATTTTTACGTAGATATTTAGAGATCATCATCAGGACATAACTAGGACACAGTGATGTAATTAATAAACTTGTGAAAATAAGGTTAGCTGTTGCAAAAAATTATTTTTAAGGTTTAGAAACCATTTTTATCTTGTACGTAAGGAGCGACAATTTATAACGACTTGTAGGTTACGTTAGATCCATAAAAAGTTTGAACGATTGAGAATATTAAAAGAATTTTTTTGATTACATTAAGACAAGTGATTGTTGTGTTCAAAAATAGTTGTGTCGATTTAAACTATGTAATCAATCTAGGACAATTTAGACATGCACCTAAAAAAAACTTTAAAAAACATCCATCTCAAAGTAACTTAATCACAGTGAAAAATGAGATTTTTTGAAATGGTAACATTGCACAGTGATAGTATATTTTGTATATTAACTATACTTTCGCATGCAAAATGTTTCACCTAAGAGTGCAAGCCTGACAAAATCTGAACGCATCCCAAAATTCCAGTGATAAAGTAATTTTGCTTCAAAAAAATTAATAATTGTCGGTTTCTTCTTCTTAAAGGACCACGCAGATTTCTGCGTAGGCGTTTGTTGTTTCTCTCATCATATAGTTCTATTAATTGCAGTATTTTGCAGTGCCTGGAAGATCCGTATTCGTGTCCAGTGTCGTATGTTTCGTAGCCAGGATAATTTTCTTTTACCTAATCCTCTTTTTTCTTTTCCTATTTTACCCTGGAGAATAAGATCATCGTCTTTGTTTGACACATAGTCAACTCACAATACTCAGCATTTACATCTCGAAGAGCTCAAGTTTTTTGATAATTCCTGTTTTCAACCTTTATGACTTGACTCCGTACAAGAGAATAGACGAGACGTGTAAGACATTACCATCTTTTATCTGATGCTGAAAATAAAGTTTTCATCTGTCAAGAATTTTTTAAGTTTTAGAAAGTTGTTTGAGCTTGCTCGATTCTTCGATTCTGCATTTTTTTCCTAATTCGGGTCCCATTTTCAGTTGATCATGGATCGCAAGTATTTGAATTGAGTGATCTGTTCAATGCTCTCTTCTCTCCATTTATTCATATTGTGGTATTTGGAGTGTCTTTTCCACTAATGACGATACATTTGGTTTCACGGATGTTAATTTTTAGACTCAACTTTCTTTATTGACATTATCTAGTAGGGTTTTTACTATCCGCCAATATCACGGTATCATCTGGATATCAAATATTGTTGATGGGAATTCCGTTTTCTTTAATGTCTATGGGACTGCCCGAGATTGACTCGGTAAATGCAAGAGCATTCACGTGTATGTGAAAAGATTCACATAAAAGTTAAAGATCGGAGACAAGATGAACCTTTGGCGGACGATTTTCTATATTTCAAAATCCTCAGTTGTTCCTGCATTCTAAATTTAGATTTCCGCTCTTTGATGTTAGAACCACTTACCTATAAGTCTGATATTCTTTCTATTCAGTCTTATTATCAAATGTTTTTTTGTAGTCAATATAACACAAAAAGACGTCTTTTCTCTGACAATTCTCTACTAATGTTTAGAGACTGAATATGGTGTCTCTTGTTTCAAAACTGCTTTTAAATCTAAATTGACCAGCACCCTTACCACACTTCATATATAGTTTCGGGTGTGGAACTCAAAAAAAGAGTTTGAGGAAATGGTTTATTAGGCTAATAAGACGGTAGTCTCTACATATGGCTCTTTTGTTTGATTTCGGAAGCGTGAGGAAAATGTAGAGCGCAGTCAGTTTTTGGGATTTTGTTCAGTCTTGTAAATATTGTTAAAGAGCAGGACAATGATATCAAGGTTATTTTTGCTAACCAAATGAAATTTCTGAATATATTACATCAGGGCCTGGCACTTTTTTATTTTTTATTAGAGTTATGGCATATTTATATTCACTCTTTAATATACTTGGTAAGCTTGATAGCGTTATTATTTTATTTTTGGTGTTCCATGGTCTGTCATCTTAGAAAAGAATAAGGGTGTATTTCTTCTATGTTAGTAGTAGTTTTTCGGTGTTCAGTAGTATTTTATTGATTGCATTCTTGATGAAACTTATTGATGAATATTATTGTTATATATTCCTGCGTTTTTTTTGACTTTTTTTATGGAGATGGAAACTGTAATAAGTAGTTTGCTTAGATTTTCTGCCTTCAAACTTCTTTCAGTCAGCCAGTTTTCTTTTATTGTTCTTATGTCATTTTGAATTCTTTTTTGAAGATTTTTATAGTTTGTATAGTTGTTGATTTTACATTGTTATTGTTTTTTTATTAAATCTAGAATATCATGATTAATTCATTTGTTTATCGTTTGCCCTTTGGAGGTTGTTAGGAAAGTTTCATTTGTTTTTTTTTAAAACTTCTTTGAGTTCAAGCCAGTGTTTGCTCGCATCATTTGTATTGTTAATACTTTCCAATGTTTTATTAAGATAGTTTTCATCAATTGATCTTCTTACCTCATCTTTGAGTAGTTTTCGTTGTTTTTTCTTTGGCTTTGAACACGCGCAATAGTATGTTCACAAGTAACGGATTGTGATCAGATTCAATATCGGCACCTGGCCTATTGCTGTTCTTTTAGTGATGAAATTTCTAAATCTTTGATTGATGATAATGTAATTTATTTGAGTTGCGGTAAGACTGAGTGAGGCTTTTAATTGTAGGTGAAACATGGTAAAACTATATAATATTATAACGTGCGTTTATAAATTATTTAGATCAACGCTTGCTGTGTAACTTAGATTGACAGATTTTGATAACATAATAGCCGACAAATGTCAAACAAACGTCAAAGCTTGTCTAATAATATTGTACATTTCTGCGTATCATTTAATCAAAAAATGAACATACGCTCCATAGTAAAATTCCATAGTAAGAGTTAATTAAAATAATTTTTGAACGCACAGTATATTTGAGAAAAAATAATAAAAAAGGCAAATTATACAATAATTATTCAGACTATTTGGTTTATTTATCTACGCAAACACATGCTGTTGTCTTGCTAGTTGATCAATGAGAGAGCGTTTATCAGTCTAAGTCTTATGTGGCAATTGACAGTAACATTGATAATAGCTGTCACTTAAAGTGCGTTCAGATACACAATCAAATAATAAATTACAAATATTGTATTAGACCCAATTGCAATAAATCGTTTAAAACTAATTAAGTTATATCTGTTGAAAAGAAATAAACGCAGCACATATTTAAGATATATAAGAGATCAATATGTTGTAAAACGACAATTGCGTTAATTTCTGAATTACGTCGAATTATAATAAGAACAATTTTTGTTAAATTTCTTAAGACTTTTTTACAATTTTATAAATAATTACTTAATAGCAATTTATTTAAAAATAGTCATTTTTCGGAAAAGAACGTGTCGAAAAATTGTGGACGTTTTCCACTCTATCGGTGGAGGCGTCATCAGGACAAAAAGGTAGCGGTAAGAACAAGCACGAATAACTCGACGTGTGAACCACGCTAGGCGAAACTTATTTTAAATAAGTTTACTTTATTAGATTAACTTTTTCTGAATAAGTTACGCTTCTAAATAATTTTTATTTATATGATAAACCATAATAAAATTACATATTGTGTTTTTGTATTCGTTCATATGTTGTTAATTTAATTATTATTATGTTGAACCTTTTCTGATATGAAGGCACAGCAGTTTTGTTAGATTCAAAAATAAAAAAAATATATTTATATTAAGTTGTATAATTTAAATATTTTTTATTATAAAGTTTTTTAATAAAGCAATATTAATTATTTGTACACATTCCTATGTATATTTTACTAAATATTATTATGTCACAAGATAATATAAATAATTGTTTTTTTATAAAAGAAAAATGTTTGGCAATTTTATTTATGCTACAACATAAATGTAATAAAACTTGCCGTATCTTTCTATGTAGATATAACACAAAAATAGCACCGGCCAGTGAACACGCTGAGGAAAGTCATCCGTATAATGGAAATGAACAAAAAAATGTCAACAAGATTATCTGGCACGTCAGCTGGTATAAACAGACAACCGACAAGCCTGCAAATAAAAACCACAAGCCAAAAGAAATCTGAAAACACTAATTTTCTAATTAACAAGGCTAATAATAATCAGTCAAAAAACGATGTAAGTAAAAGTGAATCTACAAACAATAACAATCTTGAATGGCAAATTACATTGCACAAGCGTTGACAAAAACAACAGAAGGCTCAAACTAAAAGTCGGAAGCCAAACTGGCGACAACAATGAGAGTCTTAAAACTATCCCAACAAAAACCTACTAATATGTCACCAGAATGACGTCAAATACCATTACAGGCATCCTGCAGCAATTTCTAGTAAGATCATTTTAGAGAGGTCACATGATAGAAAACAAATACCAAAGTGACAATGCAAGATTCAAAGTTACTATAGATCTATGCAATCTACAAAAAGTCAGGTCTTCTGGAGCAATAATATTGCGGTTTTTTTATGCTCGAAGACAACTTGCCGCAGATTTCAAATATGCACTCTAACATAACAATTATTCACGGCAGTGCTACGGGATAATCATAATACATCTGAATATACAATCCCTATTTAATAAATTACCCGAAATAGAATTATTTTTTTCAAAAAAAAAACAAGCAATTATTTGGTGTCTAACGGAAACCTGGGCAAGCAAAGCATCACTTGGTACTATCAACATCACAGACTATAGATTAGCGTCTTTTTACTGTAGATCCACAAACAAACAAAATTTACTGCAAAGACGACTTTACATGTAAAGCCTTAAATATAACCCAAAAACCCAATCTAGAACTCCACATAAAAGGCGCAGGAATCTAAATAAACGTCAGCGACAAGAAAGTAAGCATCATTAGTGTATATCGCCCACCTCTTGAAAGTGTCCACACATTTTTCACCAACTTATCGACAATAGTCGACAGAATCTTTTCTAATGACGCTAACATTGTATTATGAAGAAATTTTAAAATAGACAGCTTAGTGCAATCTATCAAGAAAATTCTTTTAGAAGACTTATTTGATAGCTATCAACTGATAAAAAACTCCATGGCTTTTTCCAGCCTTCCAGCAAGATATCAAGTCACATAATATCTCTCGCACATTATTTAATAGATTTTAATCCAAAAACCCCATGAACTACTTATGGACAGTGTTGAATAAGAAAGACTGGAGCAAAATTTATGTCAACGGCAATATTGACATTGCATTTGACAAGTACCTTGGCACGTTTCTCTACTATTACAATATTAGATTTGCTTTAAAGGCGATAAAACATACGAAAAATTCAAAATTTTAATGGATCACAAGTGAAATAAAACAGACTAGCACAGAGCTCAGGAAACTCAACATGATGGTTACATCCACAGGCAGTGAACAGCAGATTGGATCAGCAGTAGATCACCCAGATAGGTATGGAATATTGTTACCATCAACACTAAGGCAAGGAATAACAGATCACTACACCTACATAAAAAAGATAGAAAAATTACAGATGACGCCAAAATAGTAAATATCTTCGGAAAACATTTTTTCTCAATTGCTCATGAATAAATCAATAATCACTTTTGTAACAGCGCGTCGATAGATTCATGTATAACTTCTGATATTGTGATGAACAGCGTATTTTTTATGTGCTGAGGACGAAAATAAACTGAAAAGTCATATTAAATATGCGCAACAAAAGATTATGTGGCTTTGACACATGAAAACCCGTGCTTATTGAAATTTTAAAACCTTTCTCACATCTAATCAATGTATCAGTAGAAACTGGATCATTGCCAGAATGTCTAAAGATAGCAACGATCAGCCCAATATTGTCACTAAGTACATTTTCTAAAATGTTTAAACAAATTGTTTATAATAGACTAACCAAATATTTGTCAAAAAATAAACTGCTTGCAGACACTCAGCATGGCTTTCGAGCTGGAAAATCAACTGAAACTGCTTTTTTCCGATTTATACAATTTATACATAGCAAAATAGATTTGAAACAATACGTTGCAGCTTAATTCTTTGACCTATCGAGAGCGTTTGATGTAGTGGATGTAGTGCAGCACAGGTTTTTATAGAAGCAAAACTGCACAACTTAGGAATTAGAGATAATCTACTTAAATGAATAATGCCCCTTTTATAATTATATATTTAGCTATAATGGAAACCAGATTTTGTGATATAGAAAAACGTATGCAAAACTTTTTTTCTATTAAAATGAACAAGTTAATCGAACATTTTACAGATGTGAAAGCAACCTTATCTTCTGCTGATAGGAAGACAGCAAAAAACTTTAAATAATAAATATACAGTATACAGGTTTTATAATCACAAATTATAAAAAGATCAAAACAAACTCAACAACAGCTGTTACAATATGTTCATGCCAAAAGAATTAGCACAGATGATATAATCAAAACGCTTGAAGACTGTCAAGGCGCCACTTATTTCATCAGTAGTGGTGCTATAGAAAACACGGATCTGAGCGAATTATACAAAGCTAATGATAAGATAAAAATAAAAACTAATTAATCAATAAACACGCAAACGGAAGGTCCAGGAATTGCAGCAAGAACATTTGACCCTATAAACAAATTTGATAAAAACAAGAAAAATTTTCAAATAGTGAAAGGTACAGCAAAATGGTCTGAAGGTACACTTTTTAGTGCTCCTATCAAGAAGAGCTGGTTACATGTGAGTAGATGTGAGAAAAACACTACACTACACTATTAGAGCGTTTAAAGTCCAAGTAGGCTAATTCATCATTTGAAATCGTTAATCTGGAGATTAACGATTTCAAGTCAATCATTTTAAGTCAGCACTGAATTCAACAATAAACTCTTGTCTGAAATGTTTGAATCAGTCAATTGGCTCAGTGGTGTTATGGTAAAATAATATGTTTTTTCGACGCAATAGAGGAATTTTTAATCAACAACGTTTCAATAAATCCCCTTCAGACAAATATCTATAAGTAATGAATTTTAATATATAGGGTATAAAAGGAAAAGATAAAAATTTAGAAATTTTATTAGATACAATTGATAGTGCATTCTAATTTTCATATGTACGTGTTATGTGTATATTGGACGTCTGGCAGCTAGTTCATTGAAATGTTACATTTGAGGTTGCGTTTTTTAGAGAATGCAATTTTATTTTTTTGATGTGTAGGGGGGTTAGTGTAAAGCTAAACCTAAGTTTGTGGGGTCGCCACCTTTGTCCCACGGCCGCCATCTTGAAAATAAAGGTTGAAATGGTTTTTAGAATATATCTCTTAAACTATTTATTTAAAAAATAAAATTTGTCAACGTTATTGAAAATTAAATTCTTTATTTATAGTTCTATGACAAAAAGTTAGTGGGTTAAAGAAATAGAAGAAAACCAAGAAGAACCCTCTACACATCAAAAAATAAAATTGCGTCCTCTAAAAAACGCAAGGTAAGGCCTAAAAAATGTAACATTTCAATAGACTAAGCAATTTTCAGGTATTCTGTGATTTTTTTAATACCTTGACAAGATTTATACAATTGATTCTTTTTATGTTTGTGGTGATTTTAATGTTGATTTTCTGACCAATCATAACAATAAGACTGAACTATCATTACTGATTAATGAGTCTAATCTAAAACAAACAATATTTGAATTTACACCAATATCTCAGAACTCTAGAACATGTATTGATAATATCTTCTCGGATTTATCTTATGTGAAAGTTAAGATATGTGAGACTTTTCTCTCTGATCATACCTATCAGCTCTCTGTTTTTGCCATACTTTGGGCGAATAATGAAAGATTAAGCATTGAGGATAAATACGTAAGTCATTGAGGATAAATACGTAAGCCTAATATAATACAATTTCAATTTGTTTACTGTTATTGACTGTAACTGTTGATTTATATTGTAATAAGTTGTATTTTCAAGGAGTTGTGTTCAGGCCTGAAGAAGGTCAAATTTTGAGAGCGAAACGTCGCAGATGATTAAACTGCAAACAATAGAATTAATTGATTTTTCTTAACTCTTTAAATCTCCAAAAAAAAACCTGTTCCAACATTTAAATTTTAAGGGTAACAAACAATCTCAAATAATATTATTCCAATTAAAACACTAGACATAATAATGACATAAGAACTAACTCTCACAATACAGCTTTGTACGTAAAATCCCCCAACTCACTCATGTACCTAAATCTACAACAACTCACCTGATGCTGTCAAGAATTTACATAACTTTAAGAATTCTTAAAAAAATTCTTACCGACTGGTTGTAACCACTCTGTATAACAGTTTTTAAATAAAAAACTTTTTAAAATGTACCTGTATTGGGTTTTTATGTTAGACTTGTAAAATTCTTTGATAAGTATGATATTCTATAAAAAAAACAACATGGATTTTATAAGAACAAATATACTATATGTGCCTGTAATATAAATTTACCTTGGTGACTTGTGCATTAGCACGTAAAAATGTTCTACAGCATGAATAATACACTAAACTAAACTGAAAACTAACTATTTATACCCACATTATGTCAAAACATAACAATATGACATTTTTGTTATCTTGCATAAATTTTATAATAGTAATTTTGCATTTTTATACATAAATAAAATTTACTTATAAAGATAAAGTATTGATAATTTTATGTAAGCATTTCTCGCAAACTAGCGTTCCATTATGAAGCTGTTATTATTATATAAGTTTCAGAACCTTGATATAGCAACTTTTTTGTCATGGGAGTCTCACTCTCATTTCAAATTCGATCTCCCACAGAACTGACAATGTTTATTAGACATTAATACGCATCTTGTCATGGTTTAGGCCTTGGAAGTGTATGACCCTGCAGAATAGCAGAATATACAGCACTATAAAATGTATTTACGTTCTCTAACAATACGGATTCAAAAAAAAAAATCTAAAGCTGAAGTTATAGTTCGAGATAGGAAAAATAGGTTTTTCGCTTTCCAATAGAACTATAAAGATTTTAATGTAATAATTTTAAAGCCACTGCCTTATTATTTCAGTAACAAATCATTTTGCACTTCGATCATTTAATTTTTTTACAATGTCTGCCTGCTGGTTTCTGAAAAACATTCCGATTTTTAACACAAAATTGTTTTTCGCTTCTAAAATGAAGCCAAAAATTGTGAATCTCTATTATTGAATTTTTAACAAATTTATTTGTATTTTCTCTAAAACGCGAGAAGCTGAAAACTTTTTGTTTTTTCTCAAAACTATAATAATATAGTCTAAGCTGACTTTAAACCAAAAACCAAATTATTTTAATAAAACCGACATAATGATAAAAATAAAACACTAGAGGAATCTCGGATTCCATTTACATCGAGAGCTTTAAAATTACATAGTTTTGCAAGCCCTCGCTCGGTAATGTTATGAAATAATGGCTAATGAGAATACCTAAAAAGCTTTTGGATTTAATTAGTTAGACTTCTAATTTCATAAAATTCATGTTGAAAAAAAATTTGTGATAATAAACTTTTAAGATAAAGTGAAAAAAAACTCTTGCCCGGCGAAATTTAATTATAGCAGAGGTCATTTAAGAAAAGCTCTCTATTATGTTTTAATGTTCAAAGTCAATGGACGGATTATCCAGATACTGATTTGGCAGATAAAATTATCAGACGAAAAAAGTGGTCGCTCCTCGAACAACCAAGTTATCACATTAGCGCTATTAAGTCTTAATGACAAGTTTGCAAGTTTCGGTCTGGAACGACTTTAGCTTAATTTTTAGATTAAATCTAAATTTAGTTAAGAGATTCAACTTTACAATAATTATAAAGTCTACAGAAAACGACAAACCGTTAATAATCTGACAAGAGAAAAACAAACATTTTCTATTTAAGATAATTTAATAAAAGTTTATTTCAAATAATCGCATAGGAAAATTTGAAGTTTTTTTAGGAAGATGAATATTAAAATCAATTCAAATAAAATGGATAAAGTCAGAGAATTTGAAGATAGATGCACAATTGGACTATTGATGGATGATTAGATCTTTTCATAAATTTTGTTATGTACGTATATGGTCTAGTTTGTTTTACATAATAACATTTTACATTATATAAGGTATTATATTATATACATTATAATATTGTATATAGTGTTTAAGAGAAGGAGTTACCGCATGCAATGAAGCAACTAAAATAGAAGACATGTGGAATAAAGTAAAAGCAACAATAAATGCGGCATGCCAGAGTAATCTTAAAGATTGAGTTCACAAGGAATGGATGACTGTGGAATTTTTTTTTCAAACTTATGCAAAAGAGGAGCAAATGGAAAATTGTGAACAATATCAATAAATGAATAAATTTGAATGAATTGATTTTCAATAAAAAGACCTAAAAATTGTACTGAAGAAGCAACTTTAAACGTGTTGCTACTGAGATAAAGCGGTTGCAGTATACCCTTATAGTTTATTAAAACAATTTTTTCAGAGTTGGAACGGAGACGATTTGAATCAATTCACGATTTCACAATAGCAATTCGAAAGTCGAAGTCTTTCGAAATTACAGAATGTAGAGATTGTAGGCTGACATTGCTACACGTTATACTTGTGTTGTCAGCAAAAAGACATAGTTTTTTTTTTATATTCAAATAAGAAATGTCATTAATAAATAAAAGAAAAAGTACAGGTCCGCGAACAGAACCCTGTAGGACGCTAATGTTTATTGTTTTGCAAGCAAAAAAAAATTACCAACTTTAACAATCTGTTGCCTTTGTAGAGATATGATTTAAACCATTCAAAGAAATTTCCACAAATGCCATAAAATTGTAAGTTCTCTAGTAGAAGCTTATGATTCACACAATCAAACGCTTTAGAAATATTACAAAAGACCAAAGCAGTAAATAGCTTTTTGTTGAGTTGTATATATATATATATCATGCATCAAGGTAAAAATAACATCCTAAGTGTTACGCGATGACAAAAATCCAAATTGACCAGGAACTAGAACATTAGATTTAGGTAAAAAAGACATTAAACAACTTGTTATTAGTCTCTCAATAATTTTAGATAGAGCTGGCAATAATGCAATCGGTTTATAATTAATTACATGGAAGATTTTTATCGCCACTTTTGTAGAGAGGAATTGCCGTTTTTAAACAATTTGGAAAAATGCCATCATTAAAGAAGCGTTGATTAGTGAGGTAAGAAAGTTAAGAGCTTTATTTAAAAAATTTGAGAACATATCTATTGATAAACCATTAGTACTGCACGATGATTTGCTTTTAATTGGCGATATAGCTTGCCAAAGTTCATATTTGTTTGTAAAATTAATATAGAAGCTAGTGAAATTAATTTTGGAAAAAAGAAAAAAAGACCATGAGATTGAATTTGTAATTATGCTTGTTGTCAAGTTTGTAGCAACATTGACAAAGAAATCGCTTACAAAATCTTGATGAGGTTTAGTATCTGATCGGAACTGAGATTTGTTCTACTATAAACCAAGTCTCTTTAGCAACGTGTCTCGAATTTATGATGCAATTCTGATAATAAGTGGTTTTTGCTAGTTTTAATATACAGATATAATATGTTCTGTAGAATTATTTACTATTGAAAACTTTGTCACAACAGCTTCGTGACCAGACTGACCAGAAAAACCGGAATTAAACAAATACATACGATCAAATACAGGAAGATACACAAACAAATCCAGACGAAGATGTGAGAGGCTAAGCAACAAAGAGAAGAAGAAAGATGCCGTAAACTAGAAAACTTACACGATTGCCATGACTCGTTAAATCTTCATAAGAAAATACGTGAGCGTGTGAATGGTAGAAGGGACCGTACAATTAACATACTACAAGATGAAAATGGTAATATTGTCACTGAGATAGAAAAAAGGAAAGTGATATCGGAAAAATATATACCAAAGTTTTTTGAAGACGTTTGCAACAAAAAATCATAGAACAGAAATAGCCAGTTTAGGCCCAGAAATAATTAGACGGCAGAACCAGACGCTGAGATTCTCAAGCTCCTGAAAGATGGAATAAAGATGCTCACAAAACTATTTAACAATATATATACAACGGGAAGTATGCCCAGAGACTAACTTAAATCCCATTTTATAACACTCCTAAAAAAAACAAGTGCAAAAAAATGCAATGACTATAAAACCATTAATCTGATGAGATATGTACCTATTTAAAAAATACCTAGAAGTTATTCTGAAGAGAATATATGAACAATGTGATGATGAGCAAGTGTCAGACGAACAATTTGGATTTCGCAATGGGTTTGCCACGCAAGACGCTCTATTCACGTAAGAAATGTACGCACTATTGCAAAACTATGCTGGAACTAGGTTGCCTCAGTGCTAATCGAAAACGATGAAACAAAAGAGATAGCAATCAAAAGGGGAGTGAGCCAAAGCTGTGTGCTATCACGAACCTTGTTCAACCTGTACTCAGAGAAAATTATGGCAGACGCCCTACAGGACAGTGGCAAAAGTATTGAAGTAAATGGTCGGCTAATCAATAACCAGAGATACGCTGACGACCAGGTTTGCATCATCATCAAACGAACTTCCAACGCTACTGGATAAAGTCAACGACGCGAGTCTAAAATATAGCGTTACAATAAACATTAAAAAGACAAAAATGACAAAACATTAAAAAGACAAGAGCACTTGATACGGCTGTTTCGAAAACCCAAATCTTTATGATAATTGTCAATCTTTGATAGAAGAAGCATTCGAAGAAAAAGGGTGTTTTATTTGATAGCATATGAGATATTTTAAGGTAATTTTTGATTATTTAAAAACATTTTGTACAAAACAAATAGTGTAGAAATTTAAAATGATAGCAATTTATAATTTGTCACTGCAGCATTTTTTTGTCAAGACATGCGAGATTTTAAAGACAAGAAGAGTGAAATTACAATTTATAAATTTTATCTAATGATACGAAGCTGCACACTGCTGCGTCTATCTAGGTTAGCACCACAAATTTACATTTAATTTAGATTTGGTGATTTTTAAATTTTTAGTTTAGAAACTCCAATAATTTTAAAGAATTACAAATCTAATAATAATAATAATATTCTACAGTTTGCTTTTTCTGCTTTGAATAATATCAGTTTTTCCTTTCAGGTACATGTTTGACCGAGTTGGAGCAACAAACCTTCCAGCGTGGTTGCAAGATACATTTTTTATGATGGTAGTTTCTAACAGTTGTATGAACCCTATTGTATATGGGAGTTATGTCTTCAAATTTCGAAAAATTGATTGCAAGTGCTGTTGTATAAGAAAGACTACTAGTCCGGCTTATCTAAACAGTAAGTATATATAAATGACTTATTTTTTGGGTGCTCAATATCACAGAAAAATTAGGCTCATCAGCTATTGTGTGTTTATCATTTTAGTTTTTTTGTTATAACGTATAACGTATAGTGTTAACCCAACGTCATTTTAGCATCTTCTTCATCCACACAATTTATCTTCTGTCTTCATTTATTATTACATGTCTTCTGTCTCGTTCAGCTCCTTACAATCCTTCAAATTTTGTAAAGACTTTTTCTCTTCCTTGTAGCACCTCATACACGATCGCTCTTCTTATTTCAACCAATATTAATTTTTTTCATTTGCTTTAGTTCTACACCAGAACCTTGGTATTTTTTTGTTTTTTTTGTTTTTGTTTGTCAAATATTCAAGTCCCTTTTTAGTTCACCAGCATACGTATTCTTTATTGTATTTTGTCTTTTTCTGGCTTTCTCTCCGTTCTTGCTTATATACATTTTTATGTCTTTCTTTTACTTCCATCTATACTCTTTTACCTTTAAATCTTATATTCTCTACTTCCCTTCCACTCAGTCCATTTTTCTTAAAACATTTCTTTTAAAATTTTTTATCTGCAAGTTTTTCTTTGCACATTTATCTAATTTTTTATTATCTTTTCTAACTATCTGTCCGTTTTCAAACTTTTATGTTTTTTTTTTTTTTTTTTTTTTTTGCGTTGAGGAGGGGAAAATACGTTACGTACACTCCTCCGGCTTGACGGTATTGCCGGCCCTACCCACTATAAACCACCTCCTCCTCTGTCCAACAGGATTAACATCCCAATTACTGGATAGAGATTAAAGCCGAGACTTTGTAATATTTATCATTTATTGCATTTACACAAAAACTTTTTTAACACGCCGTTAAATGTCATCCATTTGAATAGATTTTATCGCTTTTTTGTGCATTTAAAAATGTCGATTTTTAAATGTGCTGCGTTACCATAATGACATATATTATAAAGCGGTGAATGTTTTAAAACGTCCGTTTGTGGCGTAGGGAGATAAAAGACGCATTTCTCATAGCGAGCATTAGCTGAACGTGAATTGAAGTAGAAACAAATTTTAGATAAGATATCGGAACAGTCGTATTCCGCACTAATTAGTTTTTGCAAGAAAATAATACACTGTATTTTAAACCTGTGCTCTAGGCTTGAAATCGAAAATTTTTGCAATAGCAGGCTTTGTATAACCCCTCTTTCGGGATAAACACCGTTTTCTCTAAAACATGCATATTTTAAAAATCTACGCTGAACTCTTTCCAGACTGGCAATTGCCCCTGCATGGTATGGAAACCAAACAATTGCGCCGTATTCTAGCTTAGTGCGGACATACGAAATGTAAATGCTAATAATAGTTGATGATTTTGTGAAATCTTTGGAGTTACGAGCGATAAATCCATAAAGTTTCATAGCAGAGTTAACAATCATATTAATGTTGGGGTTAAAAGTCATCTCAGGATCAAAAAGAACTCCTAGATCTTTCACTGTGTCAGGCCTTTGTAAAGTAACATTATTTATTTTATAGCGAAACAAAATCGGTTTTTTCTTTCGACCATAAGTCATAACACTGCATTTGTTCACGTTTAACTGCAGGTCGTTAACTAAACACCAATTCTCTACTTCTGATACATTCTTCTGCAGTCTAGCACAGTCCTCAAAAGACGATATTACACTGAATAATTTCAAATCATCTGCATACAAAAGGCAGTCAACACAGAGAACAACCAAGACTAGACAGCTTAAATAGTAACAGTTGATGATCGAGCTTATCGAAAGCCTTTGAAAAATCAGTGTAGATTTTTTTACTTGCGTCTACTTTTATTTTTTCCCGTTTGCACTTTTTTGCAAAAAGACAATACAAGAAACGCCATGTATCCTGACGTTATTCTTTCCACTTCAAATACCGAATTGTAGTATTTTTTCTGTACTACATCTATAGATCAACACACCCTTAGCGATAATCTTAAAAAGCATAACTTTTTTTTCAAACTCTTTCTCTCAAACAGACTCTCTTAAGTTCAATATATGCTTTATTACTGCATTTTTTTTCTTGGCAAGTTTGTTAATTGAGTTCTCTCTGTGTTTTTTCTAATAATCTGATCGCCTAAATACTTAAACTTATTTATCATTTCTATCAGTTTTTTTCTGTATTTTCATTCATCTATTTGTTCTCTGCTTTCTGCTTTCTCAAATATCATGACTGGTCTTGCCAGTGTTGACTTCAAGTTTTTTCTTTCTTTTATATTTTTTCATACATTTAATCATTCTTTTCATACTTTTCTTATTAACCGACAAATCATCTGCAGACGCCTATGTTTATATCCCTATATATTTATATTCCTATGTATAACAAGCAGTATTGAACTCTCGTGCTTTGGGCACTCCTGCCTTAATCTCTTGGTTGGAAAAAAATATTCACTCATTTTCTCATCTACTTTCACCCTGTTCTTTGTCTTTTTATAAATTTACTCTATATATGTCTTATTAATCTTTTATTTATCTATCTTGTTCATTTGTGCATTTACATAACTTCTTTCTATCTAGACTATCAAACGCCGCTCGGAGGTCGGTAACGAAGGTGTACAGCTTTTTTCTTTTTTTTTTCATTTGCTTGACAGCTGCATGCTGCACAATGTACATTGTTTATTGCTTTCCTGTCAGCTCTCAATCCCGTTTGTGAGAGTGGTACCAACATTTTCTTGTCATACAGTCAGAGTCATACATAATAGATCATTTTCTCTTGTTTTAACTTCTCCCGCAGAGTCATATTAAAGATCTTATATGCCGTTTCCATCAATGGTATCCCTCAATAATGTTTAAATTTTTTTATAGCTTTTTTGGCAATCCTTCTTCTTTCCATAATTATTCTATATTTAGTACAAATAATTTATTACTTTTGTCAACCTTTCAAACACCTCATCCTTGCAATAAATCCACCTCTTATTTTTTATTTCATCTTTTTTATTTGCGTTTTCATTTGTTAATTAATTTACAATCTGCCGTGGTAAAAGTTGCTTGTTGCACGTGCTTATTGCGCAAATTAAAGAAGAAATTATTTTGAACAACATTGTGAGCGCTCACGACTTTAAACTTGACGTTAATAAAAAAGTGCTTAAAATAGTTTTGGAAAAAAATGCAGTATTTGAGAGACATTGTTTCCAAAGAAGGAATAGCGGTAGACTAGAAAAAATACACGCTGTAAGAGAGTGGCCAGTAACCACTACCAAAACAAAAGTGCAATGTTTGTAGGGTCTTTACACATGGTAAACATGGCTTTTTTTCCTGGATTTGCAACCTATAGCTATACCATTGACTCGACTGACTGAAGAACATGCCAGTTACCAGTAGAATAGAAGCTGCTCAGAAGCGTTTGATAAATTGAAGGACGTTTAAACAAAAACTCCAGTTTTTCAATATCTAATACTAATTGAGAAAATTGTCTTAGACACAGCTGATGATGTAGGCAATGGCGCTGTTTTGTCTCAGATTTAAGATAAATAAAAAAAAAAGTAACACGAAGAGAATTACTAGCAGTTGTAAAAGCAATAGAGCAGTTCTGCAAGTACTTGTATGGGCGTTAATTTCATGTAAGAGCCGATCATGCTGCAATGAACTGGCTGCTGCAGTTTAAGAATCCAGAAGAGCAAGTGGCAAGATATATTGATAAACTGCAAAAATTTAATTTCGAAATTGAGCATGGGCCAGGAATAAGCCACAGAAATGCAAATGCCTTATCAAGACGACCATGTACTCAAGAGTGCCAACATTGCGTGTGGAAGACAAAGATGCAGCAGTGAACAGAACTGCAGTAGTAGATCATAAACTTACAATTGTGTTTAACAAAAAGCGGTTATGTTGCGATCTGAAGTTCGGCACTACACCTGGGAAGGACGTAGCTGGGTAAGATGACGTTTCGGACCTGAAAAACAAAATAAACGTTATCCACACCAGAGTTTGCTATAATATTCGAGCGGAGGGCGGCGATTATCAAGACAGCGCTTTGATTTGGTAAAACTGCAAATTTGTTGGAATGATTCTTACAGAGTCCTAAAAAAGATAAATAATATATAGTAGCGCAAAAATAACACCGGCATTTCAAACGTTTGCGGGCCATAATGAAGACAAAATGGTGGTACGACAAGCTCTCCTGGAGTCAATTTTTAAGGAATTTATAAACACTTATTCTCACGGACAACGATTGAGAATTGGAGTAACGGCCGAAAAACATCAAGAAATATTACCTAGCCCACTGGATTTACCAAAAATTAAAATCTTTAAAAGAGTTAACTTTTAGTTTTAGAAAAAAATTTAGACAACTTCAAGAGTTGATTCGGTAAAGATTGTCAATTAGAAGAACGTTTTTGTTAAAAGTTAAAGACACGGGTCAACTCAGTTGCTATTTAGTGATGAAGCAGACAAGTAACGACACATCTTCTTACTCGGCTATGTGGAAAGCTTTGAACAATTTTAAACATCATATTGAATAGCAATTGTCTGAAGTTGGTTAGGCGTTATTTAAGTGTGTAAATAAGAAATAATAAATTGTACAGCTTTTACGTTACAATATATAAGTAGTTTATAAATTTTCATACAATGTCATAAAAAATATTGCGCTTATTCTAACTGTACGTAGGGCATCAAACACAGAAGAGATATAGAGTGTGTTTGTCAGCATCTGCTTCTATCACATGCTATTGAAAAAAGATGGATAGCACTCAGTCTCCGAATGTATAGTGTCTTGTCACAAATATAAAACAATTATTTGCTAAACTTAAAATGCAATAAATACCAGTCAAGTTTAAGACAAAATAATTTAGTTTACGACAAAGAAAATTGATGGAAAAAAGCAAGTTTAACAAATTTTTGCTAGTTTTGGATTGATATCTGCTGATTGCAGCAGATAGTGTGCAGCAGGGCATACCTATCTTTGTAGCTTGTTTTTTTTGCTACTAAAACAAACTGGTCAAGTCTACTTATTTTACTGTGTTTATTTAAAACTTTATAACGTGAAGTTAGAGAAACTGCTACTAGAAAATTAGAAAATAATCTAAAGTTGTTGACACTATTGAAAATAAGTCGTCTCTAGCGTGGTTTACTCATAGAGTTACCATACTTATTCTCACCTTATTTTTTTATCCTGGTGACGCCGCCACCGATGGAGTGCAAAACGTCGACAATTTTTTCAAACATTTCGACACGATCTTTTCTGAAAGTTGTTAATATTTCAATGACTTCGGGCTATGAAAGCTTTTCTTCCTCATTATTGAAAATGTGCTATTTTGTAGTGTCTATTGAATTGAATCATCCAGCTAGGATAAGAATGCAAGCAATACGGAAAGATTTCTGCTGGAATCATAAAATGACACCTTTTAGAGCAAATTTGGCGATTCTCGGTTATTGCCTTATTGAGCCATACTCCTTGTCAACCGTCAACTTTTTTTTAAAGAGGTTTAACATGAAATGAAGAATAATAAACCATTTTCTTAACAATCAACGCTTTTTTGTGATCATCCAATCTAAAAACAAAAATACTTGCTTAACACATCTTGTTTTTTTCACAGAAATCAAGCTTTGCGTTTTTTATTTTTAATTATTTACCTATGGTTTATCTATAGTTTATAGCTTTATGATGTCTTCAGATACTTCAAATACAAATATCTCGCTTGCCAAATTATGACTTACATTCAACAAAATGAATTCTTAATACAAAAAAAATCTTATTTATAGTAATTACATAAAACTTTAGTTTTTTTTTATTACGTAATTTTTCGAACAGACTGTTTCAATACGTCAACATTTTCAAAAGCTTTGTATATTTTTTTAACACCAAAAGATTTCTTTGAATGGTTTAGCTTAAATTCAAATATTTTTTTTTTTAATTAATGTTTTGTATGTAGCTTTTTTTCTCTAAAACAAGATGTTCAATATTTTTTTTTACAGTATAGGTAATTCATCAAGTAATCACATGAACCTAAATTACTCACAAAAGTCTTTGTTAATTGATGAAATATTTATTTAGTTCTACAGAAACATTTTTGTTGATAAATTTACGAGTTCGAATCAAACATTTTTGTTTTAATTAGAGCTCGACTGGAAACTGTAACTGGAAAGCTTTAGTCTTGAAGCGAGAGAATGTTCAATTTAATGAATAAATTTATCAAGCACAAAACGGTAAAAATATCAAAGCAATAAGAGCAATCATGTACCTACATCAATTCAATATTTGCAATACTTAAATAAACATAATTTTTTCTAACAAAAACCTCTTACAATTAGTTTACTGTCACGTAAATAGGTAACGTGTGTCAAGTATGTAATTTTTATAATTACAATTACATAATAAAAATCTAAAAATGTGTAGGAGATTTTAGCCACAACAAAATTGAAATAAAAAGTTCTTTAACAAAAAATTAAACCCCCGAAAAGGAATGAAACAGGAAACAGTTTTTTAGTCCAGTTTTAAATAATTTTGAGCCAGCATCAAATGCATAAACAAGCACGTATTGGGCTTTCAAATATAAACTATGTCCTCGGATTGATTTCACAAAAGAAAAACATTTTTTTTACCATTTTAGTCAATAATCGACTTTATTAGCCCCCAAATGAGGGCATAAACTATGGCACAGATCTGTCAAAACTCTGCAAAGCAACGTCGGTTTCAATTATTCAAACAACTTTTTAGCTATATCGCTCACAGAATTTCTCTTCATATATTCAGTAACATTAAAAAATCTTGAGATATCAACGTTATCCTTAATTTTCAACATCTTCTTGAGCTTAGAGTAGGCACACCAAAGAAACGTAAGTTTGTAAACTTTTGACTACAAAAACATTTGTAGTCAAGTTTGTAGTTGTTTCGTTCAAATGTTATCCACGTTTTTCTTTGGATCCTTCAGATTTGCTGGTTAGTTTTGATGTAGTATCACTCTTTACTAAAGTTCCTGTTCCAGAAGCAGTGACTATTGTCAGAGAGTTGCTATGTGATGATGACTTTTGACAAATCCTAGGAGATCTGACAAAAAAATGTTTAACATATTTTCGATTCAATATTAAATTTTATCAACAAGTCTTATGGACTCTTCTCTGTCTCCTGACATTGCTAATATCTTCATTTTATGGAATCCTTTGAAAGCAAGGCAGTTGAAACATCGGTTTTAAAACCTAAAGTATGGCTTCGATATGTGGATGACACGTTTATTGTTTGGCCTCACGGTAAAGACAGTTTGCCAGCTTTTTTGAATTATCTAAATGGTTTAAATAAATATTTTCAATTTGCAATGGAAATTGAGAACCAATATTCTCTTCTATTTTTGGATGTCTTGGTAACACGTTTTCCTAACGGGTTTTTGGGCCAAACAATTTACCGGAAGCCTACTCATACAGATTGCTATCTTCATGCGACATCACATCATCATCCTGTCCAAAAATTGTCTGTCATTAAATCTTTGGCTCATCGCGCTTTTTCGGTGTGTCAAACAGCAAGTCTTCAAACAGAATTAGAACGGTTAACAACTAGTCTAATGAATAATTGATATAAGAAACAAGATATTCAACGTATTACAAACCACCGTCGACATTTTAGCAAGAAAACGAGAGGGTCGAATAATAATGCTGGAATTGCTTTTCTTTCATTTGTTCATGGGGCTACAGACAGAATCGGAAACATTCTTCGTGAACAAAGATTGAGAACGGTCTGAACCCAACCTACAAAAATCTTGGAAATCTTACCATCTTCAAAAGACAGACTTGACTCACTTTTGTCTGAAGGTGTTTATAAAATTCCGTGCTCCTGTAGCAAAGTTTACATTGAGGAAACAGAACGTTCAATTAAACTTCGAGTTTCTAAACATAAAAGGTGCATAAATTCGGGTTTATAATCATAGTCATCACCAGCTAAACGTCATCTAGACACCGGCCACAAAACTTGTTTAGATGAATCTTCCTTGATTTGTAGATCAGAATTTTTCTATGACAGAAAAATCAGAGAAGCAATTGAAATTGTAAAACACCTAAACAACTTTAATAGTTATTCATGTTATTATTTCTCAAACGTTTGGAAATCCTTGTTCACAAACACTCTTTTGCTATTAACACAAAGCGCTTTCGCTTTATACATAGCTCTCTCTTCCGAGCCCTTCGCCAATTTCTCTTCTGCCCCTTCGACCGCTTTCTCTTCCTCGCTTACTAATATAAGCCCATGCAGCAACGAGGTCTAGCCAGAATCAGTTTCGCCTTCACCGATGGAGTGGGAAACGTTGACAATTTTATTAAACTCTCCGACACGCTTTTTTTCGAAAGAAGTCAATATTTCATATACTAAATGTTAGTGATTGAACCATAATTTCTTACCATTTGAGATAAATACGCCATCACGAGTTTTTTATTGCAAATGTTGCCCACACTTTTCGCTCGCCGCTACTTGCCAAATTTGTTATATTCTTTCACATACTTTTAGTTAATTTCCTTTGAGGAATACTAAACATTTGTTTGGATCTTTTAGAATTATAAAATGGAATAAAACATTGTATGCATCACGGGCTTGGCCACGTCCCTCGGGGATTTAAAAGCCTTCGTTCCTCATGTATCTGTCTATTGTTGTCTAAAAAATAGAGACGTTTTTGAGGAGAAAAAATAGAGGCATTTTTGACAACGATAAACGCTGATTGAGGTTTTCTTGTTTTGCTTATAACGTGGTTGACAACGTTGTCTCTTTGGTGCTCTGGACGTTCCTGGCTCAGGTGATTTTGCCAACAATTTTTTTTATTTTTCGGGTAAGACTTGCAATTTGAGCTCTAGTTTGCAGTTGTATGTCTACCAAACATAGAGCCAGTTCGTTTAAATAGTCTCGTTTTGTGGTGAATTTATTTTTGTTTGCAAGAAAAAATATTCTAGAGTGTACTCCCGCTACGTTCATATGGTGATAAAAAATTGCCATTGGTCACCTTTTGATTCTTTTCTCAACATTGCACGTAGCACAAACGACATACACGCTAGATTTAGTTTTGTTATAAAATAAAATTATTGTCGGTTTTTTTTTCAGGTTTACTTGTTACTTTTTTTTAACGGTAGCTTTTCCGTACTGTGCAAACGCATGATACTTTTTTTTTAGCTCGTTTACTAGCTTTAAACAAGTAAACCAATTATCTGCTGTGATGTTTCGGCCAGATGCTAAAATAACTTTAGAAAACCGCATTACTATCAAGTCCGAAAAGGTTTTTCAAGTTGTATGTCACTAAATCTTCATATTGGAAGTGTAGAACAATTTAGCATCACGCAGACAAAATATTTGTATGCCATATTTGTTCGGTTTAGAGAGATTATATTGTCTAAATGAGCATCTGCCGCAAAATCTTAGCAACCTTTCATTAATTGTCACGATTTGGTCTAGTATATATTTCTAACAATTTTTGATGCAAACAGTAAACATTTCTCTCACTGCGGCCAATTTATCCATTTGTCGCAATTTTCTTGTATTTTTGTTGTCAAAAAATGGCTAGATGAGTTAATTTTTACAGAAACAAATGATATTATTATTATGGGAGACATAAATTTTCAAGATGATGATACATATAGTAAAAGATTAAGACGTTGTCTTAACGATTTAGGCCTTAGACAATGTATTAACGAGTAGACTCACATTTCACCTAAGTGTGCCACATCATTAGTAGATTGTCTGATAACAAATAGTTTTAGTATCAGCGACAAAGCTGTAAGAAATACAGCCTTTAATAACCACTCCTTGATTCAGATAAACTTGCCAATAATATCTCAGGCAGATGTGCAACACAAAACTATTTTGTTAAGTATAAGAACATTGAATTATTTCAAGAAAAAGCGGCAAATATTAAAATGAACTATAAATATGATGATCTTGAAGTAAAGTACAATAGGTTTCAAAATGAGTTTCAAAATATAATTAATGAAATGATGCCTGCCAAAACTATCAACTGCAAAGGTAGACATAATGCGTGGCTTAACGATGATGTATTAAAAAGTATATCAGAAAGAGATCACAGATATAAAACATTTCTATATACTAGAAACGTAGATGATTAGGACGCATATAAAAAAGCTCGGAACACGATTGTAAGTTTGATTAGACAAACAAAATCTCAATACTATGAAAATTGTGTTGACAATAATAAGCATAATTCCAAGAACATGTGGAAAACTTTAAAAAGTATAGTATCTAACAAAAACACTACGACTTTATCCACGCAAGTGGAATTTGATACCGTTATTTATACAGACTTACAACTCATTGCCGATAAATTCAATGACTATTTCTTAAATAGTATAAAAGAAATTATAACGTCTATTAATACAAACCACATAATGACGATAGTCAACACAATGAGCGATTCAAAAATAGTTGTAATGGAAAACTTTAAGTTGATTTTTCTAGAGCCATTAGAATTGGTTATTAGAGAATTACCTGACAAAGGTAGTCCTGACAATATTATTGCTTCACATATTAAAAATACGTTCCACCAAACAGTACAGCCGTTATTACACATAATCAATAGTTCTCTGGAAACAGGAATAATACCAACAAAATTAAAAATATCGACAATTGTACCAATTCCAAAAATTCGTAATACAAAAAAAGCTAACGAATATCGACCAATAAACACTCTGCCAACAAATAGCAAAATATTAGAGACTGTCGTGTATGAACAACTTTTGGAACATATAACAAAGTTTAAGTTATTATGAGAATTTCAATCAGGTTTTAGAAAAGATCACAACTGTGAAACTGCGGTACAATATTTAGTAGATGAGTGGCAGAATAATTTCGACAAGGGGACTAGTACCGTTATTGTATTCCTCGATCTGAAAAGAGCTTTTGAAACCATAAGTAAGGATATTCTTGTAAAAAAACTAAAAAATTATGGTCTTAGAGGAACCGTCATCAAATGGTTTATAAATTATTTGAGTATAAGAGGGCAAATTGTAAAATGCGGGGATAAGGTAACAGAAATGAAATATGTGGAGTATGGGGTACCACAAGGCAGTATATTAGGCCCTTTATTATTCATTTTATATATTAATGACATAGGAACTATTTTGAAGAAATCTAAGTATCATCTTTTTGCTGATGATACAGTTGTCTATGTTAGTGGAACCAACGTAACTCGTCTAGTTGAAACATTAAATAGTGAACTCAAAAATTTGTCAAACTGGTTGACAGCGAATAAATAAAAACTAAATGTTGAGAAAACTAAGGCAATGGATCTGAGCAGAGACAAAGACATGGGACAATTATATATAAGAATTGATAGACAAAGTGTAGAAATAGTCAGTAAAATAAAATATTTGGGTATCATTGTAGACAATACATTAAAGTTTGGAGAGAACGTAGATTATGTATGTAAGAAAATTTCGCAAAAATTAGGTGTACTAAATAGATGTAAAAAGTTCCTGTCAATGTGGTCGCGAAAGGTAGTATACAATTATAACGATACTTAATAATTATGTGACGTATTTTTTTTTTTTTTATAAAACGATGATTTATATGTTCAATCAAGTCTACAACCTCTATGCTAAAGTTTAGATATAAATACCTGGAGTCATTCGTCGAGTCACCAACCACTTACTGTCACAAGAGGAACTACGAGGCCGTCTTCATATCAATAATAAATATCTCACATTTAACAATGGCTACTGAAACTAAAAGAAACAAACTGAATTTGCTGTTTTCACCAATCCGTAACTAATCGTCAATGACTTATTACCTTTGATCAGTAACTTACTCAAACGCTTTAAAACTTCACAACTAGTGTAGAACTATATAATAAAATCAAATCCTATTGACCAATTAGAATCTCATAAGCACATTAAAATCCTATAAGATGTTATGTGATTTTATAATCTAATTAGAATGCTGTAATTAAATTAGAATTTTATGATTGAGTCAGAACTTTACACAAACTGGAATCTTATAATCAAACTAGAATGCTGTAAGTAAATTAGAATAGCACCACTTTACAAACAAACTGAAATTCCATAATCCAATTGGAATTTCTTAACGAATTGGCATTTACTAGAGTACTTTGAATTTTACAAACAATTCAAAATCCTTTTGATAAACTCAATTTTAGAACTCAATGCAGCTGCTACAACAAACTGCAGAACTCGTGAAATTAATCTCAGTTAATTCACAATTGAAAGTAAACTGTCTTTTCTAAAAAGTAGAAACAACTGTAAATCACTTTGTAAAGCGATCATAATATAAATAGCGCTCCAACGCTAATTAAACTGTTGTCTAGTACGTGTACGCACTTCAACATTCTTATTACTATCAAATTATCACAAACTATAAACTTTGATATGACTTAGAACTTCACAAACAAACTCAAATTCTATTATCAACATAGAATTTCTTTAATTGAATTGCCAGTCTTTAAAAGACCTTAAACTTTGACAACACACAAAGAGTTTACTGATTGAGTCTTTATTTTAACTTTAATTTAAACTGTTCTTTAACTTTCATTTAAAATGTATTTTAACTTTTATTTAAAATGTATTCTAACTTTAATAACCCACCGCAGCTGCTCCAACAAACTGCACGACAAGTGATATAAATCACAAATAATAGTCAACCACCCTGTGGGACTTGTAACAAGGGGGCTCTCAATCACTCTACAAAGCGATAATGTAATAAGCGCTACAACGCAAATTACGCCAGTGCGTTGTACGAACACGCACCTCTAACGTTTGCCTGATTATTGAACCATCAAACGCAGGGACCTTGTTACCTTATATAACGTTATATAAATCTTACTACTCGAGTTTAGGAACCTCACCTGCTACAACAAAATGAGGGCGGAAGGAATTGTGTGTATTTATGTTTAGAATATGATTGGGTGTATTCTGCCGAAACAGAATAGTTGTTAGGAATTCTGAACTGCTACAACAGAACAGGGAACATCGTACCGTCGTTTGTGTAGGCTTTTAAAATTATTTCATGAAACGTTCATTAACGTTTTACTAATCGGTACTTTAATTAGTAATTTAATTAAAATAACTTTTATTTTAATTCTGAACTGAGTAATTACATCAATGTTTGTTTGTATCAATTCTAGTCTACTGAAGAGTAATCTCATTGAATTAATTCGAACTGAATTAATTTGAACTGATTGATAATTAATATTAATTTTCTAACAATAACAAAATTGAATTTCTAAAATATTGTTCAAGACGAAAAGTGATCTGATTGATATATTAATTTATCTACAATGATTATCATCTTGACAATACTGTGAGTTCTTACTTATTAATTGACTTATTAATTATTATGTGCATTAAGTTAAACTTACAACAATTGAGATAATAAAGAAAACTAGAGCATTCTTTAGATTGGTCAGTACTTTAGTTCTTCAAGAACTAATAATGTAGACGGCTAAATTACGTCAATTAAATAATTTAAACTGTGATATAATTATTTTGATGACTGAATTATTAATTACTTAATAAACTACATCATCTGACGATACGAGATGTAAATCGATATTGGTGAATATACAAAATAACATAATAACACAATAATCATTTACAAATTAGTTAGTAATATTTTAATTCGTAATTTAATAACTTTGATGAGAAGGAAATAATATATTATATTTCAATTGCATTAGTCTGATATAGTAGAATGATTAAAGCTTTGGTTTTTTTGTCTTTTGAACTATTTAAGATTTTAATTAATTTTATTAACTGGGTAATGAAGTAATTTTTGAAACTATTTAACTGATAGATAACTCATCAAAACCATTAATACGGAATAGTGTTAAACAAATTCTGTGAGGTCAATTACTCACAGTTTTACTTCTGGATTGCACTTTATTCTTTATTTGCACCACTGAATTTGGACACCTTCTCTCACTGCCACCCAAACTAACATTAACTTCCCATTTTGGATTTTTGGTAATTATTTCTTTCCCTCTCCCCAAAATATTAAATCCTGGAATTTTTCTTTAATTTTACTTTGTATATAGTTCTCAGAACAGCGTGTGAAAGTTTCTGTCGGCGTTCGTCTAAACGTGCTCATACAATCAAAAACCTTTTAGCCTCTATAAACCTTTTGCCTGTATTTAGTGCCAACTTACAATAAGGCGCCCCTTTAATGCTTTTAATCTTATTTACAACAACTAGAAATTTACCCGCTTATAGAATTTCTTTTAAAATTTCTATGAAATGGTCCATAGTTGGACCCGACTCGACTGTTTTATTTCTTTATTGATGTTGCCTGTTCTACTCTTATCTTTAAACTTGTTTACTCAAACTGAGACATATTTTAATAACAGTCATTTACTACAAAATTAAATTAATTTTCTTTTATTTATTTAAAATATTACATTAATAATATTACTGGCGTTACACAATACAATAATTTTGCCTCATTTTAATTACGGCAGTACAATCTTGTATCTGGCAAATAAAGGTGAAATTAATCGAATATTGAATGTTAAGCAGGTTACAATGGCATAATGTTAAGATAATTCTTGAAATAAAAGTTTTAGTATTTATTCACAAAATAGTCCATTTAAATAAGCCTAAATATTTTGAAAATTGTACAATTTTATCAAGCAATATTCACAGCCATAATACACAAAATAAAGGCAATATCTAAATAGAGAGAGCATAAAAACACTAAACAAGGACAAAACACCATATTTTTTAAAGCAATGATTGTATACAATAAGTTACCCAGAAACACAAAAAATATTAATAGAACAAAAACATTTAAGCAGTTATTAGGACAATCTTACTACAATAGAATTAAAACTAATAAAAGAATAAAACACTCTTTGACTAATTCTAACATAAATCTTTATAATTATAAATTTAGTTTAGGTATATTGTGATGTATTATTAGATTACTTAGGGATATTGCAACTTAGTGCAATCTTTTAGTGCCAAATATATATATTTATATAAATAGGTAGATAGGCATATATAATAAAAATAAAATGTGCCAATAATAAAAATTAGATATAAGTAACAATATAGTATAGTCAGTAGTTAGTTACTATTACACTTAGTTACCATATAAGAATATTCTTGTTTTTCTTTTGTAGTTATATAGCTGATTGCTAAATAAAGTTATTATTATTAAATCTTATACATCTTATCAAAAATCTGAAGCGTTTTCCCGAATATGTTATGCGAAAAATGTTTATTCCTAAGCCGTCAATGTCTCAAAAATCGCTCAGCTATTCATAAGCTCTTTGAAATACACCTATCATATACAGCAACCCCAAAAATGCTTTTATTTCTGCTTTGTTTGTAGGCCGACAATCTCTTGCTCTTGCAAAACGTTCACGTGCTGATTGGTACTTTGTACTAATAAATTTAAAACAAAGTCGCCAAAAAACAAATTTCAACTTTTGACTTCAGTTCTCGCGTCTCTTGCATTCTGCCCTACTACACCAAGTAATGTCACTAAAATGTTGAGAGGTCTTTTTGATATTTTATGAAGTTCTTTCGGGCATTGCGTGATATCTTTGTCTAAAATTTTATTCATACAAACATCTAATAAAACAAACTTTGGTTTACTTACCAAAAAAATAATAATCATCTACTTCCGGTTCTTCCCTTTCCTCTTCATCATCACTAATTTCATGGTCAGTATTTAAATAAACTGACCTGGTTTCAACTTAATCGGAGTCTGATTCATTATCAAAATTCTCATCTGAAACGTCGACACTGACTACGTCCTCCTCAAAAATAGACGGTAACTATTTTCAAGTATAGAAAACACGATAAAACAAATATTTTCTCCAGTAAACATCTTAAAACCACAAAATTGTAGAAAAGACTGAGTCACTCAAAGCTGTAACGTGGATGATCGCGTTATATCTAGCAGGTACACCACCGACGCCATCAGGGTTTTATGAGAATAGGCTGGTTCTAAAAATTCCAGCATTGTTCGTTTCAAAAATAATTAAATATCAAGAGCATGTATCTGCTAGATACACGCGCGGTTAAAGTTTTAACAATTTTTGTTTGAGAAACTTAAGTTAAAACTTAAATTATTAAAAAAAAAATAATAAGTGTGCGGTGCTGTACAAAAATTGAGGTTTTTTCTGTTAAAATTACTATATATGATTAAACGTATTCACAAGATAACATTTTTGTTTTCTTTTTTTTTTAATACTATGTATGATAAACAAAGAGATAATTTACTGTCAGCAATTGGAAATTTGGAATCATATAAACTATCTGACATGAAAATAGTGTTGTTAGCGTAGTATAGTTTATATTATTTAACAACCCAGCCAGACTAAAAAGAAAGAGAGCAAAAAGGAAAAAAAAACACAAGAAAGACAAGAACTGACAGAAAAAAGATTAGTGTAATTGTCAACTATGCTCTTTCATCATTAGGAACAAGTAGTTGTAGACATTACTAAGGTTTTTTACATCACTTTTTTTATTCATTGTGTTCTGGTGGTTTCGTATTTGCACCATCTCTTTGAATTCCCGTTTGTGACCGTTTTGTTCTACATTCAGTACTTCGGCTTCTGCCTAATTTTCGTACGTAAAGACATGTTCTGCTAGTGCACATGAGTTCTTTTTGATTTTGCAATCACTTTGATGCGATGTAATTTGTCCCTTTAGGTTTCGTGATGTTTGCCCTATGTATATCTCATCACATGTACCACATAGAATCTTGTACACTACATTGCTCAGTTCTAAGACCTTCAGACGAGTTTTAGTGCGACTAAAAATTTTCTTCAAGGGTAACACATTTTTGTTCGCTATTACATAATTTTTTTTTCGAAAATGTTAATTAATCGAGGCGCTAGCTCTTTGATGTATGGTATTAACGTATACAGTATTAGTTGTGATGTATATTTTGCTGTATTTGTTTTCTGTACTATGATTGTTAACTAAGTATTTTTGTTTGTGTGTAGAAACCAATAAATTAAAGAAAGGATGTAAATGTCTTTGTGTTGTTTTAGAAAACGGTTACATTTCAAATAAGTTGTATATAAAAAGTTGCCTCTTGTGTTGTGTAGAAATGAAACAATCTTTCAAAATGACAATTTCTTCTCCTCTGTAATTCGCCAGGCCTATGATCCATATAAAAGACTGCTCTTGATCATGGTGTTATATATCATGTATTTCCGTTTTTTTCCTAGTTGTTTACTCTAGAATACGCTGTTAAAGCATCGGATGATTTATATCGCTTGACTTAATTTAGCTCTAATTTCCTTATCGTCTGTTCCAATGTGGTTGAATATTATTATCCCCAAACAGTTATATTCACAACAGGATCCTATAACGCTGTTGTCATCTAGTCTTGTTTGATCCATCTTTTTCAACAGGTAAGTATTTGGTCTGATCGGTGTTTAACAGGAGTTCCTATTTTTGATATTTCTGTTGTAACTTTCGGACCATATAACACAGATAATCATTGTCAATTGCAATTAACACCTGGTCGTCTGCAAACTGCAATGTGTATATTATGGTATCCCTAACTCAATGCCCATTGCTTTCCTTTTTTTTCATGCTAATAGTGCTTTAGCTACATATAATTTAAATGAGGTAGGCACCCCTGACGCAGTCCCTTTGTGACTTGGAACTTTTGTGATATTTCATTTCTATATTTGAACGCCGATCGTTAGTCTCGTGTAATTCTTTCCAAAACTTTTTGATTGAAACGTTATCATATGCTTTCTATAGGTCAATAAACATTGAGTGAACTTCTTTGCTTACACTTGGGTATTTATTTTTCTATTATTTGATTTAGACAGAATATGTTATCTGTACATGACGTGCCTGCTTGAAACCCGCACTGCTCTTCTTCTTCATAATGTCTATATTCTTGTTCTATAAGCTCTCGTAAAACTTTTATAGTTTGAACAGGCTTGTTTGTTTTTTAATATGAATTGATGACACGTGAGCTATTTTTCACTCATCGGAAACTGAGTGGCCACTAATACATTTGTTAAGCAGCGTGATTATCCAAGAAAAAGATTATACCTCACTTAAAATAAATCAAAAAATTGGAAATTGAAAATTGAAAACCGTGGCAATTGCGTCAAATGTAGCTATAATTTCTCAAAAATTTTATTTTTAGCAAAATGCTTGTGTACAAGATACAACGATGTAAAGCAAAAATAACTCTTAATCAATTGCAACCTTAACAGTTGGCAAACCGAGAAAAAAGCTTAGAAATAAAACTGCTTTCCCGGAGGCACAGCAATTTTGCTAGATTCAAAAATCATTAACGGTCTTTGACAAGTAATGATAATAATGACAAAATTACTTTTTCAATAATATCCAAATTTTTGATAAGCCAGTTTTTAGTTTTCAATTAGTTTAAAAACCAATTTGAGACAAATTAAAAACAAAAACCACAAATTGTGTTGTAAGCCAAAGAGAAAAAATAAGATTGTTTTTTGGAAAATCAAGCTGAATTACTATCTCCCCACGCATCTGCGATCATATTATTAGAATTATTTTAGGGTATAACATTTGAAATTCAAACAATATGACATGAACATAATAATGCTGATTCCTGTTTTTCTGCAAGGATTTTTAAATCCAAATCTAAAACTTAGAGATTTTTACTTATTGATATTGGTACAACACCCATATTTGAAATAACTAAAGGTAACATTTTTACCATTTTAAATGCTAAAGATCCCTAATGGCCACCTAAAGCAGCGAATTTTTAGCCATTTTCGTATTAAAATTATAAATAATATAATACAAAATTGAAACAAAATTTATTTATGTCATAGGTCTATTTAAATCCCTTTCTCATCATCGCGCAGTTGATGCTATGTTGAGACGCTCCCATTATTTACTTTTCAACACAATTGTTTGCTTTTCCGAAATTTTCTTGTTTTTTTTTGACGTATGTCAAAATAAACTTATTTTAATAAATTATCTGAAAAATAATAGATTAATCATAAAAATAACACTTTCTACAGATAGAAAAGTAGTTATAATCTTCAGGGTAACCAGCTCAAGTAAAAACTATAGAAAAATTTTAGAAATTAATTCTTGTGTGAAGCACTTTAAAATTCACGTCCCACACACATGATGGCTTGGTTTTTATTATTATTATTATTGTTATTATAATAACAGGAAAAGAAAAATTAAAAATGCAAATTTGGCAGAAGGGATTTAAATAACTGTCTGTCAGGTATATTTTTTCGTATTTGAACATTTTGCAACTTTTTTCAAAATGGTGGAAATGACGTCAGAAAAATTATTTTTTCTACGAAGATATAGCACATTGTTTTTCTGACAGAACATATTTTTTAAAATAGCTTTTGTAATTAACAATATAGAATTATACTGACAGACTTAGTATTAAAAGTTCACTGCAGCCGCTGTAACAGCTGAAATATATGTGAAATTATTATGAGTTAATCCACAAAACTAAAAAATCAACTAACTTTTTTAAAAAACAAAATGAATATCAAGACCGCTATGAATTAAATACGTAAATAGCGCTTTAACGCTAATTACGCTCGTGTGTAATACGTTTACGCACCTCTATATTTGCATGATTAATAAATCATCAAAAACCAAAAACTTTATATATCTTAAAATTTTTCAAAAAACTCAAACTCTATTATCAAGGTAAAATTTCTTTAAATAAATTTTGTTTAAAACTTGTTTAAACTTTGAAAACAAATAAACAGTTTTCTATTAAAACCTTATTTTAATAACCCACCACAGCTGCTGTAACAGACTGCACGAACTATTAACCGCAATTGAAAAGTTAACCGCGTTCTCCAAAGAAAGATAAGACGTGTAACAATGGAGGTCTAAATCACTTTGTAAAGTAATTATTATTTTTACAGTGATGTATATATCTTTATTTGCCCTTAGGCTTATTTTATTCACTTTACAATTCAAATATTATATTTACATTTACAAATATTACACAGTTCAAATTAAGTCCTTCTTCTCCCCCATACTTTTCTTATTCATTCTCTTCCCTCTCCACTGTCTTTCAGTATTTCTTCCCTACCTGTTTCATCCCTTTCCTTTGTTCCTCCACACCCTGTTAGCAGATGCTAGATTGATTCTTTCTCTTCGTAGGATATCCTGCACAGTCTTTTTTTCTCTTCCTCTTCTAAATCTTGCCATCTTTTTCCTTTCTTTTATACTTTCCAGCTTAAAGTATTTTGGTTTTCTTCTGTTATTATTTTGTCATATTCTGCATTATATTTCTTTCTCTTCTCTCTTATTTATCCACGTCGCTGTCTCTCTTTGGTTGTTCCCCATACATTCATATCTCTTCATTTCTTCTCTTTTTCACCTCCCCATTCGCATATTCATTTTTCTTAAAGTACTTCTCCCTTTCCTCGTCTTCTTTTTTTATTATCTTTTCCTTCCAGCATTCCCTTACTAACATACATTCTGTTCTCCTTGACAGTTTATCTTCGAATTTTACTGCCTTCTTCCCTGTTCTTATTCTCATCTTATTTTTTTTCCTTCTACTTTTATTATGTATCTTAGAGTCTCCTTGTCAACCCCTAGCATCCATTTTATTTACTTTTCTTGTATTAGTAAGTAAGTAATTATAATGTAGTTAACGCTGTAACATTAATTACGCTAGTGTGCTGTACTCAGACGCACCTGATTTCTCAACCATTAATCGCCGAGGCTTTGTTTCATTTATATAACGTTGTATAAGACCTAAACACTTGAATAAAGAAATCTCATTCTGCTGTAACGCAACGAGAGCGGGAGAAATTAGTTTGTATATGTTGAAGCTTGTTGTGCTGTATCAGACTAAGAAAACGTTGTTTTTGTAAATTTTAAAATTATTTTATGAAACGTATATTATTAGTGTTAATAATCTAATAATTAAATTAATATCTACTAATTAGTAATTTAACTGAAGAAATTTGTAATTTGCTGATTAATAACAACAGTGTTTATTTGTACCAATTCTAGACTATAGTATCGTTGAATTAATTTAAACTCAATTAATATCTAACATTTAATTTTTGATAATAATTGAAATTAATTTTGATTAAAAGTGAAATATTTTATCTACAATAAATATCGGCTTGACAATATTGTGAGATGTAACTTATTAATTGAGTTATTTATTATTATTTGCATTGAGTCAAACTTACGGTAATCTGAAAATCTAGAACATTTTTTAGATAGACCAGGATTTTAGTTCTTTTAGAACTAATACTGTAGAATGAAAAATTACGTTAATTAGAAAATTTAAAGTGTGATACAATTATTTTGATTTTTGATTTTTAATTACTTAATAAACTACTTCAACTGAAGATTTGAGATTTAAAATTTTACTTTTTACCGTGCCTTGCCTTTAGCTACATCTTGCTTTATAATCAAATTTTTTATTCTTCTGTTTGCGTTCATATGTATCGTTTATCTTAAGAAATTTTATTGTTTTTGCTTTTTTCTAGCTTATATTGTTATTTCTTTTCTACCTCTCCGTTTGCATTCTGTATCTTCTATTTCTATTTTTTTGGCAGTTGTTTGAGGTACACATCTATTTTGCAAATTTGTTTTTTTTTTGACTTCTAAATTGTAAAGTTTTTATTCTAATTTGTATTTATAAAACTTTTCGATTTATAATATTACTTTGTTCTTCTGGTTTTTACTTTTTTTTCTAATTGCTTGAATGTAAATATTTTTGATGCAATTTCTAGCTGTTTTCTTTTTCTCTACCTCTATATTTCAACCACATTTATCGCACTTTTTTACTAAGTGTTGACTATTTTTTACTAAAATAATCAACATAATTTTTTTGCAGTTATCTTTATTAAATTATTTGCTTTTAGTTTCATACTAGAGAACAAATCTATCTTTTACAACTTTATCTCGTTTCTCTTTCCGTTAATTTGCATTAAAAACATTTGATTTCTTCAGCCTGGTTTGATTATTTTTTTACATCTATATTCAATTTTTTACTTTGATATTTTTTTTTTGAAAAAGTTTTAATTTTTTTTTCTTATTTATCTTTTAATTTTTTTTCTTCATATATGCTTTGATAATTTTTTTTATCTTTTTAATACATATGTCTGCGCAGAAGACGTTTTTTTTGTTTGCTACTACAATTGTGTCATTCGAGTACGTCAATTGCGCATGTTATGTCTTTATTCTGGCTAATATTTTCCTGCTAATTTTTTTTATATTTACTGTATCAAATCTTGTCTTGAAACCTATAAACAACGTAGATAACCTCTTTCTGTCTTCTTTAGATTTTATATCTAACAATAATTTACTCCCTGTTTTTAGGTTTCAACTGATAAATATTGTTTTATAGAAAAAAATGGTAGAGACTAAAACTGTTAGAAATTTAATTCGAAGCAAATATGGTGATTATTAATTTTTCTGTAATATAAAAAATAATCGAGCTCGTTAATAACCAAAATGTTAAAAACCAGTATATAAATTGCCAGTGATTCTCCCTAACAATTTCAGAAAAAAAAATTTACCAAAAATGTTTTCCGTGTCAAATTCTTTTTTGACTGGGCAAATTTTCATTTATTTTCATTGTTTTTTAATCTAAATCTTTAATCTCAAATTTTTCAACATTTTATTATAAAATCTTATTTTTGTCTTACTTAGTCTTATTATGGTTTTCTTGTTTGCATTCTTTAATTTTGACTTTTTGTATTATTGAATTCCCTCCCATCAGCAGCATTTATGTTTCTTTCTATTTTTTTATTTGTTACGTTGATTGCACATATTAGTCTCACTATAAATTTTGTACTAAAAGTGTATTGTCTGTATTGTATGCATAGAAAGCAAATAAAGTCTAGCAGTTTTCTTTTTTTCTTTTGTAGTAAAAAACATTTTTATGTATTTTGATTTATTATGATAACGTCAGTAAAGTGAAATACAAATATATCCAAAAAAGTTATATTTTTGTGAATAAATAAGATATAAATGGCACACAACAAATTTTCCGGTTGAGAAAATATATTGACGTATGATGTACTACAATATGTCAACAAAATTTCTACCTCTACGTAATACATTTTCACATGCCTGAGTCACTTGAGGGTAATCGATTTGGAAATCTAATTATTGTACGGTCTTAATGACAATAAATCATTAAATTATGTAAAAGTGTTTGGGTATATTAGCTACATATACACAATTATTGGTTTCAACATAAGATAAATAAACTTTATTCTACTAGTGGTAATTTTCAAGCTGATTTATAGCAAATTAAAATATATATATATATATATATATATATTTAAAAATTATATATATATATATATATATATGGTATATTATTGAGGATTTTCAAAATAAACCACAAATTGTTTCTCTGAAAATACAAAGTTTTGTTTTATTTAACACGCCTTAACAATATTACAACAATTATCGATAATTACACTTTTATCTCACCTGAAAATACAAAGAAACGACATTTAAAGTTCACTAATATCGCCTCCTCAATTATATCCCTTCATTTATCTCTCTACAAGTTTTTATAATAATTATCTTAACAACAAATCATCTGACTATCATCCGCCCTTGAATCCCCGTATCACTCCGACCGCTGTGCCCTCTACCAACTTTCACTGACAACTTATGAACGCGCGAAGCGCGGCAATTTTGAATTAATGAAATGTCATTTCATTACATATATATATTTAAAATTTATATATATGTAGTAAATAAGGATATTTGACCTTGGCTGGGTGGTGAAATAATTGTTACATGTGGTCTCTTTATATATTGCCAAGCTTTCGGTACTTTTTATTTTGATACCATCTTCAGGGCCTCTACAATGCAAAAACAATTCTAGTGTGCTATAAATTTTAGTCTAACTTCAGCTTACTTACCATAAGCGAGAATTAATTAAAGTTAACAAGAAGTAAAATTTGGTTTTTTCGGTTATTAGTATAAAACATGTTAAAATTCTAGATTTGAAAATTAAAACTTTTTGTTAATAAACTATAGAATATGTTTAGTGAATATTGAAGAATTTTTTTGACATTTGTTAATCTTATCTATTGTCCTGTCATTATATTGATAAAACATTGTACGCGAAAAGTTCCTAATATACCATTGATTGCTTAATATATTTAACTAAACTACCTGAATATATAGATTCTAATTCTATTTTTGACAACTACCTATTGTAGCTTTCTATGTTACTCGGTAACTCAAGTTTAATGTCGATATACTATTCATACATCCAAGGGTCCATCGTACACATTGCGGTTTGCTAGGCTCAACAAGTATGTATATGTTGCACTTAAATTTTGTGTGTCAGTTTTTTTGTTCATTTGGTATGGTTGTTTTTTAATGTGTGTCATTTCCATAACTAATCTTTTTTGTTGTATTTTTTCCTTGCCAAGAATGCTAACACCTTCAAAATCTATATTATGTTGGCATGTGTTAGCGTGCACTGCTAAAACACATCTGTCTTTTTTATTGTTTATATCACTTTTATGTAAGGTAAGTCTGCTTTTTATCCATTGAGATGTTTGGCCTACATACGAATATTCGCAATTTTCACATTTTAGTTTGTATATCACGTCTGTCTGGAGTGGAATTGGCGTTTTATCTTTTATTTTTGTGTATAATGCTCCAATTGTATTTATATTTTTCAACGCTATCTTCAGATTTTCGTTTTTAAACGTATTTATTATTTTATATGAAAGGTTTTTTATGTTTGGAATTACCGCATATTGTACTTCTGTTACAGGTAAACGGGTTATATTGTCTGTTCTTGTTGTTTGGGTCGGACCTCTTGCGTCCATTCCAGACGTTTCTTCATTTTCAGCATCCGTTGTGTTGTATAGTAGTCCCGATACCATGCTTCTTGGATATGCATTTTCTAATAAAATATTATGTAGTATATGTAAGTTTTTATTAATAAATGTTGGATGGCATATTTTTTTAATACGATTTTTTAATTCTTTTATGCAATTTACCTTAATTTTAATGGAATGATCAGACTTATAATGTATATATTTACCCGCCGATGTATTTTTAATATGCCAATTTAATTTTATTTTGTTGTCTACTCTACAAACTTTTGTATCCAAAAAAGGCACCCACCCACAAACGCTACTTTAAAAGTAAGTTTTGGTAGTGAAGATTCTATTAAGTGATCCATGACATAGGTAGCTAATATTGGACTCAGCTTAGATCCCATTGCACAACCGAAGGTTTGCTTGTAATACTTTTCATCAAAAGAAAAATAGTTATTGTCTAATATGAAATTAATAATTTCTATAAAAAAGGTTTTGTTAATACTGCATTGTTGTGATATGGTTGTCCACTTTGTGTTGATCACTTCTAAAATAACTTTTTTTGATATATTTCCAAAAAGATTCACAACATCTAGCGAGATGATTACATAATCCTTTGGTATTTGTAGATCGTTTGCAAACTCAGCAAATTGGAACGAATCCTTGACGTAGTATGGATTGTCATGATCATACGCCGCTTTTAATATATTAGCTATGTATTGTACTATAATTTAATAAAAATATTGATTTTGTAAATCAAAAATAAACAAAGTTTTAAAAATATTATTACATGGCCCTTGTACTCCTGACACTATTAATCTCATTGGTATGTCTGGTTTATGAATCTTAGGATTACCATACATCTTTGGGCACAGAGCATTATAGATCTTCATTTTGGCTGTTGTTGTGTCATCGATCGCTTCATGTTTCTGTAATTTTCTTATTAGTTGGTTTGATTTGTTTTGTATTGTGATTGTTGGGTTTCGTGTTATTTGTTTGAAGTTATTAGTTTGTAGTTGTTCGTAAATTTTATTTTTATATTCATCTTTTTCCATCAAAACAGTCACACCACCTTTATCACTATTTAAGACTACTAGATTTGGATGTTCTTTTAAAAACTTTTTTGTTTCTATATACAGTATGTTTGTTGGATAATTAATATTTGCAAATCTGTGTAAACAACCTATGTCATGGATCACTTAATAGAATCTTTACTACCAAAACTTACTTTTAAAGTAGCGTTTCTAAAAAAGTATGTAGATGATTTGGTTCTGGCATTACCATCAGACAAGATTGATGAAATTCAACAAGTATTCAACGCCTACAACACACATATACAATTTACAATTATTGAGAGAGAAATAGATGGGTGGGTGCCTTTTTTGGATACAAAAGTTTGTAGAGTAGACAACAAAATAAAATTAGATTGGCATATTAAAAATACATCGGCGGGTAAATATATACATTATAAGTCTGATCATTCCATTAAAATTAAGGTAAATTGCATAAAAGAATTAAAAAATCGTATTAAAAAAATATGCCATCCAACATTTATTAATAAAAACTTACATATACTACATAATATTTTATTAGAAAATGCATATCCAAGAAGCATGGTATCGGGACTACTATACAACACAACGGATGCTGAAAATGAAGAATCGTCTGGAATGGACGCAAGAGGTCCGACCCAAACAACAAGAACAGACAATATAACCCGTTTACCTGTAACAGAAGTACAATATGCGGTAATTCCAAACATAAAAAACCTTTCATATAAAAAAATAAATACGTTTAAAAACGAAAATCTGAAGATAGCGTTGAAAAATATAAATACAATTGGAGCATTATACACAAAAATAAAAGATAAAACGCCAATTCCACTCCAGACAGACGTGATATACAAACTAAAATGTGAAAATTGCGAATATTCGTATGTAGGCCAAACATCTCAATGGCTAAAAAGCAGACTTACCTTACATAAAAGTGATATAAACAATAAAAAAGACAGATGTGTTTTAGCAGTGCACGCTAACACATGCCAACATAATATAGATTTTGAAGGTGTTAGCATTCTTGGCAAGGAAAAAATACAACAAAAAAGATTAGTTATGGAAATGACACACATTAAAAAACAACCATACCAAATGAACAAAAAAACTGACACACAAAATTTAAGTGCAACATATACATACTTGTTGAGCCTAGCAAACCGCAATGTGTACGATGGACCCTTGGATGTATGAATAGTATATCGACATTAAACTTGAGTTACCGAGTAACATAGAAAGCTACAATAGGTAGTTGTCAAAAATAGAATTAGAATCTATATATTCAGGTAGTTTAGTTAAATATATTAAGCAATCAATGGTATATTAGGAACTTTTCGCGTACAATGTTTTATCAATATAATGACAGGACAATAGATAAGATTAACAAATGTCAAAAAAATTCTTCAATATTCACTAAACATATTCTATAGTTTATTAACAAAAAGTTTTAATTTTCAAATCTAGAATTTTAACATGTTTTATACTAATAACCGAAAAAACCAAATTTTACTTCTTGTTAACTTTAATTAATACTCTTTAATGGTAAGTAAGCTGAAGTTAGACTAAAATTTATAGCACACTAGAATTGTTTTTGCATTGTAGAGGCCCTGAAGATGGTATCAAAATAAAAAGTACCGAAAGCTTGGCAATATATAAAGAGACCACATGTAACAATTATTTCACCACCCAACCAAGGTCAAATATCCTTATTTACTACATTTTATCAAAATATATAGTGACCGAAAACACAAATTAACTATATATATATATATATACATATATATAAATTTCTAAACATGTCTTGCCATAATCACCAACCAAAACCTCAAAGATGAACTGATCACAATGATTCAGATCAAGAGAAAGATTTTCTATGAAATTAAGTAGAAAATAGTTGATTCAAAAGATATAAGGTGTTTTTTCATTGAATTAAGTTACACTTTCCTAATAGTTTAGAGTATTTAAATAACGCAATAAATTTAATAAGACAAACTAATGTCGAATTAATAGTTTAATAAATCCACCACTGTACAGTAATAGAATTTATTGATATGATAAAACTAACACTTATTATTCTTATTCTAAAACAATTAATATATATATATGATGAAAAGGAATTAATATTGTGAATGTCAAGAAAATGGAACGATTTGAATACCGGTATGGCATCAACGGTAAGGACGGAATATCGGTTTGATAATTTTTCCGGGACGATCTTATCTCGACTAGGTAATGATTTCAACTGATGATCTACAGTTTACAGTAGTCTACACTTGTACTTTTGGTCCAAAACCCGAAGGGCACAAGTGTTGCTATGCAGTTTTACCAAAACTCGACAAATCGGGGAAAACCCCTTTAAAAAGGTACTATTCGGCCAGCTTTGTTGTATAAAGAGAGGCAAAACCTTCGGAGACAGAAGGGAAAAACTATAAAATGGGTATTTCCAAACTGGCGTCAAAACGACGGACAGTAACTAAATACCTTTATGAATAAATTGCTAAACACGAGATCGTTTAACATTATTGACAATATTACAATTTTCAAAAGAATTAACATTTTACTTAATATTATTAAGGAATCGTCAATACGGTTGGTTATGGCTGTCGATTTTTACAGAAGGGCGCCCAGAGGCAAATTTTTTTCAAAAACCTGCCAACATCGACTAACTATTACGATAGGATAATTAAAATATCAGACAGACACAAAATGCAATTGAGAATGATTTAAAAAAACCGGTTCTGTATAGTTAAATTACTCAGCTAAGACCTCATAAAATTTTATTGCATTTTTAAGTAAAATGAGTTTACCGTTAAAATAAACTGTAAACACATCATCTTTTTGGGCAACAATCAGGCTACGTCCTACTTACACTTTTTCAAGTGTAAGTAGCACAATAAGAGAAATAAAATAATTACAAAGCATTGTCATGTCAAAAGAAGACGGTGGGTGGCAAGCAACAACTCACAGATGATTAGAAATTGACGTTATTGTAGCTTAAACATTTCCTATTGAAGCCGAAATATGCAATAAAATTCTATGGGGTTTGAACTGAGTGATTGTACTATACGTCTGGTTAGAAGCGTAAAGACACATTTTTTCTTATTTTTTATAACCGCACTGTATTTCTCATGTTTGGTGTTCTTTGAAATATAAGCAATAATTCACCGTGTTAGTTGACGTTTCCTATAATCAACTACACTCATTGCTACAATATTCAAAATCTAAAAATGAAGAATTCCTGATTTAATGCGATAAAATACTTTTTATCGCATTAAATCAAAAAAGTTTGGGCATTTTTTATCAAATAGAGCGATAAGTTCGGTTGTCTGTTTTCTCTGGCCTTAGAAAAACTTTTGACAATCTGATACAGACTAGAGTAACAAGAGCTCTAATTGACTGTGAGTAAAAAAAACATTAGTGTGAAAGCAGAGCAAGGGCTTATAGCCAAAGAAAAAGGAACAGAAAAAAGATCCAAAAAACAAGATTGTGGGAGAGAAAAAAGGACAAGTCATAGAGGCAAAAGTGGGATACAGGATATTTTTTATGAAAGGAAAAAGATGAAAAATGGAAAATGGAAAAAAAAGGAATATATTACCGGTTTTTTAGGTGATAGAAATGCAGCAATTAACAGCACAGAAAAAGATATAAACCAACGCAATAAGAAAAGAGCAAAAGATAGCAGAACTACAAAAATAAAGAAACACAAAAAAAAACAAAATAAATTTAAACATCATTCTAAGAAGACATACAAAGCTGAGGAACATACAAGAGAAGAAAACAGAATAAAAAAAAGATAAAATAAAAGTGAGAAAGACAATACAAAAAAAAAAATAAAAGTGAGAAGGACAATACAAAAAAGAGAACAAACAAATTAAAAAAATTGTAAAACAAAAAGAGGAAAAAAGTTATTCAGTAAAATATAGAAAAGAATACTAGAAAATTTTCTGCTATTTTTCAACAAAAAGCTGGAAATGACAAACAGAAAAAAACTGTGTGAGATTAGGAGAAAGAATGGAATCAGATGTGTTTGGATATGCGTCTTAGAATAGAAATAAACAATAAAAAAATAAAGAAAAAAAAATACAGAAAAAAAATTAAAAGTAACATTTAGAAAATAGTTGTAAGAAAAAAGTATTCTTGAAATAAATGTAAAAAATATTGTGAAAGAACTTGAAATAAAGTAGAAAAAATCTGTTGAATAAACTTTGAATATTAAAAATTTAAAAAAACAATAAAAGATAATAAAAATTGCAAAAAACCAAAAAAAGTTTTAAAAACATTTAGAGAATGGAGAAAAATATTTAACAAAAAAAGTTTACAGAAACAAAAAATGATGCAAGAATGTATGGTAGTAAAAAAGTTAGATAAAAATGAGAAAACTGTTGAACCAAGCGTGAAAAGGAGAAGAGTTTTCTCGAAAGTGGACAGAAGGAAACTACCGGGGAATATCTCTTCTCAATAGAATGGTGTGCCAGAAAAAATTTTAAAAAATGTATAGGGAATGAAAGAATAAGCAAACTTGCATAGAGAAGAGAGAGGACATAGACAATGTGTATGTTTTAAATGCAGTAATAGAGCGTGAGAAAATGAGGGAGAGTAAAAATGTATGTCTATAGATTTCAAAACAGCCTTTAACAGGATAGGATAGAAATAAGTTATGAGATTACATAAAAAATTTAAGGATCTTAAAAACAACAGCAGAGAAAGTAAAAAAACTTACGAAACAACGTGTAAGATAAGTTGGTGTGAAAAAAGCAAGTAGTTGTGGACAAATAAAGGTCTTAGATAGAGGTGACCTTTGACTTTACTACTGTATGAGTGATATAGAAGAAGGGTTCGCAAAAGAACAAGACAAAGGAGTGGTAGTGGGTAGGAAGAAAGTGTAGATGCTGGTGTATGCAGATGACATAGTGATGGTGGCAAGAGAACAAGGGCGGAGGAGGGAAATGATTCAAATCGCAGAAAAGTAAATGAATAAGAAGAGAATTGAGCTGGATAAATGCTAAACAAAGATAAAAAAGATTAGTAAACAATTAAGGAAAAAACTAATTTGGAATTGAGGATAAAAAGAATTAGAGCAGCTTAAAAAATGAAAGAGATATATGCTTAAAGAAAGGAACGGATGTGAAGCGCAAGTTGGTGAAGTAGTAAAAAAACCAAGCGTGCGCCATAGTGTAAAAAATAATAAAAAAAAAGTTTGAAGGAGAGCATGAAATGGGAATTAAACTTACATAAATTTGAGTAAAATATTTAATGTTGTATGGTGCAAAAATTTAGAGATGAAAAAAAGTGTAAAAACAGAAAAAGTGCAAAATTATATGAGATGGATGTTAGGATTGCATAAAGAGACTTCAGGATATATGTATAGTAAGAGCGAAAAGAAAAATAAAAAAAGTTAAAATAATAGAAGGAAAATTAACAGTAAATTTTGAAAAAAAAATTAAAAAACAAGAAAGGTGTGAGATATTAAAAAAAAGCAGGAAGGTAGAAACTCAGATAAAGTTAAGTGGTGAAATAAAGAATATAGGTATGGACATAGACAATCAAGAAAGGAGAAGAAACATGACTGAAAGCAGGTACAATAAAAAATACATTAGTCAAATTGCAGAAGAGTTGTCTAGATTCTTTAAAAAATGTTAAAGAAAGAAAGATGATAGGAAAATAAAAGTGCGGAAATGGAGAAAGAGAAAATAGATTTTGGATAAAAGAAAATTTTTAAAATAAAGTAGATTTTGTGCGAGAACAAAACGCTAGCGCACATGATGAATGAATGCGTGGAGGTAAAATAAAGCAAGTTAGAGAAAAGGAACATAACGAAAGAAAAAAAAGGAGAAATAGAATGAATGAAAACGTTAATAAGAAAGAGAGAAAAATGAAAGAAGACAGGAAATGAAGTAGAGTGAGCAAAAAAAATTGAAATAAAAAAAAACAAGTGAGAGAAAAGAAAAAGAATACTGAGCAAAATAACAGAATTAATTATTTAACACTGTAGGTGAAACAATGAACATTATTAAGTAGCACTAAAATTACTAATGTTAATTAAAAAAAAAAAATCTTTTGTATTTTTGGCATTTTGGTATTTTTTGCATTCGCTATAATTTTCGTTTAATAGTGATTTTAATGTAAAAGCACATATTTATTTGAAATTTGATTAATAAAAAAATTTTTGTTGACAGTACTACATACCATAAAGAAACACATACATAGTTTTTTTAACATATTTTTTTCTGCACAATTAAATTTTCTTTTACACTTTTTTTCTGCATTATTTGCAGCCAACTGTATAGTTGAATATATCAAGTTTTTGTGCTTAAAGGCACCTGAAATACGAAGACTGATTTGTTTTGACATTATTTGCGATCTACATTCCAATCCAATTGTCTAAAACTGTTAGCCGACCTAGTCCTGTAAATAGCTATTGCTTTCTGGTCGATTTAGACACCTCACAAGTTGTGATTTGCAGGTAAAATTGCACAAAAAATTATTTGTAATTATGTTAATAAGCCTTTCAGATATATTTTTCTTAAAAAAAACAAAACGACGTAGTAGTTGCGCAACTAGATCTGAAGTAATATGTGCTTTCAGACACAATTCTTGATAGAAGAAAAACGTATTTTTTTATTTTTATGAAACTTGGCAGATATGATTAACGTTCCAAAACTTCTAACTCTCAAAAAAACATAAAATTGTTTTCATGTTAACATTACAGCGTTGGATGAAGGATCTTGTATTTCTCTTAGCTCCCGGTATCTTTTTATTTTTGTTTTAAATCGTAAATCTAAACCGAAAATGTAAGAAAAAATTTGTTAAAACAATTGATTGATTCTAGGTTTCTTATTGGAGATCCTGCTCGACTGCCTCTTGTGCTATAATTTCGAATAATGTCTAACAATCATCTCGTAAATTTCAGATGATGATGTCCAGGTGGCAGCCAGGCGCGGTCCAAGTTTAGCGCGTGGTGTTATTAAATGCGTCCTCAGGTTCCAGAAAGGTAAGATTGGTGTAAATAATTTGTTGATAAATTAAGTTAGAAATATTATTTTAAGATTTTGCTAAAAGTATTTTTATTCTATGTCATGGCGCGTCGTTTTAATATTTAATCACCAAAAAAAATTATTATTAGGTATACTAAAAAACAAAAATTAAATAATTTTTGCATGTGGCTAGTTGGCTACATAATTGACATAAAGTGAATTCATTTTGTAGAATTATACATGAAATTGATTATTATGCAATAACATAATTATTAAATATCAGTGAATTAAAATTTTGAGTTTAGCTAAATTAAAACTCAATTATCATTATGTCTTCTGATAATAAAAAATCAGTATTATTTTGTAGAAACCTAATTTTAATCCGCAGCTTTTATTATGTCGCACAATAAATTAATTTGAAAGATATCTAATTTTATTTTTAACATGAATTGAAATGTAATTAAATTCTGAACTTTAATTGAATTTGAATTAAAATTATGTGCCTACGTAATAATAATGATTTTATTATAATTATATAATCAATTCTCACTAAGTATGGCGACCTGTGAGAACTTCTCTTAACCGCTAATATCTGAAGTTTTGCAAAAGAGGACTTGCGACAGCAAAAGTGACCTGCAAAAAATGTGAAAATGTTTATCATCCGGGGTGTAGTTAGGGAAAAACTCAAAATGTATCTACAAATTCGATTATACTACAAATCTATCTCCACGTATCGATAGTGGTGATAGTGGTGAAAATCATTTTGGCGTATGCTATTTGAAAGAAATGATTGCTTTTCACCTGAGAAAAAGACAAAAAAGTCTGGATCTGGAAAATAAAGTGGACAACCTTGAGTGCACACATTGATAATAACAGGGTGAATAAACCAAAAAACCAGGAAGCTGAACTGATAAGGTTCCAAGCAGTAATAAAGAAAAAAATTTAAGATATGTTTAATGAATTTTCATTAATATTGGCAACAGAAAATTTTAATCAAAGCTGCAAATAAATATATTTATGATAAAAATACTGAAGCTTTCTCATACAGAGATGTGGTTAAAAATCAAAAGACATCGTGTTCTTTCAACCAAAAAACGCACGAACGGTCGAAAAAACTTTAGAAAAACTAAAGAAATCTATTAAGGCAGCTGAAGCTGAAGCAGAAATCCGCTAACAATGTAAAGCTAAAAAATGATAAGCTAGAAGCAGCAGTTTTATTCACAATGAATATTCTATTAAAACAATTTTATTTTCAAAACCCTGAAATTAAAATTATAGGGTTTCGACAAGAATTGAATAAAGCTGATTTAAACCAATACCGAGATAAACAAAATTCTGTACAAGAACACTTAGATAATTATACTTTCAAATTTATAGTTTTCCAAAAGAATTTTTTTTTGCAATTATTGAATTAGACTCTTTTAGTTTTGATATATTGTGAGACTTACTTTTTTTAATCTTACGTTTTGCTGAATTTTAACAATTAAGTTGAATTAAATAACAGTTAACTTCTTCTTATAAATAAATGTGTCAGGATGTCTATGTTCTACAGTTACTATAGTATTTTTACGTTAAAGCCGAAGTGGATGTAAACAAAACACAACGCATGTTCATCACGTGATGGGGTCCTCCGAAAAGCGTGGTTTGCTTGACGAGACAGGGCCTGATTAAGTACTTTTCAGTTATAGTTCGGTTTTGCTGTGAGAAACGTTATCACATGAAGCATAACATGAAGAGCATGCACTCCTTGAAGCTTGAAGACAACCCTGTGAGAACACACACGCGTATTTTGTTGGGAGATCACGTAAACCTCACATGATAGTGTTCACTTCTTTATCTTTAACGGGAAAATACTATAGCATTAAAAAATGTACCAATGTACAGAATAGCAACAGCCAGGTACATTATTATCAAAAATCTACTTCAACTTGCCTCTTTGGTAAAATTGTGTTTGAAAGCTAACAAACTATTGTTAATTAAAAGTAAAACCGTTAACATGATAATGATAATGCAAATATAAATAACACCTGCTGATTTTTAGGGGTAACAAACAGACTCGTGCTTTCGGTTGTTCCCGTTGTGATTTTCACAAAGGCGGCTAAATGCAAAAGGCGGCCATAAATGATATTGTACTTTTTGATTGGTAAATTTCTTAAATCAAATTCTTGTAAATAAAATTAAAAAAAGCAGACTTCACAGAAAAACTTAATGCTTATTCTTTATCTTGCTTTCTTTATAACAGTCACTGTCTCACTCACTAACCCAAACAGAACAACATAATATTGGAGCGTCGAGCGTCAAGATTATTTTTTACCCACAATCAATATTGTAATTGAATAATAACCAACCTGAAATGTAATGGCAATCTTCCCTCTCTTAGGCGGAAAAACTAGCCCACTTGATTACATTGTACGACTTTGTTATCTAGCGAACCCCAAGTAACGATCTATGGTTTTATGATTAATTTATAATATTTCTTCAATTGTTTTACTTCAATTTATTACATCGAAATGTTAATTTTTTTCTTCAAGTTTAGTGTGCATTTGAGCATCGAATACACAGCCCAGCATGTGCCATGAAAATAATAATATGCGAATAAAACATTTTCGAATAAATGGTTTGTTTTGTGTTGTATGGCTCAGTCCATGCAAAATTTATAAAACTTTTCAAACCGCTCGCGACTTTTTCTGATATTAGATTGTTTGTAGCTTCTGCTGCAGCTTCAAATAACTAAAAGAAAGTTAATTCTGTGTCACTAGAGTCACTATTAGACATTTATAGTTATTTCAAAGTCAAAAGCAAGCACAACACCAACAGTTTTTTTAATAACTGTAAAATAAGATTATGGCAATTTTTGATTTATTAAAAACTAGCTGGCCCGGCGAACTTTGTTCCGCCTTAGTTTTGTTATTTTATTTTTTATTTTTATTTTTTTTGTCATTTGTTTTGTTATTATATGTCAGATGCGTTTACGTTTTATATTGTATGTCACGTCACACGGAATGGGATAAAAAATATTCTTTGTTAGGCTACTGGTTCTAAACAACCACTCCACCAATTTTCAGCCAAATCGGTCATAAATAGATATAGATTTTTAAAATAAACGACCCCAAAAACTATAAAAATGATACCCAAATTAATTATTCACATTTATTACCTTTATCACATTCATTTTACAACCCTCTTTAACTTAAATATCATTTTCAAAATCAACGACCTGAAATTCCTCGAAAATACCCATATCGTTTTCTTACATTTTTATCCCCAGAACACTCTCTTTTCATCCTCCTAAGAGTAATTTTTTAGAAAGCAGGAAACATACTTATTTTTTTTTTTTGAGAACTTAGGCAATTTATGGGAAAAATTATGAAAACGACATCAATCTTTAGACATTTTGCCCTCTTTCCGCCCTATCAAAGAATGATAATATTTTACTTCTAAAATTTCGGATTTAAACATAGATATTATTTTTAAAATAAACAATCCAAAATTTTTGAAAATCAAACTAATATTGGTACTTGTCATTGTTTGTTCCTATCCCACCTCTTTTTATCTCTTTGTTAATAAAAAGTATTCTATTCTTTTCATTCAAATCCAGTCATCATAATTTTCCATACAAACTTTCACCCAAAGTTGTTATATGGGAAGTTGTCTCATGGAAGACGATTAAAGACGGCCACTGACGATCCAAGATTCAACGCCGCAGTACGACTGCGGTCAGTGGCCGGCTTTACATGTAAACGCACGGTCCGACTTTGGTTGGTGGTGGGGCCTCACCGAACGTTTCCGACATCGCAATTCTAATTTTGATTTAACCCTTCTTTTAGAGGGTGGTTTCTGGAATAAAAAGTATCCTATAGCATTCTCCTGGCTCTAAACTACCACCTCACCAATTTTCAACCATATCGGTAAAGCCGTTCTTGAGTTATAAGTGGAGTAACTAACAGACTTTCTTTTATATATATAGATAAATATTATAAGTGATTGTGGGTACAACAAGCTTTGACAAAATGTCCTATTATCTCAGATCAGTAACCATTAAATATTATATTTTAAGATAGTTAAGTCATAACTTGTAAGATTTTTTTTACAATTTTGATTAAAAGTTGTCTGTTCGTGTTTGTTTGCAGTTGCAATAAATTTTGTGTCACCGTTTTTTGTTTTTCTTGAGTGCAAAGAAGACAGCATTTTTCTATTTTTCTAAAAACACAAAGGCGGCCGAAGGTCTTATCACGGGCCTGTATACATGCCAAAACAGTAGAAACTAAGATTTTATTCTTGCGCAATTTTTCAAACACTGTTTCTTCAGTTGTTTTGAGAACAACTTACTTTGCGTTAATACATTTATTGCTAGAGTATGGGCTATTAGTGTGAAGACATTTTACCTTGTCTGCAAAAAATATTTAAATTGCAGCGTCAAACGGCTCGCATTATGAGTAGACTTAAGTATCGCAAGAATTATAAGAACCATTTTCAATCAGTAGAACATTTTTTTCTGTAAAAGAAGCAAGAATTTAATTTGATTTTTTATCCTTAATTTGTGAAGCGACTTAAACGACGTTATGGTTTATAAAAATAGCTTATGAAATGTTTTTATCTCTATAACAGAAACATCCTATCACCACATTGTATAACAATGTTTTTTTACTAATTCTTTTGTTGATGAGATTTGGAATAGTTCATAGTGGAAAAAATTGTGTTTGTTTTCCTGGGTGAGTGTTTTTCATTGAGCGTTTTTCTTGATTACAGTTAATATATTTGGTGAGTTTATCTCACTGAGCGCTTGCCTTACTTATTATAATGGATGTTAATATTATTGGCTTAATTATATTGAAAAGGTATGGAAAGTGGAGTTAATTTCATGAAGATGTAGCAGGTAATAAATGATATTAAAAGTAATTCTTTATAATTTTAGAGCGCATTGTGAGTCTTTTGTGCTCATTAATATATTTAATACTAGCTGACCCGGCGAACTTCGTACCGCTTTAGCGTAAATTTGATGCACTACTTTATTTTGTATAGCTGACCTATCTTATGTATGCGTACCTATTCAATTTAAACTGGAATCTATAATATCCCTCATATAAAAATGAATATTTATTTCCCTGGTCTCGTCGTACCTGAGAAGGACTTTACTAATTTTATTAAATAAAAAACAAAATATATATTTTCATAATAGTGTTTATTCCGTAGGGTTCAATAATTTCACTTATATTTTTACAAATCGCTATTGAACAACTGGGCATTTTGAAGTAAGCACTGAGCTCATTATCATGCGCGCTCTAGAAAGCAACTATATAATAGCATCTATACCCTTCACTGCTTCTCTCTATTCTAATGCTTTTTGATAAACTATATTTTTAGTTATGTTCTGGCGCGTAAATAAATAATGTTGATGGTTTTCCGACACGGGAACAGGCGGCATATAATGGGCCATGTAAAAAACATGGATTTTCTAGGTTGATGCCACATACACTTAGCGACTGCCCTTACGATTTATTTATTGCAATTGCAAATGCAAGCCGCACTAGAAACTGTAAACGTTTAAAACTGAATGGCATATCGGTCGGTATCATAGGGATGCGTGAGATTAAAACATCTTCGCCTTCGTACTTTCCTTTCAAAGTATTTGAAAGGGAAGTTAAATTGAATGACGTTGACATTTGTTAGCGAGGTTATGTCTGTGGTGTCATAGATCACCACAGAGTTTTTTGTTTTGAATGGAATGACGTTGACATTCGAAACGCGCTTTTTTTAAAATATGCAAAATTAAATGTATATTTTTCAATCTTTCTGAGAGATTTCCTTAATTTTTCCTTAATTTTTCCTTTCATAAAAGCCTTTTCCTGATAATAACGAACAGAACAAAAAAAAATCAGCCAAATCCGTCCAGCCGTTCGGGCGTGACCAAGGAAAATAGGGATTCATTTTTATATATATAGAAGATTAAATCATGTTCATGTATGATGGGTTTGAGCTTTGTGTTTTAACCGGTAGTTCGGAGCGAGTATACGGGATGACTTTTGTATTTCGGTTTTTTATACACATTGCACAATTTGCTATCAAGTCTGCATTCCGGTTCTCATACTCGTTGACGCAGTAGGATATACCCGGATCAAATCAATCTTAGCGCTAAGTAAATTCTGGAATCTTGTAAAAGACTTTTATAATATAAATGTTAGTAGAGATCTCTCAAGTTAAACCTGTAATTTTAAATTGCTTTCAATCATCTTCTTACACTTCTATGTATATTTTTAAAACTTTACAATACTTTATTAAAAACAAATTGTCATATCGAAAGTTGCAATCTTTCTATATATATATTTGCAACAAGAACAGCTGACTTACCATTCACAATAAACTTGCAAATACTCTAACATTCTTGTTTCTGATAAAATTAGTACCACCTCAAATTGCTCTACTGATGATTATATGTGGCCAAAAAGGTGCCATATTGTTTAAACTGAAATTGTTTTAACAATTGCAAGGTATTGTTATTAACCAACTGGACAACAATGTTGAAATACAAATAAAAAAAGGTTTTATGACTGTTAGCAATAACGTTGATATTTTTCAAGTTATGAATTTTGAAAGATTGAAAAATTTCAAATTTCGGTACTTTTGACTCTTAAAAAAAAGTAAAAAATATATGGTTTTGTTCTTTACACTTTTTAATAGTTAATATTCTTAATTGAAACAATTTTAATTATTTGTACCTTGTTTTTTAGTTGTTAATTTTCCCCGCTTACAAGTTTCTTTCAGCATCGCCGTCCACGCTGCATATTATTTATCATTTATTTTAAATATGATCAATTTTATCAAAATTGATAAAGAGAGCAATATTATTATTAATTAAATTAATAACATTTTTTTTAATTGATTTTGATGTAATTGAAATTACTTTTTCATTGGTACAAATATTTTGATGATTTATGCATAATTATCAACAACAATAAAATATAATATTTTGGAATCACAATTATATAATATATAAATGATAAATAGTGAATTTCTCCGAGAGAGTAAAGTACATCTACAATGCACTGAGGGAAACAGACATAAACTCTCAAAGTTTATATACTATTTTTTTCACGACCCAATGATTTTAATTGAAAAAATCTTAAAAAAAAATTAATTCTCAATATTATTTATTTCTTAATTTACGAAAATAAAAATCTGAATGGCTTTTGAAATTCAGTTTAAACTAATCACGACGACCGATAAAAATAAGAGTAACCATATTGCTTTTGGTCAACATTGAAAAATTGTGTTTGCCTTTTCTAAACTGTCTTCTTAAGTTTGTTTAACCAATATTGCAAAAATGTGTGATAAAACTATTGATGAAGCTGCCGGAAATAGCGGTAGATTTATTGCCAGAAAAATTCCGGAAAATTTACCAAAAGCGCTTCAAGGAATTTTGTTATTGATGCCTGATGAAACAAATAGGGGAAATTCATAGTGAAAGTGTGTTGTTAGTGTGTTCTGCGGAGAAGATAAAGCTTTTACACTTAAAAATTAACTAATAAAAAGATGATAGCTGAGAAAATTCTTATGGGAGACAACTTGGGCAAGCAAAACTAACTACCGACTTCTAAATTTTAGTATTAGTGGTAGTTCTAATAATAATGTAAACGTAAATATTAAATAAATATGACGTTAAGTTGGCTGTGTTTTTTTAACCAAGGGAGTAAAACTCTCCATTTGCACCCGCTTTTGGATGAGTAAAATCGCTAATTTTAATATGGGTCGTGCAAAAAAGACATTGGTAAGCAGTTAAATGTTATAATTGAAAAATAATAAATACATAAATGTTAATTGTATTTGTATCATGACATGGGGTGTGTCACAATTGTGTTCAAGTACGGAAATAGTAATTTACCCAATGAGTTTGGAAATTGAAATTTCCCACGTAAGTACTTTGTTCGTAGCATATCTGAAAAGAGTGCTACATTAGTGCAAATGAGGGAAAAAAGTTAGATAAAATTTTTTTTGCATCGAATAACTCCAATTTTTTATTATTTACTTTTTCACTCATTTTACTCGTCTGATATTTTAAATTTTCCTAGTTTTTCTTTTAAGCGAGGAGTGCAAAAATATTCTTTTCTTCATACCTCGGTCGAAAGTACGTACTTTCGTCCCTAATAACAGAGACGAAAGTTTAACTTTTAGTCCCTGTAAGATGAAATTCTTTCATCCCTATAATAGCGGGAAGAAAGAATTCATCGTGTTTATTTATACTCGTAACTATGTTATATGACCAGCAACACTCGCTTCGCTCGTGCCGCAAATGTCGCGGCAGGCATCAAAAACTATCAGCATTTAAAGTTGAAAAAATAAAATTAAAAATAAAAGTACGTACTTTCGACCGAGGTATGAAGAAAAATCGTATACACGACGCGGGACAGAAGTTGAAATCTCGGCCCTGCGCGCCATGATGCCCTCGGCTTCACCTCGGGCATTATGGCGCGCACGGCCGAAAATTCAACTTTTGTCCCTTGTAGTGTAATATACTATTTTAGTCTCGTCGATTGTAAACGGCATATTTACGTCTTGTCAACTACTATGGTAACTAGAATTTTTTTACATGAAGAGCTTCCATCTGTCGCTTTGACTCACTGGTGTGTTGTAAAATATTATGAAAATTATCTGCTTTTAGAGACCTCTGAAAAAAGTGTTGTTTAGTGATAAATATAGTTTGTTTATACCAGGACAATTTACCGCACTTAATTAAACCTATAGATTTCAAAAATAAACACAATTTAATATTTTTAACCATCGATCGAGCTTTAAACCACAGACTAATTGCACTTGAGCTGTCAACCTCAAATCAATTAAAATTTCGGAATTTTTAAAACAGACAAGATTGAGTCTTCGGCTAAAAAGTTGAATACATTATTCGTGCGTTGATAATTTTACAACCCGCGGTTTCATTAAAGCCTTCCGCAGAGCATCGAGCTTCAAAATTAAAACCTTGCGCTGTAAAATGAAACTTACCGCACTAATAACGTAAATAACTATTTCATAGAGAAAGAATTTTTATAAAATAATTTTCATTTTATGTAAGAATATTGCACGATTAAATAGTAAAACGGCGTGCCATGCTAAATAGTAATTTTTCGTAGCAAACAATTTTTTGGGTTTCTAAAAAAATCAAAGACGGAACACAATACAATGAAATTATACGAAACACAATATCTCTATTGTTACAAAGTTAACCCGATTGCGAGAACTCAAGTCAGTGTTGGATAGTTAGACATTGAAAATGCTAGTCAAATATTGCGACGTGTAAAATTCCCTTAATCTTTAATAGTTGTGATTGTGCTTGCTTATTGTGCCACATTATAGCTTGCAATTAGCTTAGTTTTATGAAAGTTTATACAGTGCGTTTTTTTACCGCAGAACATAGGCGTTTGCGTGCTAAAATTTTTACATCCATGTTATCTTTTGTTGCAAGTCAAGTTTAGTAGAAATTTTTGTTTAAATTAATATATTATATTTTCCTACCTTGCTTTTAATGGCGTGAAAATGTACTTTAATTTAATTTTTCGTTTAAAGTTGAAATCAATTAAAATTGAGCGACGAAGTCAAAGCAGCAACAATTTTTTATGTTTGATGATAAGCGAAGTGAGAAGTAAATTTACAAAGAAAATGTCTGTCTACACAGTTTCCGAACGACTAGAAGTTGTTAAGATGCATCCCAGGGATGTCCTACTGAGAGATTGTTGACAACTTTGGTGTAACATATCCTGATCGGCTAGTTTTAAGAATTTCGATAATGTCGCCAATTTTCAATCAATTCCAAAGCACAGGCTGTGCAAATTGTTACCACAGGAAACGTGTCAGAAATCCATATCGGTTGTTACCAAAGAAACCAAAATGAACTATTGTTCGATGGTTGAAAACGACGACTCCACAAACTTAAATATTATGCTTGTCAATCAGTTCCAAATTTCCCAAAGCAGTTGCCATAAAGCGCACCAAAGACCGAAAAAAACAAATTTTATAAGATTAAAAATATTCACAAACTCTTACCAACCGATTACTTCTCAAGAAAGGAATTTTACCAGTTCTAGATGAAAAAATAAATTATGATCCAAATCTGTAAGCGAGAATTCTGTTTTCTGACAAGTGTACGTATGTTCAGGATGGTATGGTACATAAGCAAAACCAAAGAATTTGGGCACGAGAAAATCCTTACAAGATTCGAGAGACGAACACGCAGAGGCCTCAGAAAGTTAATGTTCGGGTGCGAATAGTAATGAATACGATTTTAGAATCATTTTTTATCAAAAAGAATTTAAATCAAAACAACTGTTTAGAACTTATTGAAATCGAGGTAGCTTCTCTCCTTGATGAATTGCGAGGTAATGGAGAAGGAATATTTCAGCAAGACGGAGCTCCAGCACATAGTGCTGCCATTATCACAGAATGTTTGAATAAAAGTTTCAACAGCTGGGTTGGTTGATGTGAACCATTAAAATGACCAGTCAGCAGCCCAGACCTTACTCCACTCTTTTTTTTGTGAAGTCACTAATGCTTACAAGGAAGAGCTAAGGGGACCAATCAGAGATGCTTGCAACTGTATCACCGTGCGGCAATTACAAAGCACTTTCTACTATCTGATAGGACACAGGTTACATGTCGAAGACAAACATTTTGAACAATTTCTTCAAAAAAGGAGCATTTATGTTTATTAATTCAGTAAACAAATACTCCCGCATTGTGTTTACTGACATTTATTAAAGAATTGATTAACTAATTATTCAAATTTATACCTCAACATAGGGTAAAATTTGAGTAAAGCAATTACAATTGGTAGAAAAATGTTTGACCTATTAATTTAAATCGAAATTTCTACCAAATTTGACCTGCAATAAAAGTTAGCATGAAGTGAAAATTTTAACACACAAATCACTATGTTATGCGTGAAAAAAAAACACACAGTTTATCTTGTTCCTTACAATACATGACTTTGTGTATTCATCGATTTTTGTTCAACTGAGCATAAATCTGGTAAATAAAATCAACAAATGTCAATAAATGGGATTATGTGTATCATAATAAACTACAAAAAGCCTACTTTATAGTGTCAATAAATGTCAAGTAAGTTTATGAGTTGGGCGTTAATACAACGTCAAAGCTTTTTATCTTCTCTCTGCAATAATTATTTTTAAGATTTATCATAAATTTGTTTACATCTCAACAAAGTTTAATACTTTTCAAATTCTTTTGACTTTGATTTATGAGTAAAGAAGAGAACATTGTATTCAAATTTCAATAATGGTGCTTACTTCATTAGCTTTGAAATAGAATAATCTGTAATTAAACTTATTAATAATTGTCTTTGGAAAAACCGTCTAAAAAATATTATCAATATGCGTAGGAGTTTACTGCTTATTTTTTTTTCCAATAAGTCGCTTTAGATTTTTTAGCATAAATAATATTAGAGTTATACAGCGTGTTGCACATAAAAGTACAACATTTGAGCGCATAGGACAAGTGACAACTCTATCTTGTTTTACAAAAATTTTTAATTGTAGTTTTGGACAACTCTATTGTTTTCACAATTGTGTGACCAAATAAATAAATTTAAAAAAAATGTATTTCAAAATTAATCAGAGAAAGTGGCTCTTATTATGATAATGAATTGCAACAACTGGAGGTGATTTAAAGTGTGTTTTGACGTTGCAGCGATAGTGTTTGTGTTTCTAAAGCTGTTTTTATTAACTGACGTAATTTACTTTGTGCTCGTAAAAAGATAATTTTTAAAACTGTTATTTGTTATTGTAAGTCATCGGTCTAAATTTAAAAATTATGCTTTTTTTAACTTTATATGGTTTTATTTCCTCACTATTCAGTGTTATACTTTATAATAATATAAAAATAAAATCTCTAACTAAAACTGTCTTGTTTTTTTTCTTATTTTCTTCTCTCTTCTCGCTTATTCACCAAATTTAATTTTTTTCTGTCTTTTTTTATCATTTCCATTTATCCTATTTTCTCTTTCTTTTTTTTATTATGTCCTGTCTCGCTACCCTACTTTCTTTTACCTCCACGCATTGCTTTATCATATGCTCTAATGTTTCTTTCTTTTCCACACATCCTGCACTTTCTTTCATTTTCCTCTATCTAAAATCTGTTTTTTCTTTTTTCATTCCCACATCTGAATCTTGCAATCATTTTCCTTTCTCTTTCATTTTTCTTCTTTGATAGCTTAGTAGTTCTTTTTTGATCAGTCTGTTATATTTTCCATTATATCTGTTCACTTTAATTTCTCTCCTCTTTTTTTGTTTTTCGATGTTATTATCTCTGTCTCTAATTTATCCACTTACTCATTGCTTTGCTTCTCATTTCCTCTCAATCTCTTCTACATTCTTTCATAGTAGTCCTTTCTGTCTTTTTGTATTCTCTTGTTTCTCTTTTGATTTTCCACTTTCCAGCAATTTTTACGTATCTCACACTCTCCTCTATCCTTCACTTTATCACTTTCACTGTTTTTGTTCCGTGCAACATTACACTTTTTACCAGACGCTCAAACATTGGTCATCTCTACTTCAATTTTTTCTCTAAACTTTCTATCTGTTATCCTCCATACATTTGGTTTCTCATTTTCTTAAATTCTCTCAACTGCGTTTTACTTCGATTTCTTTCTTCAAACATGTATCCTGAGTACTTCCATTCTTTCACCTGCTCTATTTCTTCTCTTCTTCATTACCACATCAGTTTTTCTTGCTCCCTTAGTAAACACTATCATTTTTGTTTTAGTTTCATTCACCTCAAATCCCTTTTTTTCATATACTTCTCTGCAATTCTTATCATTCCGCTCATGTTTTTTTCTTCTCTCGCCACTATTAGTATACCTTTCACTCTAGTCTCAGGCCTTCCAAGCTTTTACTTTCTTTCATTCAGGCCTACCTTGTTTTTTGTTTTTTTGTTAATTCCTTTACTTTCTCTATTACTGCTTTGGCTATTTTTTTTTTTCATGCACTCCCATAACTTATTTTTATCTACCATATCATATTTAATAAAACCGCTGTAAAATTATTAACGCACGAATAATGAATTAAAGACTCAATCTTGTCTGTTTTAAAAGTTCCGAAATTTTAATTGATTTGAGGTTGACAGCTCAAGTGCAATTTGTCTGTCTTTTAAAGCTCAATCGATGGTTAGCTAAGTACCACACCACAAGATGGCGCCGACAACGCCTTAGAGTTTGCACCAAAAATATTAAATTGTCTTTATTTTTAAAATCTTTTATTTTAAATTTAATAATTTTAAAATTATTAAGTGCGGAAAATTGTCCTGGTATAAGCAAATTATATTTATCACTATACAACACTTTTTTGGTGGTCTCTAAACGGCTGCTTTTAAATTTAAAAACACCTCAATTACTTTTCTTCCTTCTTTTTTAAACTCACTTTCAATTAGCGCATTTAAAATATATACATTATCTATTGTTTCTCGTTTTTCTCCACCTGGTAATCCTGGACCGTCTGGTAATCCTTCCACTCTCCACGTTTTTTTACAACTTTTTTGACACACATATCGCATACACCTTGTACACTGTATTCCAAAGTTATTCCTCGGTTTTCTGTTTATTATTTTTTACTCTTTTTTATGTATTGGTACTATTATTCTTTTTGACCATTATAGAAAATACTTTTATTTTTCACACTTCATTCAGGACTGTTCTCAATTTGTCTTTAACTCTTTCCTAACGACTTTCTTGTTTTATTTTATGAGCTGTTTCTTCACTTCTTTTTGTGTTATTTGAGCTTTTTCTTTTTTCTCTGCGCTCTATTTTTTCAGCTTTTCTTGCCAGTCTTTTCCATATTTTTCCTTCAATAGTTTTTAAAAATGTTTTATACATTTGCCTAATACTATCTTATTTGTTACCTTAGCTATTTCTTCTTTTTCTACGTTCAAGTATTTTCAAATTTTTTTTTGCGTTGTTATTGCATCAATTTTTCATATTTATCTTTTTATTTTTTTTGCACGATTTTTTATATTTATTTTTTTATGTAGTTTTTTTTCTTATGTTTTTTCTTTTGATTTTATCAATATATTTTCAGCACTTTTTTTGTTTTTGCGTTCTTTAGTTTGCCATTTTTATTATTTTCTTTTTTTTTTATTTTTTTATCATTGCTTTCTTTACTTTTGTTTCTAATTTTTATACCATTTTTCTTACTCCTTACTTTCCTTTTAATTATCAATGTTTTTTTTCTTTCTCTCTTTCTGTTTTCTTTTATTTCTTTTCTTTTTTATTTGTATCTCTAGCGGCATAAATTTTGACTCAATCCTTTCTTCACCTATTTCAAATCTTTTCATTTTTCCTCCTGCTTTCTGGTACACTATCTCGTAGTCAATTACTGTTTATGCCTGTGTTTCTCCATATACCCATCTCCCTATCCCATCTACTTTTTTTATTTAAAATGTTTTACTATTTTTTTTCTATTATTTATACTTAAATTATCACATCTCTCTCACATCACATATCTTTTTATCTTCTGTTGTTTTTCTGATTGTATCTTTTTCATTCTTAAATATCTTTTTCTTTCTTTCCTTGTTCTTGCATTGAAATCACCCTCAATCAGTAAATTTATGTTGTTTTCATTTTTGTTCTTTTTTCCATCTCTTTCTTTTATTATGCTGCTGACTGCTTTATATTGTTCTTATTTCCCATTGTTTTTCAGCAATTTTTATCTTTTATTTCATTTCCTTCTTTTTATATTTGCTTTTTTCTCATCTTTTTTTATTCCCTTTTTAACTTTCGTTATTTTTCTTCCTCTTCTGTTTTTTTGCAAATTGTGCCTTCTATCTGTATTTATCCGTCACTTTGTCTTCTGTTTTTCGATTTTTTTCCATCTTTTTCATTTACTCATGTTTCTACTATAGCTATTATCTTGATTTCTGCCATGTATTCCTGCTACATTCAAAAATACTGCTTCTATTACATTTTTTTTTCTCTTTTTTTCCCTACTGTTTGTTTCTTATTTTACCATTGTTTTTTTCTTTTTTGTACGCTTTAGTCATGTGTTTGGTTTCTGTTCATCCCGTTTTCTTCACTTGAAAAATCTGTATCTTATTCTCTTTTTCATTCTTTCTTATCTTAATTTTTTCTGAAATTTTCTTTCTTCTCTTATTATGTCATCTATAAAAAATTTCCTGGTACTTGGTTGTTTTTCAGTTTTTTTTATTATTATATTTATATTTACAGTTTTTTAGTTTCATTCTTTATATCGAGTTTTCTGTTTTTCTTTATTTTTTAATTTATTTAAGAGTTGAAAATTATATTATATCTACTTGTTGATTATTGTGACAAACAAGTAAGAATCTTTTTATAGTATTTTTTTCACAAAAGTTACAATTTGTAGACTGTACCAGTTTATAAAAACAGTGTTGTAAAAATCAGTAAAATTATTGAAATAATTAAATAAAGATATTTGAAAGAATCTTTCAAGTTTCAAGAATATTCAAGTAAGAATCTATCAAGTTTTTTGTAGTTTTTCTTACAAAAGTCGCAACTTGTACATTGTAGCATGTATTCATAAAAATGATACTGTAATAAAATTAATAAAATAGTTATATTGAGGTATTTGAAAAACTTATCGATGTCGATGAGGTAACAAGGGTAATATTTAGCGTTAAATATCTCTTATCAAAGAAATGAGAATTATTTTGAAAGTTATATAGGCTAGTATAAGCAACAATAGTGTAAACGCAGATTCTTTTAGTTTAAACTCAAAAACATTTATTAAGTAAAGGTTCTCATTTGTTATGACAAGCCGCAGGCAAGAAGTGGTTGGCCCTTTTCAATTAAAAAAGATTTCTAAAAACATTTTTGTTGTTAAAAAAGTCAAAAATATGGCTGAGTGTAGCTGGCAAATTCGATGTTGCTGTTTATAATGTAACAAAATTTTGCTGCTTGTTAATTGCATCAAGAAAACAGTTTATTGTTTGGTTGGAGCATGAAAAATGTTTGAACTAAAAAATAATTTTCTACAAAAATTTCAATATATTAGTTTGTATTCAGATAATTTTGTAACAAAAACTCTTTTGCAAACAAACTCTTTATATTTTAAAAAAATTTATAAAGCTACTTTTCTACAAAAAATCTGCATAAATTCTGAATAGGAAACTACATTATTTAGCATTATTTATGAACACTTAACTATCATTCGACATTACAGTACTTGTCATAGTATAACTGAGATAGTAGTTAACATAATTTTAGCAGTCTCAAGTTCAGACAAAAGATTTTAGAATGTAATAACTGTAATAATGTTCAAAAAACATGTTGAGTAGCTACTGCACAAGTCTTGTAATATTTATCATAACATTTAATATGCTTGTAACCCCGTTGAAAAAGATGATGATATTTATGATTGCCCTGGTAATGTGTTAAGTAGCTCAAATATACGGCTCCAAATCGTAAATAGTTTATAGCAATTATATAATTTTTTATGCAAGATAAATCACTAGGTATATGTTTAAAAAAAATTTATTCTTCTCTTGGTAAAATTCTGTTTTATTATTGTCAAAAAAAAATAACAAGAATTAAATTCTATAAAAGATATAACATTAAAAATAAACATGTTGCAGTCACCCTAAATATAGTAAGTTAGATTAACTGAATGATAAATAATAATCAAAGTAATACACAAAGTTACTCTTAAACATTTTGGGTTACATTTAGATTAAAGACACAGATTAATCAAATATTCCTACTCTCTATTTTCTTGTCTTTTTTTATTTTGAAAATGACATAGATAAATTAAAATTTATTATTAGTGCCCGTAAGCTAAGCTGGTATTGCACATTGCACGTATTTATTCACAACTATACGAGCACAATGCCGTGCATATATTCAAATTTAGAAAAATGTCTACGCTATTGCGTAAGCGACTTTCAAAGATTGGTGGTTTCAAAGATTGTTACCGGCTTTAGTACTGTCATAATTCGAGAACCAGAGAGAAGATTCAAGAAGCTATCGAAGGTTTGAGATTCTTTCCAGTAAGTTAAGAGTGAAAGTCAGTCCAGGTTCAAAAAGAAGATCTAATCGAGCAAGCCACAGGAGTAAATATAAATTAAATGTACAAGCGTTTTAACAAAGTTCATATAAAATAGAATAATATTAATATATAAATGAATAAGAGTGAAACTAAGTTAAATAAATAAACTGTGTATTTTTCACGTTGCAGTACAAACCGATCAAAGACCTGCTACCAAAAAAGCACAGCCGCTTTCGATTCATGTTAATATTATACATTCTGCATCATTAGTCGGTCCGCAATTTATATACCAGATGGGCCATTGTATAACAAGTTTTAAAATAAAGCGTCTTTACAATAATTAAAAAAAAGGTTACAATTTTAAACAGTCCTAATTTTTCCTATTACAAAATGGCTAAATCAATTTTTATAAAATAAAATTCAGATGAATGTTGACTTTAAAAGCGTTTCATTATAACAAGTGGTAAGATAAATATCAATAATATTTTTAAACTAAAACCAACTTAGAAATTATTGGTGCAGCACGAGTTTAATGTGCAGCTGTAGTATTATAAAAAAAACCGCACCAGTTATTGGTTTTATTACAAGTTAAATTTATTTAACAAGAAAATATAACAAATTTCATATCCATTGCTGAAATACAACTAGTCTATTGAAATGTTACATTTAGGGAATTTTATTTTTTTGATGTGTAGGAGGGGTCACTGTAAAGCTAAAACTAAATTTGTGGTGTTGCCACCCTTGTCCCACGGCCGCCATCTTGAAAATAAGGGTTAAAATGGTTTTTACAATATATCTCTTAAACTATTAATTTAAGAAAAAAAATTTGTCAACATTTTTTGTTGCAAATTTAATTCTCTAGAACTTGGTCCAGGATATTTTTGTCGTAGAACATTAAATAAAAAAGTTATAAGCAAAAATGTTCAGAAATTTGAGAAAAAAATTTATATTTTTCGATGTAACTTTTTTTTTATTTTTCACGAAAAAATGATATTATTTTTGTAGATCGTTTTTTGAGGAACAAGTTTTATAAACAACATTTTTTCATTAAGACAACAGCTAAGGTTTTACAGCGCTCCGAAGTAATTACTATTTATCAGTACTCTTAACGATACCTTTATTATACGTGTGTACTAATAATGTGTCATCAGTTATTGTTTTTTTTTATTTACTTTGTTATTATAATTTTTTTAATTACAAATATTGCAATATTATTAATAATTAATTATTGACTCTTTTCTTCACCACCCACGAGGTAGAGTCTGGAGACGCGTTTTTTTTACGTGGTTTCCCCAATAGGCATAATCCACGGTGATTTTCTAAATTAGAACTACTCCGTCATCAGTCTTTTCGATGGACCAGGCTGCGGCTCAGCATCTGATCGGCTTTCTGAATTAAATATCAGTGGGAGAACTGGAGAAAGAAGGGGTGTTAATGTCGGCGGTTCATTATTAAAGTTCTTTTCACTTATTCTATTTCTAGGTTCATTTTCACTTATTAATTTTGAGAGTCATTAATTAATTATTATTAATATTGCAAATTTAATAATTAAAAAAATTAACAAAATAAAAAGAAACAATAACTGATGAGGCATTATTAGTACACACGTATAATATATGTATAGTCAAGAGTGCTGAAAAATAGTACTTACTTTGGAGTGCTGTAAAACCTTAGCTATTGACTAAACGATCTACAAAAAAAGATTAATTTTTTTAATTTTTTTGTAAAATGATAAAAAAAAAACTTATATAATAATATAAGTTTTTATTTTAATAATACTAATATAAATTTAACATTTTTGCTTATAACTTTTTTATTTATAGTTCTACGACAAAAAGTTAGTGAACCAAAGTTGTAGAAAATTTTCAACAAAAAATGTTGATAATTTTTTTTTATCAAATAAAAAGTTTAAGAGATACACATCAAAAAAATAAAATGGCATCTTCTAAAAAACGCAAGGTAAGGCCTAAAAAATGTAACATTTCAATGGACTAAACGATTTATTGAAATTTATCTCAAAATTATATTAAAAAAGTGTTAACACTACAAATTATTTCCGCTTGGTTTGTTTTTTATTGTTAGTTTGAGAGTTATGTATTAAACGCTTTTTATACATATGATGACTCTAAAAGTCTATGAGTTATAATATCAAAGTTATTACTTTGCTTATTTGCTTATTAGCAAATTTGAAGTTTTTTTAAAATCTTATCTTCTTGACATTGTAGATTTTAATTTCACTAAAGCTAACAATTAAATTTGAATAATAACTAAATCAATCAGTACCTAATATTGCTAAAGCTGTCGCAAATAAATTGCTTAAATTTTTACCAGGAAAATTAATAAATGACAATTAATTTGAAATCATTGAAACATCCTAAAATCTTACAACTTGTTTAATATCAAAATCGTGTTTTCTGTTCTAAACACTTGCTGAAAAAAAAATATTTATGAAAATTTTTTTTCAACGCTGTTTGCAGAGTTGAATTAAAAGAATAAAAAAGCCATGTTGTAGACAGTTTTATCCCTTAGAATATTGAATGCAGGATTTAAGTTTCTGAAATAATTGAAAATATGGTTATTTTGCAAAAATGCCATACGATGTCTATCGTATTTACTAAGATAAAGTCTTATGCTGTTTTAGGTTACCAAGTATTATTTTAGCTTTATTAGCAATGCTGTTGCGGTGTAAATCGGATTTCAGCGCAGACATTAAACTTTACTCTAAAACGTTCATAGCAATGCACATCTATAGCAAATGTTCAGCGGCTCAATTATAGTACTACGTACTTTTTACGAACAACTATATAATATGCTCATATTTTAATTCACCGTAATATTACACTTTTTTTAAGTGTAGATAAAAAATTTGCTAAAGAGTATAAATAAAGCATAAAAATTAATTTCAAAAAGAATTCATTGCGTGATATTTGTAGAAAACTAACGAGATACCTACGCTGGAAGTTTTTTGTCTTTTGTAAAGTCTGTAATTAATTGTTCATATTTTGTAAGAATTTCATCAGCTTTTATTAAAATACGTTTCTATAGTGGATAGATTATAAAAGAATGTAACAATGTGAAATGACATATTTGACAATGTGCAGCACACTATTGTAAATAATATGCAGTTTAAATTAAAATTATATTAAATAGCTAGAAAATTTTTCTTCACAATTTTTATGATTATAATTTCTTTAATAACTTTTTTTAATAATTAATTAAAATTTGATTCAAATGTAAAGAAAATAGAGATTTTTTGTAATTAATAGCCAGTTTGATATTTTGCAGTAAATTCAGCAACAAGAAGTACAGCCATGACTCACGGCGGAGGCGGAGTAGGAGGCAGAATAATAACTCCCAAGAGTAATTCTAATATCACGCAACTTCTGGATAAGGTAAACTTTAATAAATTTATCTCAGTTTAGTTACTATGACGTTTGCGTCAAAATTGCAAAAAGTCAAATAACTGTAAGTCAGGGGTGAATTTAGTTTCGATAATGCATTCCTGTTTTCCAGAAATGTGCCAAGCCGTCGGTTGATAGTAGGGGGTGGGATGTTCAATGAACTTAACAGGATGTTAATTACAACGGCAACTTCAACGCCACCCTGCTTTTTAACTATTTTTTTTCACCGCAAAGATGGAGAAAACCACTTTGATTCGCATTATCTCATGGCAAGCAATTGCTGTTATATTATAGAACCAAACACAACCCAAGCCTTCTCTGTGACTACAGTTTTAATACTGTACATATTTACATTTATATACATACATATAGAGAATAGTATATTACACTACAAGGGACAAAAGTTGAATTTTCGGCCCTGCGCGCCATAATGCCCGAGGTGAAGCCGAGGGCATCATGGCGCGCAGGACCGAGATTTCAACTTCTGTCCCGCGTCGTGTATACGATTTTTCTTCATACCTCGGTCGAAAGTACGTACTTTTATTTTTAATTTTATTTTTTTAACTTTAAATGCTGATAGTTTTTGATGCCTGCCGCGACATTTGCGGCACGAGCGAAGCGAGTGTTGCTGGTCATATAACATAGTTACGAGTATAAATAAACACGATGAATTCTTTCTTCCCGTTATTATAGGGAAGAAAGAATTTCATCTTACAGGGACTAAAAGTTAAACTTTTGTCTCTGTTATCAGGGACGAAAGTACGTACTTTCGACCGAGGTATGAAGAAAAAAAATTATCATGAATACTACTAAAGTGTCAAGTGAATAATAAACAATAAATTAATTTTTGAACTGTCTTTATCTGATATACAAAAGATATGATCATGACAAATTGTCACTACAATGGTTGAAGTTCCTGAAGTAATTTGTCACAGAACTCAAAATTGCATTACTGAACTGGCAATATATATGCTATAATCTCTCTCACCTGTTTTCATACACACTTATAAATTAGTTTGCTTTACTAGATGCTCGTGACACAAATTACCCTCTTGGTGACAGCCTCTCTTCACTGATGCCAAAACAATGTTGTCTTGATGTTAACTTCTAAATTTACAGATAATTTAACAGGTGCCTTGGTGCGTTTAGGTTCACACAATGACCTTAAAATTATCTCATTTGGCAAATATTCAGTAGATGCTGAAATATACCATAATGTAGCCGCAAAATTTTTTTAATACGTTTTAATAAACCAAGTACGTTAAACCATAACCATCAAACTATCATCGATACAATTACAAATAGTATGACATCTCACCTAATGATCTATCTAAATTTTGGTTCTTTCAGTTTTAAATGAACAAAGTCCTGTAATACTTTGTTCTTTAAAACATTTTTTTTTTGTTTTTAATTATTTATAGCAAATATTTGATTTTATCTTGCTGTTTTAAAATTTCAGAATTAACACAGACCAGTGTAAAGATAGATGTTATTTACTTTTTTCAATGGCATAAATTATAATCAGATGCGAACTAACCCATTATTTATCTCTTGTGTTTGGTCCTATACATGCAGTTGATTGATTGATTGAGAAGGGGGTCGCTTAGCGCTTTCTACCTTACAGAACTGTAACTAGCGACCAACTTAATTTATTGTTTCTCATCTCTACGCTTATTGTTTTCTTAGAAATTATATGCTTTTTGTGAAACCAAGTATATACCTAAGTGGCTGTTTTTGACTTTAGCAGGCATTCGCTTGGCACTGTCTAACTAGGTCAGCCTTTGGGACGCTAACGCATCACAATTACAGAATATGTGCTCAGCGGTTTCATTGCCTGATTCACATAGTCTGCAGTTCTCACTGTCTGGCAGACCAAGCTCTTTAAGGTAATACCTCACTAAGCAGTGTCCAGCCGACCTGCAAAAATTTTTATTTCGTTCTTCGACAAAAGAAGCTTTTTGCGTTCTCTGGCAAATATTTAATGAACTTTTTTGCCTGTCTTTGTTCGAGAGTATTCTTTCAGTAGCCCATTTTGACTGCCGATTCCCACCTAAGGATTTCCACCCGTCTATGCAAACTTGTTAATCCACAGAACGGTTCGGGGCCTATTGGGAGAGCTTTGAATTTACTTTATTTTAGTTACCTACTTTTGTTAGTTTGTCGTCAATTTTCTTTCATTTTATTCCTTCATGGCTTTGCACCCAGAGTAGAGCAATCTTGTTGCCCACTGACAGACAGGTTCTTGAAAGACTGTTGTCAGCATTTGCAGACTTTTCGAGATTTAGTATTTTTTCCACTGACAGCTCTTATGGTCAAGTGTCTCAGCTTGCATAATTGAGGGTGTGCTATCGAGGGTTATTGCTGCCAGATGTTTTAAACCATAAAACTTTACGCCTGTTTCTTTTTTTGTTTTAGATCCATCCGTGTACCAGATGGAGGAGTTTACGCCAGCTTTTGCAATTTGACTTCTAGCCGCATGGCGGTCAGTAATGATTGTTTCAAACGGTGTTTCAAAGTCATGTATTATTGGCATGACGTTTATAGGATGTTCAAGGAAACTTGGCTGTAGAATCCCGTATATTGAGGTGACCTATTCGATCTTCTGATTTGAATTTCTTTGATTGGGCTAGCTTTAGAGATGTCTGCAGACTCTGCAGTACTATGTAGTAATATGTAGTAAAGGTGAAAAGTTCAACAGCACTCTAGAGTGGTACTAGGAGTCCTGGGCATTACTCCTGTAATGCCCAGGCACACAAACCGCTGCAATTTCTGCAGCTTCCTCTGTGTCATCGTTTCTCTAGTTTTCGTTCACCAAACAAGAAATGCGTACGCGACGATAAGTCGCGTTCTTTTTACCGTGATGTAAAATCAGTGTACTATTTTCAGTTTTAGACTCTTTGTCTTGCCAATTAGCTTTCAACATGCCCAAAAGCAGCCGGTTGCTTTGACAAGAGTTTTATCGACGTGGGTGCTTCATTTAAGTTTACTGTCTAGTGTTATCCTTATATGTTTTACTTTATTAAAAAACTGTACTAATAATCTCTTCAGTTGCGGAGTTTTAAGATTTAGCGATTTGGGACAGGTGAAAGGGGTTATAATGGTCTATTTAGGGTTACCACAAAGTTCTTCCTTACTACACCATCTTCTTATTTCACCATCTTTTCATTGTGTTCAGGCCGTTTTGCATTAGGCTGGACATAGCACCTTTATGCTTGCCTCTGACTTAAATTGCAAGGTTATTTGCGTACTCTAGTACGCAGTGACCCATGTTCGTTGACTCACGAACTAGATCATCTACCACTATTGACCACAGCTAAACCGACAACACTCTACCTTGTGGACAACTTTTAACCCTAGTCAGCAAAATGCTTTCCTCTCCCAGTGAGGTTGTTATTGTGCGGCTTACAATTCAGTTTGTTAAAGCCGGTTCAATGCCGTGCTTTTCTGCTGTGAGCTTTATAGATTTAAAAGAGGCGTTATCAAATGCATCTTTTATACCTATAAATATGCCAGCAACTACACTTTTTGCCTCGATAGTTTTTACCACTTTTCTATCAATATAATCCAGCGCATCTATTGTGGATTTGTCAAGTTGGTATGCAAATAGTTTGGAGTGTAACTGAGCTTCGTTTTGGAGCACGTTTTTCGTGTGATTATCCACAATTTTCTCTATTGCTTAAAGAGAAAGAAGGTTAGGCTGATTGGTTGATATGATTTGGCCTTGTCTGGAGACCGTCTGCGGATCTTTGATATGAAGACAATCTTCACATTCCTCCAGAGCTGGAGGAATGCTAGTGCAAAACTTGCTTTGAAGATGTTAGTCAAGCAGGACACACAACGTTCAACCTCTTTTGCAGGAAGGCTAAAAATATTTCATGTCTCCGGGTGATTTGTAGGGCTTGAAGTCCATTTTATCTTCTCAATGGAAAATATTTTCTTTGCCAGATTTCTGTAGTTTCTCTTTAAGTGCTGGTTTACATCACTCCCAAGAACAGAGCTTGCTTGCCCAGTATTATTTGTCTCTATAAAGCCCAGGAAGTGGGTCGACATCAACACCTGTAGACTTTCTCGGTGAACCCTCTATTAGGTTTCTTAATAAGCCCTATTGTGACGTGCAGCAAGAGTGAACGCAATATATTTTTATAACATTTTTATACGAAAATTAAAAAAGAAAATACTAGATAATAATAAGCCCGTTCTAGCCAAACCAAATTTCTAAACGCAAAATATCAAAATTGATTTACTAAACTATGTTATTTATTTATGCACAGCTGATTTGATCAATGTACAATTACTTTTGAATTGCAAAGTTTTGGTAAGTGCTTTGTGTTTAGTGGCTCAACTATACATTGTATAAATAGACAACCACCATATTATAATAAACAAATTAATTAATAAGTTGTAATAATAGTTTGTGAAAAGCTACATGTATAACACCGTATTAAAAGACAATTTAAAATAAACGGAACTGACATTATTAAATGATTTTTGACGCCAACTCCGCAAAGCAAAAACAAAAAAAACAAAATATATTTTGTAAATTAAAAGGAGAACTTTTCAATCTTATCGGTGAGAAACAACCAATTTATCGTATGTTAAATGATGAGTTAACACATATTTAATTCTTTTAGAGAGAATTTGGGAAAAAGGACCGAATAATTTTTGTCTTATTTAGGTCGTAGATAATGTTGTTTTATAATGAAGTCGTAGATAATATGTTGTATGACACGTGTGTGGAAAGATTTTATTCACTACTTGCGATTAGTGCACTTGCCTTTGTCTTGTGCTTTAACTTTTGCAATTCGTGCATAAAAGTCTTACTTTACACACTAGTATCATAAATAGCTATTATTGCACAGCTTAAATTTTATAAAATGTTTTCAGAAATACTTGTCTAGGCGACTACCAAGCATCAGCCACATGATTCCCATTGTTACGGAGTCAAATAACAAAAAAGCTTACCGAACAAGCTTCCACAGTGAACCCTGCCCAAAGGCTCGCATGTGTTCCGAAAATGTTTGTCAAAATGCTTCTTGTCACAGCGCTGAAAATTACTACAATTCTACCGATTTATAGAAGCAGGAAGCGTCATCAAAAAGTGACGTCACATTTGATATTAATGAAGCTGTCGCAGTGTACTGTCGTGACCGGACAAAATCGCGAAATATATAGTGTTTAGAAAAAGAGTTAGAACTCAAACTTTTAACTCGGGAATACATGTGTTGAGTGCGATTGTGATAGTGCATAATCTTTTGAATTTTATATTTGACACGAAGCACAAATAAACGTTGCACGAATATTTGCAAATTATGAATCCTAAATTGTTAAGCACTGCTGATTGTTTTAAATGTTTCTTACTGAAATTTTATAAAAATATGTACATATAATGCATGTTAATCAAAATACATCTATCTGTGATTTCTTTCATCAAATGTTATAAATAAATAGTTACAAATCGTTTTAAACATATTTTTTATTTTAAATAACCTGTCTATTTATTTAAACCATATCTTAGACAAAAAATGTACCAACATCTACGATAGTTGAACCGTTTAAGGCATTTAGTAACCTGCCTTTTCAAGCAGGGGTTGACGTGCCGAAATCTTCTGCGCCGAAGTCCAATTCACATCGCAATATAAAATAGCACGATTGCTTATAAATCGACAACGTCGTAAAGATAATAATAATTGATAACCTAAAAATGACGTAAGCATTAGTTTATTAGTAAATATAATAAAATGGTTTGTACCATAGCATCAAAATAGAGTTTAGTAGTATAACGTTAGTAACTCGTGAGCGAAAGGTTTTTAAAGAAGTAGAGGGACAAAAGAAATAAATCCTTTTTTGTTGTTTTTGATTTTGATTCATGGCGGTTGAATATACCGTCAAAGTTCTTTCTCTTATTTTTTTTTCATTTAATATGTTTTTTCTCTTTTTATTTTTGCGTCTAAGTCTTACAATTAATTATCTTTTTTTCCAATCTTATTTTCTCTTTAAATAGGCCGAGATTTTTTCTATAATTAATTAATTATGCTCTTTGCTGTATCTGCTGTCTCTAATTTCTTTCTTCCTTCTTTTTTTGTCTAAGTTGATATTTTATTTTCTCATTTTACCGCTTGTTTTCTAGTTCTATTCTTACTTTTTCTTATTTCTCTTTCTCTCTCACTATTTATCCAGAAGTGTCTTGGTCTAATCACAACTTTTTTGCATTTTTTTTATCTTTATTTTTTTTTAACAATTTTCGTCTTATAAAATTACAGACTTTCAAACATTGTCATTTCTATTTTGGACTTCTCTTCAAACTTTTTCGCTCTCACACTAAAGTTCTTTAGTTTCACATGCTTTTTCCACACCGCTTCCATTCTTTCACTTTTCTATTCTACTTTTTTTTGTTCTAAACACTGTAATTTTGCTTCAATTCTTATTCACTTTAAATCTTGTCTTTTGCTAATACCTCGCCGCGTTTTATCATTTTACTTTTTGTTGTTTCTTCTCTCACCTCCATCACTATAACTTAGTGTTAGACATACGCGATCATCTTGACTTGCTTTCTTTTTTTTTGGCATTTAATCTCACATTATATTTTGCTTTTTTATGTATTTTAAAAAAATTTTATTATTGTTTTTAATATGTCTTTTCTTTTTATGTACTGTTACTACTTATCTTCACACATCTCATCAAACACTGTTTTTAAAATCTATACACATTCTACATACCTTCTCTTACCTTCTCTAGACTTTCTTGTATGTAATGTGAACACGCAAACAAATATATTCCAGGTTCTGTAGAGTGCATCTTGTTAATCTCTTTAGTGTGAACACTGATTTGTTTTAGTTTTGTGTAATAAATTTCAGCAATTTTCATTTATTTCATTATAGACATGCACACTCCACAAATTTGAAGTAAAAACTCTGTTAAAATGCTGACTGAAATGTTTTAGTTGCTGCCAATGTTAGTTCATTGTCAATTGTTTTTTACACATGCTTAAAATGAATAGAAAAGCTCTTACTTTAAAATAAATTTAAGATAATAAAAAGTTTAGAACCAGGTCTTGATGCAACATACTTATAGTATAACAATAACAGTAAGTTATTGCAAAGTCAACTGTATGTACCATCCAAAATAAAACGTTAAAGATTCTTGCAGAGACAAAAGAAAGCGTTTCAAGATTACTGAAGAAAAAGACATTAAAGTGTGCGGAAATCCCCAGAAAGAAGAAAAACTGTATGGTTGGTTCTGCCAGCAAACATTAAAACACCTACAAACTTCTAGTGATATAGTAAAAGTCAAAGCCAAGACATTGATTGCATCAGACATTGAAGGAAAATGAGACATTTAATGCTAGCAATAGGTGGTTTCAAAAATTTAAAAACGATAATATTCGTTTTCTTAAAATCACATTAGTGGTTAGTGTCTTCGCAAGAGAAGACTGCACCTGGAAGAAAGTCCGAGAGTCCGAAAGTCCCAAAATATCGTTTTTTTTTAAATCAACAAAACGTAAAAATGTTCTTAATAGAATATGACGCCGTAAAATTTTTAAGCGCGGTGGAATTTTATGTTACGGATATCGTATTTCTTAAAGTATTGGGATGACTTTTTGGAGGTTATAAATCAAATATCTAGTATTGTTAAATTGACGAAAGATTCGATGGCAATAAGTGGATCTACAAGCTATTTGAATTTTTTAAGCGACTTGAACTCTTTTTTGTATTTTTTTAGTTAATATTCGAATCCACCGAGTTTACATTTTTCTTAGATTTATCACATATTTTATGCTGTAAAAACCGCATAAATAAACTGTTAGAAACAGTTCAAACTGACAAAGCAAAAAAACAGTTTTCAATATCTTTGAAAAAAGTGCTTAGAACTTAAACTTTATAGATGATTATATACTCAAATTTCTGATATGATTACAAAACAAAGTTCAAACCGATTTCAAGGTTTAGAACAATTTTTGTTTTTAACTTTGAAACAACAGTTTCCTTGAAACATAGTAAAAAAACTTGCAGATAACTATTCCAAGTTTTTCAATAATCACAAACTTTAAAATGAGCTACGCGTTTTGTATTTCGATCTAGAATTTTAGGTAGTCTTGTAGATACTTGAAAAAGAATTAAATTCATAACTGACAATTCTTTGCAGGAAAACATTCCAAAAATATTTAAGTTAATCAGGTAAATTTTAACTATTCCAGCGTCGGTGAAAAAAAAATTTGTCGTTCTAAAGCGAATTAAAAATTACAAGCGCTACACGATAAACAAATTTGGACTAAATAATTACAGTAAAGTTTGAATTAAAAAAATAATAATTAAAACATTGCGCAAAACAAATACAATTTTTGACCCTGAGATATCAAGTTAAATTATAAAAAAATTAAACAATATACCTAATGTTTATATTATTTAATTTAGCTGATATAAATTTTATATTTTATTCAGCTATTATTTTGTTAACTTTATACATACAAACTCTCTCATTGCTTATATAATAACAAATAACACTTTTAAATTTCTTTCTCGGCAAGAGATTTTCTAAACATTCTCGTAAGGCAATTAGCAGTGGCTAAGAGTTCTATTCTTACGCAAAAAAAATTAAATAATTTTTTTTTACTATTGCAAAGACCATTAACTTTTGTCTGCTTACTTCAACTGTTTCAATATTTTAAAAGGTATTTATTTATTTGCTTGGGCTATCTACGAATCTAACATAATCTGGATATCGTTAAACATTTTCGGTACCGTACGTACAAGTAACAATAAGAATATATTATCATGTAGATGCCGTGTAAATTAATACATGTGGCTGTAAGACTAAAATATTTAAATGCAATAATTGTTTATGGTTGACTAAAAAGTTTTGTAAATTCGACCGTTAGTACAGACAATGTGATTTGATAATAAAAAATAAAGATATATGAGAGACAATAAAAATGCCTGAGAAAAACTTAAGGTCACTTTAGGTTATAAATAACAAATATCTTTGGTTAGGACTTTCAATATTGTCTCTCGTTCTCAGAATGTCAGAGGCTTAAACTCAAAACATGCGGATGTTCCAATTACAGTTAGGTTCACATCTTTACTATAATAAACTGACATGGTAGTCTATTGGTTTTGATAATGGCGGCGTTTTCTGCTTGTGTATACCACCTAAAACCAAAATAATTTTGATCTACAAGCATCTACAGCCGCGAGTAAGCCCGCTGCATTCCTTGGCGACGCACTCCTTGGCTCACTCAGTGTGGCTTCGCAACATCTCGCTCGCGACACCGAGCCATTACTTTAGTTATCATCGACCAATTGTCACAGTATTACTATTGCCGTCTATAAAAGCAAATCGTAAGCTAGACAACGTGTTCCGTTATAACATAAAGAAAGAAATGTTAGTTAAACTTTGAAATTTAATTATATTTTTATCTTAACAAATACGGCATTTAATTTTCATTATTTCTTTTAGCTTTTATTATTAATTTTTTTATTTGTTTTATATTTTATCGTGAGCGTTTGAGCAACGGCCAGAAATACAACAATTTTTTTTGTCAACAAATTTTAAATTATGTAATTAATTTAATTTTATTGTTACAATTATATCTAAATCAAAAAACAGTCTTACTCAAGCAATAACCTATTTATATTTTTGTCATTGTAAGTCGTTTATAAATTGTTGTAAGAACAATTTAGTCGCAAAAATATTTGCTGCGTTACTTTTTTTGTATGATTTTAAATAAAAACAATCTTTTTGTTGTGTCGTTTTTGCTAAATTTTTTAATATTTTATTTTGGGTTAATAAAAACAAAAAACTTAACGTTATTGTGCATGAACCGATAAACATAGTAGAAAACCAACTATCTTAATCTTTTATTAAAATAGAATTAGATTTACATAGCAAGGGATTCAAATTTGCGCTAAAAAACTCAACAAATTTGAATAAAAAAAAGAGAACTTTATAATAAACGTAGAATCATCATTTAAATTTATACCAACATTATAGAAACATTTGTACGGAAACCAAAAAAATCTACAAGTACTCTCCAAATCGGGTAAAATTAAACAAATAATAATTTAAGTTTATTCTTCTGCTGATGATGACGACCACATTGTGGTCAAAAAAGTTCTTAAGATCTAATAAACAAACTTTCTGGCAAGTGGTAAAACTGTGTTAATAATTATCTACAGTTTATTAAAAACATCTCTTCTAAAATTTTATTTAAAGTAAGACACGCTCTATAACAATTTTAATATCGGCAGCATCTTAATTGAACAATTTTTGTTTTTTTTTCAATTTTAATTATTAATCGATATTCGTAAATTAATTAAATTTATATTTTTCTGTTAAAACTAGGTCTGATTTACTATATTTGCATTAGAAATTTAAATTTCTTTTTTTATAAATAGGAATAATATTAAATTATAACGGTTCAATCTAGAAACTTTAAGTCATTTTCTTTCATTTTGGCAAGAAATTTACTTAATGTGGGTTATTTTAGCTTGTCTGAATTTTCTGTTTTTTATAATTTAATTGTCTATTTCATTCAACAATCAATAATAAACTTTGAAAGTTTATTTCACGTCAGACAATATAACACAGATTGGAATCATCTGAATTGGTTATTACGAGTGGATTGAACGTTTTGAAAGAGTACATAATTACGTTGTAAGAGCTGTTGACTTTGTAATAGAAGAAGATTTACATCATTTGTCGCTTGTTACATTGCAATAGATCTATATCTAGTTATAATAAAATTGAAAAATCTGATACTATGTATTTAATTTCAGAAATTCAAATATTCCGGTAATTTATCAGTCATTATAAAACAATATTGACTGAAACTTTATAAATCAGTTTGATCAAACTGATCAAATGGTGGATGCAATCTATAGCAAACTGGACTCAATGTTTATAATAACTTGTGTTTTCAAAACTCGTATATCACATCTTCGAAAGTATCTGACATGGTTTGACAATGAAATAATAAAAAAATTATTCAAAAGCATAAATGCAGGAGCAAATTTGTTAATTGAAACAGCGCCGCCCATTTCTAACTCTCGTAATACATATCAGCGTTTTTTTGTAACATTTGATATCAATAGGGTCTCTGGTAACCCTGGTGCATTAAATAGTAGAAAAAAACAATAGAGTTAGATAAAACAATATATTTTGTATTAAAAAATAAAAAAAATTTTGTCACCTAAGAGAAGTTACAAAGACCTTCTCAAAAAACCCACATACAGAATTATGAATAAATCTCGATGACCATTGGAAAGTGTTTCCGGCAAGAAGAGATGAAAGAATTGAAAGGTAAGAACACTTGGGATAGCCTTACAACCCTTTTAAGCAGAAAAACATTAACTTTGACGGCAGCACCAGACTCGACCTCAAAGATCTCTCTAACGTTCAAGAAGTTTGAAAAGCGGGATCTCAACCAGAAAACATAATATGTGTCAATCGGTGTCAAGAGCCAAATAATAATTTCGTTGAAATAATAGTAAAAACCGGTCTAAGCGGAGAACCAGGTTTCTGTCGTGAGGTTTCAGTTTTAATTATCTCATAAAGAGACGAATAATAAACAAAAACAATCGAGTCAATCTTGACACAAAATATCTACATGCTCTTTAATAAGAACAAAATTGCCAATATAGACATATATGTTTACTCTATTTGTTTGCCGATAAGCCATAAATGCCGTTTTACCTTGACAGATTCTAGTGAATCTAAACCTGTTCTAGGCCGGTTTCGTTGATAGAACAGATGTTTGTTTTTAATTAAAATTTTTATAGACCAGGACATAGAGTATATCTGCATGTATAAGAAGGAAATATAAATGTTCTGCAATCTATGCAGAACATTTTCTGTCAGACTATTTTCTGTCACATTTTTATAAGAGAAGAGAAAAAAAAGAAAGAGTAAGAGAGAGAGAAACGAAGAGAGAGAGTGGATATATGTTTATCCCAAAATAATTTTTTTCTTTTAAATAAAGTTATTTTAAATCTTACCGTCTCTGCTAGAGAAACTAATAGAAATGTCTGGATGGCCAACCGCACTTTCAAACGCTAATCCTAAAACGTAAAAATGGCGTTTGAGTTTTCAATCACATATAAATCAATAGGAGTAGGCAGTTTGCGTACTAACACATAATGATAATTAGCGGTACTTATCTTGTTATGATATAGAAATAATATCTAGATATTTATATTAGTCTTTTATATTATAATCTATATTAGACTTTAATATTAAACTTTTATATTAGATTTTGATATTAGACTGCAGTCATTATATTATAATTTACTATTTGTGCACTGTCTTTAAGGTAATGGATCGGACGGCGGCAATCAGAAACAATTAATCCTAAGACTAATTGGCCATTATAGTATCGCAAGGGTAGCTATGAACTTCTGTCCGTTGGAAAAGCTAGCTAACGAAATGTGCATAAACACCACCGCCAATGTACATGTAATCTAATAATGAGGCTACGATTACATCCACTAACGAAACGAAAACGTGTTCTCGGGCGTGCAATGCTTTACAAAAATATCCTTGGGTATCTATCTGACTGTTAAGGTCAACTCAAAATGCAATGATATATTTGTAAAGACTCCGCAGTAACACAAGCCTCTCACTTAGACCAGGTAGTATAGACAAGTTCATATTATTACATTAAATTTAACTAGTCTGAAGTTTACTAACTAGTCCACTCAGTGAATATTAACTACAAAGATACACATAAGATTTCTAAGATAATATGATATCTCAGGTAATATATTTAAACGAAATGCGAATATAATCTTTGATTAGTGTACCTAATTTGTTATGTCAGCTAACAGCTATCACTGTTACACAAAGTCACGTCGGATACACCTTGTATATCGACTTTCTACTGAGACACCCTGTATATAAATTATTTTGCATATGCTTAACTATAATATAATCTTTGCCAATCAACGTAATCGACTACTGATTTAGATTGATAATGGTTCTACTTTAGGTACCAATAATTAGTAATTATATTTTTGTCACAAGAAAGTGCAATATTAATAAAATATATTGTGACGATAAACCATAATTAGATCTACGTTACTGTAAGATTAATTCTTAAAAGTTGATTTATCGAGATAATCAGAAGATTCTGTCTATGAGATTAATTCAATTCTTTTATTATTTTTCTTTAGTCAAACAATAAATCAACCCTTTTAACTCATGCGATAATTGAGAAACTCAGTAAGACAATCTTACCTTTAGATGTTGATTTGTTGAATGTGTTTAAGCCGGTAGATGATCGTGGGCAATTGGCGATATAAAACACTAAGAATTAACTAATAATTATAACAGCACTAAACTCAACCACTGCTAAATTTGGAATGCCTTTTGGCTTGTAGGGTCAAGTGTATTGAGTTGGCACATCTGGAAATGTATCTATTCTTTTAGAGAGTTTTGAGAGTCGAACCACACAAAAGATGATCTAAAAATAGATTTTTCTCATGGTTTGCTTGGGTCATAGTCACCTAAATAAGCAGGCTTTTACATTTTTATAAATCTTTTGGTAATGCTGATTCTTCGTGTGCTAGATATACCACTAGAAGAGTCAATACTTCTAATATACATCTATCTGGAGTTTCTGAGACTGATATTAGTAAAGCTCCAAATAACTTAAAATTCTCTTTTTCTATAGACAATGACAAAATTTCTTCTTTTGTACTGAAACATTGTGCATCTGCTTTTCTTTATCCTCTTCAGATCTTATTCAACTTAATATTAAAAAATGCATATTTTTGAAAGTATGGAAGGTGAGTAGAATCTGTCCTATTTTTAAATCAGGAGACAGAAAGTGTATTGCAAACTACAGACCAGTTACAATTCTTTCTTGCATATCAAAAGTTTTTGAGTTTGTTTTGTATAGCGTTATTTATAATAGGGTAAAATATGTGAAATCAGAAAGTCTGCATGGCTTTGTCCAAGGTAGATCCACTGCGACTAACTTAATGTGTTTTTCCCATTTTATCTCTAGAGCTTTAGATACTAGTTCTGAGGTAGATGTTATATTATACAAACACAGCAAAAGCGTTTAATTGCATTGACTATCGTATACTACAAGGCAAGCTCAGTGACTATGGGTTCAGTAATGGCTCTTCTTTTTAAATTTATTAATTTCTTATTTACCTAACCGCCGTTGCTATCTAAATATTATGGGTTATCATTCGTCTATGCTGACTGTTAACTCTGGTGTTCTACAAGGATCTAATTTAAGACTATTGCTTTTCTACTTTTTATAAATTATGTTGTTAAAGTGTTTGAATTGAAAATCTTGCTGTTTGCTGACGATTTAAAATTATTTTATCAGTAAACACATTCGCTGATGGGGAACGTGTGCAGAAGAATATTGATTTCATGTACGAGTGGTGTACATAATATAGTTTGGATTTAAACATCAACAGATCCAAAGTGGTATCTTGTTCTAGAAAGAGTCATCTTGTGGTAGTGAATTATTATGTTAATAATATTGTGCTGCAAAGATGCACTGCCTTTTAAGATTTAGGAATCACTTTTCATTAGGATTTGAATTTTAGTTTGCATTTTGCAAATATTGTTTCATCTTCTAAAAAGATGATAGGGTTTATCTTTAGATCATGTTCAGAGTTTTCATCAATTTTTTGCTTAAAGACATTGTATTTCACGTTGATTCGGTTTCAGTTAGAATACTGTTCCGTCATTTAGTCTCCTCACTTTCTAAAGTATGTTGACGTTTTTGAATTCGTTCAAAGAAAATTTCTCAAGTTCTTGTGGCTACCCGAGTTGGACGCAAATCTTTTAAGAGATATACCTGAAGTCATATTGTTAACGAGGTTTAATTTTCAATCTTTGCAAGATAAAAGCGTTAAGTTGTCGTTAACCTTTTTGTATAAACTACTTTGTGGTTTTATTGACTCATCATATTTACTTTCAAAAATTCATCTTAATGTTCCACAATCTCACATAAGTTATTGTTTTTTTTATATATCAGTGATCAGAAGTAACATTTTTTTTTTCGTCACTCATCAATTTTTAAGATGTGTAAACTTTTCAACTTAATATGTGATACAACATCAACTTTGTAATTCTTCTCAATTGGACATCTAAATAGATCCGTAGTAAAAGTATTGCTATTTATAACACTTGGCTTGTAATTGGGTGAAAACCTGTTAACTTTACTCAATAATAGCATGTGCTTATTCCTAAGATTAGAGCAAGTCGTCTCAATACCCACAAACGCAGGTTCTATGATGAAGCCATCCATTTTCTAAGGAAAAGGTGGAATCTGTCACTTGGCTAGTTTACTGAAACAAAAATAGTTAACACACCACATTTGCACTTTATTTGTACACAATGATAAGTCATGTTTGTTTTATTGTAGAGATAACTATTACTTATTAACAATACACAATTGCTATGCGTAAACTGATAACCCAAGGACCGTTTATATCTTCCGTTCTCTTGACCTGACTTGACTATGGAATCCTACTAGTACTACTCACTGACCACTGTCTCCGCCAAATTCTCTAAGCGCTTCGCGCAATTTCTATGTAACTGCTTTCTTTTTTGCGTTACACTAGATTAAAGCCGTTTTCACATAAATACATAAATTTAATAATTTTATACAAAGTGAACTCAATCTCACTCTTACACTTAAATCTTTTTTACAAATAACAATTATTACATATAATAACTACTTTATGTATTTATATTACATTTTACTCACAGTACTTTAGATGTAATCTTATAAAATGACATGAATTCATAGTAACGATAATAGTATTTACATATTTTATAATCAATTTTTGTTTCAATAATAATAACAACTATAATAATTAAAATGGTAAAAATTTTAGCTTTCGTTATTTCAAATGTGGGCGTTATCATTAAGTAAAAATCTTAAAATTTTAGAACTGGATTTTAAAATCCGCGCGGAAATACAGAAAACAGCATTATTATGTTCATGACATATTGTTCGAATATTTTCAAATGTTAAGTTTAACAATTCAAACAGTATGATCGCAGATGCGTGGGGAGATAGTAATTTAGCTTGATTTTACAAAAAACAATCTTGCATAGTCCATTTAGTTTAAAACGCAATGTGTTGTCTTTGTTTCAATTCTTAAATTGGTTTTTGAACTGATTGAAAACTAAAAACTTGTTTTTCAAAAATTAGTATATTATTGAAAAATTAATCATGTAATCATTATCATTACTGGTCTAAGACCGTAATAATTTTTGAATCCAGCAAAATTGCTGTGACTCCGGGAAAGGAAAAGCTAAACATAAAAAATAATAAATTAATAAAAAATAAATAAATTTCTTGTTCGAATGTTTTTAAATGTTAAATCTAACAATTCAAATAAAATAATCGCAGATGCGTGGGGAGTTAGAATTTTAACTTTATTTTTCAAAAAACAAACTTGTATAGTCTTTTTAGTTTAAAACACAATGTGTTGTCTCTGTTTCAATTCTTAAATTGGTTTTTGAACTGATTGAAAATTAAAAGGTTGTTTTTCAACAATTTTTATATTATTTGATAAATAATATTGGCAATATTATTTGATAAATAATATTGGCAATATTATTTGATAAATAATATTGGCATTATGATTTTTGAATCCAGCAAAATTTCTGTGCCTCCTGGACAAAGAGGGTTGAACATAATAAAAGCTTTATTTTCAACAGACGTTTGTTCACTTACAGGAATGTTTATAAGTAGTACAATAAAAAATTAAAATCAATTAAGAAGAGAAATCAGGACTATTATTTATTTCAGCTAAGTATATCAAAATAATTGAAAGTACACTACCAAAATGTTTGTAATTTATGGCCAAAGGAAGGTGATCTGAGTTTTGCATTAGTGTTTCTAGTCCGCAAATAAAATGTGTTCGCACTACGTGCATTTATACGAGGTATATGAAAGTCTACTGAATTCAACAAATCAGAGCTATCAAGCGTGTTATGTAACAAATTGTATCCAATTGGTAGTATTAAATATTTTGTAACCAAATCTGTTCAAGAGTACGCTATGAGCGTAGCCCTATTCGAGGCTCAAACAATTCAAACTTGCGCTGAATATATTCCAATTGCGTTACATAAATTTTATAAATCGTCATATTCTAACCTAGACCTTACAAAATAATAATATAATATATTTAGTGTATGAATGTTTTGAAACTCTTTGCAACTTCAAAATACAAAACCAATCTTTTTTTAAGCTTTTGATGCAGTTTTCAAGATGTGGTAATTAAAACAAAACTCATGATCAAATTCCTTTGATCTTTTACTATATACTCTTGTGGTAATTGAATTTTATTTATTGAATATAAATAGTTTATTTTTAATTTTGTTCGATGATAGCTAACAACCTTACATTTTAAAATGTTTAAATTTATTATCTTTTCTTGACACCAAGCGGTGTGAATAGAGTTTAAGTCCTGCTGAATCAAAAAACAATCATACGATGGATTTATCTTGTGATAGCTTTTTAAATCATCAGCACATAACAGTTTGTTGGTTGATATAGCCTGTTGAAGTGATTAATAAATAACAAAAATAGTAATGGTTCTAAATTAGTCTCCTGAGGCACTCCAAACGTTGGTGTGTATGCGGGTGATTTAAAATTATAAACTCCCTTGCGCTTTCGACATGTCAAGTATGAATTAAATAAATCAGTCAAATTTTTTGAAACCCTACATGACACATCTTTGAAAGTAAAGCAGAAGGCTGTGGTCTATTTGGTCAAACGCTTTGCTAAAATCAGTGTAGATAACTTCTACCTATCCTTAGTTGTCTAACAGTTCTGTCACATAGTGAGTAAAACCGATTAGTTTTATTATCGTAGATTTTTCTTATAAGATAATGATGCGGATAAATGTGGACTTTACCAGCTAAATAAACTTCTTTATAGATTTAACAAAGCAGCAAATCTAACAAAGTTTGAAAGCAGTATGATAAGCCTATAGTTTGTAACGTCATCAGTTCTGTTACTTTTGGAAATTAGACAAACATTTGTTTCTTTCCAGACATCAGGAAATACTGATGTTGTTAGAATTAATATTGTAACGAAATCAAAGATTTGAGAAGAATCGAGGATTCAAGACGGTGAACCAGTGGCTTCCAGACTGTGTACCAGATAAGCGAGCAGCAAGCGAGAGTGAGAGTCAGTTTGAGTTCAAGTCCAATAGAGTTCAGATCCATTCGAGAGACCGACGTCACGAGTGTACTGACATAAATACAAATTAAATGTACAAAGTGTTTTAACAAGCTTCATATAAAATAGTGTAATATTGATAATTCATATAAATTAGTGTAAAATTAGTAGCGTAATATTAGTGTATAAATAAATAAATGTGTAAATAACCTGTACTGCTTTTACGTTACAATATTATTAACTAGCTCTGTACCTTTACCACAGATGCTTCAAACATTTTGGAAGTAAATTACTAAGGTTTTTGTGGTCATTGTGATGTTTATAAGTTGTTTATCAACAAAAAAAAATTACCCATAATCATATACTATGTGAATTATTAGTTACATTATAAAAAAACAACTGTGAATTAACATGTTATTGAGCAGCTACTTACATGAAAAATGTATCAATGTAAGAACATTTATCAAGATCAGTTGGCTTATACTCTCTAAGACAAGTATATGTCAACATACTTATTGAAATGTTAGGTTTAGAACAAATATTTTTATTTCCATTACCATGCTGTGCCTAATACCTACTACGTAAAGTAGTGAAAATAATATTATTTTCACGTGTTAAAAAAAAATATTATTTGTGATATCGATTTACTTTATTTCAAGGCATGAGGTGATTGCAGCTGAATATTTTCAATAAACGTTGATCCTAATTATTGTTTACAAGGTTTGTACTTTCAACAGTACGCCAAAAGCACATTGTTAGAAACTGTTTACATTTTGTTCTTTTTTTGCTAATCTTCCAATTTCTGAAATTATTTTCTGTAAGCTATTTTGGATTTATCACGTAATAAATTTTTAGTCGATGTCTTGGATAGTTTTCAAGTTATGGGTAAGGTGCAGAAATTTTGTTCTTTCGTATTATATTAATTTTTTGTTAAAAATTAACTCAATTATGTCAAACAAATTTTTTTAAATTAAATGGCTTATTGCCGTGACCAACCGTTACAAACTTGTTGCTCTGTTACTAATTTACAGAGCGGACGTGTTAAAATGTGGCTTTGTTTATACTGTAAAATTAAAGTTGATAGTGGCACAAAATGCTCTAACTGTGAGACGGTTTTCCATCCGAAGTGCGCCCCACGTCTTAACTTGAAAATAGTTGCCGAAGAAACAGTAATTTGCTGCGATAAGACAATTAGTAAAGAGAATGTTGCCTCTGAATCAACTAATCACGATCAGATAAACATTAAGTTTTTTCAAAACTTACTATGTCTTCTGATCGAGGAAATCAAATTATTACGGACCGAGATTAATTATTAATTTTTTGAGAGAAACAAACTTTGAGTTAATCGAATCGATGAAAAGGAAGCAATTATCACAAAATTTCGACTTGCCAAAAAAAGTGATAAGAGATAAGGAGGAACCGGTGAAAAGGAAGAAAAAAACCAAAACATTATTTTCTATCGCAATCGACGACGGACTAAAAAGACATAATTCAGCAAACAAGGATGTCAATCTGCAGCTTTCAGCGAAAGCAACCGTAGTAGAAGAGAAAATTCTCTCTTCTAAGGCGGAATCGAATGAAGACTTTATTGAAGTTCGTCATAACAAGCAATTAAATAAATAGAATAAACTGACTATGGGGAAACTTGTTAATAATGCAGACACTTCTAAGGCTGCTGAACGCAAGGCTCATATATTTGTTACTCGTCTACATAAAGATGCATCTACGCTGTCTATGGTCACCTATCCTGGTGACCATAGGCGAAATAGATTGTGAATTATTCGGAGTGTTTATAGCCTAGCTGAACTTAAATTTAATAACTTTATACAGATCTCCAGATGAAAATTTCTCCGTTGTTATGAACATTCTAGCAAATTTATTGAACTTACTGAACTGCAATCGTAAAAATCTTATTATAACGGGACTTTTACATAAACTTTGAGCATAATGCCACGAAACGATTTGATCTTAAAATTTTAAATTATTGCTTAATTATTATTTCCTCATTTCAACATAAGTACGAGTATATTTCGATATTGCATAGTGGCAATCTACTTATTACACTACTCAATTTAATAACGAAATAATTAGGTTTGCGGACTCGGCAAACCGTAATTAAAAAAAGAGGAGGCACTGAAGATTGAGGACAGTTAGAAGTTAGGAGTTAGAAGTTAGAAGTTAGTTACTGAGTGGAGAAGAGAAGAGAGAGGTGGTTGTAAAGAAATGAATTGAGTAAAGTAATAGAACAGTCACGGTATGTTTCCCTAAATAGTGAGTAAGTAGTTTTTAGCTATTATCTTTGTTTTAATAATTATATAAGTATCAAGTTTGATTAGTTCTGGATGAACCCTTATCAACCCCTTTTCCTCGTCCCAGCAGGTAAACCCCCCTTTTTAGACACCGTAGCTTACGACCTGTTCGTGACAATAACAATACTCATAACACGATTTTGTGCGATTTTTATTAAAGTTATAATTTGCACAGTTTAGTCGAATTCCCTACCAGACTGGATGCGTGCATTGACAATGTCTTTACAAATACATATTGACAAAAGTTATATCAGTGCGAGCCCGGTTAACTTTCCATACTATTACAGATCATGTCGGAATTTTAACATAGTTAACCACCGAGTTTCCCAAAAATACAACAAATAAAATATTTAGACCACTCACTCAAAAAGGCAAATTTCTTTTTTATCAGTACCTAACATGTGGGAATTAGAGTTCTGTTTAATCCGAGATTAATCTTGAAAACAAATCTGGCATGTTCCTTAATAATATTTTACGTTGTTTTTATTTAGCATTTCTCGAAAAAGTGCACATTAACAAAAAACACAAAACATTTGCTAATGATTGGTTCACTGGCTCACACCCACATTAAAAAAACATGAGAGACTTTAAAGCTCGTAAATGATGCGTACAAACTCCACTAAACCTTAGAATAAAAGCGTTGACTATCAAATTTTCAAACTTTATATAAAAATGCAATAAGAAATGCAAAACTCAAAAGCAATTTAAATTTTATTAATAAAAATAAAAAAAATCCTAAAGCTTTGTGGAGTGTTATATACCAGTACAAACCTAGAAATCGTCAAAGTGTACCTGAGATATCACCTAATGAATTTAATGCCTTTTTTGCAAATATAGCGGAAAATACTTTAAGTTCTTTACCGCCTTCTTCATTTGATCCTCTTTACATCATAAAGAACGTAAAGTATAACAATAATGATTACTTTAAAGTCGAAACAAAATCAATTGTAATTTTGTTTCGACTTTGACAGAGGGATATTATCAATAAGCTCAGAACAGCCGCGAAATTTAGAGTTGAAATATGGAACTAATAAAAATTGGGAAAGATTGTTTAATCTCACCTATTACTAAACTTTTTAATCAATGTATAAAAGAGTGCAGTTTTCCTATGCTTTTCAAAGTATCTAAGGTCATTCCAATTTACAAAAAAAAAGGTACACAAATAGATGTCAATAATTACAGACCCATTTCATTACTACCGGTATTGTCTAAAACTTTCGAAAAAATGTTATTTAATCAAATTGTTTTTGACAAAAGAATTTGTCAACAAGTGATGCTATAGCCTACCTTGTTAATAACATAATAATTACTTTTGAAAACAAAAATGCTTACGTCGCTTAATTTTTAGACCTGACAAAAGCATTTGACTGCATGTCACAGGAGATATTAATACGTAAACTTTACTTTTACAATTTTCATCCAACCAGTAAAAGACTACTATCTTCTTACCTGTTACTTAGACAACAGCGTGTAAATATAAATGGTGCATATTCAAACAACGTTTATGTAAAATATGGAGTGCCACAAGGGTCCATTCTGGGACCTCTACTCTTTTTATTATACGTCACCGATGCATCGTCTGTTTTTCCAAATTTAGATGTAATCATGTACGCAGCTGATACCGTGATTGGTTCAGCTGTTGATTCAAGCCACTCGGTATCCACATTATTTGATCAAATATCAGATTCCGCTAATCAATGGTTTCTTAGTAATAGCATTGTTTATGTTAATAGGTTAAATTTAAAAAACTGTTTCAATGGTGGGTTCAGTGAAAAATAGTAAAGTCTCGGTCAACGAGGTTTCCGATAATACCAAATATCTAGGAATCTACGTTGACAAGGAATTAAAATGAGATGCTCACAGTGAATTTATCGCCAATAAAGTCTTTGAAAATATTTACTTGTTGCGCAATATAGTCTCATGTTTGCCGAGTAGATTTGCGCGAATAGTGTTTTTTACATTGATCGAATGACATTTTATGAATTTTTAAGATCTAGCCTTGATGATGTGTAGTAATATAAACTCCAAACGCGTCGATTGTGTTTTTGTGTACGACAAACTTGGGTTATTATTGCTAAATATATCTTGTTTTGTGTGTTTTGGGCTTTGTTTTGATTTGCAGTTTTAGCAATATAATATATTGATGCAATTTATGTATGTTGCAACCATTGTTACTTTAGTATTTAATGCAAATTGTATTGGACGTGTGAAAAATACTATGTATTTATATCACTAATAAACATTCTATTCTATTCAAACAAAATTATCTAAAACTTAAAAAATTTATTTTTTTTTGAAAAACACGTTTTATATGGGATATTGACGCACGTGTCTTATAGAAAACCTACCAATCTCTTGTTTTCCATACTAAATCTTGTGAGCCAAAGCAACCTTTATATCTCAACCGAGAATAAGTTTCGCGTCTAGCGTGGTTCACACGTTGAGTTATCGCGCTTATTTTTACATGTTTTTTCCGAAAGATGTCAATATTTCAAATTTAGGGCGGGTATCATAAAAAATTGATAATGTTTTAATCCAATTGTTAGCAATTATCAAATCATAACATTCTTATTGATAATTGAATTTTTAATGACAATAAATTGAGTAAAGATTTTATTTACGTTTATTGTCACTGAAAATTACAAATTTTATGGACACAATATTAAAATAACAATAAAATTTGGCAATTGTGTAATAAAGTCTTACCAACAAAAATTGTTTTGCAATGTATCAAAATTTAGTGTCATCGGTGTCATCTTTAAACAATTTGGTTAATGGTTGTAGAAATTGATAGCTTTATAGAACTAAAGTTTTTTACTTATTCAGAACTAGGTATTTGCAAATACATATTAAAATTTGAGTGTCGAGTCATATACCCACTAGGTTTTTTTTAGGAAGATTGCCGATATGCTTTCAAATCAGGCATACAGTTTCTAAAATGAAAAGTAACGATAGAGTAGCTTTTTTGTGTTTTTTAAAATAGGGTTTGCAATGGGTTATTTTCTTTCAGTTCGCACATGTATTGATTGCTCTTTTTTGGAATTTAAAGATAATTTCAAAATTTGGCTGAATACAATTTCTTCAAACCCGTAGCAAATATGGGATTCAAATAGAGCAAAATAAGATAAAGAATGCTATCGTTTTGCTAATCATCTCAGCGGCTGTAAGTCTCAATGCACATTATAATTTAACAGTTCAATTAATAAGTAAGATTTCACAATATTGTCAAGCCAATATGTTTTATAATATTAACCAGATCACTTTGAGTTTTGAACGAAGCTTCAGAAATTTATTTTCAATTATTAATTCTGATCAAATTAATTCAATGAGACTATGACTAATATTGGTGGAAACAAACATTGTTGTTTTTCATCAACTGAAGCACTAAATATAAACTATTTAAATTAAATTACTAAATAAAAAACTGATTTGTAAAATGTTCAACAATTCAATAATTAGATAATTAACGGTAATAAAAAAGGTTTTATAAAATAATTTTAAAACTTACATAAACTACGTGTACTTTGTTCCCTTGGTCTGTTACAGCAGAAAACGTTTCCTACAATAGTTATTTACATAAAAGTCAGGAAAATTTCACATTACTGAAGAGGAGCTAAATTGAATTTTTAAAGCTCCGAGTCAAGTAAGAGATTTTACTGGTGTGTTTTGTATTAAATTTTTCCGGAAATCGTAAATAAAGACAAAATTTACAAATTTTAGAATTTTTTTTACAAATTCCACAAAAATCAAGTTTGTCAATTTTGTTGGCTGCTATAGCTACTAGAGTATTTTTTTTATTTTGCGACTTGTAAAATTTTTACAGTACTAGTCCAGAAAACTCAATTTTCCTGCGCGTAAATAAGCAGAAAAATGTTGTTTCCAAGACGATTTCCGGAAAAGTATTTTGTTACAGCAGAATAAACACCTGTTTATATGTGGATGATACCCTAGACATATACATACGCACTAATTCCTCCTGGCCTCATTGTGTTACAGCAGAATAAGGTTCAGAAGCTCGAATGTTAAAGTCTCATCTCACTCTGTATAAAAGCAGCACGATCTTTGCGTTTCATGGTTCAATAATCATGCAAACATGAGAGGAGCCTTTATCTACTGCGCATTAGCGTAATTACGCGTTATAGGGCGTAATTATGCGCTAAACATTGTTTTACAATAATTTAGAGCTGTAACCAGCTACCCTGGTTACACGTCTCACAAACGGTGATTGACTTTCAATTGTGTCGTGCAATTTGTTGTAGCAGCTGAGATGGTTTATTAAATCAAAATTTATTAGAAACTTTTAATTTTTTTTTAAATTGAAAGTCATTTTACATAAAAAAAAATTAATTTGCTAATAGAATTTGAGTTGGTTTTTAATGTTCTAAGTTATAGAAAGTTATTTAATTAATATTGAATTATTAAATATGGGGTTATCACATTATGGTGATTTTTCCAATTTGAAAAAGTTTAATAATATTAAATCTTCTGATCTGATAATCATACAAATGTAAATGTGCGTACACAAACCACATATTAGCGTAATTAACGTTAAATTTTATTTAGGTTATAATCGATTTACAAAGTGATTTACAGTTATCTGCGTGTCCGTTGTACTTTTTAGAAAAGACAGTTTGCTATCAATTGTGAATTAACTGAAATTAATTCTACGTGTTGTGCAATTTGCTGTAACAACTGCAATAGTTTCTTAAATCTAAGTTTATCAGTATACTTTTGTATATGTTGTAAAATTTCTTATAAATCATTGAGTGAAAAACGTTTTATTTAAAAAATTTTAATTTTATTATAGAATTTTAGTTTGTTTGTAAAGTTATAAGTCATTTATAAAATTCCAATTTACTTACAGCATTTTAATTTGATTATAGAACTTTATAATTGCTTATAGAATTTGCATTTGTTTATGAGTTATTGATCAATAGAGAATTTGACTTTGTTATATAATTCTACGCTGCTTATGAAGCAATAATGTTTTTATCTGTGTTTATTTCTTACTCACTTCTCAGTATTATTGTGTATTGTATAAAATCACAAGTTCATTTATGTTTTCTTTTCTTAGTTATGTAATGTAATAGGAGCATTTGACTTGCAACAAAACAAATATTATATCAAGTGGAGCTAATCTTTTATTAAATTTAGTTAATGTTTGGAGGTAACAATTATGTGCGGATTGCGAAAAACAGCAAATTCAGTTGTGTATTTCTTTCAATTTCAGCAACCATCATTAAAAGTATGAAATTTATTATTGATATGAAGGCGACACCTTTCTTAGTTCTTCTTGTGTTAGTAAGTAGTAACTCAACAAATAACTCTTAACTTTAACATAGAGTTTGTAGACATGATTGAATATACAGTGAGATTTTTGTTTTACTGAACATAACGTTATAAACGCATGTTCAGTTTTAAAAAAACCATGTCAATACATTGTCGCTAGGTAGGCAACCAAATTAACAAATGTTTATTTTGACACTTTTGTTGTATAAAAAGAAGAAGAACTTGTCTTGTCTTGACAGAAGAAGGAGAAATACAGATATTATGTTATGCTGAAGAAAACCCCATTACCCCGTCGCGGATAATAGCAAACGAGTTTGGCATTTCAAAATCCTCTGTCCTTAAAACTTTTAAAAAGTATAAATACAAACCTTACAAATTTTCAAATCACCAACAGCTTTTTCCTCTTGACAAAATAAAAAGAACAGATTTTTGTGAAACAATATTTAATTTAATAAATGAAAATGAAGATATTTTACACAAGATAGTTTTTACTGATGAGTCATCCTTTTGTTTAAATGGCACGGTCAATTCACAGAATTGTCGGTTTGTATTGAACACCTCTTTCCTTTTTTTTCCTATCTTTCTTTCTAATTCCCACAGGTATTGGTCACGTACAAACGAACATGTTCAAAATTTAACACACACTCAGTATAATAGCAGAGTTAATGTTTGGACTGGAATAGTCGACGGTACCCTTATTGGTCCATTTTTTATTGATGGCAACCTAAATGCCGCCAAGTTTTTGGAACTTCTGCAAAGACACATAATGCCACGACAAAAGACTTGAATCTTGAGAACGCATGGCTTCAAATGGACGGCGCTCCACCACATTCCACGGGCCCTATTACACGTTTCCTGAATGAAAACTTCCAGGATCGCTGGATTGGACGGTTTGGACCAATAGCTTGGTCACTTCGGTCACCAGATTTATCACCAAACGATTTCTTTCTTTGGGGTTGTCTTCAATCTAAAGTCTACAACAATACCGTAATAGAGAGTACAGAAGAACTAAAGAATAGAATACTCACCGCCTGCAACGAAATAAATCCAGTTTTTTTAAAAAATACTGTACAATCATTTTACAATCGTTTGGCGTATTGCTTAGAACAAGAAGGTGGTCACTTTGAACATTTAATAAATTAATTTGATTAAAAGTTTCTTTTTAAACTTGTTATTAAGACGTAACATAACCTTCCTTACCTTTGAATAAAATTTCAGAGTTCTGTTCTGTCATTGTCAAGTCAGTCATGTGTCAAAAAATAAAATATTTGTTAATTTGGTTGCCTACCTAGCGACAATGTATTGACATGGTTTTTTTAAAACTGAACATACGACTTATAACGTTATGTTCAGTAAAACCACTGTATAATTCATTTCATTGTTATTAACAAAAATGAATGGTGTTAGCTAACCGTATTATTATAATCTTAGATTTTACCATAGTTGAAATCAAGTAAACACGAATTTTTCATTATCTCAACAAGAAAACTGTATGATCGATGTAAAAAATTACTAAACAATATTTTTACTTTATTACTTTACCATAAATAAAAAAAGAATATGTTTTTAAACTAGTAGTTAAATATTATTATTTTATAATATTTAAAAAAATTTAATTTGATGTTTTATCTCATTTTTACATATATAAAATAATAATATTGTAAAGTGTTATAATCCAAGCTGATGAAAGCTCAATTAAAACACAACAATGTTCCTAATATTTACGGGAATCATTGCAATGTTATAACATTAGAGTATGAACCCTTTATCTATTATGTAGTATCACTTGATACAAATGCTATTCTTATTCTACAATCCTAATCCCGTCCTACAAACATCTTCGTTCAATATAACGTGTTAAAATGCTCCAGAACGACGTTTTAAAGCCCCTGCAAAGATAAAATTTTGACCCAGAATTTTTTTTGTCTGTATTATTGTGAATTGAGCGCACAGGAAGAATGAGAAAGTTAATACCAGTGAAGGGTTTCTTTTTTTGTATTAGGGTGGTCAGATAGCAGAAACGGGCTGAGAGATTTTAAATACAAAAAAAATTTTTTCTTCGTTTTTAGAAGAAAAAACATCTGGAAAATGTTTTTAGCTTATGTTTCTTTTCATTGTTAGAGAAGTAATAAGTTTAAGTTTGTTTGTTTTATCAAATTTTTAACCGCATTCCTACTTATCGCATTTTTTAATAAAAAAAGAAATTTTATAAAAAAGTTGTAAATTAAAAAGATTTAGGACAAGTGCTTCATAACTAGATATTCAATTTTTGCATTGTTATTTTTAGCCTAGCGGTTTTTCAATTTAGACCGTTACTGTCAAATGAATGTAACTTTACCTTCATTGTTTCAATAGAAAAGTGATATAGTAGCCAAAATTTTTTATAAAAAAGTAAAATTTGAATACACAATTTCCTACTAAAATAGGTAATTGCTTGGTGACTGGTGAAGATAGTAATTTCAGCATTTTTTGGTAAAATGTTTTTAAAAAATATATTTCATAGGTCTGGCCATGGGTGTTTGCAAATCTAGAAAGCACAAAAACTCAACTTTTCCAGAATTATAAACATTATTAACATTTAAAAACTATTGAGCCTGACTATTACTCTTTTTTAAATGTTTAAATAATAATTTTTCATGTTTGCTATATCTGGTACTTCATCTGTTGCTGAAAATGATCTATCTTGTAAATTACAATTGTCTATAACTTACTCTACAAACACGCACAAATAACGCTAAAAAACACGCCAAAGGAAACCAAACCAAACTACCAAAACCACGCTGGTTGGCGGCTAGGAAAGAGTTTTGCTTTCCTTGACTTTTTTTTTATTAGAAGCCTAAATCTTAACCTAACCAACAATAGACAATGAGATAAGTCTGTTTGTACTTAAGAGGCTATTCGTGAAACTAGGACACATCTCAAGACGATTTTTTCCAAGATGGCAATTTTATGGGCTTATAAAATGGAAATTAGATTGTGTTGGTCACATTACTGCATTAGCTACTACTAAGCCACATTATTCTACCAAATAGTTATCTTTTTTAGCTGTGCTGGGTCTATACTCTTAACAGAGTGCTAATTTTATTGTTACTTTTGGAGTCGGTGTCAGTCAATGTAGGTTTGTAAAATAAATAAGGTTGTATATATTATGATATACTTATCTTAATATTAGCATACAATATTTAAACTAACTACACGGTCGCACAGGCAAACCGACGCAAGCGCTTATCCTATGACTGTAAAGCTTAAAAAAAATATATAAGATAAAACAATTCAATGAAAATAAAAGCAGATAAACATATAAGAAAAATATTTTTAAAAATATATAAAAAACTTAAAAAAGAAGAGTTTAAAGAAAGTTGATAAAAATAGTAGAAAAACAGATAAAACAAAAAATTAAAATATGATTTAAAATGTTTAGAGAAAAACATGTATACATGTTTTATTATATTTAGGAGAGTATGGTTGCGCACCCTCTGGGTGCTTACCTACTCTCTTGAGTAGAGGGTTGCCTACGGCAACGTGTATGAACCTAGAGGGGTTGCCTTCGGCAACCGTAGAGCAAACGCACCTTATTTTTATTAGATTTTTGTTTATTTATTTTTTTATTGTAATATGATTTTATTTATTCTTTTTTGTACTTTTTCTACTTTCTCATATCAACGTTTGCCTTTGACAACATTTATATAAACCTAGCCCATTATTATTTATCTTAAAAATTTTTATTATTTATTTAAAAAACTTTAATTAGATTTTATTAATTATATTTATTTCTTTTTCTTTTATCTTTCTCATCTTTTTTTTATAATAAAGCAAGCATATTAGCATTTACCAATTTTTTTTTATTTATTTTTTTTTGTACTTGTTCTACTCACTCGTATTGAATTTTTCCTGCGGCAACTTATTTTTAAAAATACTTTTACTTTTCATTATTATTTTAAATTTTTTTTTTTTTATTTTTTTCTTATTATTTAGGTGGCGGACAGGCATTTTCCGTTATAAAAATATTCGTAATAACATTTGACATCATATTTTGACATAACGTTTTCATATTAATATCGTTTTAATATTTAAAAATAGTATTACTATCTATCATTATTTTATATAATTTTTTTCAATCATTATGTATATATTTTTTTTATTCCTTCTTGTTCTTACCATACTCTCTTATATGTAAAAAGATGCCTTCAGCAACTATAAAACAATTTTTTATTAAAAAATTTTGCATTACATCTTATTTAATATACTTGATTTTTATTCTTCTTTTATTTTACAAATTTTTTTCTTTCTTTCATTTGTACTTTTTTTCTTCGTTTTAATTTTTTTTATTTTTATATTAATTTTATTACTTTAATAATAATTGTTTTTAAAATTAGAATAAAAACTATAATATATTATATTAATTTATATGATTTTTTTCTTATTCTCTTCTAAAGCAAGTCTTTTATTATTTTTTTTCAAAATTAAAATTGTTATTTTACATATTGTTTTTTTGTTTCTATTATTATATTTTTTTATTTATTCTTCCTTTCACTTACCTACCTTCTTATATATATATAAGGTTGCCTTAGGCAACCATAAAACAACCATATTTTGCTTTTATTAAAAAAGTTCGTATTACATTTTATTAATTATATACTTTATTCTTTCTTTCTTTTTTTTTTCTATTTGTTTTCTTTTCCTAATTTTCTTAATTTTTTCCTATTTTTGTATTAATTTTTTCCTATTTTCTATTTAATTTTTCCAAAATATGTAATCAATCCATTACAACCATACATAATCTAAAAAAAAAATCAAAAAAAATTATTTATATTTTAGTTATATATTATATATCTAATTTAAAAAAACGACCACTCTATAGAAATTTGTACATTGAAATTGACAGAAAAACGTTTCATATTTCATGTTAGTTATAAAATATAAATCATTAATATTAAGTGATCACTTTGTATTTTTTAATTGATTATGTTGTAATAATAATTGACAATTGACATCGTATTTTTTTTTAAATATTTAATTGCATATTTAAAAATATAAAAATAAGTACGTACGATTGAGAAAAAAATTGATATTCTGTATAGATACTTTTCGAAAATAATTTTCCACTTCTATCTGATTTTAATTCATTTATGTAAATCTTCTTTCATCGATTGGTCTTAAACACAACTTATTCTCAGTTTTCGTATACATAATTATAAATTTTCCTACAACCACAGTTCTATATCTTATATAATATAATCAAAAAAGCTCTTCTAGCCATTCGTATTATATACCCATATTGTAATAAAGGAAAAAATGTAAAACAGACCAAAAAATTAGATGCCTCGTCAAAAATTTTCATCAAATCTTATCTAAAAAAAAGAATTATAGACAATGAGATTAAATAATTATTAAACTCACTTTATTTCAAGCTTTTCACTTATATTTTGCAAAAAACAACACTTTTACACTTGATTTTGTAAAATATGTAAATACTTTTTGAAAATTTTAAAGATAATTAATTTATTATTATATTTTTTTTGTTGCTAACAACAACGATGTCAAAAATATTAGAGCGGTAAATTTAAAATTGTTTTTCATTATTTCCTTTTCAAAGACCACTTTCAGGCATGCTCTATCAATATAAAGATTTTAGTATTTAATAAAAAAAAGTCAAAAAACCTACCCAGAGCTTTTCCTTCTATTATTTCTTCTATCTTTTCCAATATAAAAAAGCATTTCAATTAATTTGGGGCTCAATTTTAGAAGAACTATTAACACAAAATCTTTTCTTTCAACCATAACAAATTTATAATAACCTAAAACTGTCAATTTGACAATTTTTTTTGTGAGCTTTTGATATTTTGACCGAAACCAAAAAAAAGACCCCTTTCGCCTTTTCGATCTTTGTTTCTAACTTTTTGGTGAGTGCCAATTGTTTATTTAACCAATATTTTAATTGTTTTGAGCTGTATTTACGTAGATTTTCCATTACATTCGCTTCACTTATTTGACAGTTTGGGTCAATATTTTATAGATTTTAGCTGTATTTTGGTAGATTTTCGCCAAAATTACGATACGACTGACAGGTTAGACACTGACAGGTTAGACACTGACATTTGTTGATTTTTCTCTACAAAATGCCTTAAAATCTATTAAAAACTAAACACAACCTTTACAAACCTTTATCGGTCTTCGGTATTTCCAAAATAGCTTTTAAACGTTGTTTTCATTTGAAAATTCATTGTAATTTAGATTATATTCGTTTCACTTATTAGACAGTTTGAAGCACTAATTTTTCTCTAAAAATGCCTTAAAATCTTTTAAAAAATTAATCAAGCCTTTATCGGTCGCTTCAAAATAGTTTTTAAACAATGTTTTCATTTAAATATTTATTGAATTGTTCTCCCATTATATTCACACTTCAGTCCGTTGACAGTTTGGGGGGCGACAAATTGTAAAACCTTCTTTCTTGACGAAATTACATTGAATCTCTTGATGGGAAACCTTTATAAATAAAACCCCCATGTTTATTTAATAGATATTTTATAGATTTAAGCTGTATTTTGGTAGATTTTCGCCAAAATTACGATACGACTGACAGGTTAGACACTGACAGGTTAGACACTGACATTTGTTGATGAAAATTCTTAGTGATATAGAATCTAGCCATAGTAAGTTTAGACGTTATTATCGCGATTTTGACACATTCCATCCTTTTCTCAAACTCTTTTTGTGGTACATCCTACGATCAAGGGGGTTATCAAATTTGAAAAAAATTTTTAGAAATTATTAAAAAAACATTGTAATTTCAAAGATAGCTACTTTTTCATACAAAAACTCATTTAAAAGGAAAAAAATTTTTAAAAAATCTAAAATTTGTCCGACAGAGATGCGACTAACGCGTTTTATTATTATTTAACGAGAGTATGGTTTCGCACCCTCCGGGTGCTTACCCTACTCTCTTGAGTAGAGGGTTGCCTACGGCAACGTGTATAAACCTAGAGGGGTTGCCTTCGGCAACCGGTAATATAAGCGCACTTTTCTTTTTTTTTTTTTTTTTATTAGATTATTGAAAATTTATTTTTTTATTGTAATATATTTTTATTTATTCCTTTTTGTACTTGTTCTACTTTCTCATATCAACGTTTGCCTTTGACAACATTTATATAAACCTAGCCCATTATTATTTATCTTAAAATTTATTATTATTCATGTAAAAAAAAATTTAATTAGATTTTATTAATTATACTTTTTTCTTTTTCTTTTATCTTTCACATTTTTTTTTTATAATAAAGCAAGCATATTACCATCTACTAAAATTTTTTTTTTATTTTTTTTTGTACTTATTCTACTCACTCGTATTGAATGTTGCCTGCGGCAACATATATAAATCTATTATTATTTATTTTTGAAAATACTTTTACTATTCATTATTATTATAATTTTTTTATTTTTTTCTCATTATTTAGGTGGCGGACAGTCATTTTTTGTTATAAAAATTCTTGTAATAACATTTGAGATCATATTTTGACATAACGTTTTCATTTTAATATTACTTTAATATTTAAAAATAGTATTACTATCTATCATTATTTTATATTATTTATATTATATACATATTTTTTTTATTCCTTCTTGTTCTTACTATACTCTCTTATATGTAAAAGGTTGCCTTCGGCAACAATAACACAACAAATTTTTTTTATAAAATAATTTTGCTTTACATTTTATTTAATATACTTGATTTTTATTCTTCTTTTCTTTTCAAATTTTTTTCTTTCTTTTATTTGTATTTTTTGTTCTTCGTTTTAATTTTTTTTATTTTTATATTAATTTTATTACTTTAATAATAATTGTTATTAAATTTAGAAGAATAAAAACTATAATATATTATAATAATTTATATGAATTTTTTTTTATTCTCTTCTAAAGCGAGTTTTTTATTATTTTTTTTCAAAATTAAAATTGTTATTTTATATATTTTTTTTGTTTCTATTATTATATTTTCTTATTTATTCTCTTTTTTTCTTACCTTACTCTCTTACATTAAGGTTGCCTTCGGCAACCATAAAACAACCATATTTTATTTTTATTAAAAAGGTTCGTATTACCTTTTATTAATTATATACTATATTCTTTCTTTTTTTTTTCTATTTGTTTTCCTTTTCTAATTTATTTCCCTATTTTCTATATATATAATTTTTTTAAAATATGTAATCATTCAATTACAATCATACATAATCTAAAGAAAAAATCAATAAAAATTATTTATATTTTAGTTATATATCATATATCAAATTCAAAAAAACAACTACTCTATAGAAATTCGTACATTGAAACTTTTATTTTCTCTTTCTTTTTATTTTTTTTCTTTTTTATCTCTTCAACTTTTTTTTTCGAACTCGTTTTTTTATTTCTCTTCACTTTCTTCTTTTTGATTCTATTTGTTCCTATTTTTACAATGTATTTACTTAATTTTAATTTTTTTTTCAATTTTTTTTATTTTCGTTTTATTTCTCTCTTACATTTTCTTTTTTTGTGTATTCTAATTTTTTTTATACTATTCTTTTTTTAATATTGTATTATCCATCTATACACTCCTGATATTTTAACATTTTTTTTCCATATTTATAACATAGTTTTCTAATATAAAAATTTTTTTTTCTATAAATTCTTTTTTCGATTTTTTTTATTCTTTACTTAATTTTATCAAGTTTTATTTTTCTACAACAACAACCATAATTTTGTTTTTCTATACTACTTAAATTATCTTTTCTTTTTTATTATCAACAAATTTATAATTTCTTTTAGTTTTTCTTGATGCTTTTTTTACTTAAATCATAGCATATCTTTTAAATTAACATTTTTAATTTTTTAATTTTTTGCAAACTTTTTTTTCCGCACATTTGATTGTCGGAAATTAAATATCAAAATTTTCAAATTTTTCTTGTATAATTATTAATTAGAAACATTTGTTTAAAATTAATACAATCAAAAAAAAATTTTTTTTTAATAAATATTTAATTTGGCAACACTTTAAAAAAAAAATTTTTTAATTGCCAAGTTGCAACAATGTAACCGAAAACGTTTGTTTCTTGACAAATATTTGACGTATCTTTCATAAAAAAAAATTAGGTTATTACGTAGCGAACACATTGACATCTTTCAATAATATTGTCAATGTTAAAGATATGTCACACATAATCAATATTAAGTTGCTGCCATTGTGCACTTTTATTATGAAATTTAAGATTGCCAACCCAAACACTACTAAACGTGCTTAATAATGATTTTTTAATTGGCAATACTTTTTAGAGTATACTGTTTAGAGTATACAATACTTTCACATAAATTTTTTTCTATTTTCTATTCATTTTTCCCACAATATGTAATCATTCAATTACAATCATATTACATAATCTAAAAAAAAAATCTATAAATTTTTTTTTTATTTTACTTATATTTCAAATTCAAAAAAACAACCACTCTATAGAAATTTGTATATCAAAATTGACAAAAAAACGTTTCATATTTCATGTTAGTTATAAAATATAAAGCATTAATATTAAGTGACCACTTTGTATTTTTTAATTGATTATTATGTCAACAATAATAATTGACAATTGATATCGTATTTTTTTTTAAATATTTAATTGTTTATTTAAAAATATAAAAATAAGTACGTACGATTGAGAAAAAAATATATAGTCTGTATAGATATTTTTCCAATAAAATTTTCCATTCCCATTTTATTTTAATTCATTTATATCAATCTTCTTTCATCAATGGGTCTCAAACACAACTTAACCTCACTTTTCATATAAACAATTATAAATTTTCCTACAACCACAGTTCTATATCTTATATTATAATATAATCAAAAAGGTTCTTTTAGCCATTCGTGTTATATTACCATATTATAATAATCTAATGAAGAAATCAATAAAAGTTATTTATATTTTAGTTATATATTATATATCAAATTGAAAAAAAACAAACACTCTATATAAAATTCTACATTAAAATTAACAGAAAAACGTTTCATATTTCATGTTATTTATAAATGATCACTTTGTATTTTTTAATTGACAATAATAATTGACAATTGACATCGTATGACACATGTCAAACTTTTTGACACTCTTATTGATTTTTTAATGTTAAAAATCGGTTTAAGGTTAGGTTCGACGATGGTGACAGTCTGACAGATGGGTTTACTTATTATTGTAGAATTTGAAAAGTTACGAAGAAGTTTTATTCATTATCCTGGTAAGAGCAGATGTATGACTTTTAATTGTGATAAATAATGAAGTAACACTGGATTTTCAGGTGTAATAGGGGCCTGTTGATGGGTGTCATATCAACATTAAAGTGCTAATAGATCAACATGTCACATTCTATAAATCTAATGAGAATTTGTAACTCTAAGAAAATTTTCACTTATGTTTTCATCGGTTTTCCAGGTTCAGCTCATGATGCGAGAATAAAAATAATTTTACATTAAAAATTACTTATGGCACTTATCTTATGTTTTAGGTGTTTGCCAATTTAATCTTTGTAAGGAATATTGAACGATTTGGAAAACATAGATATTTTCCCAACGATGATTACTATGTGATAGGAGAGAGTGCTTTTCCATTATCAAGTTGGCTAATGAAACCATACAGAGATGCAAGGACATGCATTCAAAGACACCACAATTATATATTAAGTGCAGACAGAGTTTGTATTGAACATTGAACTTTTGGCATTTTATTGGGAAGATGGAAACGACTTCAGTTTATAAACACTCCTACTCCATATCAAAAGCTATTGAAGTCGTCACTGCTGCATGTGTGTTCCACAATTTTTGTTATTTAAATAATGATTTATGGAAAGGTGCATTTTTTGATTATAACCAATTAGAGAAAGAACAGTTCTAGTAATAAGCTTTATTTTTGCCTATACCGGCTTACATAATCTATCTACAATTTATTTCATTTTCTATTCTACTCCCCTGCTCTTCCTTTGTCCTCCTTTTCCTTCTCTCCCATACTTCTTTCATCCACTTTATCTCCGCTCCATTTTCTTTCAATATTTCTCTTCTTTCTGCTCTTTCTCTCTCCCTCATATCACTGCATTCATTCCACATGTGCTCTATTGTCTCTCTTTCCTCATAGCAGATTCTGCACAGTCTCTCTTCCTTTTCCATCCAATACCTATTCTCTCTCTCCTCATTTCCGCACCTGAACCTCGCCATTATTTTCCTCTCTTTCGCACTTTCTCTTCCCAGGTACACCGGAATCTCCTCTGTCATACATTTCTCATAATTCCTGTTGTACCTGGACTCTTTGATTTTTTCTCTTCTTTCTTGCTTATCTACATCCCTGTCTCTTTCGCTCGTTTCTGCGTTCATCCACTTGCCTTCTGTTCTTAATCTTTCCACTTCTTTACTTGCATACCCATTTCTTCTGTAATATTTTTCTCTTTCGTTTATCTCCAAATTTTTTTTCTTTTCTCTCCAACATTCGTTCAATATTCTACATTCTTGCCTTCCATTCATCCTATCCTCAAACTTAGTCGCTCTTTTCCCCGCTTTCACTCTCAGCTTGTTTCTCTTACATTCTTCTCTTACTATATACCCAGGGGTTTCTCTGTCCACCCCAAGAACCCACCTCAAATACTTCTCTTGTACTCTCTCTATTTCCTCTTGTTCTTTCCACCCCCAAATTTCTGCCCCATACATCAATACGCTCTCCACCAAGCTCTCAAACATCATTATTCTCCTTTTAAAATCCCCTCCCCACTTCCTCTCTCCTATTCCCCATACACATCCCACTATCTTGTTTGCTTTTCTTGCCAACTCTCTGACATGCGCTTTGTTCGTAGCTCTTTCATTAAACGTATACCCTAAATACTTGAACTCTTTTACTCTCTCTATTTTGTAAGTATAATCCTAGATTAGAGATAAATTTAGGGGTAATTAAAAGGGATCGTATTGCCGCAGATTTAATGTAAAAAAATAAAATAAAAATTGACATATACATATATATCTTTTTTTTTATAAAACGCGAACGTAACTATCTACATAACAAAAATAAAAGAGATTTTCTGGATAAAATAGTAGGCAAACAATCACTATGTTATCTATAATTAGTCGTCAGATTCCTCTCTCTTTTCCAATATAAAAAAGCATTTTAATTAATTTGGGGCTCAATGTTAGAAGACCTATTACCCAAAGCTTTTCTTTCAGCTATAATAACCTTCTCGACTTTTTAATCTTTATTTCTAACTTTTAAGGTTATGTTTTCTTATATTTCTTCTTCTTTTCCAATATAAAAAAGCATTTCAATTAATTTGGGACTCAATTTTGGAAGACCTATTAACCCAAAGCTTTTCTTTTCGCCCCAAAATACTCTTTAAACGTCGTTTCATTCAAATATTCTGTAATTTCTATTATATTCGCTTCATCCCTTCGACATTTCCGGGGGCATGCTCTATCAATATAAGATTTTAGTATTTAATAAAAAAAATTCAACAAACATACCTACAACTCTTCTTTCTATTGTTTCCTCTCTCTTTTCCAATATAAAAAAGCATTTTAATTAATTTGGGGCTCAATGTTAGAAGATCTATTACCCAAAGAGCTTTTCTTTTCAGCAATAATAACTTTCTCGACTTTTTAATCTTTATTTGGGGCTCAATGTTAGAAGACCTATTACCCAAAGCTTTTCTTTCAGCTATAATAACCTTCTCGACTTTTTAATCTTTATTTCTAACTTTTAAGGTTATGTTTTCTTATATTTCTTCTTCTTTTCCAATATAAAAAAGCATTTCAATTAATTTGGGACTCAATTTTGGAAGACCTATTAACCCAAAGCTTTTCTTTTCGCCCCAAAATACTCTTTAAACGTCGTTTCATTCAAATATTCTGTAATTTCTATTATGTTCGCTTCATCCCTTCGACATTTCCGGGGGCATGCTCTATTAATATAAGATTTTAGTATTTAATAAAAAAAACTCAACAAACATACCTACAACTCTTCTTTCTATTGTTTCCTCTCTCTTTTCCAATATAAAAAAGCATTTTAATTAATTTGGGGCTCAATGTTAGAAGATCTATTACCCAAAGAGCTTTTCTTTTCAGCAATAATAACTTTCTCGACTTTTTAATCTTTATTTGGGGCTCAATGTTAGAAGACCTATTACCCAAAGCTTTTCTTTCAGCTATAATAACCTTCTCGACTTTTAATTCTTTATTTCTAACTTTTAAGGTTATGTTTTCTTATATTTCTTCTTCTTTTCCAATATAAAAAAGCATTTCAATTAATTTGGGACTCAATTTTGGAAGACCTATTAACCCAAAGCTTTTCTTTTCGCCCCAAAATACTCTTTAAACGTCGTTTCATTCAAATATTCTGTAATTTCTATTATGTTCGCTTCATCCCTTCGACATTTCCGGGGGCATGCTCTATTAATATAAGATTTTAGTATTTAATAAAAAAAACTCAACAAACATACCTACAACTCTTCTTTCTATTGTTTCCTCTCTCTTTTCCAATATAAAAAAGCATTTTAATTAATTTGGGGCTCAATGTTAGAAGATCTATTACCCAAAGAGCTTTTCTTTTCAGCCATAATAACTTTCTCGACTTTTTAATCTTTATTTGGGGCTCAATGTTAGAAGACCTATTACCCAAAGCTTTTCTTTCAGCTATAATAACCTTCTCGACTTTTTAATCTTTATTTCTAACTTTTAAGGTTATGTTTTCTTATATTTCTTCTTCTTTTCCAATATAAAAAAGCATTTCAATTAATTTGGGACTCAATTTTGGAAGACCTATTAACCCAAAGCTTTTCTTTTCGCCCCAAAATACTCTTTAAACGTCGTTTCATTCAAATATTCTGTAATTTCTATTATATTCGCTTCATCCTTTCGACATTTCCGGGGGCATGCTCTATCAATATAAGATTTTAGTATTTAATAAAAAAAACTCAACAAACATACCTACAACTCTTCTTTCTATTGTTTCCTCTCTCTTTTCCAATATAAAAAAGCATTTTAATTAATTTGGGGCTCAATGTTAGAAGATCTATTACCCAAAGAGCTTTTCTTTTCAGCCATAATAACTTTCTCGACTTTTTAATCTTTATTTGGGGCTCAATGTTAGAAGACCTATTACCCAAAGCTTTTCTTTCAGCTATAATAACCTTCTCGACTTTTTAATCTTTACATCTAACTTTTAAGGTTATGTTTTCTTATATTTCTTCTATCTTTTCCAATATAAAAAAGCATTTCAATTAATTTGGGGCTCAATTTTAGAAGAACTATTAACACAAAATCTTTTCTTTCAACCATAACAAATTTATAATAAAGTAAAACTGTCAATTTGACATTTTTTTTTGTGAGCTTTTGATATTTTGACCGAAACCAAAAAAAAGACCTCTTCCGACTTTCCGATCTTTGCTTCTAACTTTTGGGTGAATGCCACTTGTTTATTTAACTTATATTTTCATTGTTTTAAGCTGTATTTACGTAGATTCTCCATCAAACTCTGACTCTGTTGACACTTTGGGAGCCACTTTTTCTTCCTCTACAAAATACCTTAAAATCTTTGAAAAAAATTATTCAAACCTTTATCGGTCGCTTCAAAATAGTTTTTAAACAATGTTTTCACTTAAATATTCATTGAAATTCGGTCTATTCTCACTTCCACTCTTTTGACAATTTAGGGCTGAGCTACAAATTTTGTAAAAATCTTCTTTCTTGATGAAATTACATTAAATTTCTTGATGGGATATGTTTATAAATAAAACCCACATGTTTATTTAATAGATTTAAGCTGTATTTTGGTAGAATTTCGTCAAAATTACACTGACAGGTTAGACACTGAGAAACATAACCTAATGTAAAACTGTCACCGTTGAATGGCATATGACATTGTTTTGACGAAACGTCATTAAAATGACAATCAATAATCGAGGATGATGCACATTATATCTATGTACGTTTGTCCGTCATTCTCATCAAATTTTGATCATTCTATCTCTTTCTTAAAATTTACTGGCGGTACAACATACAGCCAAGGGGGCTTACAAATGAAAAAAAAAACTTTACCACACAAAATAAAACACAAATAATTGTCATAATAGCGAAAATTTCATTAATTTAAACACGACCTTCTCGAAGAAAATTTAAAAAATCTAAAATTTGTTCGACAAAAACGCGACTAACGCGTTTTATTATAGTTAAATATATATATATATATATTTACATCTTGAAACTTTTCTGCGTCTTTTCATAATGCAACTTTACTGCGCTTTTGAAACTACAAAGTCTAGCGACTGTCTATAGAAAATATATTTTTAGTTAATTATGACTAAAATATGATTTTAGTCATGAATTTCTGTCTAAGTTTGGTGCCAATCGGACTACCTATTATACGTAGATAATATACGTTTTCTTACACAAAACGACATTACAAGCTCCTTTTATTTTACAAACGTTATTGACTCCAAATAAATTTTATATTATCGTTTTTCGCACATTACTGCGGCCGCAATGTTGCCAAATGTATCTACTCTAAAAATTTATTTTTATAACCTTTATAAAATGTTGCCAATGTTATAATACATTTGGTTTAGGTTTCCTATATGTGACGAGAGTTTACTGCTTTTGACGTTTCCTGAGTTTAAGATCCACTATGCCATATTCAAACAGTGCTGGATTTGACTTTAACCAAATAATTTTTTAAATCTAAATTAATAACAAATTAATTCATAAAATGGTTAAATAACTTAATTTATATAATCTTTATATATTATTCTTGTCTTAGTAATTGTAAATACAAAAATATATATAAATGCTTTGTTTAGTCAATTGATAAAAAAACGCGTGTATAAAATTTTAAATTTTTTTTAGACATATAATAATTAAAAATGCGTTTTCATTTGAGATAATAGTTTAGAAATTTATTTTGTTTCGGTTTTTTTAATTAAACAAATTTTTATTGAATTTTTCTGTGTTGGCACTATATTTCCTCAACTTTTTAAAGATGTTTTTATTTGGTTCATTATTAATAATAAATTAAATCACTGTTTTATTTATATTTTTGTTGATTACAACTGCGCATTCGCTGCCATTTAAAATATTTTATATTTTATACAGAAGGCTCCCATAACTAAAAAAACACAAAAATTGTGTTTATTTTAATTACCTGTCATCAATTTTAATTAAGTTATTTGGTCAATTTAAGTTGTTTTTTATAACTTCTTTTGCTACATATTTGCAGTTTATTGAAATTTTTGTGTATTCTTAATTTTCAGATAAGTCAAACTAATTATAATAAGCCAAAATCGTACGCTATAAGAATGTTTGATATAAGGCAATATTTGTACAGCTAATTAATGTAAAAAAGAAGATTTTGGGAAAAATGTTTTTTATCCTACACCAACTCAAAATAAAATTTTCTCGTCTCTCGACAGCCGTGAAAGTACATCATTTCCAGGCTAGCCGAGAAAAGATGTACTTTCTCGGCTAACCGAGAAAAAAATCTAATGTTCTCCGTCAGGAGTCGCTGTTATGAGAAAAATTACTCTAAACTCTAAACGTCTTACTATTTATAAAGGGTGTTGAAATTTTAAATCACATTTACTGTTTATGAACATCAATCTTATTTTAAAAAACTAGTTTTGTGCAAGATAAATTGTGTAAATCACGACAGTAAAGTAATTTATAAATTTTTGACATCTGTCAAAGTTTGACATTTTGAATTGGCGGTAATAACCTCAAATCAATTTTAAGATAATGCTTGATTATAAGGTAATTTGTGTAGGATAAAAAATAATGTGTAAACCACGACCGCAAAGTGATTTTCCAGGCCTTGAGAAGTGGCCAGGCTCGCCTGTCCATATCTTCTCTCGGCCTGGAAAAATACCACTTTGCCGCCTAAGCTTACAATATACTATTCTTCTAGGCAAAAAAAATTGATATAATTTGTCAGTTTTGTTGTATAGATTATAAGTCTAAAAATTGAAAAAAAAAAACAAAATCGACTCGATTTTTTTTGTAGCATAAAAAATTACCGAAAACTTATGTTGACAAAAAACATTTTATTAATGCAAGAACATATAAAAAATAATATTATAATTTCTATCCTAGCACGATATAATATCACACGCCATATCGTAACGCTGCAAATTATTTCAGATCCAAACGGTTTTGCTATTTTTGTTACTATGACTACAATGAGGTATATTTTTACAAACAACTATTGTTTGTAATTGTTTTTTGACATTTAAATTGATTTAAATGCTAATTTATTTCATCAAAAAAGATCTTAAAACTGAATTGATTTTATGTAGTCGCCTAAAAAACAGTGTTCCTATGTTCCTAACGCCTTCGACAGTACAAATATCATGCTCGTCTTATATCTAACACTCGCACGATATTTGCTACTTTCAACACTCGTTAGGAAAATAACTATTAACTACAAATATCAAGTAATACATAAACAATGCTTCAAGTGACTGAGATTTGATAGACTCATGTTTCAATTTCACGGAATGCAAAATTGTCACGTTTTGGACGCAGTAACATCCAATTGTGAAAGTTAATATTCAAAATCGCACATTTTTTAGCGTCATCTTCTTAAATATGCTTGAACTAAATTATACAAGCTGCTATCACTTTGCAATCATAATATTTGCGTCCAAAAATTCATTTTTTAATTTTGAATGAATCTCAAATCAAAATGTAGATATTTGACCGTAGAATCTACCAATGAATATCTAATTGTCAAAATAACGGCAAATTCAAAAATTAACACAGAAAACATTACTGCGTCCAATATATGGAAGCAGTAAAGCGCTGGGCGCAGTAGTGAATGTAAAAAGGTAATGACACTGTATACAATATTTTAAATAATGCTAAAACACCATGCATCGTTGCTATTGATTCAATGATGCTTATTTTTGCATTTGTGCAGTAAATCTCATATTAACAAAAACAAAGATGTTGCAGCAGTATTTTAACTATATGTTGCCAGTTTTTTTGATTTGAAAAATTTATTTTAAGCATATTTTTTATGCAATTTTTGTAATTTATTGAATATTTCTATTCAATATTTATGTGATTGCAAACGGACTATTGTTCAAAATGGATATACTTGTTAAAATGTGATAGCTTCAATAAAACCAGAATTTGACAAGTCTGACAGATTAGAATCAAATAATTCGAAAATTGCTGGGAATGAAATTACACTAAATAATTTACAGAATTTGTCGAAACGTGTCGACGAGGCTTCTTCTGTGTTGAAAGATAGAATTATCAGTCTAATTCAAAATGCCGAAAAACTTAAAAGAATTGACGAAATTTTATATCATCTAAATCTGAAAATTTAACTGGAAAATGAGTTTATTGCAGCTTTAAATGACTTTACATTAATCAGTCTCAATAATAGGTCATATTTATTTAATTACGCAAAATTATATCAAAAAATTAAATGTCTTAATTTTCATTTTAAACATAAACTTTATACCAAAAGATTTAAACTCAAATCTTTCTTCTAAATAATCACAAAGAGTTTTATAATGTAGCTACATAGCTACAATTAGAACCAATGGTTTTCTAGAACTTCTTTCTAAATCTGTATCTGACAACATAAATCCAAAGTGGTAAATTAGGTTAAATACAGAAATGGATTCAATTAGAAAAAATTTAGGCCAAATTATTTAATATTTAAGAGGAACGCGTTCGAATTATTTAAACAAATATATCAGGAATACAATTTATTCCTTCAAGCTGTAACAGATACAGTGCAGCAAAAACTTTGTTTATCTTAAAAACGTCTAAAAATTTATATAAAAGCATTTTTAAGAAAACTTTAAAACTAATAAAAAAATATTTTATCAAAATTTAGAAACTAATTATCATAAAAATAAAAATAAAAATAGTCTATCCAATATAACAGATTTGCAAAATTTTTGGTGTGAGTTATGATCTTATAATTTTAATTACGATTTTCATAATTGGACAGAAAATATTAATTTTTCTCTAAATAATAGTAGATCTATAAAAATCTATAAAAGGTCATTAGAAATAATAAACAAAAATTTGACAAATGACCAAGAAAACACAAAATTTATAATTTTTGAATTAAATATCTCACTATTTTTTACAAACATTTTTTACATCATTTTAGCGACTCTATAAAAAATTTAAAAATTTTTTCAAAATTTCTTGCCGAAGGTATAACCTATTTAAAGCCTAAGAAAAATGACATTAAAAATCCATCAAACTATAGGCCTAAGAAAAGTGAGATTAAAAATCCATCAAACTGTAGGCTTATAACTTGTTTGCCGACATTACATAAACTGAAGAAGAAAGGCTTTCACGGCATGAAGTCATTAAAAAATTAACATCTTTCGGAAAAGACCGTGTTGAAATGTTTGATAAAATTGTCAACATTTTGCACTCCATCGGTAGAGGCGTCATCAGGGCAGGGAAATAAATCTCGCTCACAGGAATAAGTTTCGCTTCTAACGTGGTTCACGCGTCGAGTTACCGTGCTTATTCTCTCAACAAACAACAAACAACAAACAATTTTATATAACATTTCAACACGGTCTTCTCCGAAAGATGTCAATATTTCAATTATATAAACTGTTTACATCATGCATCAAAAATCTAATTTATAACCATTGCATACATAATAATAATATTATAAATATTAAACAAAAAGATTGCATAAGTAGTTTTTTATTAATTATTATCTTATTTTTTTATTTCAGTTTTTTTATTCTTTGTTTGTTTGTTTAAATGATAGTTTGTAACCGACACCTGTGTACTTGATTTTAACCACTTCAAACGATCAGATTTCATTTGAAATGCTTTTAAAAATATTATCAAAATCATTATTCCTTTCTCATATCTGTTAATAAATTGTTTATAACTATTGACACTATGCACCCCACGTTTTTTTTCGATAATATACGCACTAGCTTTATTTCTTTTACTCTCATGCAAAGCAGGCGGAAAAATTTTTTTAAAAACACGTTTTATGACTATAATCTAATATTGTTGATCATGACATTGATTAAAATTAAAAAAAAGCAAAATTTGTAAAAATGCGAAATTTGTATTTAGTGATAATGATTTGATACTGTAATAATGGCACCATTTTGTGGTGCCATTAGAAGAAATTTTCGTTTTTAGAGAGACGGATGGATAAATTTAATGACAAATATTTTATTCTTTTAATATAGGAAACAAAATTAATATTAAGTGTGTTATTTGCTGATAAGCATAAATGTTACTCATGATGCTAATATCACTTCTTTTATTCATAGCGTTGTTGTGTTTTTTTTATATGAAGCATTTCTTTAAATTCTCTTTTCCCCGCATTGGTTTCTTTATCTAATATTTTAGGGTTGTTCAAATCTAAGATATGTTTGGTTTTTATGTGGTGATCAACTAATGCGCATTAGTTCTTTTTAAGATTACAGTCACTTTTCTGTGACGTAATCCGTCCTGGTACACCGATTGATACAACAATATGTAATGAATTTTTATTGTTTGGTCTGTTTTCTATTTTAAGGTGTTTTATACAGCTTGAAGAAGGTAAAATCTTTTTACCAAAACGTAGAGATGTAATAAATAAATGTAAAAACATCTACATTTGTTCAATCCCCTAAGGCCTACATCCTTCATAAAAAACTTTTCTAGAATATTTGTATAATTATTATCTTGTAATAAAAGAAAACTATATAATTACAATAATTACAATAACCACGCTCAAAAAGTATACGATGTTATCCGTTTAATCACGTAAGTGTTAAATTATACATGATGGACTTTTCTTTCCATTTAATAAAATAAATAGAGTACTGGCATTATCCAAATAAAAAATAAATTGACACAAACCTTGAGAGGAAATAGTTTCTAATCAAAAATAAAAAAAAATCGTTTTATTGGTTAAGATTTGAGTCGAAGTAATCAAATTTGTGTAGGCTTCTGCCACTTCGAAAAATTCTAAAATGAACTGCAGGTAAGACTGCTAATTTATTTATTATACGGGGTATTTTATCGGTTGTATCAATATCTTTTTAGTAATTAATCCTGAATAAAAAAAATTCGAACAAAAGTTTACCCTTGAGTCTCTTGTATGCTAGGCACTGCACTATTGTGAACCTTACAAATTGAGATGAAAACTTTATTCATTATGAATATTTAAAATTCTTCTTCTTCTTCTTTTCCTCTTCTTAAAGTGATATGCAAATTTCTGCGTAGGTGTTCATCGCCTGTCCCATCATATAGTTCTGTTAATTGTAGCATTTTGTAGTGCCTGGACGTCCCTGTTCCTGTTCATTGTCTCGTAGTATGTTTCGTAGCCAAGATAATTTTCTTCTACTCTTTTTCCTTTTTCTATTTTATCCTAGAAAACGTTGGAAATGATAACGTTCTCCACGTAGTATGTGCCCAAGATAGCCAGCTTTTCTTCTTTTGATGTTTCCGAAAAGTTCACGATCTGCTAAACTAGCTCTTGTCTTCGCTCGGCACATGATCAACCCACGATATTCTTAGCATTTATCGCAAGGTCCACATCTCAAAGGCTTCAAGATTGTTGATAATAGGGTATAATAGAACTTTTAAAATTGGAATATTTGAAATATTCATTACAAGCACTGATGCCACTGGGTCGATAATATACAGTTTTTACTTCAAAGAACCTCGCGGTTTTGCTTTTATGTCTTTGCTGGTTTTTCAAAAACCCATGCAGATTAGCACTTTATTTAAAAGTAGCGCCTCAAATTATTTGTCATCCCGAAGCAAGTTGAGGCTACTTGGCAAAGCTGTGTCCCGCGGCTGAGGTTAGCTCATGAATTTGACTGCATTGACAGCACTACTACACATTGGTAAAACAAGGATTGCCAGATGGTGCGATGACGTAGAAAGCACTCTAGTGCTTTCTACGTGACGTCTACGTCACAGTCACTCGGAACATTAGAAAGGCGCTGTCTTTGTGAGAATATCAACATTTTTTACTACCTCCATATAGAAACATCAGCGAACAAATACATATCAGATGTTATATATTTTAGATATTTTTATTGTTATATATTTCAGCGGATGTTTTGACTTTCTTATGGAGATGGAAACTGTCTTCTAGTTTGCTTAGATTTTCTGCCTCCAAACGTCATCAAGTCAGCCAGTTTTGTTTTTCTGTTCTTATTTCATTTTGAATTCTTCTTTGAAGATGCTTATCCATTAAATCTAGAATATTATCAGTCATCAACTTATTTTTTGTATGCTCTTTGGTAGTTGTGGAAAAAGATTTATTTATTTTAAAACGTCTTTGAGTTTAAGCCAGTATTTGTTCGTATCATTTGTATTGCTAACATTAGTCTTTAAATACTTTTGCTAGTAATATTTTTTTAGCGGTGTTTTCTTTGGATCTTGACAGTCGCAGTAGTATGTCGGCACGTAACTGACCTGACGTGACCTGACCTGACATTAGTGATAAAATTTCTAAATCTTTGAGCAATGGTAATGTAATCTATTTAGTTACAAATAATGTAGTGGTTATTGTCTTGTGGAGATGTTTAGCTGTATAATCGTCTTGGTAAAAGTCTAAGCCCTGTACATATTTGTAATCACAAGATGGTTCTCTTGGCAAAACTGAATTAATCTTTCACCTCTTTTGTTTCTTTCACCTGAGCCGTAATGACTAATTACTGATCCCATTCTACTCTCACCAACTTTAGCATTAAAATCTCTTAGAATTAAATTGATTTTGTTTATTTGTGTAAGTCTTAGAGCACTATCAAGTTGTCAGTAAAAATCTGCAACTTCTTCTTCTGATTTGTCTGCCGGTGAGACATAAACCTGTATAATATTTATGTTTATGGGTTTACCAAATAGTTGAATTAAAAATACAATACTCTTTTAGGAAGTGGAGTAAAGTTTTTTACTGACCTTTGTATGGTTTTATCTATTAAGATGCCAACGCCATGCTGATGGTCTTCAGCATTAATGGTACCTGAGTAGTATAGTATTGCACCTTTTGATCTAGTCATTCCATTTCCACACCAGCTAACTTTGCTAACTTCGAGAATGTTTATCACCATTCTGTTCATCTCTTGAATTAAGTTGTCAAACGTTCCAGCTGCAAACAAAGTTTTGACATTCCACGTAGCAATTTTTGTTCTGTTATCTAGTTGAAACCGGGAGATTCTTTTCACCTCTCAAGGTCTGCCCGGGGCTAGAGACTATTTGTATCTGCAGCTTCTAACATGATAAAAGTTGATCGGATAAATATTCTAGGAATATCCGTAAGAATCTGTAATATAGAGAGTTTTCTTTACCGTCTGTATCTCTCTGCGTTGACCATTTACTGGTTCTTCTGTCTTTAGAGCAGTTTCTCATTTCAAGAGCAAAGGATTGCCTTTACTCCACCCTTGGCTATTGACCAAGAGGAGGTGGTTGCTTATATATTTATCATAATAATAATTTTTTATAAAATTTATAAAAATAGATCAAAGTAAAAAAATAATATATTACTCTCGTATATGATGATGACACTATTGTTTCATAAAAACACACTCGTGTGACAATACAACGTATTATTAAACTCGTTCAAAAATATCCTATTGTAGCACTTCATAATATCTTATGTTTTATTCAAATTAGTTATAGCAGATACAATAACTTAGTATTTATTCATATGTTGAAATTGTATAGAAATCTTCTTGAACAAACTGGCAAACATAGTTAACAACGATGCTTAACTTAAGCTTTATAAAAACACGAGTACAGTATTGTTAACTTTTCCAACAATTTCATCAAGTATCATATTTTGAGCTCAATTGTTTGCAATAGAACGGTGCTTGGCTTGGAAAGGGTTTTTGTTTGTTTACATCAATTTTAATGTTGACACAAAGAAAACTGTAGATGATAACGAAAAAGCGAATAATCATTTATTTGGGTCAAATTACGTCTTTGTAACTCCTGAAATAGTTTATTTTGTTTTACAGATTAATAATTTTTTTTAATCTTCTTTTTTTCGTGTTTCTTATAATGTATTTATTTAATTCATTATCGATTGGTTTTTTCTTAGCTTTTTTAACTAAAAGCCAGTCAATCATACAGCTGAGCCGCACTCGTGATTAGAATAAATATATTGAGATGTAATAATAGAAACTAAATTTGAATAATAATTTGATTTTCATAAAAAGTTGTAGTTTATCGTATTTTTTATGAAAATTGACTACTACTGATAAAGTTGTATAATAGTAATTATACTAAAGCTAAAGATTAACTAAGATATTGCTCCTCACATTTACACCCTAATAACACTGATGGTCAGACAAAAACCTTTTTCTTCTTTTAGAAAGACTCCCGTCTGGATAAGACTTGAATCCACACCATTCTTCCAGGCCTGAACGCATTTTTTTGCAGGCACCTGACCACTGAGCGACCTCTATCCTAATGATACTCAATGTTTTAAAATTGCACTTTAGTGCAATATTTATGTTAAGAGTATCTATAATTATATTAGTATAGAAACAATCTTTATTTATAGGTTGATGCACGGTCAATATCATAGAGCATAATTAATGTTAACAAAAGAAAATTAATGATTTTCTTTACACAACTAGAAAAAAGCGGTTCAAGTTTGCGCTTTTTTAAATTCAGAAAAACACCGTATCACTAAAGATATAAAAATAGTTCTAATTTTTGTTCCTTAAACAAAATCAAAAGTATTTAACTTCCATTGTTTTTAAACACAAATCATGAGATTATAACATATGTAATACCCACAGTTGATAAAATAGAATTAGAAATTTTTTTAATAACGTATATTGAAACACTATCTAACGGATATAGAAAATAAAAAAAACAATAAAAAAAGTAGAGAATAAAAATTTAAACATATAGAATAGAAACATTCTGAAATTATTAAAAAAATTAAAAAAAAAAATTAGAAAAAAATAGACATTATAATTGAAAGAAAACTCAATGCAAAATTTAAAAAAAAAAAGAAAAAAATCTTAAAGCATTAAACAAATAATAAAATACAAAATAGAATAATAATAAAATAAAAACAGCAACTAAAACAAAAACGATAAAAGCACTGAACGAAAATAAAGCTAAATAAAAAAGTATAAAAAACAAAAAAAGACAATCGGTAATAGATTATAGAATAATAAACCAAAAAACATAACAAAAACAATAAGATTAGAAAATAAAGAGATAATGAGAACAGATTATATGTTAATAAAAGTACAAACAAAAAAAGAAGAAACAACATAAAAAAGATCAATTGACAAAAAACAGAAAAAAGAAATAATTAAAAGCGGGTTAAACAAAAAAACAAACGTAGAAAAAAAATCAATTCCTAAAAAAAATTAGAAAGTCAATAAAAAGTGCATAGTTAAAAAGAACATAAAAAAAGCAAAAGTAGAGCTTAAAAACTTACTACCTACATACTAAAGTTATAGTTTTATAAGACTATTAATTTTAAAGTTTACAATATCATAATTATATAAAATCTAATTTATTGTTTTGCATTTAAAAACAAATTCATCTAGCTTAACAAATTGTTTTTTTTTAAGTTATGATCTGAACCGATTCATAAAAATTCTACAAAAGCTTTGTTTTTTTTAGAAGAATGCTATAATCAACGTAACCAAATACTTTGGAAAAAGCACAAAAATTGATGCTGTCTATCTACAAGTTATTATTTAGCTGCATATAATAGATGTTATCTACACTAATAAAAAAATGTTCAGCAGTGTTTCTCTTTTTGGAGAAACACTTTATTAAGCAAAATTTAATAAGTTTTTCTAAACAATTTCAATTAAATTTGACACACGACAAGACAACCATCTCTTAAAGTCTACTAAAGTTTCTGATTTGAAAAGCAGTAGATATCTTTTTTCTTTTTATTTACGATGGTATAAAAACACTCGAACTACAACAAATACAAGAGAGATTTGCCTTTAGCAAATGTTATAGAAAAATAGCCCTCTCTTTTCCGTTGGAAAGAGGTCATCTATGTTAAATCAAAATTTTTATATAATAAAATAAAAATCAGTCCTTGCTAAAAATAATTATAACAATAGTTATTTACATAAAAGTCAGGAAAATTTCACATTACACAAGAGGAGCTAAATTGAAATACGAGGCACTTTGTGCCAAGTATTTTAAAGCTCCGAGTCAAGTAAGAGATTTTATTGACGTGTTTTGTATTAAATTTTTCCGGAAATCGTAAAAAAAGACGAAATTTACAAATTTTAGAATTTTTTTTACAAATTCCACAAAAATCAAGTTTGTCCAACTATAGTAACTAGAGTATCTTTTTTATTTTGCGTCTTGTAAAGTTGTCACAGTACTAGTCCGGAAAACTCAATTTTCCTGCGCGTAAATAAGCAGGAAAATGTTGTTTCCAAGACGATTTCCGGAAAAATATATTTAACTATAATAAATGTACAAATCAAATTCTAAACATTTGATACAAAAATCAAGTTTTACAAGACTTGCACTGTTCTTAAACAATATTTTGCTTAAGATATGCTGATTTACTTTCTCTACCCGTGCCGTGCCGTAAAGTAATAATTTTTTGTGACTCTTTCTTTACACTAAGACAAACTGATCACTTCTATTCCACTCTGCTTATTTGAAACAAAAAAAGAAACAAACAGTTCTCCTTGTTTTAAGCTGTTAATAATTTTATTGTTCTTAGTTGTATAAGATAAAATATGATTTTTATCTTTATTTGTGCCTTGAAGTTTACATTTGCTAACACCAAAATCCATACTAATACTATTTGAAAACAACTCAGTAATTTTTATTAAATTGAATATATGATTTTTACTGTTTGCATAAATTTTTATGTTATCCATATACATGAGATGACTAAAAGTTTAAACATTAATATAGTTTGTCATCAGTTTATAACCACAGCTTGAATTATTAAGGAGATTTGACAATGAATTAATTGCTAAACAAAACCATAGAGAACTTAATGAATATCTTTGAAATATGCCGCGTTTAATGAGTAATAATGCAGTTTTTAATGATTTGTTTCCAATTGAAAGATAAAATGAAGTTTGCCAAAATTGCATTATTCATTTTAATAACTGAATTAAATTTAAATTGACCTTATAAAACTGTAAAATTTTCATTAACCAAAAATGAGAAACGGAATCATAAGCTTTTTTATGATCAATGAAAGTAGTGTAGATGTTACGTTTATTTAATCTAGCTTGTTCCATTACTACAGAATCAATAATTAATTGTTTTTTACAACATAAAGAACCACTCATGCAACCTTTTTGCTCAATATTTATAATATTATTATTTATGCAATGATTAGAAATTAGATCTTTAATGCATGATGTAAACAGTTTATATAATGTTGGCAAACACGTTAAAGGTCTATAATTTGACGAATTTTTGGTGTCATTTTTCTTCAAATAGGTTTTAAACCTTCAGCCAGAAGTTTTGAAAAACTTTTTGGATTTTTTATAAAATTTGTTTAAATGACTTAAAAAATAATTGTTAAATTGTTTATTTTAAAATTTTCTTAAAAATGCTTTTTTATAAACTTTAAGACCTTTTGAATATAAGCATTGTTTTTGAAGAAGAAAGGCTTTCACGGCCCCAAGTCATTGAAATATTGACATCTTTCGGAAAAGACCGTGTCGAAAAGTTTAATGAAATTGTCAACGCCTCCATAGGTGGAGGCGTCATGAGGAGAAGAAAATAAAAATAAGAGCAAACACGGTAACTCGACGTGTGGACCACGCTAGAGGCGAAACATATTCTGGCTAGACCTCGTTGCTGCTTGGGCTTATATTGGTGAGTTGCTTTGTGTTGATGGCGAAAAAGTGTTTACGAGCAAGGACTTCCAAACGTTTGAGAGATAATAACCTGCATCTCGATTAAAGTTGTTTGGGTGTTTTATAATTTCGATTGCTTCTCTAATTTTTCTGTCATAGAAAAACTTTAATTCACAAATCAAGGAAGATTCGTCTAGAAAAATTTTGTGACCGTTGTCTAGATGATGTTCAGCTAGTGATGACTGTGATCATAAACCTGAATTTATGCGCCTTTTATGTTCTCGTTTTTGTGCGAGGATGTCGATGGTGGTTTATAATACGTTGAACATCCTGTTTCTTATATCCATTACTCATTAGGCAAGTTGTTAACCGGTCTAATTCTGTTTGAAGACTTGATGTTTGACAAACCGAAAAAGCGCAATGAACCAACGATTTAACGACAGACAATTTTTGAGCAGGATGATGATGGGATGTCGCATGAAGATAGCGATCTGTATGAGTAGGCTTTTGATATATTGTATGACCCAAAGACCCGTTAGGAAGACGTGTTAGTAAGACATCCAAGAACGGAAGAGAATTTTGATTCTCAATTTCCTTTGTAAATTGAATATTTTTATTCAAGCCATTTAAATGATTTAAAAAATCTGGCAAACTGTCTTTACCGTGAGGCCAAATCATAAACGTGTCATCTACATATCGGAGCCATATTTTAGGTTTTAAAACCGATGTTTCAAGTGCCTTGGTTTCAAAGGATTCCATGAAGATATTAGCAATGACAGGAGACAGAGGAGAACCCATTGGAGTTCCTGTGACTTGTTTATAAAATTTATTATTTAATCAAAGTTGAAGTTAAACAGTTTTCTGTCGGATCTCTTAGGATTTGAGATAAATCATCATCACAACTCTCTGACAATAGCCACTGCTTCTGGAACATGAATTTTGTAAAAAGTGATACTACATCAAAACTAACCAGCAAATTTGAAAGATCTAAAGAAAACGTGGAAAACATTTGAACAAAATGAGAAGAATTTAGGACATGAGACGAAGGTTTTTCACTGTAAACTTTGAAAAGTGAGGCAAGATAACGAGCCGTTTAAAAAGTGGGAGAATTAATTGTATTGACAATTGGTCGCAGTGGAACGTCTGGTTTATGAATTTTTGGAAGACCGTACAACCTTAGAGAAACAAAATGTTTTGGAATTAATTGTGTTTTTGTTTCAAGCGAGAAATGAGTGGATTTTATCAATGTTGAAAGTTCCCTTTCAATTCTTGATGTACGATCTCTGGATAAAGGAAGATAGGAATCATCTTGAAGAAATCCATCAATTTTTTCAATATAATCAGATTTATTCGAGATGATTGTAGCGTTGCCTTTATCCGCAGGTAGGATGACAATGGTAGAATCAAATTTTAAGGATTTGAAAGCATTTCTCTTATTCCTTGAGAGATTGGATTTTAGAGGTTTTGCAGAAGAAAATATCTTAGCTGCTTTAACATGAACAGTCTCAGCGCTACTTTTAGGTAGAGCTTTAAACAGATGTCTCAACAGCACTGACAATGGCTTCTTTTAGAATTTTGTATGGAGCAACTGCATAGTTCAAACCTTTTGACAGAATTGAAACTTTAGTTTGGGATAGGGTTATTGAAGATAGGTTAACTACGGTTTTAACGTTAGAATTCGATAAAGACATTTTAGTAGGACATAATCTGTTGAATTTTGGATTTGGATTTGAGAAAGTTGACGATAGTTTTGGTATGTGATTTTATCAAAATGAAGCCAGTGACAGAATCAAGAGTGTTGAAAAGTTCAAGGTGAAGATAATAGAGATCACGAGCGACAAAATCCAGTTGACGACGAATTTGCCGAATTCGCTCTCGAAGGAACCGAAATCTGAATTTTTGGAAAAGTTTAGGACAGGAAGAAAGCATAGGATGTTTAATAAAAAAAAATTGTGGATGGATGTTGTGATGGCGACAGCGAAGTAGAAGAGTGAGGTCAGATAAAAGTTTAGAAGTTTTAATTCGAAGTTGAGAAAATTAATTGGTTTTTGAAAAAATTACCTCTCCGTAGAGGTTTTTAATTGAAGAAGAAAGGCTTTCACGGCCCGAAGTTATTAAAATATTGACATTTTTCGGGAAAAACCGTGTCGAAAACTTTAATGAAATTGTCGACGTTTCACACTCCATCGGTGGAGGCGTTATCGTTTTTGTTGCAACGGATCTTTCACAGCGAAAAGTTGTATTCCTGATATGTACCTACGTTGATGAATAAAAGATTTATTTGAAATATTAATAATGCATTTGTCCAAATATAAATTTGAACGTGTTTCTCGTAAATATTGAGTAATTTGGCCTAAATCTTTTCTAATTGAATTAATTTTTGTATTTAACCTAATTTCCCACTTTGGAATTCTATTTTCAGATACAGATCTAAGATGAAACTCTTTAAAACCATTGGTTCTAATTGCAGCGATGCAACTATAATATAAAATTTCATGTTATTCTATGAAAGAAAGATTTGAGTTCAAATATTTTGGAATAATGTTTTAGTTTAAAATAGAAATTAATGAATTAAATTTTCTGGAGTAGTTTTGTTTAGATAGATATGGCATATCATTGGAACTGATTAATTTAAAGTAATTTAAAGCTTTGATAAATTCATTTTCTAGTTGAATTTCAAGATTTAGATGATATGAAAACCCATCAATTATTTTAAATTCTTCAGCGTTTGGGATTAGACTGATAATGCTACCATCTTCCAAAATAGAAGAAGTCTTATCAACACTCTCCAACAAATCCTCTGAATTATTTGTTGTAATTTCACTTCCGTCAATGTTAGAATTATTTGTTTCTAATTCGTCAGACTTGTCAAATTCTAATTTTAGTGAATTTATCACATTTGGTGAAATGTATCTATTCATCATTTTTAACACATAAATTTTGAATAGAAATATTAATATTGGGATATTTTAGCCTAAAACTATTGAAACGTTTTAGTCTATAAAGCGGCTGCTTCTAGCGGCTGCGACTGTCTGTTGTCTGAACCGCCCGACGTTCAAATCTGTGACGCAGCCGCTGTACGCTGCAACCAAACCGTTCATACTTAATTCCATTAAAGCAGTGCTTGCCGCCAGACGCAACCGCCGAACGCAGTAGCTAGACGCGTCAACGAAAATGCACCTTTAAGCGGGTGAGGCTTCAGTGCCAAAATTACTTTGTTTTCTGGGCGAGAAACAAAATCTACCAGAAATTGACTTTGGTCATTCGTGACTCTCAATCCAAGCTCGACTATGCTCACTCTATAACATTTACTCTACAATCCTCTACTATGCCCACTTTATACCCTACATGTTCATGTTAAAAACTTTTACTTTTCATATTCCTATTTTTGAGTCCTTAACATTTAAAATTATGTTATAACAGCTTTGACGTATATACCAGTTACATTTGAACTACTAGCTAATCTTGGTGGTAAACGATTTCGCTTTAGCTAGAGTGGTTAACTTCTTAGTAGCAGAATACGAAATATAGTTGGAGTGATAAAAATTTTGTCGTAACCACCGTCGTTATGATAAACACTGACTACCTTAACCACGTTCTTACAGAATTGCTAAAAGTATGCCTCCAAAAGAAATTAAACTGTTTTTACTAAGTTAAGTGGACCATCACAATCATAGCGATTCTGTAAAAACGTTGTTAAGGCAGTGGTTATCAGGATCAGGGTGGCTACGACAAAAATTTTATAACTCTTGTGATCACTCCAACAGTGGCTAACGAGTAGCACAATTGTATTTGTCGTCTGTCAAATAAACGTCAAAACTGTTATAACATAACCATACATTTTGTTGTCTTAATAATCAGACTTCGGAAAGTAAAAGAGTTTTTCCAACATGTGGGGCGGATTTGTGTCTGCCGCCCTTGGAAATTCTCAGTACTTTCTTTGATATCTTTTTCTACCTGTCGGATCAAATCGCACTTTTGCTTTCTCTGCCAATTGTTGATTTATGCAGGGACATGAAGTCAAAGTAAAAACCCTCAGTTACTCGATTTAGTTGGGTACTACCTGTACCTGAAACGTGAGTCCTACGAATCTAAATCTAACAGTTTTTGTTTCTCGGGTAGAAAACCAATTCATTTTGACAATAAGCCTTATCCTCTGAAGACCGACGAACCAAATAAGTGCACTAATTAATAATTTACAAAGGCCACAAGAAAATTGAGTTTCATTGAATTTTCGAATTTTGTCTTTGAGTTGAGTAATAGTAGTATATTTCTTCGGGTTAGTGATTTTAGTATTTGTTTAGGTTTTTATATCTAACAATTAAAGAAAGTGGTTTTACATTTGTTTATTTATTTTTCGACAATAAACACTTTTTAACGGAGTTCTTTTGTACTAATTGGCATCCAAAACGGGAACAAGTACCTCAATAATTTTCCCATAAAACCTTAAGTATGAACCTTGTGCGAGCAAATGCAAAGTCGACAAAAGCTACAAATTATAAAAGATGTAAAGTACTAAAGTACAACTTTTTTTTCTCAACAAACGTTATTTTTCCTCTTAACCATCATGATTTCGTTTCTAATCACCACACAAAGCCAGTGGTTGAAAAGAATCACTTTTTCGAGTAAGAGTGGTTAAGAAATAACCACTGCAGCTGGCTGCAGCGCTTACAGAATCGCAAATCTTGCGTCGTGGTAGTCTATGGTCGTGGTTATATTTAACCACTTTGGTAGTTCTAATCACTCAGCTGAGTGATAAAAAGCTAACCACTCTCTTACAGATTCGGTCTAAATGACTTACAGACTTTTTTTGATTGAGCTTTAAATTAGTATCTACAGACTAAAATCGCTTACCTTGCGCCCATGATAATTTAACTTTTATTACAGTAGTTTCCAAAACTACAGGCTCAGCTGTTAATAATTACAATAAAGTACACTGCTATAGACCATCCGTGTATAGAACCAAACAAGGAATAAAAACCTTATAACACTTTAAATGTAGATAAAACAAATAAAAAAAAACCAATTCTTCAAAATTAATAAATCTTTACTGTTGTAAGAGTGTTATTAGTTATTGATCCCATAATAATTGAGCAATAGTGAAAACCAACTCGTTTACAAAAGAACCGGCCATCTACAATCCAGCCACACTGACAAGATCAATACCGTTCTTATGTGCTACAAAATAAAATAAAAAGTACATGAAAACAAAAACACATTTGCTTTTCTCCACTATCTTATAATTTTTTAATCATTACACAATTTTTGTTGGTTATTAGGTGTTTAAAGTTTTACGCTCTTACGGATTCATATTTGTCTCAACTATAAAAATAAACTGAATCACTTTAAACCGTAATAAAATTTAATGAAGTTTTAGAAAATTGCGTTTACTACACTTGCAATTATGGGTAATTGGTGATGTAATAGAAACCAATAAAAATGCTGTTACTATCAAATAGCTCTGTTATTACCTAAATATCAATAAACTAACATTTCTCACTTGAAATTTGTTTTTAGGTGACTACTTCGACTCCTCCATGACCAAAGTTTTTCTGATTTTCCGCATTCTGATCTCAATAATTTCATGTCAATGCCAATACGAGTTCATCATGCACTACATCGAGCAAATTGCCGAAACAAATCAGCATCGATCTCAGATTCTAATTTACCGAGATAAGAACCTATTCAACAAGTTTTCAACTTATTTTTTCCAAATTCCTACATACAATATTTATTTAAAGCAATTAAGTAAATTTAATGGTAAATATAACGAAGAGTTTGACATTACTATGACTTTTGAAGAAAGCAAAATTTACTTTGTGTTTTTTAATAATTTTAAAGAGCTCTATACAGATCTGAAGGTCATAAGGCAAATATATTTCTGGAAAGATAGAGATCGCGTTGTAGTTATTATAAATCAGAAACATGAAAATGTAAAATTTAAATCATTTTTTCGCTTTTGTTTTAAATTTCTTATTGTTAACATCGTATTAGTTTTTGTGGAAGAAAATTCAGTTAAAACTTTTACTTATAATCCTTTTAGGAATAATTATTTGATCCGCATTGAGGATTCTAAAAAATTGTTTATGGATAAATACCAAGATATGAAAGGCTATCAATTAAAAATTTCTATGTTTCCGAGTGTTATTAATCTTGCTGTTAATAATGTCTTTGTGGGAACTGACGGAATAATATCACAAATAATTATGAAACATATTAATGCAAATTTCAAATACGTCTACCAAAGAATTACAAATTTGGCACCAGTGCTGAACCAATTTGACGATGTAGCTGATCGAACAGCGGATGTGGGATTTAACACACGATATATAAAATCTAATTTTAAAAATTTAATTGAAATGGTTTATCCACATGATAGAGATGACTTAGCCGTTCTTGTTCCTAAAACTAAAACTATTAAATTCCACGGCTTAATCTCAATCCTTCAAGCTAACGTGTGGATAGTTTCTTTAATAGTTTGTTTATTTTATTTGGCATTTGTTGTTGCATCTGTTCTGCAGTCGGGAAAAAAGCCAGATTTAGGTAAAATATTATTGTTAATCTTTCTCATTCTGATAAATAAACCCATTAACAATCAACAAATAATAACTATAAAAATGGGATTTACATGGTTTTCAATTTTTGGTTTTTTCTTAAATACTATTGTCTTATGTCGTCTGACAAGTACCTTTGCCGCTCCTGAATCAAATAAAGAAATTGAAACGGTTGAAAAATTGAGTAATGGGAATTATCACATAATTACAATCGACCGATTTAAAGAGCTATTGAACGATTCTTTGTCTAAAATGCTTAAAGAAAAGATATTTTCCAGTTTAACTTTGATCAAAGAAGAAGAATATTTAGCAGAAATTCAGAAATGCAAAAACGTTGTTTTTATTTTAAAAGATCATCTTGCTAATTATGCAGAAATTTTAGAGGAAAATTATCCAGATAATTGTCTGCACTATCACGTAATGAAGGAAAAAATTTTCCCAGCTCTTAGCTGCTACATAGTCAGTTATGGGTCTCCATTCTTACACAGGTTAAACATTCTGGTAAGGAGACTTTTAGAATCTGGAGTCTATGATTATTTGAAAAGGAGTAGTTGGAAGCACCTGAGATCTGTCGCAAGATTAAAATTTTTTCAACATTTATCCAATAAGGAAGAACAAAGGGTTGCCATGGGAGAGCTAAATATTGGATTTTATTTTTTGATTGCTGGATTGGCACTTTCTGTTGTAGTTTTTATTATAGAATTAATTACCACATGCAAAATTTCAATTAAAAATAGAATAATTATATAAATAATTTTTTTGTTTTTTTTTAACTGTTCTTGTAAACGGCACATCCGAATTTCTCTTACATAAAAACAAAAAAACATTAAAAGTTAGATGTCTTCTCATCTAAAATTTACATCTCTTTTGTTGTGTGTTCAGACAATAAAAGTGATTTGTAGAGATTCATCATTGACCTTTTAAATAATATTTTAAATTACAGAGCCATTATTTCTTAATTTCAGATAAATTATTGTAAGAGTTTTTAATTTTATAATAAGTTATAATTATTTAAAAAATATATCTACACTAATATTATAAAGAGGAAAGATTTGTATGTTTCTAATGAATAGGCTCAAAAAGTACTGGGGCGATTTAAAAAATTCTTTCACCAATAGAATGCTACATTCTTCCTATTTGACATAGGCTACATTTCATTTTAAAAAAAATTAGGAATCTTTGGTAAAATTTGAACAATGTAACCGAAGGTGTAGAAAAATGAGTCTTAAAATGTCTTTCGTCGAATGCGCTGCCGAAACTATTAGCGATAGAACAAAATAATGTACAGCAATATTGAAGAGCATCATAATGTCTCTAAAAAATTTCGCGGTGGCATATGTCCAACTATTGTAGTTATGTCACTACAACAACTTTTTTCATTTTAAACATTAATGAAAATGCTAACCAAATTCAAACCATGCTATTTATGTGTTTATATTAATCCTTATGCAAATAAAGTATTTTATGGTCAAGACCATTTAACTACCTATAAAATAGTTTTTAAATTATTTAAATTGGACTTTCCATTCAAAAGATATTACGAATTAAAAAATTCAAACAGTAAACAAAACCGCCATAGCGCCGTGGCCGTTGTTTGCGATGCAGTCTGAAAAGCGCGCCGGGCATCGCGGCGGGCGGGGTAGAGGGAGCACTGGGGAGGCAATATTTAATAAAATTAGTAAAGTCCTTCTCGGGTAGGACAAGACCATGGAAATAGGTATTCATTTTTATATGGAGGATATTATAGATTCCAGTTCAAATTGAATAGGTACGCATACATAAGATAGGTCAGCTATACAAAATAAAGTAGTGCATCAAATTTACGCTAAGGCGGTACGAAGTTCGCCGGGTCAGCTAGTATCTAATAAAGCGCTAAATAACTTGTACAATTGAATGATCTCGATGAGAGTCATCTGGCATTTTAAGTTAAAGAGGAAGAGATTGAAGAGAAAAAATTAAGTTTAACTAAGCAAAAGGTTTATGAGCGGTCGGACGGGCAGTGTTTTGAATATTTAAACTGTTGATTGTTTAATGAAAGAGAAAGATAGTTAACTTGTTAATCTTGTTGATCATGTGTTGTTTTGTGTTATAATTGTAAATTCAGTGCTGACTCCCTGAATTCGGAGGAATAATGAGTAAAGTTTTATTGATAAACATCAATATGTTAATATGAAATATCCACGGCAGAAACTATAGTTTAATACCTGGGGTACGGTCTATGTGTTAATTCATTTTAGACTGAGGTGGTACTCCCATGACGTCTGTAGGCATTTACAGATTGCTATCCTGGCTCTCTACTTCCTCAAACAGAGACAAAGAGGTAGAGGGGTGAGCTGGAGCCCGTTAACCGCTATAATTATGTTCCTGTCAGTGTATAAAAAGGTTGTAGATTTTCCTTTTGCTAGTATGACAGAATATTGCGTAGTGTCCTTAGGTTTCTCACTTATTAATCTTTATTTTATACCTTTTCCTATTACGCAATATTCCTGACCATTCTATTTCGTAAAATTTGACTGAGGCTTTGCGGCACCGTCTACGTTGCTCTCGATCAAGGTACCGAAACAATAAAAACATTATTGAGAACACGAGGCTAAAGAAAAAGAGTAAAGATTAGGCCTATCGAGTCTATGGAGGGGTTGTCAAAGTCTAATGTGTAACGCCAGTAATATTATTAATGTAATATTTTAAATAAATAAAAGAAAATTAATTTAATTTTGTAGTAAATGACTGTTATTAAAATATGTCTCAGTTTGAGTAAACAAGTTTAAAGATAAGAGTAGAACAGGCAACATCAATAAAGAAATAAAACAGTCGGGCCGGTCCAACTAGGGACCATTTCATAGAAATTTTAAAAGAAATTCTATAAGCGGGTAAATTTCTAGTTGTTGTAAATAAGATTAAAAGCATTAAAGGGGCGCCTTATTGTAAGTTGGCACTAAATACAGGCAAAAGGTTTATAGAGGCTAAAAGGTTTTTGATTGTATGAGCACGTTTAGACGAACGCCGACAGAAGCTTTCACACGCTGTCCTGAGAACTATATACAAAGTAAAATTAAAGAAAAATTCCAGGATTTAATATTTTGGGGAGAGGGTAAGAAATAATTACCAAAAATCCAAAATGGGAAGTTAATGTTAGTTTGGGTGGCAGTGAGAGAAGGTGTCCAAATTCAGTGGTGCAAATAAAGAATAAAGTGCAATCCAGAAGTAAAACTGTGAGTAATTGACCTCACAGAATTTGTTTAACACTATTCCGTATTAATGGTTTTGATGAGTTATCTATCAGTTAAATAGTTTCAAAAATTACTTCATTACCCAGTTAATAAAATTAATTAAAATCTTAAATAGTTCAAAGGACAAAAAACCAAAGCTTTAATCATTCTACTATATCAGACTAATGCAATTGAAATATAATATATTATTTCCTTCTCATCAAAGTTATTAAATTACGAATTAAAATATTACTAACTAATTTGTAAATGATTATTGTGTTATTATGTTATTTTGTATATTCACCAATATCGATTTACATCTCGTATCGTCAGATGATGTAGTTTATTAAGTAATTAATAATTCAGTCATCAAAATAATTATATCTCAGTTTAAATTATGTAATTGACGTAATTTAGCCGTCTACATTATTAGTTCTTGAAGAACTAAAGTACTGACCAATCTAAAGAATGCTCTAGTTTTCTTTATTATCTCAATTGCTGTAAGTTTAACTTAATGCACATAATAATTAATAAGTCAATTAATAAGTAAGAACTCACAGTATTGTCAAGATGATAATCATTGTAGATAAATTAATATATCAATCAGATCACTTTTCGTCTTGAACAATATTTTAGAAATTCAATTTTGTTACTGTTAGAAAATTAATATTAATTATCAATCAGTTCAAATTAATTCAGTTCAAATTAATTCAATGAGATTACTCTTCAGTAGACTAGAATTGATACAAACAAACATTGATGTAATTACTCAGTTCAGAATTAAAATATAAGTTATTTTAATTAAATTACTAATTAAAGTACCGATTAGTAAAACGTTAATGAACGTTTCATGAAATAATTTTAAAAGCCTACACAAACGACGGTACGATGTTCCCTGTTCTGTTGTAGCAGTTCAGAATTCCTAACAACTATTCTGTTTCGGCAGAATACACCCAATCATATTCTAAACATAAATACACACAATTCCTTCCGCCCTCATTTTGTTGTAGCAGGTGAGGTTCCTAAACTCGAGTAGTAAGATTTATATAACGTTATATAAGGTAACAAGGTCCCTGCGTTTGATGGTTCAATAATCAGGCAAACGTTAGAGGTGCGTGTTCGTACAACGCACTGGCGTAATTTGCGTTGTAGCGCTTATTACATTATCGCTTTGTAGAGTGATTGAGAGCCCCCTTGTTACAAGTCCCACAGGGTGGTTGACTATTATTTGTGATTTATATCACTTGTCGTGCAGTTTGTTGGAGCAGCTGCGGTGGGTTATTAAAGTTAGAATACATTTTAAATAAAAGTTTAAATACACTTAAATAAAAGTTAAAATACATTTTAAATTAAAGTTAACATACAGTTTAAATTAAAGTTAAAATAAAGTCTCAATCAGTAAACTCTTTGTGTGTTGTCAAAGTTTAAGGTCTTTTAAAGACTGGCAAGTCAATTAAAGAAATTCTATGTTGATAATAGAATTTGAGTTTGTTTGTGAAGTTCTAAGTCATATCAAAGTTTATAGTTTGTGATAATTTGATAGTAATAAGAATGTTGAAGTGCGTACACGTACTAGACAACAGTTTAATTAGCGTTGGAGCGCTATTTATATTATGATCGCTTTACAAAGTGATTTACAGTTGTTTCTACTTTTTAGAAAAGACAGTTTACTTTCAATTGTGAATTAACTGAGATTAATTTCACGAGTTCTGCAGTTTGTTGTAGCAGCTGCAATGAGTTCTAAAATTGAGTTTATCAAAAGGATTTTGAATTGTTTGTAAAATTCAAAGTACTCTAGTAAATGCCAATTCGTTAAGAAATTCCAATTGGATTATGGAATTTCAGTTTGTTTGTAAAGTGGTGCTATTCTAATTTACTTACAGCATTCTAGTTTGATTATAAGACTCCAGTTTGTGTAAAGTTCTGACTCAATCATAAAATTCTAATTTAATTACAGCATTCTAATTAGATTATAAAATCACATAACATCTTATAGGATTTTAATGTGCTTATGAGATTCTAATTGGTCAATAGGATTTGATTTTATTATATAGTTCTACACTAGTTGTGAAGTGTTAAAGCGTTTGAGTAAGTTACTGATCAAAGGTAATAAGTCATTGACGATTAGTTACGGATTGGTGAAAACAGCAAATTCAGTTTGTTTCTTTAGTTTCAGTAGCCATTGTTAAATGTGAGATATTTATTATTGATATGAAGACGGCCTCGTAGTTCCTCTTGTGACAGTAAGTGGTTGGTGACTCGACGAATGACTCCAGGTATTTATATCTAAACTTTAGCATAGAGGTTGTAGACTTGATTGAACATATAAATCATTGGTTTATAAAAAAAAAAAAAAAAAATACGTCACATAATTATTAAGTATCATTATAAATGGACCTGATGATGATCCTGCATTTAATGCGGTGAGTTACTATACAGGTACTATTGACAGGTACATTATGTGTAAATATGTTTTATGTGTCGCCCAATCGATTCGTCTGACCGTGAATGAATATAAAGGGGTGAGTTGAAGTAGATTGTTGATGATAGTTTAGCTGGCTGTTGCTATTTTATACACTGTTTTCAAGTGAATATTTAATGCTAATAATCATAAAACATAAACATTATTGTTAGTTTTTTGAACATAAACGTTATTTACTTCAATTTAATTGTTAAAAGTTAGCAAAACGTAACATTAAAAAAACAAGTATTACATTATAAGTTAGATAATTAATAGCTATTAAGACAACAAGAGTTTTATAGATATTTTTAATCGACCTCGATTTTTAAACTATAAAACTCTTGTTGTCTTCAAGATTTTTTCCAACACTAATTCAGCATTAAATTTTATTTACCTACAATTCAATTCAGAAATTATCAAAAAAGTGTGTCAAAACAGACAAAATATGCCAAGATCTTAGATCGGGATAGCTATGGGTACTATGGAGATAATGTCAACAATAATTTTCGTCGGTGAAAAATGTGCAACGTTCCGAATGAAATTATTGAAAAAGGCAAAGAATTGCGGAGTAATTTGCTGCCTGCGAAATCAAAAAATGCCTACGAAAAAGTGTATGCCTCTTTTCAACTTTGGAAAAATATGAAAGGTGTCACGGAAATTACGGAAGATGTGATTTTGGCTTTTCTAGATGTGAGGGTAAGTGTGCAGCTGTACTACAGAATTTGTATACGTGGAGATTTCTAATTTACTACACTTACAGTCGCAAAAATTGTCACCAGCTTCCTTATAGCCAGAATATTCTATGTTAAAAGCCACTTTGAAAGCTAAAGAAAACATAGATATTGAAAAATTTGGGGCTCTTGTTCCTTATTTGAAAAAATTAAACGTTGGTTATCGTAGCAAAAAATCCAATGTGTTAACAAGAGAGCAAATAGTAACTTTTTAGAACAAGCGGAAGATGAAGAATATTTACTTGGGAAGGTAAGTAATAGGTAATTGAACTAGGTGTCAATCCTTCATATTAAATGCATGTGATTTTATAGGTTGCTTTAATCTTCGGAATTGCCGGAGCCTGCAGAAAGGCTGAATTATGCGCATTGAGATTTGATGATGTTCAAGATTGTGGTGAAGTACTGATTGTTTGCATTCCTGATAGTAAAACACACCAAGAAAGAAAATTTACTGTCATGAATGATGGTTTTGGTATCCACCCTATCGACCTGTATCGACGTTATATTGCTTTACGTCCCGAAAATTCTCCATCAAGGCTGTTTATACATTACTATAAAAAAAAGTGTAGCCGTCAAAATGTAGGAGTTAACGTTTCTTAAGCTAGAAAATCCAGCAAGTTACACTGGGCATACGTTTCGTCGCAGCTCAGCGACTCTTTTGATTAATGCAGGTAGTATATTTATGATATTCACAATCTGGAAGTAATTTAATTTGTGATATAGGTGCAGATATTACCTCTCTGAAGCGACACGGGGGGTGAAAGTCCTCGACAGTGGCCGAGTCTTATATACAAGAATCTATTCAAGAAAAAATAAAAACTACCAAAAAAGTTTTTGGTACTAAAACGCGTACATTGACATTGGAGGATACAACAAATTTTACAGAGGAGGATACAGGAGAAGGTAAAGGGGAAGTAGCGGAAGTTGAGGAGAATAGTACAGAAAAAGTTGTAAAGGAGAGTACATCACAAGTTCAAGACAAGAAGAATCATAACAATCAAACTTCAAATTAAATTTGTGTCCATTAATTCATTATAGTAAATTTTAATCGTAGGAAAGTGGACAAGGTGTCAATCATGAATACTAATTATTAATTCAGCGACGTTTCGGTCATCATATATTTGACCTTCATCAGGAGTCATATTTTTATGTAGAAGCCTGATGAAGGTCAAATATATGATGACCGAAACGTCGCTGAATTAATAATTAGTATTCATGATTGACACCTTGTCCACTTTCCTACGATTAAAATTTACTATAACAATCAAAGTTTAAGCTTCCATAATTGTAATTTTTATTTTTGAATTCCGAGAGAATTGTGTGTTGAATTATTATAAAATTGGTTGAATAAAAATGTTTAAAAAAAGCGTATTTTATGAACTCATAAGATACGTTGTCATTGACGACGTATTTTATAACTAAAGCGTATATTAACGACAACATAACAAGTAAGCTTATATGGCCATAGTAACAGTATAAAATGTTTAGTCTTGGAAAAAAATTATAATTAAACTGTTAAAATTCTGATTTGAAAATGTAGAAAATACATTCTCTTTTTAACATTTTAGTCTAGGTTTAGGCTTTTTTTCCCTCAAATGTAGTTATAAACCACACTTATAACCACCTTAAAAAAAAATTCTGTAAAACTAAATGTAGTGATGGAACTGAATATTTCTTAGCATAAAATGCGCATTAGGCTTAGAAATAGTAAATTAACGTCTCATTATTTTCTCTAACATAAATGGCTCAAATTATTTTATTAAAAGACCGTATAGATATTTTTAATGTTATTTTTAAAGCCTAAAGCTGGTATTCATAGTCGTATCTCAAATTCAAGCTTGAGTCCGTCTCAAGCAAGGACTCCGGCAACGCTTGGGAAAGCGTTTGCGTGCGTTTTGAAATAGTTGTATCGCTGATTCCATCTCAAGCAAGGACTTCGGCAATGCTCAGGAAATTTGATATTCATATCTTGAGCTTGAGATCGATCTCAAGTCCGGACCGATATTCATAGACAAATCTCAAGATCTGAATATCAAACTACGGTGTGCGTAAGGGCTCTTGTTGCTTGATTTTCGATGGTGCGCAAGCGCACTGGGTCAATCTTAAGCTCTGTCTCAAGCAAGGCCTCGACTTGTCTCAAGTCCGACTCAAGACGCTATTTGCAGGTTATGTCATCGTTTGACATTTGAAAATACTGAAAAGAGTACTATGTGTTGCATTTCATACCAACGAACATGGACATGTTGGTCGAGTTATGTGCGGGATGCTGCGAGCCCATTGGAATTTTTTTCCAACTTTGAATTTAAGCGTCGCTACAGATTCACAAAAGACCGTGTAGTGAATGTGGGATTGCTTTCAAATTAGTGGAAAGACCATTATTACTTACACAAAATTAAAAGGCTTGTCACATTTTGTGCAAAAATGAAAGCATTGTTTTAATAAGAATAAAAGTCACAGATATTTATTAATTGTGTAGTATTTTTATTTTGTAACACCTTCTACTGGTAAAAATAAGTACAAAAAAAGTAAAATTTTTATTAGTTTACATTATAAGTGTAAGGTATTGTTTACTAACTACTCTGATCACTTTTTTGCATCACATTTCCTGCAATAAAAGTGGGTAAAAGTTTGGTAATATTTATATTATTGTTCACTTACATTGTCCCTCTCAAAAGCGCGCAGTTTGAGCTCCGCTAGCTTCTGTTTGGTCTCACTTTTGCAGCTATTGTGTTTTGAAGCGAATGTAATAATGGTCCAGATCGTTCGCTTTTCTTGAACTACTGCGGCATCCGTCGTATTACTTTTCACACTATTGGCGTTGTCCATGCGGGACTACAAGGTTTTGCTGTTTTTGTATACGCAGCTTTTTCGTCTATAATGCACATTTTATAAAGTTACTATAAACGTATTCTGTCAGTAGACATGTACTCACCCGACAACACAAAACACTTTTGATATGACCCCTTCGGCATCAAGTTATTACTTGACCTGTCACTTTAAAGTAAATATAAACACGCAGAATGACGTTTATGCGTCAACTTGTCAAACCTAACAACACAAAAATTACTACTTTTGTGACATCTCCATGACGCACGCAAACGTTTTCCCCCGAGCATTGCCGAAGTCCTTGCTTGAGACGGACTCAAGCTTGAACTTGAGCTTGAGATACGACTATGAATACCGGCATAAAAGCTTTGCTATAGAAATGCTATGTTTATAAAATTGTTTTACCGATAAAATTATTGTTGCTACAAGAAAAATTCAATAGCCAATATGATGAACGAATAGTAAGTTATGAGAATAATCAGACAATCAATATAGCAATAAAATAAAATCTATTTAATTACCTCCTCTCAGAGTTATTACATGATTAAAAATTACTTTAAATAAAAATCACAAGCCAATAGAACGGGCGCTAATCGTTTTACAGCCTTTGATAAAATTGGTTAATACACAAAAATTTTCATATGGTAAAACCCACACTCTATCATAATAAGACACATCAAATTATGCTAATTGATTGATTGAGAAGCGGGTCGCTTGGCGCTTTCCACCTGGCAGAACTGCAACCAATTTGATCTATTGTTCTTAAACCCTACGTTCATGGTTTCCTTCTATGACCGCTTGGCTGTCAGACAGAATATAGATCTTCTTGCCTTTAATACGCTTTTGCAAACATTCTTAGGCAGTTAGATATATAGCTAATGTCTCAACTTGCATAATTGAGGGTGTGCTACCTTGAACTATTGTTGCCCGGCATTTTGGAACATAAATCCCTATGCTTGTCTTGATATATGTTTTTAATCTATCCGTGTACCAGATGAAGAAGCTTACGTCAGCTTTTGCAATTTGACTTTGAGCATGAAGATGGTTAGTACCTAATGACTGTTTCAAACAATGTTTCAAAGTCATGCATTATTAACATTACGTTCATTGGATGTTCAAAAAAAACAAGCTTTAATACTCAGTTTTTTGCTTCTGGTGAATGAGACTATAATGGTATTTTTAGAGTTAACACAAAGTTCCTCCTCATTGCATCATCTTTTGATTGTGTTTTGCATTAGACTGGAAATGACACCTTCATGCTTGCCTCTAACTAGAATTGCAAAATTATCCGCGTATCCTATCAAGCAGTGACCCTTTTGGGTTAACTCACAGAGTAGATCACCCACCACTATTAACCACAGCAGAGGCAACATCACTCTACCTCGTGGACAACATTTAACCGTGTTCAGCAAAATGCTTTTCTCTCTTAGTGAGGCCATCAGTATGCGGCTTGCAAGCATTGATTTAATTCAGTTTGTTACAGCTGGTTCAATGCCGTGTTTTTCTGGTGCCAGCTTTATAAATTTAAAATAGATTTTATCTAATATGCAAATTGTTTGGAGTGTAACTGTGCTCGGTTGTAGAGCATGATTTTTATGTGGTTATACACAATTTTCTTTATTGCGTAAAGGAGAAACTAGATTAGACTAATTGAACAATACGATTTAGCCTCGTCTGAAGGCCGACTAACCTTTGGTATGAAAACCATCTTTACCTTCTTCCAAGACTGGGGTATATAACCCAGTGCAAAATTTGCTTTAAAGATGCTAGTCAAGCAAAGGGAAATACCGTTTAACCCCTTTTGCAGTAAGTCTGGAAATATTCCATCGTCTCCGAGTGATTTGTAAAGCTTGAAGCAATTTATAGCTTATTTGGCTTCTCAAAGTATAAAATTTTTTTCTGCCAAACGTCTGCTATCTCTGTTTGAATGATGGTCTACATTACTCGCAAAAGCAGCGCTCGCCTGGCCCATTTTATTTGTTTCTTTAGAACTCAGGAAGTGGGACGACATCAACACCTGTAGACTTTCTCGAGCGTCCTCGGTGAATTCATCATTAGGTTTTTTAATAAGCCCTATTGTATTTAAGTGATCTTTAAACAGCACTTTTTGAAGACGTACAGCTAGGGCAAGCTCGTTGATTCTTTTGCAAAAGCGCTTTCAGGACTGCTTTTTTAACCTTCTCAATCCATTGCTGTATCGTGTTAGGGCTTGTTTGTAGTCATTCCAGAGTTCTAATTTCTTAGTTATATTAAACGCTTTGTTGGTTTTGAACCTAAGCTTGCCTTGTTTGACGTTCCACCACGGTACGTCCCTAGAGACAATACGCTTCCTTAGAGGGCAGCTGGTTTTGTATGAGGATATTATTTGTTGCCTCATATGTTCAGAGGCAGCTTCTAACTCCTATGCCGTAAATATTCCGTAGTGGAAGCCTTCAAATTCAGTCCTCAGTGTCTATGTAAAAAAGCACCAGTCCGTTTCCTTTGGCACTCTTCTTTGCACTTTTGCCACTTTTGTTGTTTCCAATTCAAACGCTATGGTCGCGTGATCTAAGAATGATAGTTCATTCATCACTTGCTAATCTTTGGCAAATTGCGTAATATACAAACTTGCCAGCGTAAGATCTCGGCGTATCGCGAGATGTCTTGTTATTTTACAGATTTCACTGATAAGTAACATTTCTTAAAAAAGTTGTCTTACTCTTAACTATCACCTCAAACTCACTCTGTTTGTAAGCTAGCGGGAAAACAATACCACCATACTGAAAGCGCTCGCTAACATTGATAATTTGTTGTTTTTCTCGGCTTCACAAGCTATCTTTACCAAAAAAACCTCTTTAGGTTTTTGTTTCCTTCCTTCAATAAAAAGTAAAAAAAAATTATTTACTACAACTGAACAGAACATATAGCAAAAATGACCAATAAAAATTACCAATAAATCTTGTAGAGTGAATACATGATACATATAGAAATAAAAATTGACTTCTTAGACTGTAGGCCAATAATCTAGAAAAACTGGTTAAAATTTAAATATTAGCGGCACAAAATAAAAAAAGATAGCAAGAGTTAAGAAAAGCTTCCTTTTAGCAGTAGACAGGTTAAAGTAAAATAATGACATGTAGCTAGAATAACTGATAAAAAGTATCTAATAAAGCTTGTGAAGTGGAGACCAAAAGATTAGATATAAATAGAAAACGTCTTTCTTCTTGATTAACAAATAATCTAAAAAAAGTTGCTAGTAGCTAAATAAAAATAGCATACATGGCTAAAGTTAAGAAAAAGATAAAATAATGGCATTTACAATAGCCGACAAAAAGTAGAAAAAAAATACTTAACAATAGAGAGCGTTTTTTTAGACGGTAAACATATAACCTAAAAAGAGTAGCTCAAAATTGACTACGTGGTACAAGTTAAAATGAGCTAGAGTTAAAAAAGGTTTTAGTTCAGATAAGCTAAATATTTTAACCTATAACTAGAGTAGTTGATGAAAAGTAAACAAATAACTTGTAAGCATATAAATACGTGACTTTGTAAAGAGGTAAGCGGTAAACTTAATTAATAACATTTTAGACACAGAAAAAAACAAGAACAAAATTTAAGTTAATTGTAAAAAAATTGTTTTAAGTTTCTGTCAGAGCTGTGACACTTAAGTGCCTATTCATATATTTATATAAATCAACAATTAAGTATGAAATTTGTAACGTTTTTGATATAAAGATACATCTTTTGTTTATTTTTGAAAATGTCTTCGTCCTGTAGCAACACTAAAAGATTCTCTGAGTTACAATAAAAAAAAAAGAATAATCATCTTGCCGAAAGTTTTAAAAAATATATAAAAACCAAAAAACACTTACAAATATTACTACAACAAAAAACTGAGAATGTTTGTTGCTATCAACGTCGATTGCACCGCAATCGTCAGTATCTACAGAACCAAAAAATAATGGCCACAAAACTGAACATCTATTACCCTCTAGCTCAAGTAGATCTTTACCTCAAACGCCAGAATCTGTAAGGCCAAAAAGAGATCATACCAAAAGTACCAGCCTCTATGTCAACAGCACGTTTTTTTCAAACGCTACCATCTGTAAAGCTAAACAAAAAGAACACCGTTGACAGAAAACAAGGGTAAGGTTACGACCCACAAGTTGTCACAGTGACCCTGCACTAAAAAACATCCCATAAAGTTAATAATGATAAAAAAAAATTGTAAAAAATAGACTCATTTAAATAAGAATAAAAGATTTTCTAACTAAAGATCCCTATTAAATCAATGTGTGTGAATACGATGAATGGTTTGCGGGGAATGAGAGCTCTAATGCCGGTATTCACAGTCGTATCTTAAGTTCAAGCTTGAGTCCGTCTCAAGCTCGGACTCAAGCAAGGACTCCGGCAATGCTTGGGAAAACATTTGCATGCGTTTTAAAATAGATTTATTGCTGATTCCATCTCAAGCAAGAGCTTCGGCAATGCTCGTAAAATCTGATATTCATATCTTGAGCTTGAGATCGATTGCTTGATGCGCAAGCGCATTGAGTCTATCTCAAGTCGGTCTCAAGCAAGGCCTCGACTTGTTTCAAGTCCGACTCAAGACGCCATTTCCAGGTTATGTCATCGTTTGACGTTGGAAAATACTGAAGAGTATTATGTGTTGCATTTCATAACAACAAACATTGACATGTGGGACAAGCTATGTGCGGGATGCTGCGAACCCATTAAAGCTGTTTTCCAACTTTGAATTTAAGCTTCACAAAAGACAGTGTAGTGAATGTAGGATTGCTTGCAAATTAGTGGAAAGACAATTATTACTTACACAAAATTAAAGGGATTGCCACATTTTGTGCAAAAATGGAAGCATTGATTGGGTAGTATTTTTATTTTGTAACACCTTCTACTGGTAAAAATAAGTACAAAAAAAGAAAAATTTTTATTAGTTTACATTATAAGTGTAAGGTATTGTTTGCAGAAGCGTAGTAGACAAAACGGCAGCTGAAAACTTTTATCTTTACACACTTCTTGAATAGCTCCTACTACTAACTACTCTGATAACTTTTCTGCATCGCAATTTTCTGCAATAAAAGTGGGTAAAGGTTTGGTGAGATTTATATTAATGTTGCACTTACATTGTTCCTCTCAAAAGCGCGCAGTGTGAGCTCCGCTAGCTTCTGTTTGGTCTCACTTTTGCAACTTTCGTGTTTTGAAGATAATGTAATAATGGTTCAGATTGTTCGCTTTTCTTGCACTATTGCGGCATCCGTCGTATTAGTTTCCATATTATTGGGGGTGTCCATGCAGAACTACAAGGGTTTTGCTGTTTTTGTATACGCAGCTTTTTCGTCTATAATGCACATTTTATGAAGTTACAGCATGAACTCAAGCTTGAGCTTAAGCTTGAGATACGACTATGAATACCGGCATAAACGATATCTTCATTTTTCGGTCGACCATTATATTAGACCTACTAGACCTGCCTACACCTACTCGCCTGAAGATAAATAATCAAAAAAATTAGCGTTCTATAATTTTGAAAAAAAATGAGGTTACAATTTTTCTAGCTAATAAAAATATAATATAATGCCTCAAAATAATTTTAGAATTGTTTAGTAGTTTTCAAATTTCAGTAAATTGTCTTTTTTCTAATGGTTTAATTAAATAAACGTCTTAATCAAACCCCAGTAATCGTACACATTTGCAAAGATGCTGAAAATCCACGAGGTTCATGGAGCTGGTTCTCTTGCAGCTAGATGTACTGAAGAATACAATCGAACTGTTCATAATGCAGCCAAGTTTTATCTACTTTTTTTACTCACCGGGAAACCATCTCTAATAGTGACTTCATCTCTTTGTGAACCATAGAATCTAATACAGAAACGAATAAAAACGTTGAAAAATTCGCAGAAAAATTATGTCAAAAGTTGATCAAAAGAAGAAAAAGCATGAATTTCAAATAGGTTTTAAACTAGAATCTATTAGAAGAAAATCATTCAAAAATTTTAAAGATAGTATCTAATTCTATGTTTGAAGTTTTTGGCTCCAAGAGAAGCTTTCTGAGATGCATTAATTTTTTATAGAAGTCCGGCTACTATTTTCACACCAATTTTTATTTTGAGCAGCATTTTTTTTTCTCAAAGAAAACCAGTTCAAGGCTTTTATAATTTTTGAATATTTTGAAGCAAATTTATCGGTCTTATTACTTAAAAACCTCATCAATCAGTATTTAATAAAAAAAATCAATTAAAATGTTTAATTAATTATAACTTGTATGAATGGCGTGCACATAATTCTAAGATAATTATAAGCTAAATTGTCTTACTGCACAATTGCTTTCCGTGCATTTGTCATTTATATAATTAAAGCAACAAAGGCGTAAACAACGTCAATCGTAATTACATTTCTACGACATTGAATAATTTCGCAAAAACAATTTGCGTTAAGTTATTACGAATGAATTAATAAAAGAAAAATTATTTACATGTGTGTATCATTGTACATAAATGATGTAAGCTTATAAATTACTAGCTGACCCGGCGAACTTCGTACCGCCTTAGCGTAAATTTGATGCACTACTTTATTTTGTATAGCTGACCTATCTTATGTATGCGTACCTATTCAATTTGAACTGGAATCTATAATATCCTCCATATAAAAATGAACACCTATTTCCCTGGTCTCGTCATACCCGAGAAGAACTTTACTAATTTTATTAAATATTGCCCTCCCAGTGCCCCCTCCACCCCGCCCGCCGCGATGCCCGGCGCGCTTTTCAGACTGCATCGCAAACAACGGCCACGGCGCTATAGCGGTTTTGTTTACTGTTTCAATTTTTTAATTGGTAATATCTTTTGAATGGAAACTCCAATTTAAATAATTTAAAAACTATTTTATAGGTACTTAAACGGTCTTGACCATAAAATAATTTATTTGGATAAGGATTAATATAAACACGTAAACAGCATGGTTTAAATTTGGTTAGCATTTTCATTAATGTTTCAAATGAAAAAAGTTGTTGTAGTGACATAACTACAATAGTTGGACATATGCTACCGCGGAGTTTTTCGTAGACATTATGATGTTCTTCAATATTGTTGTACATTATTTTGTTCTATCGCTAATAGTTTCGGCAGCGCATTCGACGAAAGACATTTTAAGACTCATTTTTCTACATTTTCGGTTACGTTGTTCAAATTTTACCAAGGATTTCTATTTTTTTTCAAAATGAAATGTAGCCTATGTCAAATAGGAAGAATGTAGCATTCTATTGGTGAAGGAATTTTTTAAATCGGCCCAGTACTTTTTGAGCTTATTCATTACAAACATACAAACATACAAATCTTTCCTGTTTATAATATTATTAGTGTAGATTAGTGTAGACTAGTGTAGATAATATTATGTTGACTTTAATGTTAGATTGGGTATATTACAAATTAATTATTAAAATTAAAGACAAACATTGTCTCTTCATCACGGATGCAATGAATCATAGTTAGTAATCGTAATCCAGATTTGGTATTAGAGAGCTCCTATTTACAGCAGCGGTGAAGGTATGAGGTTATATGCCCCTTTAAAAGTGTTAACGTAGATAAATAAACATTCTTTTTGTTGTATTTCTTGTAGGCAAACTCAACCCTAAATCATGTGATAAAGTAAAAGTTTTTAATCTCGTCTCAACAATACGAAGTTAAAACAACAAAGTTACTTTGTTATAGATAGACACTTTATAAAACCGTAGTAAACTACATACGTTTACCTAATAAAATGTTTCACTCTCTTTCTGTCTCTGTTTTAAACAAAAAAATTATAAAATCGACTTGACCAGTCAGCCCTAATAAAAAAAATGCAAACATTAATTTATTTTAATTTAATTTATTGCAAATCAATTCTAGAGCCAGCTGGATGCTTTTGAAAAAATGGGAAAAAAGCTTATGACTTGCAACATTTCCTTGGCAACAAGGAAAAGCTCTTATTTGGGATGCCACATGTCGTAATACAATGGCCAAAGCATATTTGAAGACAACCAGTGAAAAAGCTGGTGTAGCTGCGCGTCTAGGGGAAAACCAGAAGAGAGCAAAATGTCATGAGTTAGAGTCACGTTATATTTCAGTTCCTTTTTCTGTTAAGACTTTTGGTCCAAGGGGTGATGATTTTAAATTGTTAGTAAAGCGGATTGGTAAGAAAATCCAAGCCAAGGCTAATGAAAAATTGTTCCACCTGCTTTTTGACCCAAAGAAATAGCCTGGACTGTACAAAGAGGCAATGCAGCACCAGTCTTGGCAACAATTCCCTCGTCAACAAATTTTGACAAAATTTGTTATATTTGTTAATAACTTTAAATTGATTATTGTATTAAATGTAAAAAATAATTATTATTTTCAAAAGTCAAATATAAAAATTTTTATAAGAATTTTAACCCACGACACAACCAAGATACAGAAAGCAAATTAACAAATCTAAGACAAAAAAAGCCAAACTTGATTAGAATTCGTCTTTTAATTTGATTTTATTTTGTCTTGTGATACGAGGTAACACTTGTGTTTTTTGTATCAAATGTAATTTATTTTTGAGCCTAACTGTCATTGAACTATTTTAGCAAATAATTGTTTGTGTTAAAGACTCTCTGTAATAACTCAGACGATCTCAGCCCGTGCCATCTATCTATTTTTTTAATAAAATGAATTAGCGTTACTTTATCGCTCATCTTTCCTGTGTTAGATGACTTGACGCACAGAGTAAATGCAATATATTTTTGTGACCTCGTAAAAAAATTTAAAAAAATACTAAGATTAAGATTAGAAATAGGGTGTTATATGCACTGCAACCTGTTAGTCTATTGTGCTCTCCTTTCTTCAGCTGTTCGAAATGTCTCAGTTTATAGTTCTCTATCCATCTCCAAAGCTGTGATAAATGGTAGCAGCTGAGATGGCTTTAAAGACGGCGTTCGATCCAATATGTATTCCTGTTGTGCTCTCCTTTCTTCAGCTGTTCGAAATGTCTCAGTTTATAGTTCTCTATCCATCTCCAAAGCTGTGATAAATGGTAGCAGCTGAGATGGCTTTAAAGACGGCGTTCGATCCAATATGTATTCCTGCCTTAGATGTTCTCTACGTTGGATTCTAATAACGACGTATTCTGTTACACGGTCCTCCGAAATTTCCTTTTCTTTCTTGCAAAATCTGCATTCGTCATTATCTTCTACGCCAAGTCTTACCACGTGCTGTGACGATGCGAAGCTAATTTTTAGTAATATTCAACTTTAAACCTTGCGTAGTCAAAGTCTCTAAGAAATTTCTTAGAATGTTTCAAACCAGGAAAATTCAGACAGCGTTTTGATTTGTTTGGCTCTTACTTTATTTTGACCCTTTTTATGTAGGTGTGCTTTGTTAAACCACAAAACGGTTCTGGCCCTACAAAGGAGGTTAATGCTCTCTCTCTTAGAAGCTTTCTTGTTTCTCTCTATTCCCGAGTGTCCGAATATTCAAACAAAACAAACATTGTTATCCTTGCCCAGTTTATTTAACTTGCCTCGGCATTTCCATGTCATTTGGAAGCTGATGGCATAGAAGCTTAGTGCTTTTATGGATGCTTGACTATTGGTGTGAATTGCTTTTTCACGTTTTTATTAGTATCTTTCTAAGTTGAATTCTATACTTTTTTTGATTGCGTGTATTTCCGCCTGAAAGATGCTTGGGTATGTTTCCATTGATTTTAAATATCTGGTTCTAGGACCAATTACTCCTGCTACCCGTGTCCTTGTGCGTCTTTGAGCCGTTCGTATACCATTTTATAATATTTCTTTTAAACTCAATCGTCTCTGTTCTTTAATTTTACAATAAACATTTTTCAGCAGACATTTTTTTTCACAATTTTGTCACCTGGAAAGTTTAGAAATAAAATGCACTCCGTCAGAGATGCCCAAGCTCTCTGATATTAGATTCTTTCATATTTGGTGCCTTCCTTAGTAAGTCTAAAAATAGCTTTGCCCGCTGTTCTTGCTATCACTAGATGTAAAATTGTCAGCTCTGTAAGAACTTTAAGTGCCACAATAGAGCACGTTTTTAAAGCTTTTTCAGTTTTGGCTGTAAAGAGGGAGTGATATGTTCAGCTCTCTTCTTCTTATCACCTTTCTGTTGGAGAGGTGAGTTTTTTGTGTCCTCTTTTTTTTTTCTTGGAGAACCTGCTTTCTGGCCTTCTAAGATGCAATGCCCTGATAAGAAAAACATAGGTACTTTCCGACATTTGCTTTACTAAGTCCATGGCTTAGTGGATCATCCGGTCCGATTGTATTTTTATAAAAAACCTTGGAGTTAATTTTTTTTTACTTAAATATTTGTAAATTTGTAAGACTCTTTTATTCTAATCTTACGTTTTGCCAAATTTTAACAATTAAATTGAATTAAATAACAGTTAACTCTTTCTCCATAATTAATTTGTCAGGATGTCTATGTTCTACGATTATTAGCCTTAATTATTCACTCGAAAACAGTGTACAGAATAGCAACAGCTAGCTACATTATCATCAACAATCTACTTCAACTCACCCCTCTATATTCATAGTTAGAGAAACGCTTGAGCAGTCAGACGGATCAATTGGGCGACACATGAAACATATTTACACATAATGTACCTGTCAATAATACCTGTAAAGTAACTCACCGGGGGCTTTTCTCCCCCTCGCAGGATTCTCTTCCTCTCGAACTGATTGTGGACGACATCACCAGGCTCATTGGACTTGGACAACCACTCTATGGACTCGATTGACTCAATCTTCACCCCTTTTCTTTAGCATCGTGTTCTCAATGATGTCTTCACTGTTTCGGTACCTGGTTCGGGAGCAACGTGGACGGTGTCGCTAGGCCTCAATCACATTACGCGAAATAGACTGGCCAAGAATAATACGTAATAGGAAAAGGTATAAAATAAAGATTAATGAGTGAAGAACCTAAGGACATTACGCATTACCCCGTCATACCAGCAAAAGGGAAATCCACAACCTTTTTATACACTGATAGGAACATAACCATAGCGGTTAACAGGCTCCAGCCCACCCCTCTACCTCTTCGCCTCCGTTCGAGGAAGTAGAGAACCAGGATAGCAATCTGTAAATGTCTACAGACGTCATGGGAGTACCACCTCAGTCTGAAATGAATTAACACATAGACCGTACCCCAGGTATTAAACTATAGTTTCTGCCGTGGATATTTCATATTAACATATTGATGTTTATCAATATAACTTTACTCATTATTCCTCCGAATTCAGGGAGACAGCACTGAATTCACAATTATACCACAAAACAACACATGATCAACAAGATCAACAGGTTAACTATCTTTCTCTTTCAATAAACAATTAACAGTTTAAATATCCATAATACTGCCCGTCCGACTGCTCTGACGCCCGGCTCAGTTTTTACTAACTGGCCTCTACCACCACCTTTCCAGGAATGCTAAGCCGATGTTCTCCCTCTTTTACTTAAGATGCCATATAGCCCTCATCGAGGTCATTTAATTATACAAGCGATTTAGCGCCTTATTGGCTTAATTTTACTTACAAAAAATAACAATAAATTATTATAAAATCAAAAACTCTCACACATATATATATATATATATATATATATATTTATATAATATATATATATATATATATATATATATATATATATTGTTAAAACGACCTAGTAGCACCAAAAACTAATTGAACGTCTTGGCACCCAGAAATTCAAAGAGAGAAAATGGTCAAGTAGCACCTCATATATATTTAATTTATATATACGCTCGAGCACCGTATATATTTTAGGATAGTCAGGTAAAAAACTAGATGACCAGATGTTTTTTTCAGACCCTTATTTAGCCGTTTCCATTGTCATACCGTTAGTTTTAAGAATTTAATGTTCAATGTGTTGAACATTTAATGTTACATTATCAATTTAGGTCTGCTATTTGGCATTGTTTCAAATAGAAACAATAAAATATTTTCATGATAAACATAACAAACTAGAAAACACAGCTTTTCATAATTTATGGATCTGTGTCTGTAGAGTATTTTTTTTTATCATAAACAAACAATAAATATAATGAAAAAATTAAACGTTTTATGAAACTTAATTAGTTTTTCAAACTAAATATGACAGAAAATAAAATTTAATTATTTGTAAAAATTGTTCTAAAACTGTTTTTACGATTTATTCATGTCAATGTATAAATATACAGTTATTAAAGCTTTTGTTTAAAACATGATTTTTAGCAAGAGGTGACGGTAGGAAGTGAACATTAAACCTGAAATGATTTATTTAATATGAAGTCTTTTATGTTGATTATTTATAACTATAACTGAAAATTACAATTTAAAAATTATATATTGCAATACTGCATTGGTCAATTGACTTTTCTTGCAAATTGCAGCGTGCTTTCTTTGAAGATTAAGTTTCCTTCGGCTTAAAAGAAAAGTTACAAAATTTATTAAAGAAATTGTATTGCAGAGCAAACACGAATTTACAAATTAAATTAAAGAAATCCTTACAAAAAAAATTGTCAATTTATCAATAATCCATTTATTTCAATTTTTAGATTCAATTTTAAATTAAAATTGTTTTTCTTATTTTTTTCAAAAGAGAAAAAATATTAGGTCATGTAGGTCTTTCTAGCAATATGAACAGAGCAGAAAATCTTACAATATCCAACTTTTTTTTTAATACAAATCATTTTATTTAATCTTAATTTTAGGAAAAAATAATGCTTATTGTCTTAAAATAATCTCTTAAGAAAAGCTTATTAACTTATGGTTTTGTAAATAAAGTATTTTTAACAATTTTTATATCAATGAAACTAAAACTTTAAAATGTTTGCCAGTTTCAAAGCTTATTTTTTCAAAATTTGAGCTTTGTACAACTTTTTTTTTGTCAGTTGCTTTTTTGAGAGAGGAAAAAATTATCATTCATGTATCAATCAATAAGTTTTCTTATTTTTCATTAGTTTAAATTTTTTGTAATACAATCAATAATTTAAAAATAATTAGTTAGTAATAGTACATTTTTCACATTGTCTTTATTTTACGTGCCGTTTCAAATGTTGAATTTTGCTTTTTATTTGAGCTACACTTTGCCAAGTTTTCAAATATTTTTTAATAAACAACTTTTTTGCCTAACCTATGCGAAAAGTGTGCTATTTCGAGAGATTTCGGTCCGTGCTCGTAGCGGGCCAACATGTGTGTCGTTCGTATCAAGAGACTTTTTGCAAAATGAAATAAGTCTAAAAAAATGTAAAAATAAAAAAAAATCAAATTAAAATACTAAATAAGGTGGGGTTGAGACTATTTGTGAGAGTAGTAAATTTTTTTTATGTTGTAGGTACCGGCTTCAACGCTTTTTTTAACTTATTTATAGCCAATTGACACTTTTCCGTTTAAAAATGTGCATGTTTTTGTCGGCAAAAATCAAATCCAACAACAACTGGTCCTTGCATTTTATAAATTTTATGTCTGCTTTTATCTCAGATTTTACCCAACATCCCAACTGCAAGAAATTTAAGATCGGGAAACGGGCCCACCAGGCGGGCACTCGGACCACGTCTATTGTATTGTATAATAAAAGTCAGTCATTTTGATAATTGACAAAAGGAAAAAGCTGGCATGTCCTATAACATTAGAATCTTTCCTACCATAATCTCAGCTTTCACCCAACTTTTTTAAAAGCTTTTATGAACAAATACAATCGACCACGGCTATCTTATCACAGATGTTTCGCACATTTGCAGATGCATAGAATACAGTAAGGATGTTGGGTAAAAGTTGAGATAAAAGCAGACATAAAATTTATAAAATGCAAGGACCAGTTGTTGTTGAATTTGATTTATGCCGACAAAAACATGCTCATTTTTTGAAACAAAAAAGTGTCAATAGATTATAAATCACTTCGTTGACACCGGTACTTACAACATGAAACAATTTACTACACCCACAAATAGTATCAGCCCCACTTTATTTAGTATTTTGATTTTGCTTTTTTACATTTTTGCGTTTTAACAATTTTTTAAATTTATTTCATTTTGCAAAAAGCAATTATTCTGAAAATAAACGATCGTTTGGAGCTGCATCATAATATGCTTTACATCAAGGAAAAACACTCAAGGATTTAATAGACCTTATTATTTATTTGATATGTAAAGAAGATGAAATTTTTGAAAAAGAATTTTTAAAAAATTCTAAAGGTTTATTAGATGAACTTAAACTGCTACGTAAAATAATTCAGCAAAATTGGGGACGTTTAGTTGGCAGTCTTGCTCTAAAAATACAAGTAAATCAACAAATTACTCTAAAAAACTACTTCCCCTTACCGAAGATGTTATGAAACTCAGAAATTATTGTATAGAAAAAGCCGTAAATGCTGTAGATCTTTTAAAAAATGAAACTAATATTATGCAGTACCGAATTCTTGTAGAGGTAACATTTATTTTACTCCTTTTACACAACAGGAAAAGAGTTGGAGATATTCAGTATATCGAACTTGCTGAAGTTACTAGATCAGAAATGATAGAACAAAGTGACGAAATTTTGCAGAGTCTAAGATCGGCAGAAAAGATGTTAACAAAACTTTACAAAAAAATTCATACGGTAGGAAAAGGCTCGAAAGATTTGTTAGTGCTTATACCAAGAGATATTCAAAAATTTGTAAATGCTTTATTAACAGATAGGTACAAATATATAGATTCATCTAATAAATATTTTTTTCCTAATTGCAATAGCACCGTTGAATGGATAAAAATGGATAGACTTGCTCAATAATAAAATTGGTCAAGTAGCATGATTTATGGGTCACACAGAAAAAACTCATCGAGAGTTTTACAGATTACCAAGAGATGTATTAATGATTGCAAAGGTCTCAAAAATTTTATTAAAACTAAAAAAAGGCGAACTTATCAACTGTAAGAACAAGCGAATGGATGAAATTGATATCCAAATTGATGAACCAGAGTTTTCGGATTCTAACTCTGAAAATGAAGAAGCAATTGCAACAAAAGAATTTAAAATTTCTGCATCTACAAGTAGTATGTTTCATTTTTCACTAGTTTTGTATTTATTTAAATAGATGTATTTTTTTAACTAAATTTTTTATATTTTTGTGCACAGAAAGAACTAACAGTACTTCAAACCAAAATATGGATGAGCCTGGCACATCAGCGACTTTAGATAGGGATGAAGCAAATGAAAATTCTCCGCCAAACAAAAAACGACATGTCTCAAAAAAGAAAAAATGGTTTGCAGAGGAAACAATGTTGATTAAACATCATATGGCAAAATAGCTTAAAAACGACTCATTATATCCATCATCAAAAGAAATTTCTTTGTTTATTAAAAAATATTTGAAAATTGAGCGAAGTGTAGCTCAAATAAAAAGCAAAACTCAATATTTGAAACGTCACAAATAATAAAGACAAGGTACAAATTGTATTGTTACCAACTAATTAATTTTATGTTATTGATTGTATTATAAAAAATTAAAACAAAAAAAAAATAAAAAAAAAATTATTAACACATGATTTGATAATTTTTTCCTCTCTCAAAAAAACAACTAAAAAAATTTTTATAAAGCTTAAATTTTAAAAAAATAAGCTTTAAAACTAACAAACATTTTTAAATTTTAGTTTTATTGACATAAAAAGTGTTAAAAATACTTTATTAACAAAACCATAAATTAAAAAAACCTTTTTTTTTGGCAGATTGTTTCAAACCAATACGCATTTTTTTTTTCTAAAATTAACATTTAATAAATTGATTTGTATTGAAAAAATGTGTTCGATATTGTAAGATTTTGTGCCTTAAATAATCTACTTTTAGGCACGGTTTTCTGTTTTAATTTTATTTGTATGAAATTTGTGGTATTGGTATAAAAATTACCTTTAAAGCAAGTCTATATCCATCATCAAAAGTATAAAAACTCATTTCAAAAGTAACTGACAATTGAAGTTTAAAAACATATTTTTTGAAACATTTGTTCTCAGTTTCTGTCATGTATTGTTAACATAATAAAACTATTGAAATAAAATTGATTTTATGACATGATAATTTTTCCACTCTTAAAAAAATTAGAAAAAAAAATTTTAATTTTAAACTAAAACTTTTTCTTTGAATAAGGTTGATATAAATTTAAACAAGATATAATCACTAACTTGGTTTTTGCAAATTTTTCAATTTTAATTCAATATAATGATATTCGTGCTCAAGAATTTTTAAAGAGATTTTCTTGTTTTTTAAGGATTCGGTTTTAAACTTGCATTTTCAACATTACTCTTTTGATGTATTTAACTTATTTCAGTTTCAGTTATTTCTTATGTACAATGTTCAATAAATAGTTAAATTCGTAAATAATCCACGCTAAGACTATTTAACAAGTAAATTAGCTCAAATTGTATGTTTCTCGAATGCTTACGTTCTAAGGTCACATCTTGCTAAAAAGTATTTTATCTTTAAAAAAAAATTAATATTTTATTAAAAATTATTTTTATGGTTTTGCCTTAAATAAATTCAATAATCAAATAAATTCGGTAAATTGGTTAAATTTAATAAAAGCTTTGTGTAGTATAATTGATTAGTTCTTTTGAATACTATTTATTGTTCGTTTATAATAAAATCAAAATATTCTAATATTTTCTTCACGATAAAAGCTGCCTGATAGCTCGAAATTGGGGCTCTGTCATTATACTACATGCGTGCCCTTGGAGGTGCCACACTGCCACTACGTCTCAGCCATATTGTATGAATATCTGGTGCCTGATAGAACAATTATACTTCTGCCACCCGCGAGTCGCCACAAGCGCCCTCTGCATACTATATGGCTTCACTAAAATCTTGTTTTTATACACTAGGGGTCCATGCAGCACCATTGGGAAACTTGGACTACAGGCTCCCAAGGTGTTAAGCAGTTCAAATATGCCTTCAAACGTTCTGGCACCACAAAGTGGTGCCACAACGTATATATAGGTGCCACTTCGACTATATATACCCAAATTTGGTGCCTGAACGTACAATTTCCTATATATATATATATATATAATTTATATTTATTTCAGCCAATATTATTAAAAGTGATGTTTGTTAAGTTTATTGCTTATATACACTTTTATGTTATCTATATACAAAATATACATACGATATCTAATAGTTTAAAATCTAATTAGTCTTGTTATTAGTTTATAACCATATTCTTACTTATTAAAAAGTTTTGATTAAGTATGAATAGATAATCAATATTATAAGTATCCCAATAAATTTCTTTCAAATATTCTGCGGTTGATTGATATTAATGTAGTTTACTGCAATTGATCCGTTTCCAATTGAAAAACAAAGTAAAGTTTGCCATAACAAAATTAAATTTGAGTTGACTTAATTCAGCTGTAAAATATTTGTTAACTAACAATGACAAACAGAATCATAAGCTTTTTTCATGAAAAGCACCCAAAATGATATTAAAGGTTTTTCTATTGTTGTGTTCACTGTTGAACAAGATAAAGACATATTTTAAGTTTCTAAAATTTTGTTAAACATAAGGCCGATATAAAAAACGCAAATTTTGATAAAAACTGTAAGAATTCACTTTTTATACATTTATTAATATAAATTATTTAAGTCAAAACGGCTTTAATATAATATTGGAAAAAGGAGAGATAGCTGAGTAGAGTTTGCGCAGAGTGCTTAGCTGAGAGATGATACTATTGCCGTAAAGGCAGTAGACAGCGGTCAGCTGGTAGTTCTAGTAGAAGTGTTGAGTCGTCTAGTGCGGTACTCGTGCATAGTCAAGTCAAGTCGAGAGAACGGGAGTGATAGTTGTCTGTACACTCGAACGAATATAAATTGTTATTGTGTGCAAATTAAGTGCGAATGTGGTGTCTTAACATTTCTGTTTCAGTAACCTAGCCAGGTGATGGATCCTACCTTTTTCTAATAATGTAGCTGGTTTGGCCATAACAGCTAGGTTTGAGTACTGAAACGACTTGCTCTAATCTTAGGAAAAAGCACATGTAAGACTTTATTTCATTATATTGATTATTATGATGCATGCGGTTACATCTATGTCATTATTGGCATACTTGTTTTTATTAAAGAGCATGCAGATTATTTGTGTCAGAATTGACACGGTTGTTATTGTTTATTGTTGCTCTTTATGTGAAATGATTAAGAATGAAAACCTACAGCAGAGAACTAGTTCTGCTCTTGCGCCGGTCTTTACTATTACAATTATTATTTATTATTTATTATTTGGCTCTCGACGCCGATTAGCATAATTCCTGTTTTTCGGTTGAGATCTAGCATCTCAGATTTCTTAAAAAGATTGGAGAGATCTTTAAAGCCAGATTTGGTGCTGCCGCCAAGGCCGGTACCTTGTTGCTGAAAAGGGTTGTAAGTGGCAATGGAAGGTTGCAGTGTTCTTATACCTTTCAATAATTCTTTTAATATTGTTTTTATTATCTTCGCCGGAAACACTGTAGCCAATGGCCATCTAGGTTCAATTACCTGGGTGCAAGCTTGAGAGTAAGAAACCTTCATAACTTCTCACATTGGTACCGAAAATAATAAATAGGTTAAAAAATGGAGAAACAGAGGGAATCCGCCAAAGTCCATGGAGTCCGCTTCATATGATAGAAACAGCGAAGCCACCGTAGCAGAGGATGCACTTCACAAGGCTGGAATAGAGGAAGGTTGTCTGGCAGAGACAAGCCCCCGGTGAGTTCCTTGATAAGTATTATTGACAGGTACATTATGTGTGAATGTGTTTCATGTATGGTTAATCTAATCCGTTCAATTCGTTCGAGGCAGTTCTTAACGGCGGTCACAAAGGGGGTGAGTTGTAGTAGATAGTTGATAATGATGTAGTCTGTTAATCTTGTATTTATTCAGTATTTAAGTTGTTTTCATAATCAGACAAAAATGTGATGAAACAACCTAACAATTATTGTATTTTAATAAAACTAGGTAATTTAATTATATGAATTTAATTAATCCAGCGCCTTCACCATTATTCTTATGCAAATTGCGTCAAAAAAACACCCCTTACAAAACTTTTTGAAAGTTTGTAAATAATTTCATCAAAACCTAGACTCTTACCAGTTTTAGATTTGGTCAAAACATCATCTGATAACGTTTCTCACAACAAAACCAAACTATAACTTAAAATTACTTACTCAGGTCCTGTCTCGTCATTCAAGCTTTCCATCTAATAATTTCTATACCACTCCACCATGGGATACCAAACACGAGGTGATCATGCAGTGTTGTTTGTTTAGTTCAGCTTCATCTTTAACGTGAATATACTATTAGTCCAGTCATTACGTACATTCAAAAAAGAAAATGAATTTGCGCTTCTAATTTTTTAATATGTTGTAGGGGATACCTAGAAAAGCTTAACTTGAGATTGTCGACCAAGCTTTCCTAGGAGCTTTCGCCGCCATCTTGAAAAAAGGGGTAAAATTTGTTTCTCGGCAATAACTCGGCTATCCGATAAGATTTCAAAAAATTTTGTGGGACACTTTTTGTAGCTTTCTTTGTGCTCTACAATAACGCCTGAATCATTTTTAGCGTATCATGCATCGTTATCGAGATATCGATCGATAAAGTCAAAAATTTAGGACACAATTTTTGTTTTTTGCTTTTTTTTTCTGTGGGTCTTAATAAATATGAAAAATTGTGAAATTTAAACTTGTAGAGCATATTCAGACCTACAATTTCCTTCTTGGATTTTTTTATGTTGGACAAAAATTACGATCTCCAGCGCGCCGCAAAGTCGGTGAATCCACACTCAGCGTCGAGCGAGCTGCTCGCTCGGTTGTGTCTGGATGTCGAATCGAATGGGAAATTGTTCAGGAAATTGAGGGGATAAAAAATAAGTACATAGAGCAACAAATTAAGGATCACACAATAGTAATTTATTAAACAAATAATTTGTTTGTGCAGTAAAAAAAAATATTTTTTTACAATACAAAATAAACAAAACAAAATAAACGGAAAGAATAGTATATTACACCACAAGGGACAAAAGTTGAATTTTCGGCCCTGCGCACCATAATGCCCGAGGTGAAGCCGAGGGCATCATGGCGCGCAGGACCGAGATTTCAACTTCTGTCCCGCGTCGTGTATACGATTTTTCTTCATACCTCGGTCGAAAGTACGTACTTTTATTTTTAATTTTATTTTTTTAACTTTAAATGCTGATAGTTTTTGATGCCTGCCGCGACAATTGCGGCACGAGCGAAGCGAGTGTTGCTGGTCATATAACATAGTTACGAGTATAAATCAACACGATGAATTCTTTCTTCCCGCTATTATAGGGAAGAAAGAATTTCATCTTACAGGGACTAAAAGTTAAACTTTCGTCTCTGTTATTAGGGACGAAAGTACGTACTTTCGACCGAGGTATGAAGAAAAAATATTTTTTTCTGCACTCGAGACACGAACGATGGACTTTTTTCATGTTTTTTTTCGCTTGGATGGTCCAGGCTGAAGATCTTCGTCCTCCGTAAACTCTTCGAGTTGTTGTGTATTTGAAACGTTGGAAATGATGCTGATTCGATGAGAGCATCGTCATCATCATCGTTACAGACATCGTCGTCGTCGTCAAGCAAAATGTCGACTCTGTTCAATATATGATTAAAGGTTTGCATTTTTTTATTAACGGGATTAATGGAGAACAGAGGAACAATGTTTCTTTTAGCGAACCAAACAACGACTGACTGTTATTTTTTCATAACGACCGCTGCTAGCCTTGTCAGCTTGTCTTTTTTTTTCATTCACCCTTCATTTGTTAATACATACACACTCACACACACACACAATCTCTCAGTTTTCTTGCGCTCCTTCAATACGATATACTAACTTGAGCGCGCTTGACGCTGAGCGTGGATTCACCGACTTTGCGGCGCGCTGGAGATCGTAATTTTTGTCCAACATAAAAAAATTCAAGAAGGAAATTGTAGGTCTGAATATGCTCTACAAGTTTGAATTTCACAATTTTTCATATTTAATAAGACCCAAAGAAAAAAAAAGCAAATAACGAAAATTGTGTCCTAAATTTTTGACTTTATCGATCGATATCTCGATAACGATGCATGATACGCTAAAAATGGTACGGGCGTTATTGTAGAGCACAAAAAAAGCTACAAAAAGTGTCCTACACAAATTTTCGAATCTCATCGGATAGCCGAGTTATTGCCGAAAAACAAATCTTAAGCGTTTTCGAAGATGGCGGCGAAAGCTCCTAGGAAAGCTTGGTCGACAATCTCAAGTTAAGCTTTTCTAGGTATCCCCTACAACATATTAAAAAATTAGAAGCGCAAATTCATTTTCTTTTATTTGCCTTTTTTTCGGACGAAATGACTGGACTATATAGCATCTATAAACATAAGTTTAACGATACATAAAATTGTTTTCAAATTTTTATTAAAAAACTGCTAAATTTTCTAAACTTTTTTAAGGATTTTAGAATTTCGTTTGAACACAAGTGTTAGAAGTGTTGCTTGAAGCTGTTAGTATAAAGTACAGTAATAACGGTTTATTTTTAGCTCTTAAATGCAGAGTAAATAAGATTTAGAGCTCTTGTAATTTTGGCTTTGCTTGGCAGAAAATGGTGTAAATCTTCTTGTTTAGCGATTCACGTGTTTTCCGATTCTAAAACACCATTTCATAAAGTTCGCATAACATAAGACGTTTGGTTTATTTTGTCAAAATGAAAGATTGCTGCTGGATTTATTGCGTAAAAATTAATGCTTGATGTTGGCTTTTTTGAGAGAGATCAGAGTTTTATTTAAGCAAATAAATTATGACAATATTTAACAAAATAATAAAACTAAATAAATTAAAGGTGAATTCTAATAGACTAGCACAAGTATGGTCAAGATATTTTATAAATACTTTAAATATTAATTAACGACTAATTTAAGTAATGGTGCAAGTTTATAATTTTATAATAATTTATATTCATATTTAAAGTAAAATACGCCAATAAAGCACTAAATAACTTGTACAATTGAATAACCTCAATGAGGGCCATATGGCATCTTTAGTTAGAGAGAGAGAAATGGGTTTCAGCATCGCTGAACGAGTTGAGTAGCAGTTAGTGAACTGAGAGTGATGATGACGTTTGAAAAAAGATCTTCGAGGGGTCAGTCGGACTATTATGAATAGACTATTATGAATATTTGAACTCTTAATTGCTTATTGAAAGAAAAAAATAGTTGAATGTTTTGTTTTGTGCTGTAATTGTAAATTTAGTGCTGAGTTTTTGAATTCAGAGGAATAATGAGTTAGGTATTATTAATAAGCATAAATATGTATTAAATATGTTAATATGAAACATCCACGGCAGAAACTATAGTTTATGCCAAAAGAAAGGTCTATGTGGCATTACATTTCGACTGAGAGTGTACTTCTATGACGTCTGTAGGCATTTACAGATTGCTATTCTGGCTTTCTACTTTCTCGAAAAGTGACGAAAAGGTAGAGGGGTGAGCTGGAGCCTGTTAACCGCTATGGTTATGTTTCTGTCAGTAGATAAAAAAGTTGTGAATTTTCCTTTAGCTGGCATGACGGAATATTGCGTAATGTCCTCAGGTTCTTTACTTATTAATCATTATTTTATACCTTTTCTTATTACACATTACTCCTGACTAGTTTATTTTGCATAATTAGAATGAGACCTAGCGACGCCGTTTACGTTGCTCTCGAACTAGGTACCAAAATAATAAAGACATCATTGAGAACATGAAACTAAAGAAAACAGGTAAAGATTAAGGTAGTATTCTGCGAGGCAAAAAAAACCCTCTAGGAGTTACTTTACAGGTATTATTAACAGGTACATTATGTGTAAATATGTTTCATGTGTCACCCAATCAATCCGTCTGACCGTTCGAGCGTTTCTATAACAATGAATATAAAGGAATGTGTTGAAGTAGATTGTTGATAATGGTTGTTGCTACTTTGTACACTGTTTTTAAGTAAATTTTTAATGCTATTGATCGTAGAAGATATACATCCTGACAAATTTATTATAAAGAATAGTGTTATTTACTTCAATTTAATTGTTAAAGTTTAGCAAGACGTAAGAGTAAAATAAGTAAGTCTTACATAATTTTTCTTTGTATTTGCTTATGCTTCCATTAGTGTAATTATTTATTCAACTTTCTTGTAGTATTTTACTTTTCTTTTGTGTGTTATTCATTCTTTTATTGTCACTACTACAGAGATATACCCTTTCGTCCGATTTTATATGTTTGATATTTTTGAATGCTTTATCATTAGTCAATTACTGTGGCAGCCGGCTGCTGCTACATATTTGTATTTCTTTTCTTTATCTATTTCAAAATTGCCATTTCACCTATTGTCATCTCAGTTTTTTGTTGTTTTTCTTATCTTTTGTATTTTTTTCTTTATTTATCTTTCTTTCTCTTTTTTTTCTTCTTATGAAATTTTATGATGCCACAATTTTCTAATTTTTTTATTCTTTATCATCCACTTTCTTCCTTATTCTGTCTCTTGTTGTTTTTATCTTTGCCTATAGACTGTTAATATTTTGTACTTTTCTCTCTTTATAGTTATTTTGTTTTCCTTTACACTTTTTTATTTTTCATATATTTTTACTTCTTTTTTTGTTTCTCTGCCTTTTTCTCTGTCTACTATTTACTTTATTGCTGCTATTATACCTGTTTTGGTCTTTCTTTTTTGTTTTATTTTATGTAATTGCATAATATACATTTTTATTTTTTGCTCATTCTGCTTTTTTATTCTTTCTTTTCTTTCTCTTAAATCCATTATTATTACTTCAAATTCTTCCACAAATTTTCAAAATTTTTCGTTTTTTATTTCAACCGCGTCTCAAAATATTATCTTTATTTCTTTTGTTTTTTGTCTACTCAATTTTTTTTTGTTTTTTTTATTCTATACGTCGTATCTAAGTGATTTGTTTAAGCCAAAAATAAAAAAATTTTCTTTTATTTTGTTGATTTTAATTTAATGGTTTTTGACCAATTTGCGCTTATTTCTATTAATAAATAATTTTTCAAAACACTATTTAAGTAAAGGTACTTACTTTTTGATAATTAAAGTTTTTTTCTTGCTCCACCCGCCGAATGTACGCTCTTTCTGGCCGCATTTTACGCCAGAATAAGCGACTTTTCATGGCCTACATTTTCTAGCCGCTACCATAGCAACACAACCACAAAAGTCATTATGACCGAACTGTTAAACGTTAAACTAAAAGAAATTCGGCGGGTGGAGCAAGAAAAATAGTATACGACCTACGGCCAGAAATTTGGATGCTCCGGCGTATGTGATATGATGACCGAGGCTTCGCCTCGGTCATCATATCACATACTCCAGGAAATCCAACTTTCTGGCCTTAGAACGTAATATATTATTTCTACAACAACATCAATAAATGTTTACGCAAAAGTGTAAACTGAATCATAAGAAGCTACATTTTGAGCTGAATTTTATTTTGCATCGGTTGCAAGGCAAGTTGCTAGACAACAAATGCAATATGAAATATTTTGTGTTCGGTCTGCTGTTTTTGATAACAAAAATTAAGGTGACTTAAAGAAAATAACGCAGAACGACTAATGTCATCAGTTAGTTACAGTTTGTGCTTTACAAATAATTTCGTAATTACTTCTAAGAAATCAGATAATTAATATGGAAAGTGATAGTGATAATGATTTGGAATTGACACCTCCAAGTATAACAGAAGCAGCAAATTTAAGAACACTAGATTTGTTACCGGACACGTCGAAGAAAATGTACACACGGGCTTATAAGCAATTTTTGGAGTGGAAAAGAGATCGAACACTGCTGTCCAGGCTCTGCTAATGAATAGATAATTTCGGATTTTCATGGTCCAGCATATCCAATATCTGCATATTTGTTTTTATAATTGTCGTTGTCGTAGAAAAAGTATAGTATGCAACTCGCACAAAATAGCAATTTTGCACTCGTTTGAATTGCAAAGTTTCAAACTCGTGCAAAATTTTTTGCACGAGTGCATTTTGTGCTTGTTACATAATATAATAATATGACATTGTTTTGCTTATAAATTATTAGGATTTGCTTATCATTAGATATGAATAATCTAAAGTTATCTAAAGCGGTAATAAATTTTTCGTCTAATGATTTTTCTAGATTTAGATGATATCGCTCGTCAATTGTTTAAATTTGTCAGTATATATGACTATTATTATTAGTTATACTGTATATTAGTCAAATATATAGTGCGCTTATAAATTGTTTAGATCAAGCCTTGCCATTTTTGATTAGTTCTGACGATATCATACACAAGCTTTTGACATTTGCGAGAAAAGACAATAAAAATTTGTCAAGCTAAATTACACAAGAAGACTTGATCCGAAACTAGATCTAAATAATTTATAAACGTATGTTAGAAGTCTTATTACCGTTTTTGATGTGGTTTTTTTTATTTGAAGGTCGTAGCTAGCAAGAGTGTTATAATTCATAATAAAAAAAAATTGGTTCAAGTTCTTAAAATTTATTTAAGTTTTTTGGTGGTTGATAAATGAGTTTCTCACCAACTTGCAGCATGGACTTTTTGAAATAATCTCATTTGGGGTTTTTTCAAATTTAAGTTTGAATAAATTTAGCAGTTATTATTCCTTTCACCATAAATAAATAAATTATAAAATAAAATTTTTAGATTTTTTATGTTTAAGTAATCAATAAAATACTTCTATTTTCTTTTTTTCGGTATTTCACTAAACTTTTGGGTGAACTGACGCTGCTTTCCCGAACAGACAAATAATTCCCCACACTGATCTACGTTTATAAGCGTTAAAACTAGGAATGTTGCCACTTGTGCATCCCTCAAGTGCTGTCTTTGAGAGAACTTTTCAAGTAGAACGAACATCTTGCCATGCCAATAAAATACAATTTTGTTATAACAAAGTTTCAAAACTGGTCTGACATTTAGCACAATGTCCTTAAATGTTTTGTAAAAGATACAAAATCCTTGATGTTGACCTTTATTGCATCCACCTTTTACCTACTTATTGTTTAATTACAAAAAATCTTTAATACTAAAGCTTAGGATTTTCTACCAACATTAGCTTAAATTTTTAATTATTAATTATTATTCTTTGGCAAAGCATTGACCCTCTGGGGAAATCGGTATAACGTGAAAACATCCTCGCACTCTAATCACATTCCTTTCACTTTCCATTTAGCGTTTAGTTAGAATATTATCAAAGCACTTCACATACTCCATTACATTACCGTGAGTTTAGTCATTTTTGTACCTCTGCAAGTAGCAACCTTGTGATACAAACCGTGCAAATATAAAAAACCGTAAAACTTAATTAAATAAAGAACAGCATGTTGTACAAAAGTGATAGATTGTGAGAATAGCTATTCTGCTAAAACTAAGAAAATGTGCGGTTTTTTATTTTAATGTTGACAAAATCTTTTTTTTTTAAATCTATTAGTTTAAATTGTTTACTATTGTTTGAATATTTTTCGATATCGTCATACAATACAATTACTAGAACTAAGCATCAAATTAAAATTAATTGATACCTCTATACAATAATTACAGAACTGTATGTACTTACATAGATTTTCCATTAAATTTGCACTATGTTTTCATTACAAAACTAGTTTGCGCAAATATTTTGATACTAGTGAACAAATGAAAAGTGCAATGTATAGTTTTAGGATTGTGTCTCTTGTGTTTCTACTAACATTTTGTGAAAATGCTTCTGATTGTTTGGAGATTGGGATGCCTACGATGTCCCCAATTAGCAGTATCGTAACAAGGATTACAAATACAACTTTTGGTGAGATGCCTTCCCAAGGAAATAATTTATTTCTTTTTAAGGTTTATTTGGCACGGATATTTTTTTACGAAAAACTATTGTACGGAATAATTTACTTAGATAGCCAAAAACTTAGACCGATTGCAAGTACTTGAGTCTACAAAAGAACACTTGACTGTTTGTGAATAAAATACACATTAAAAATGTCTTATTTGATTAGTTTTGAATCTTTAGCACTATAAACTATTCACACAGTTTTACCACTTGCTAAAAAGTTTGTTTATTAAATCTTGACAGCTCTGTGGTCATCATCATTAGAATTTTTGTGAGCATTTTCTAATAATCTGACTAAACAGCTGAAAAGAAGACCGTTATCTTGATTAAAAGCATTTGCCTTATTTTTTAGGGTTTCAATAAGTTCAGCGGAGTTCAGATGTCCATAGTTATTTATTTGCATGACTAATCTTAAACTGTTACTACTAATATGATTGCTATCAAAGGCGTGCTCAGCTATACTCGACTAGTCCTGATCTACGCGCTTTCCCTATATAGGGCAATCAATTCCAGACATTTGGTTCAACCCTTCCTGTCTCAGAACCACAGCAATTTTGCTGGATTCAAAAATCATTACGATCCTCGACAAGTAATGATAATAACAATATTATTTATCCAATAATATAGAAACTGATTGAAAAACAAGCTTTTAATTTTCAATTAGGTTAAAATCTTATTTAATAATTAAAACAAAGACAACAAATTAGATTTTGAACCAAATAGACTATACAAGTTTGTTTTTTAAAAAATCAAGTTAAATTACTATCTCCTCACGCATCAGCGATCATATTATTTGGATGGTTAGATTTAACATTTAAAAACATTCGAACAATATGATATGAACATAATAATGCTGCTTTTTGTGTTTCTGCGAGGATTTTTAAATCCAAATCTAAAATTTTGCAACTTTTTTTTAATGATATGTAAGACTCTTTTTATTCTAATCTTACGTTTTGCCAAATTTTAACAATTAAATTGAATTAAATAACAGTTAACTCTTTCTCCATAATAAATTTGTCAGGATGTCTATGTTCTACGATTATTAGCCTTAATTATTAACTCAAAAACAGTGTACAGCATAGCAACAACCAGCTACATTATCATCAACTATCTACTTCAACTCACCCCTCAATATTCATTGTTAGAGAAACGCTTGAGCAGTCAGACGGATCGATTGGGCGACACATGAAACATATTTACACATAACGTACCTGTCAAAAATACGTGTAAAGTAACTCACCGGGGGCTTTTCTCCCCCTAGCAGGATTCTCTTCCTCTCGAACTGATAGTGGAAGACATCACCAGGCTCATTGGACTTTGACAACCACTCCATAGACTCGATTGACTCAATCTTCACCCCTTTTCTTTAGCATCGTGTTCTCAATGATGTCTTCATTGTTTCGGTACCTCATTATTCCATCACAAGGCTCATTGGACTTTGACAACCACTCCATGGACTCGATTGACTCAATCTTCACCCCTTTTCTTTAGCATCGTGTTCTCAATGATGTCTTCATTGTTTCGGTACCTCATTATTCCATCACAATGCACAGCACTAATTTCACAATATTTCACCGAATTCAGGGAGACAGCACTGAATTCACATTATTCCTCCGAATTCAGGGAGACAGCACTGAATTCACTTTATTCCTCCAAATTCAGGGAGACAGCACTGAATTTACATTAATCCACCGAATTCAGGGAGACAGCACTGAATTCACATTATTCCTCCAAATTCAGGGAGACAGCACTGAATTTGCATTAATCTACCGAATTCAGGGAGACAGCACTGAATTCACATTATTCCTCCAAATTCAGGGAGACAGCACTGAATTTGCATTAATCCACCGAATTCAGGGAGACAGCACTGAATTCGCATTATACCACAAAACACATAGGATCAACACGTTAACTATCTTTCTCTTTCAATAAACAATTAACAATTGTTAACTGTAAATATTCATAATACTGCCCGTCCGACTGCTCTGACGCCCGGCTCAGTTTTTACTGACTGGCCTCTACCACCACCTTTCCAGGGATGCTAAGCCGATGTTCTCCCTCTTTTACTTAAAATGCCATATGGCCCTCATCGAGATGATTTAATTAAACAAGCGATTTAGCGTCTTATTGGCTTATTTTTACTTAAAAGAATAACTATAAATTATTATAAAATCAAAAACTCTCACATTCGGCCATCCTGACTTCAATCTTGTCCCCAAGATTTTCTACTTATTATTTTAATGATGATTTTACGCTTTATTCTCAAGCTTTAATGTAAAAGTTATCAATAATTATTTTACTTTAACCCAATTGTATTCACATTAGCTTAAACCTTAAAAATGTGTTTAATATTTATTTATCAAATAGAAGAGTGACAATCTTTAAGAATTTTTTTTTTTTTTTTTTTACTTTAATTACAACTATAATAATACTTGTTACCCCCTAAATAAATAGCAATACTGTGTATCAAAAGCAGATAAAAATTAACCCCATTTGAGTTTGTCTACGTCAATAGTCAACTGTCGTTCTTATAGTTTTAATTGTTCTAAGTTCAATCTGTCACCAATCCTTATATTCGTACAGATGTTTTGGTTTCATTTTTTTTTTTTTTTCTTTATTTTATTTTTGTGCTGTTTCTTAATTTGTGAGATATCATAATCGTTGATAAGGTATACCTTTTTTTTGTTATTTATAATCTTTGATGTAATTTAGCAATTGCTTTTGTTTCTTATAGTTTTTCTTGATTTGTGTGCACACTAACTTCACCCAATTATTTCTCATGTTTATCTTCTCTCTTCTTTCTTCTTTTGTTGTTTTTTTTTTCTTTTAGTCAATAGTCAAAGTTATAAGTCATGAATACCCTTAGTGGTTTCTAACGTATATTTACTTTTAAGTTGTTAATTATTACTTAACTGATGTAATTTTATGTCAAGTCACCCAACTATTAAAGTGAAATACTTATAAGATATTTGAGATAAGCATTATTGCTTTAATATAACTAAGTTCTTGTTTAAAACATTTTAGATTGAAAAATCAAACTTCAATTTTATTTTTGAATTGTTTTATTTATTTGCTTTTGTTAATTATTTTTTGTTTTTAATTGTCAAATTTTAATTTACTAATTAAGTCAGCACTTACGTGTTCACTATTTAAAATTCAAACATTTTGGGTCTTTTATTTATCCAATTAACAAGACATTTATTAAAACTTCTGTTTTCAAAATTAAAAATGTTTTTATTTATTTTATTTTTTTAAAGAGAGTAGGAGGAGTGTTTACTATTTAAACAAGTTTAAATAGTTTGACTGAAACAGGACTAACATTTAAACGTTTCTAACTACACAATTTACCCTTTTCTTTTTAATCAACTTTCAATTAAAGCTAACGACGTCTGACTAAATCAAAAATTAAGCTTTAGCATGTTAACCAATCACAACAATTTAGTTTTGATTGTTTTTTTTTTTTTTTTGTTTTTTTTTTACATTTTGTAATATAATTTAAATAATTTAAAAATAATAATTGCTTTTAAAGAACAAGTTGCCTATTTACTGCCTACTAATTGTTTGAAGAAAAATAATTGAAAATAAGAGTCTTAAACTAAAAATCATTACTACAGTTTCATTCATCGCTGATAATTATCTTCGAGTGTCAAACTTTAATTTAAGAAATTTTAAATACTCAAAACTAACTTCTATTAAATTTTTATTTTGTTTTAACTTTGTTGTGTCAGCGATTATTATTTTTTTTTTTTGCAAACGTAATTCTAAGTAGTTTATTTTTAATTTAAAGATTCAATTCTCTTAATTTCCCAATTTTATTTATCACTAATTTCTTATTGCTTGTTTGTAATTATGAATTTAAATCAAAACTGATTGTAAAACGAATAAATTACTCATCATGAATTAAAATAGGTTCTACTGTATTCAATATTATTATTATTTCTTTAATTTAAAACTCAGACAAACTGCATTCACTCTAAGCCCAAAACGGTCAAGACTACCTGCTTGACTGCGACAATATATAACAACATGTGGTCAACACGTGGGGCAGCTCCAGATTCTTTTTATTTATCTTTTTGTTTAGTTTCACCCCTTCACAATAAACTAATAAATTTATGTGTGACAAATGATGATATGAAATGCCTTAAATGACTATTTTCAAAAATTTAGGTGTAAATGATAAGTATTAGTGAGAGAAAGTACCAATTTTTATTTGATGAATTAGAATATTATTTAATGTTGGTTTTTGTAATTTAATTGTACTTAAAGTTAGTTTCACAAAATTACTTAATGGCAGGTAGACATATAAAAGCAGATAGAATCCTTCAATAATTTTTACCTAATCTTATTTTAAGAAACTCTAAACTAATAAACTAACTATTTAACCAAATGTCTTTTTTTTTTATCGAATTTAAATTGTGAACTTTACGGCTTTAGAATACTCAGCTAACTATCAATTAATGATTATAAAATTCATACTGGATTTTATTGCAAGTGCCAATACACATAATTAATTATGAATTTTAGAAGCTATAATTATTATTTACTTAGCTCTACTAAATTTTTAAATAGCAACATAACTTTATTAATTAGACTTGTAAAAGTATAATTTTGCCAGATGAGATTAATTGCTGTACGAAAATTTTTGTTTATAAAATATTAATCTTTAAGTGGTAGTTTTGTAATTTTGATTTATATATTTTTTTTTTGTATTGAAACCAAATTAACTTTAAAACTTTAAGATCAATTTACAAAAATGTTTTGTTACTAAAATATCAAAGTATTTTTTTTTTAAGTTACTCAAATTAGTTATTTTATTATCAATACAATTTAGAAAATTGTATTTGCAACTTATTACTTCTCAAAATTTTATTTTAACAATTTAGTAAGTATCTCAACCTGCCTTCACCCTTGACAATAATAATTTATGACCCTTTTTTTTTTCAGTTGTGTTGCAGCTGTTGACACTTTACCGATTAGTTTTGCTAAAAGCCCTTTTTAGAAAGCCTTCTAAAGAATACCTTGACCTATTATTTTTGAAAAACCTCTTCTTCGGATTTCTATTTTCGTCTAATTATTTCACTATTTTGCTGAAAATCTAAATAAACAAAGTTCTGGTTTTATGCTATTTTGAATTAGGTTTTTGACAATTATTTGTTGTTATCATAGAACAATTCGCTTTGCTATTAATATTGAAAGACAATGCCTTAGTAGATGTTACCACAACATTAAAAGTTCCAAGAAGTGTTTTGTAAACAATGCAATCTATTATTGTTCATAAATAGATTTTTGATTGATTATTTTCAACTAGAACATGTATCTCAAAAAGCTATAAAGGTGTCAATACAATAATTAATAAATAGTTAAGGCGCAAATTTAATTTTCCTACACAAATTAATTCCCCAAAAAGTTTGAATAAATGTTAACAATTCATTACTGAACGACTGAGAAAATTTGGGAGTTCATAACCCATTTGATGCAAAAAGCCAGCTTTTTTTTTTAACATTCTCGTTTTTCAATTAGCTGTCAAAAGAGAATTATCTTTACCATATGGACTGAGTCGACAAGATATAATTTCATAAAAATACTTTTCAAAATATAAATATATTTTTTTTTTTAAATTGCAATAATCTACTTACACAAATTCATTTTCAACATTTTAATCCTTTACTTTCAATGATTTTATTAATTTTAAATCTTAATTCAACATTTACCAAATTAATAGTGACCCAGTATCAACTAAAAGAAAATATTAACTATAGCTTTCTCTTTAAAATTGATGATTACTCTATACTTTATGAAATTTACATAATCTTGTTACTAATTTCTGTTCATGTCCCCTTTCATACAATACGTTTTGTAATCAATTGTTTAAACACCCTTATATGGTTTCCCACGAATTCTAAGATTTTAAAAAGGTCAGTTTGTTTCTCGTCGAACACTCAAAAAACCCATAAATATGTCGAGATGAAATAGAACAAAATACGTTAATACGTCGAAAATGACACCTACCCTAACTTTAACTTTAAATGTGGCAATATGTTTGTCATAAATACATACTTGAAATCTATTCAACTAACATTTTCAAAAACCAAAGATGTAACTAAAAACATCAATCTGTCAAAGCTATTAAGGGTTGGTTCCATACACTCTAACCTTTGAGATTCATCAATTTTATCTAGACCTGTACATGATTTTCAACATATGGTTCGAATTTAAACAAAACCGTCGCCTTAGTGTCGCCAAAAAGATAGCCATAATTTAAATAAGTCCGACTTTACAAAGTTTTTCTTAAATTGCAAGAATAATATTAAAGAATTCAGCTTTAAATGTTTAAGCAAGCTTTTCAATAAATCAAATATTTACATTATTTTAAAGCGATTGGTTTCTCAGTCACCTTTCAAATATCTTCTAATTATCTAAAGTGATTACACCACAACAATTACACTTAATACTTTATAACTAACTTTGCAAATTTAACTTAACCCCTTTTTTTGTTTTTATTTGAAAGTCTTTCCTAAAAGTGGACACTTTGATTGTCATCATTTATAACGCAGTAAACAATAATTTAGTCTATGTGACATTTCAAATAATTAATATAAACTACGTTTTAACCCTTTAAACTCCAGACTCAGACTATATACAGAAATCTAAAAACTGTACTATACAGCTGCTTTTCTTTGATTAAATTAATAATTTAATGCAATTTGTTTTTTTGTTAATAAATTAAGTTGCAATATTGTTTGTCGCAAAAACTAGAATAGAACTCTAATAAAACTTTAAATTCATTTTACAAAAATGTTTTCTTATCAACACATAAAATCACTTCAATTGAACACTTTAATCATCAGGTAAGCTTAAATAAAGTAATTCTCATATTCAATTTTGTTTAAAGGAACTCTTTTAAACAAAATTTTATATTCAGACATAATTATGTCTCAATATACTCAAGATGAATATGCTAGCAAACTGTTATTTATGTATAAAATTCAACTGTTTTATAAATACCAATTATAAACAATAATTTGTACAAGGTTGTTGTTGCAGAAAGTCACAATAATGTAGCTGCTGTTTATATTTACAATTTTAATCCCAAAAAGTTACTCAAACTGGACATTTCGATTGTCATTCGATGCTATTGTTTTTAATTATTAAATATGCACTATTTAGCTAATTAATTACTGAGGTTTAACGCAAATTCTTATCCCACTTCTGAAATTTGTAAGACTTTTTTTATTCTAATCTTACGTTTTGCCAAATTTTAACAATTAAATTGAATTAAATAACAGTTAACTCTTTCTCCATAATAAATTTGTCAGGATGTCTATGTTCTACGATTATTAGCCTTAATTATTAACTCAAAAACAGTGTACAGAATAGCAACAACCAGCTACATTATCATCAACTATCTACTTCAACTCACCCTTCAATATTCATTGTTAGAGAAACGCTTGAGCAGTCAGACGGATCGATTGGGCGACACATGAAACATATTTACACATAACGTACCTGTCAAAAATACGTGTAAAGTAACTCACCGGGGGCTTTTCTCCCCCTAGCAGGATTCTCTTCCTCTCGAACTGATAGTGGAAGACATCACCAGGCTCATTGGACTTTGACAACCACTCCATAGACTCGATTGACTCAATCTTCACCCCTTTTCTTTAGCATCGTGTTCTCAATGATGTCTTCATTGTTTCGGTACCTCATTATTCCATCACAAGGCTCATTGGACTTTGACAACCACTCCATGGACTCGATTGACTCAATCTTCACCCCTTTTCTTTAGCATCGTGTTCTCAATGATGTCTTCATTGTTTCGGTACCTCATTATTCCATCACAATGCACAGCACTGATTTCACAATATTTCACCGAATTCAGGGAGACAGCACTGAATTCACATTATTCCTCCGAATTCAGGGAGACAGCACTGAATTCACTTTATTCCTCCAAATTCAGGGAGACAGCACTGAATTTACATTAATCCACCGAATTCAGGGAGACAGCACTGAATTCACATTATTCCTCCAAATTCAGAGAGACAGCACTAAATTTGCATTAATCCACGGAATTCAGGGAGACAGCACTGAATTCACATTATTCCTCCAAATTCAGGGAGATAGCACTGAATTTGCATTAATCCACCGAATTCAGGGAGACAGCACTGAATTCGCATTATACCACAAAAAACATAGGATCAACACGTTAACTATCTTTCTCTTTCAATAAACAATTAACAATTGTTAACTGTAAATATTCATAATACTGCCCGTCCGACTGCTCTGACGCCCGGCTCAGTTTTTACTGACTGGCCTCTACCACCACCTTTCCAGGGATGCTAAGCCGATGTTCTCCCTCTTTTACTTAAAATGCCATATGGCCCTCATCGAGATGATTTAATTAAACAAGCGATTTAGCGTCTTATTGGCTTATTTTTACTTAAAAGAATAACTATAAATTATTATAAAATCAAAAACTCTCACAGATATAGGAACAACACCCATATTTGAAATAACTAGAGATAAAATTTTTACTATTTTTAAATTCAAAAATCCCTAATGACCACCGAAAGCAGCGAATATTTGCTATTTTCGTTTTAAAAGTATCAATAATATTACAAACATTTGAAACAGCAATATCTATATAATATGCAACTTTAGTTTTCTTCAATACGAACACAATATCCGGCCTATTGGCTTCAATTTTGGAAGCAGTTAGCAAAGTTCGATTCCAATATAATTTATAATTATTATTTTCCAAGAATTTTTTTGGATTACAATAATTACAATACGGTTCTACATTGTTTACCAAACCAAACTCAAAAGTCAAATTTGGATGAACTGTTTTTGCAATCGCGTCATGTCTTTTTTTATATTGTTTATTAACTAGCACTGAAGAAGAAGATAAAATGTGTTCAATTGTTTCCGACGAATTAAAACACATTCTACAAACGTCATTCACTAATTGTTCCTTAATTATAATCTTCCGATAATTTTTAGTGTTAATTACCGTATCATCATTGAATAGCAAAAACAAAACCTTCAGTCTCTGAAAAAAATTGTCCTTTCTTGATTCATAAAAATGACAGCTCTTTATCTTTCTCATCTAACTTAATTTCTTTTTTAAATTACTGTGTAATGGCTTTTGTTTAATTTTTAAAAGCAAATTATTATCTTGTTTACTTAATTTTTTTGTAATAATTTTACTTTTTAAATTTAATAGTGTAAGAATAATTGTATCTGTATTTACAATAAATTAGTAAAATTTATCCGTTTTATAATTATGAAAGTAATTTTGCATCTCAAAAATTTGAATTAAAAAAGAATTTAAAAAATTGAAGATTTTGGATGATGTTTATTAAATTTAATAAATGATGTTTGAATTTTTATGTTAATGTTAAAAGAGATAAGTTAGTAGAGGAACAGCATAAGAGTTTATTGCTTGTATCAAATTTTTATTATTCAATTGCGTTTTTAAAAATAATAAAACTCGGTTGAAAAACATTTTGTTGATACTATTTTTAATCTCTTTATGAGAAATTTTTGATTTTGATTATAACCTAGATATTTGTACAGTTCTGTTTGCTTTAAACTGTTAATAATTTTATTGTTCTTAGTTGTATAATATAAAATTTGATTTGTATCTTTATTTGTGCCTTGAAGTTTACATTTGCTAACACCAAAATCCATACCAATACTATCGAAAAACAACTTTATTAAATTGAATAATTGAATTTTATTGCTTACATATATGTTTATGTCATTCATAGACATAAGATGACTAATAGTTGAAAAATTAATTTAGTTTCTCATCAGTCTATATCCACAGCCTGAATTATTAAGGAGATTATTTGACAATAGATTAATTGCTAAACAAAACCATAAAGAACTTAATGAATCTCCTTGAAATTATCCGCGTTTGATTGGTAATAATGCAGTTTTTATTGATTCGTTTTCAATTGAAAGGTAAAGTAAAGTTTGCCAAAATTGCATTGTATATTTTTTAATTTTAATTTTAATAACTGAATTAAATTTAAATTGATCTTATACAACTGTAAAATTTTTATTAAGCAACAATTGATTATTAACCAATTTGACGGATTTTTGGTGTCATTTTCCTTGGTTTCAGATATAGGTTATACCTTCAGCCAGAAATTTTAGCAAACTTTTTGGATTTTTTCTTAAAAAGAGTAGAAGCGGTTACAAGAAGGGACAAAATCAGAAATGAACATATAAAAGTCTACAAATTGAAAATGTACAGTGCACCATTAAAAAGAAACAAGTAGCATAATACAGGTACCTAATAAGAATGCCAGAAACTCGACAAACCAAACAAGTATGGAACTCCAAAATAGTATAGGAAAAAAGAAAAGGTAGACCAACCAAAACATGACAGAATATAGTGTATGAAATACTGTGAAGGAACAACATCAGCACCCACGAAGCAAAGAGAATGACAAAAAATTAAAAAGAATGACTTCGTTAAAAACATGGATTAATAATTAATAGTCAATCCTGACACCCGCAAAGTGTATTAAAGGATTGGAAATGATAATAATAATAATAGTCTGGAATTTATTGCATAGAGTGTAATATAGGGCAAGCGCGTAGATCACAGAACCGCTTTTTTGAAAAACAAATCAAAAAATTACAAAGTAAGAAGGCAAAATTTTTTGAAAGAGAGCATATTTAACAGTTTCCAGCAGAAGCACCAAATAAAAAATATTTAATGTTGAAGATAGGATGATTTTGTTATTATTTTAGTTTATCTTTTAATATAAAAAATGTTAACGTAAATCTCAACATAGGATTTCATCTGAGATTCTTTTTTCTTATAATTATAATTTTATGTATTGTATTTCACAATATGGCAAGTCCTATGTTGTGAAATATCTGTATTTTTTTGAAGCTTTAATGTTGATTTTAACAACTGTAATTCGTTCACATTGAAGAGATCGCGAATGTTTTTTTTGGGCGTTGAAGAAGTAACAGCACGTCTTTGCTTACTACAAAAGCTCGTTTTTCTCTTTCCAGTTGTTGAACTCACTCAATTCTTAGTAATAAACGTCCCTGGATTTCTTGGGTAGCAAACTCGATGTGACTTTTACAACATCTTTTGCAATTTTTTTAGAAAGAGAACTATTTTTTTTCATTTCCAAGAATATTACAAGCGCCGAAACATTTTGTTTGCAAAACTTTTTTCAAACAATAAACTTGTTGCCAACAGCAACTAAATCATAGAGCACTGCTAATCTTTGTAGATATAAAATTAATGGGTTTTGATGATTTTTTAAGAACTCTTACAAAGAGGTGTTGCATAAAACTAGGTATTATACTCGTGTCTTAACAGCAAAAAGAGAAATTAGACCACTCAAGCTAGCTTTCCTGGCTAAACATTTATTTCGTGCCTTATTTGTCTTACAAGACACTTGTATAATAAATAGGTATTGTATTTATAAAACTGAATTGAAAATATTTAGTGATTTGCGAAATGAAGTTTTACGAACCAATTGTTTGTAGCAAATCAATATAATATAGGTAAATCAAGGAAGCATATGACAACTGTGATTAATGACTTATTAATCACTGGTGTAATTAATGGGTGTCATTCAAGTTGAGCAAACAGACGTATAATGGGTACATTATACAATAGTCTCAGCTTAAATATTAATTAAAATGACTATACTTGTTTATTATGAGAAAATCTTATTATTTAATACGCGTAACATTAAAAATTGTGGAATATAAAATAGGATATCGGCAAGATAGGCGATTTTGAGCATAGCCAACTATGAAAAAATGACAATGTCATGAATTAATCATTGTCTTGGTAAAGTATAAGCATCAAGAATTTATTTTAAATGTCTTATATAATGGTTTCTATTAAATGCCTTGGATGCAATAGTTACATCAACAAAAAAAGCACAACAAACATTGCTGGTAATCGACTTTATTACAAAATTCATAAATAATTAAAATAACTAATAATAATTTTATAAACGTCATAAATAAAAATGAGGTTGTTAGAAATGTAAAAAATTCTTTCGAACTTGCTTAACTAAAACAAGAAATTCAAAGATGTTCCGGGATGTTCTTTGAGTTGAACTTTTATAAGTATTTATATTTGTGCAAAGTTTTATGTAAATCTGCATGTAGCCCATAAAACAATATTCTCTTTTTGTTTAAAAAACTTAAAAATGAAATCTATTAATTCTCATAAATTTTTTTAATTATTTTTACGTTTACATAATTAACATAAAAAATTTAAATTCGATAATTACACAACTTATAAAGTTAGTTTTTTTAGAGTGGCTGTAAGTAATTAAACAAACATCATTAGACAGTTTGAGCATAATTTTGAATCAACATTATTTCCAACGTTTCTTTAAAAATTAATAATAATGTAAAATAAAATTAGTAAATTGCATAATTGGCCGGTCACTGTGAATTAAAGGTCAATTAAAACACTAACACTACAGTAAACGCTGTAACAAAAATTCAAAACAAAATAGTTTCAGTCAATTTGAATAAACTGTAAGAGTTTACTTTTTATAAAATTATTAAATTTATTTATTTATGTCAAATCGGCTTTAATATACAAGATGATTTTTTTTTAGTTTGAATCATCTAAATATCTTAAAAACTAAAAAATCGTATCAAAAAGTTTGTTTGTCTTAGAAGGGGCTATTGGATGATACAAATTGCGACCTGCGACCTTCTCCTTCTGGGGGTGGAGGTGAAGGTAATAATCGTAGAACATACATTTTTTTGCAACATGTTGGGGCTTTCAAGAATCTGATAAGAGTGAGCACTCCCCAACCTCTGATAAAGAGCAGGAAGAAGTAGGGTAACTTTATAATGTTAAATCGAACCTTAAGTTTTTGGTCTACTTTCGGTGCGAATCGTCTCTTTTGAGTCAGGTTTCTTCAATTCTTAGTAATTTTGAATACTGTACTGGTTACGATGACGGTTATAACGTTGCAAGAGAAAATTAAAATGGTGCTAATTTATGGAGAAAGTGAAGATAATCTTGATGATGCTGTTACTCTTTATGCTCAACGTTTTCCAGACGGAGTACGATCACGCGCTTCATTTCACCAGGTGGTTCAACAGTTTTCTACCGAGGGAAGTGTTTATCGAAAAAATAACCGCCGAAAAACACTTACTGGGGAACAGAATGTAGCTGCAGTTGCCCATAATTCCCACATCAGTACTCGACAAATAAGTCATGATGCGGGAATTAGTCAGGCTACTGTTTGGAAAATATTGAATATCAATAAATATCATCCGTTTCATGTTTTCTTGCATCAAGAACTTCATGGCGATGACTTTCAGAATCAAATAACATTCAGTCAATGGTCGTTTCTGCAAATACAAACGGATCCTCAATTCTTTGCGAGAGTATTGTTCTCTGATAAGTCAACTTTTACGAATCAATCGACACAACATGCATTATTGGAATATCAAAAATTTACATTGGTTACGTCAAGTAGAACATCAGCGCCTTTGGTAAGTGAATGTTTGGTGTGGCATAATTGGCGACAAACTCATTGGCCCGTATTTTATCGACGGCAATTTAAATGGTGAAAAATATTGAAACTTCTTGGAGAACGATCTTCCGTTATTGCTTCCAGACCTTTCCCTTTACGTGAAACAAACAATGTGGTTTCAACATGATGGTTGTCCAGCTCATTATTATCGAGAAGCACAAGAAGTGTTAGACCGCGTGTACCCTTGCCGTTGGATCGGAAGAGGTGCTACAGTAGCTTGGCTTGCCTGATCTCCAGTTCTTACCGAGATTCTTACCTAGCCCGAAAAACTTCTTAGTTGTGTTTAATTGTTCCAAATCCGCACAAATAAATGCATCGAAGTGTGTGGCCAAGTATTTGTGTGGCCTTTTTGAAGCACACCTTTTGGTGATTACAAGCACTCCCGATGTAATAGCAATTTGAAATGAGTTTGATTTAAAATTTAAAAGCGACCTCCTTTCGCGCTCTTTATCAGAGGTTGGGGGGTGCTTACTCTTATTAATACAGATAAGATTCTTAAAAACACCATCATGTTTTTTCACCCCCTGGTGCAATTTCACCAGAATTGCAAAAAAAAGTATTTTCTACAATTACAGCGCCATCTACTAAAAAACGAAAAAAATGTTTTAAACAAAATCTTAAAAGTTATTATTTAAAATTCGTAAGTTAACCCACCCTTCACTTCCAGGGGATGGAAGTGCAAGTTGCAATTGGTGTCATCCAATAGGCCTTTCTAAGACAAACAAATTTTATTCCAAACATTTGTTGATATATTTTTTAGTTTTTAAGATTTTTAGTTGTCTCAAGATAAAAAAAATCACCCTGTAGTAGGTATAATGCAAGAAAGGTTTGTTGAATAGATATTGCGCAGAGCGCTTAGCTAAGGGTGAAACGATTTGTAGGTATTAGTAGTGAGTACGGTACTCATGTATGTTTTACAGTCAACTGAGGTCGAGAGTACGGAAGACATAAACGGTCATCGGGTTGTCAGCTGTTGTGTACCAATTGTATGTTGTTAATCAGTGATAGCTATTTCTAAGAATTTGCTTTGATCCGAACAATTTGACTACTTGTTAAAAAGCTACAAAATTCCAAACCCTAAAAAACATTTTCCATGTTAATTAGAGGGAAAATGTAAAATCGCAATGAGAACAATATTTTCAATATAATTTAAAAAAAAGATAATCATTTTTTTTTAAACACCCTAATTGGCTTATAATTGTTTGTTGATATTTTCGTTCTTTGCTATAAATCTCTATATCAAATTTATCTACCTATTCTGGTTCTTTTAAATTTTTCTTAAAGGTGCGGGGTCGACTTTCATATGTGCTAGATGTCTTGCTAATTCCATCTCTGTCTGTGTCAATCCTCTCACATTCCAAGTTGAAAAAATTTAAAGTTTTATCAATCCATCTTCCGTTCTGCAAAAATAAATAATTTTTTTAATAAATCTTACTTAAAATACGATGTTTCACCTGAGAAGCGGTATTTCATCAATTTATTATGTGTTTCACCATGTAATGCATAGATAATACGATATAGCACCGCAGAAATTCCCTAGCGGCTCATATCTGTACACAACAATGCCATTCAAATAAATAACCAGACGACTATTTGTCCTATATTTCGATGAAAATTTGATTTCAGTCTTATACAAGAATTATTCCAACTTTAAAATACAAATTTTAAAAAATTGACTTTAGATCCATGACGTTTGCAGTAAAGGCAATTTTCTAAGACTCCAAAAGAATTTACTGCTGTAATAGTGTTATTATTGGTTTTATAATCAAAAAATAGTTAAAACTGTTAATAAACTTGCGTATTTAAGAATTATTATGTGTTAGAAATGAAATAAAAGTTCATGAAAACTAAACAATTTAATTTACAACTTCTAAAGACACAATGACCCTATTGTCTGTTCTAGCAAACAATCTATCATATACATATATAGCATTCTATGTTCATTAAAAATTCTAACTCTTCTTCTGTCTCTTTCAGCTCCTTACAATTCTTAAAATGTTCTATGACACTCTCTTTTTTCCCATCACATCGTTCCATTTCCACCTTGCAATAGTATTCTTTTTATTTTTTTTTGTAATTTTCCTCAAATATTTTGCTAACCATTCAGTTTACCATCTCACGTATTCATTATTTTATTTTGTCTCTTTCAGTCTTCCTCAACTTTCTTGCCTACATACATCCTCTCCCTTTTGATTCCATCCACTTTCTTTCTTCTCTACGTCTTTTATTCTCCTACTAAATCTATTTTTCTCAAAATAATTTTTTTCCCCGGTTTTTTTCTTGCATTTTTCTCTTAGACACTCGATGAACTTTTTTAATCTGTTTTTCGTCTAACTTACATGCTCTTTCGATCGCGTTTACTTTTTTTTTTTTCGTTTATACCATGTATCCTGGCGTTCTTTTTCCCACTGCCAATATCAACTTGTAGTACTTTTTCAACACTCTTTGTTTCCATCTCCATCATATTTTTTTTCTTGTCAACGATGGTCTTGTTTTTTTTCTTACTTATATATTTTTCCTACACGCCTCATACGTGCAATAGATCCACTCTATTTTTTTATCCTATCAATTCTAAATGCTTTTTTTTTTCAAATTTATTAATTTGTTTTTTACTTCTTCTCATGTGATATCTTGTTTATCTTCTATATTACTTTTTTCTGTACCCTCCATTACCTCCTCAAAATGTTTATGTCATTTTTCTATCTTTATTAATTTTTCAATAATCTCTTTTCTTTTTCTGCTTTTATTTATATATTTCCACATTTTTTTAACATTTTACATTTCTTGGCTATGTCTTTCTTTCAAGCTGGTTTTTGATAGATTTTCTTGTGTTCTTTTATGCTTTGTTTAGTTTTGCTGTCTATTTCTACTTCTCTGCATTTCACGACTTTTTCTCTTTTCTCTGCTATTCTTTCTTTCATTGTTACTACTATGATGGCAAAGTGGTCTGATTCTACCCTTTTATCCTATCATTTTCCAAGGTCTCATCATTTGCTATTACATATGTGTATGCCGCTCCTCTCCCTATATATTGTTATTTACTACCGGTCTCCCATATAATCTAACATATCTGCCAGTTCTTTTTTCTTCTCTGTTGTTTTTCGTATCTTTTGTATTCCTCTTTCTTTTGTTTTTAGTGATTATTGTGGCTCTCCATTTCCTTAATCTTACATAAAAATCTCGTTCTATTATTGTTTTTTCTGTCTTTTACTTTCTCCTCTATTCTCTCTCTTGTAGTTTTTATCTTTGTTCCACACATTGTTATCACTGTATACTTTTCTCTATCTATAATTATTTTGTTTAACATACCCACTTCCTTCCTCTTCTTTATATTTTTCTAATTCTATCTTTGTTTCTCTGTTTTTTTCTGTCTAATAAATTTTTTTATTGCTGTTAATATTCTCCTTTTTAATCTTATTTTTTGTTTTTTTTTTGCGTAGCTGCATTTAAATTTGTATTTTTTCTTATTTGTATTATCTGTTACTTTTCTGTTCTCTTTATTCTTTCTCTTAAATCCAGGTTTCTGTCATTGCGATTACGTCAAATTCTTTCACATATTTCCAGAATTTTTCATCTTTGTTTTGAATTCTAGCAAAACTTACCATTTTTATTTTTTTGATTTTTTTTTTATTTTCTCACTCCGCTAATGTTCTTTTTTTTTGCTTTTTTTTTAATTTTTTTTTTTAATTTTCGGTCCATATGTTTATTTTTCTGGTTTTTTTCTTATCACATTTTAACTTTTCTCTTTGTATCTTTTTATTTTTCTGTTAGCTGCGTCTCGTTCATCTTTTTCAATTTTTTCTCATTCCTTATGAAGATTTCTCTTTTCTCATGTCCTTATTCAAATTTTCCGATATCTTCGATACTTTCTTCTCCCATCTAATTTTCTAAAAAAAAATTTTGAGAATTTTTTCTATCTTTCACACTTTTTCTGTACTCAAATTTTTATGTAGCCTATTTTAACATTTTTTCTTTTTCTTTTTTCTTCCACTGCAAACCTCTTTGGTTTTTTTTGCACTATTATTTCTTCTTTCGTCATGTCATTATTTATAAAACTTTCTAACTTCTGACATGTCTAATTCAACCACCCATTGTTTTCTAATCGTTCTAACGTTCCCTACGACTTCTATTTTATCTTCCGGCTATTTTTCTATTGTTTTTTTATCTCATTACTTCCTTCATTAGTCCTTTAATTGCTATGTATTTTTTTTATTTATTTTTTTCTCTCTACTTTTTCTTCTAGCTGTTTGATTTTTTTTTCTATTTTAGTATTTTTTTTTGTAGCCCTAGTTTTTTTCTTCATTTCTTTCATCTCTTTATTTTAATTTTTTATTCTCTTTTCTATTTCTTTTTTCATATCTATTGACATTTTCTTTATTTCTTCTATATCAGCACTTTTTGAGTCTTCTTAACTGGTTTTTGTAGACATTTCGCTGCTGACCCGTTTCTCTTAAATCTCTAATATCTATGTTTGTGTTCTGGTTTATTTCGCTTCCCGCTCATAGATGGTTTCTTTCTTTCTTTATTTACTTTTGCTGTTAAACGTCTTATATAGTATGGCTTACCTTCCAGGATAGTACTCGACCCATACACGGGCTGACGGGCTGGCTTAGTGTTATTGAAAAATCGTATTTATAGTCTTTAAAAGTTACGCAATTGCACTTTATATTTATTCAGTTCTTATCTTGAGGTGAAAAAGCCAAATTTTTCTTGATAAGCGTCGATCGATTGATTGCAACATTTATATTATCACTTTTCAATGCTTATTATGCAACGGGCTTTGCTGAAACCTTTTTTTTGGGAGCTACTTATGGCACGAGGCGCAAACGCCATAACTAGCGCCCAACCTGGGGCACAAGCATGGATCTACTTTGGGAAATGACAATAAGGCACAATCTTTCACCCACTGTTACCAAAAATTACCTTTCGACACTCTTGCAAACTCCCAAAATTTCTTTTTAATAGGACCAGCTCAAAACAGGTTTGAATGCGTATCAATCTCTTATTTTCATTTCATAAAAATTTTACGAATTATTCATTTACCTGGCAAAAGTTACTAATTTTATTACGTTTCTGTTTAAGTCTCACCGATTTTTATTTCTGATGGCCAGAAAATAAACCGTAAAAAGTTTGATTGTGATTAATCTCACACCAATAACGCATAGAAGGTGCGATATGTTTGAATTTTTGTATAATGTGTGGGAGTTTACTTTTTATACATTTACTATTACAAATTATTAAGTCAAAACGGCTTTAATATAACCTTGCAAAAAAGAGGGATAGCTGAGTGGAGATTGCGCAGAGCGCTTAGCTGAGGGATGATACAGCGAGTAGTACTCGTAGGAGTGTCGAGTGCGGTACTCGCGCATAGTCAAGTCAAGTCGAGAGCACGAGAGTGATAGTTATCTTTATACTCGAACGAATATAATTTGTTATTGTGTGCAAATGAAGTGCGAATGTGGTGTCTTTACATTTCTGTTCTAGTAACCTAGCCAGGTGACAGATCCTACCTTCTTCTAACAATGTGACTGGTTTGGCCATGGCAGCTAGGTTGAGTACTGAAATGACTTGCTCTAATCTTAGGAAAGAGCACATGTAAGACCTTATTACATTATATTGATTATTATAATGCATGCAGATACATCTATGTCATTATTGGCATATTTGTTTGTATTAAAGAGCATGCAGATTGTTTGTGTCAGAATTGACACGGTTGTTATTGTTTATTGTTGCTTTTTGTGAAATGATTACGAATGAAAACCTACAGCAGAGAACTTGTTCTGTTCTTGAGCCGGTCTTTACTACTACTATTATTATTTATTATTTGGCTCTCGACGCCGATTAACATAATTCCTGTTTTTTGGTTGAGATCTAGCTTCTCAGATTTCTCAAAAAGATTGGAGAATTCTTTGAGGCCGGGTTTGATGCTGCCGTCAAGGCTGGTACCTTGTCGCTGAAAAGAGTTGTAGGTGGGTTCTCTATTGTGGCAATGGAAGGGTGCAGTGTTCAAATACTTTTCAATTATTCCTTTAATCTTGTTTTATTTCTCCTCGCCGGAAACACTGTAGCCAATGGACATCTAGGTTTAATTACCTGGGTGCAGGCATCCGTGAGAAGGCCTCTATTGATTTCTCACATTGGTACCGAAAATAATAAATAGGTTGAAGAATGGAGAAGCAGAAGGAAGCCGCCAACGTCCATCAAATCCGGTCTATATGATAGAAACAGCGAAGCCACCGTAACAGAGGATGCCCTCTACAAGGCTGGAATGGAGGAAGATTGTCCGGCGGGGACAAGCCCCCGGTGAGTTCCTTGATAAGTATTATTAACAGGTATATTATGTGTGAATGTGTTTCATGTATGGTTGATCTAATCCGTTCAATTCGTTCGAGGCGGTTTCTTAACGGCGGTCACAAAGGGGGTGAGTTGTAGTAGATCGTTGATAATGATGTAGTCTGTTAATCTTGTATTTATGCAGTATTTAAGTTGTATTCATAATCAGGAAAGAATGTGGTGAAACAATCTGACAAATATTGTATTTTAATGAAACTAGGTAATTTAATTATATGCATTTATATTAATTAATTATCCCGGCGCCTTCACCATTATTCTTATGCAAATTGCGTCAAAAAAAATACCCCTTACAAATGTATAATAGGTTATATCTCTAAACATCTCATAAAAGTGTAATTTATCCTGCAAAATCCTGAGAACAGCGCTCTTTCATCCTTATTAGAAAACTTATGAGCTTTTGCAAAAATTATCTTAAAAAAAACAGAACAAAACCGCTTTGTGGATGATACAATACACTGTTATGAGATGCTTGGAGGCATAACTTTTTATGCATTATTCAAAAATTTGGAGAATTAACCTTGTTCACTTTAAACCGTAATAAAATTGAGTGAGGTTTTAGAAAATTGTCTTTGGTATACAGTATGCTTCAATATTCATGTAATTTAAATTAACACAGTTAATCCATGAATGGTCTTTAAGTTCAATTTCTTCATCTACTTTACAGTAACCTTGTGGTATATACCATAAAATAAACGTTTAAATAATAATTTTCTATGAGTAAACGAAACTACACAATTATTATGGACAATTTGTTGATAAAAACAGCAACGTTGTGCGTATTCTATCCTATCTATACTAAACGATAGCGAAAAATTCCATTAATATTAGGTACTTATTTATTATTATATACCAGTGTTCCAGCAGTGTTACTCATAATAACCATTATCTGTTCGTGTATTTATCTAAAAACCCACAATCAATTGGTATTTACCATTGAAAAAAAAATAGTTCGATTTCTTATTTGCTTAATTTGAAGATGGTTGGACGGTTTTTGATTTTAGTGTTTGTGTTGACATTTTGTGAAAATTCTGCCGGCTTAGTTCAATTAAGGGCACCATTATATTTGCCAATTAGCGAATTAGCGAAAAGGATTGCAAAGACAAGTTCGGGTAAGCAATTCAATTTGCTAGAATAAATAAACATATTGTTTTAATTTGAGTGGGTTTTTGAATTAACATTAAATTATCGTTACTGATTACATCATCTCGTGGCTTTAATTTGAAATTGCAAGATTGAGAATAGCCTGATTTTTATTTTATCAAAAAAAAAACGTTGAGAAATGGAATGGAATTCAATTTTTGATCTGTTGATTTTGTCACAATGGTGATCTAACTATATTTAGATTAAATTTACAGTTTGTGCAATCCAGTGTCATTAAATATGCAATCACTGTCTTCTTTTTATGGTTGAGGTTATTTATTCAAGCTTATCTTAATTTTATAAGAGATTGAACCGCTTAGGGTTTACCGGCATAAACTATTTGAATATTAGGATGTGTTTAGAGCTTCAAAAATACTAAACATGTTTGTTTTTTTTTTAATTTTATTAGCATTTATTTTAGAATATTGTTTTAAATAAATAATCTTAAAATTATATATGTTTATTTTTGTTATAATAGTTAAATTTGAATATTTTTAATGATACGGAGTGCTTTAGTCACCATGACAACCAAATTCTTTTGTTTATATACATTATTAGAAAAATTTGCGCTATTTGCATGTTGTGTTTTTGTCTGTTGTTGTATGTGTTAAAAGATTTAATTGAGTATTTTGTAAGACTTTTTTATTCTAATCTTGCGTTTTGCTAAATTTTCACAATTAAATTGAATTAAATAACAGTTAACTCTTTCTCCATTATAAATTTGTCAGGATGTCTATGTTCTACGATTATTAGCCTTAAATATTTACTCGAAAACAGTGTACAGAATAGCAACAGCCAGCTACATTATCATGGACTCGATTGACTCAATCTTCACCCCTTTTCTTTAGCATCGTGTTCTCAATGATGTCTTCATTGTTTCGGTACCTGGTTCGGGAGCAACGTGGACGGTGTCGCTAGGCCTCAATCACATTACGCGAAATAGACTGGCCAGGAATAATACGTAATAGGAAAAGGTATAAAATAAAGATTAATAAGTGAAGAACCTAAGGACATTACGCATTACTCCATCATACCAGCAAAAGTGAAATCTACAACCTTTTTATACACTGATGGGAACATAACCATAGCGGTTAACAGGCTCCAGCCTACCCCTCTATTTCTTCGCCTCTGTTCGAAGAAGTAGAGAACCAGGATAGCAATCTGTAAATGTCAACAGACGTCATGGGAGTACCACCTCAGTCTGAAATGAATTAACACATAGACTGTACCCCAGGTATTAAACTATAGTTTCTGCCGTGGATATTTCATATTAACATATTGATGTTTATCAATAAAACTTTACTCATTATTCCTCCAAATTCAGGGAGTCAGCACTGAATTCACAATTATACCACAAAACAACACATGATCAACAAGATCAACACGTTAACTCTCTTTCTCTTTCAATACACAATTAACAGTTTAAATATTCATAATACTGCCCGTCTGACCGCTCTGATTTTTTAATCAACGTTCTTACTCTCGCCCCGCTCATTTTTTACTGACTCGACTCTACCCTTCCAGGGATGCTAAGCCCATGTTCTCCCGCTTTACTTAAGATGCCATATGGTTCTCATCGAGATCATTTAATTATATAAGCGATTTACCGCCTTATTGACTTATTTTTGCTTTAAAAAAATAACTATAAATTATTATAAAATCAAAAAATCTCACAATTTTTTTAATATTTTATTAATTATAAGCTCTAATTATGACAATTAATGAAGTCAATGCAGCCCGAGTAGTTGCTTTGATCCAGGATGATCGATCTTAACGTTATGTTGCACAATCTCTTGAAGTTACGTAGTCGTGTGTCCGTAGAACATGGGGTCGCTTTTTCGAAACTGGATCTTACAGTCGACCGCCAGAAACAGGTTGCCAAATATGTACAAGCGCCCGAGATGACCGTTTCCTCACCCTAGCACCACTACGTAACAGGACCCAGACTGCTGTTGAAGTTAGGAATTGCCTTGGTGAAGTTCGAGATGTGCATGTAAGTGACAGGACTATGAGGAGACGGCCCAACAAAACAGATCTTATAGCCAAAAGACATGCACATGGCTCAGAACATACCAGGTCAACAGACTTGCATTTGTACATTAACATGTGAATTAGAATATGGAACAATGGAGCCAAGTACTGTTCACAAATGAGGCTCGTTTTTGTTTACAAGCTCCAGATAGTTGACCAAAAATTTGGAGAAGGCCTGGGGAACGACATTTTCAGGGCAACATTGCTCCAAGGCTCTTGGAGCATCTCCATCTCTTTTAATGGTGGTTTGATAATGGTATGGGATAGGATTTCTGCTAAAGCGCGCACGGATCTTGTGTTGATTGATAGGGGCGCTATGAAGACTCATAGGTCCACTGAAAAAGTTCTTCAAAATCACGTACTTTCTCTTGCACTATTTATTGGCAACAATTTTATATTGATAGACGATAATGAACGACCACATATTGCTACACACGGCCACAGTTGTTAATAAATTTCGAGATGACGTTGGTATCAGTGGCATAGAGTGGTCTTCGAGGAGTTCAGACTTTAATCCAATCGAGCGGGCATGATAGGAAAAAAAGTTAAAGCTTGAATTCTTGCTCCAGCTACACTAGACTAGACACGTATTTTCTGTTCTTTAGGAAGAATGGGATCTTCGTGATGATCAGGCCATATTGAACGTGGTAAAATCAATGCCACGACGTATGGAAGCTGTAATACGGGCTCGCAAAGGCAATACGACATACTTGTTCAAAATACTGTTTTAAATTAGTATGAAAATTTTGCAATTTTTCATAAAAGTATTTTTTTAGTTATTTTTATCATTTTTTATTAAAATCTTAATTGTTGTGTTTAATGTTTTGTTTGTCGTATATTCTTTGCCAAAGAATAACTTCAATGACACCTATCAATAGGACATGGTACAAAAAAATTCTAAGACGATAAATTACTTAAAATTCAAGTTTAGTTGTTTTTTGTGCCGGTCAGTGTATTTTCAGTCTGGGTACCACAGTAAGTACTTATATTATTATTAAGAATTATTTATTTATTAAATAACAGCTTAATATTTTAAATACTAAAATGTTAATCATCAGTATAAGTATTATTTGTATGGTCATTAATCATTATACAGGCTGGGTCACGTAAGACTACTACAACCCTGCCGAATTGTAAATGCAACCCAATATTCAATTTTTGTTGTTGACTCAATTCTTTTAAAAATGTACCTTTTGGTTTTGGACATTCTTACTTATTTTGTCAGAAATGTTACAATTTAAAATTTTTGTAGATGACAAATGTGCACTTGATGTCGAATTCTAGCAAAATAAAAAATTTTAAGGTTTGTGTACTTAGAAGAGCACGCAATCACACACACATTCACTAGATTTTATCAATGAATCTGATGTATCTAAAAGGTTTAAAATTCAACAAATCACAAAAAACTTATGAAAGACGTTCAAAATGATTGCCACTATTTTCTAAACATGCTTGGATTTGCATCATAAAAGACCGGCCAACGTTGACCAAAATATCGGGAGTTTTTTTAGCACAAATGAGTCGAGCTCTGTTTTTTAAGTCTTAGGTTGTGATCGCATAAATTTTATCATTAATGGTTCTTTAAAAAAAAAAACCAGTAATGCTAAATCTGGATTACGACATGGCCAGCTGTTAATGCTGTCTCTTCTAATACACTTTACTGAATATGCTCTATCAAGGTGTTTCTTTACAATTCTTGTGTAGTGTAACGGAGCACCGCTTTGTTAAAACCATAAATGTCCTGATTTGAATAGAAATATCTTCAAGTAACAATAGTAACGTTTTAGTGCAGGCTTTCTAAGGCATAATGGTGGCGGCGATTGCACCGAATGACAGAACCATTGTTCTAAAACTTTGTCTTGTCGGTAAACATTAAACTGTTTAAGATAAACTCATCAACATTGTTTTTTTCTTGCATAAAATTACAAAACTATACTATTTTAGAATAGTCTGTTTCTTTTAGTCCTTGGATCAAGGGTAAAACTGTCCAATCACATGAAACTGTACAATCACATGATAAAGATAAAAATTATTTTCTGTTAAAATTGTGCACACTGACGTTTGACTGATTTCAAATTGTAATGATTTTCTCGGGATATTGAGACCATTATCCGTAATTTCCTAGATTTTTAACTATTGTAACCGTTCAAAATCTATCTCTTTCTGGTTTTAGCTGTTTAATTGTTAGATCATTTTGAAGTTTTTTGAAAATTTTGTCAGTAGGATAAATATTGTACAAACTTTCTGCTGTACGAGTGTCAATCAATATTGTTTTAAATAATGTCAGAGGTGTGTAAACTACGCTTAAAAAATATCCTTTTTTTTTGAAGCTAATTTGACATAAAAGTTGAATATTATGTTGCGTCTCGAAATTTGCAGAGTCGTACTCTTACGTGGCCCACGCCGGATATGAAAATTAAACATATTATTAAATGCATTCACTTAAATTGTAAAATACAAGCCGGTATAATTTTTGATCACGGCTTATAACAGCTGAAACTTAATAAAGTAGAGTCCTGATTATCTGGTCTAAAGTGGACCGGACCCTTTTTTATTGAGTTACATAATATGTAAGTTTGGACCAATGTTTGGTAAATAAGGTTCATTAAAATATTATTTCAAAAAAGATGTCAAAGAGGTTTGTTTCATAGTGGAGCATCTTCCCTGAACTCCATACATAGTATCTCCATCGATTCAGAACAATTATCTGTCGGTTGTAGCTCGATGCACAGAATCTGCTATCACTCGATTTTTGTAAGATTTCGACTTGAAATTATTACAATGATTTGAAAGCCACGCGCAAAAACACATTATGTAATAACAATAATAATACCATTTTAATTTTATTAGATATTAGTAAAGCAATAATTTTAAAATTCAAATAATATCTACATAATATAGTAAGCATAATCCAAAATCTTTAATTGAAAGTAGGAAGCAAAGAAAGTAAACTCATCAAAAAATAGAAATCGATACAGGTTCCACGTAATTAAATCTATAAATTGCGGAGTTTATTCAAAACTTGAAAAAGCAGTTAAACACTATAAACTTACAACACAAAATGTCTTTAATTTTTTTATTTAAAACAATAAAAGTACCTTTAATGTTTGCTTTTTCAAAATTACAATCTATAATATACATATATGTATTACATTGAAATTTTTTTTAGAACCTTCTTCATCCTTTCAATACACGTCCGTCTTCAATCTTAAAATTTTCTAACTCCAGTTCTGTCTCTTTCAGTTCTTTACCATTTTTCAAATGTTCTAATGACTCTCTCTTTTTTCCTATCACATCGTTCTACTTCTACCTTGCAATAATGGTATTCCCATTATTCTTTTTTATTTTTTTTCTCAAATATTTTGGTAGCCAATTAGTTCACCATCTTACGAATTCTTTATTGTATTTTGTCTCTTTTAGTCTTTTTCTACTTTCTTGCCTACATACACCCTTATCTCTCTCTTTTAATTCCATCCAGTTGTTTCCACCTCTACATCTTTTATTCTCCCACCAAGTCTATTTCTCTCAAAATATTGTTTTTTCCCGGCGGTTTAGTTGCCTAGTTGTATTTACGTTTAACACGTCTAGCTGTATTTATGTTTAGAAGTCTTCGTTTTTTATCATTGTAAAGCTATGTGAATAGTTTATTGTGCCAAAGATTCCAAAGCAATCAAATACTCTCTTTTTTTGCCTACATACATCCTTATCTCTTTTTTTTTTGCTTCCATTCATACATTTTTGCTTCTAAAATTTTTATTTTCTTTTTCTCTCCGACTCAGTCTATTTCTGGCAAAATATTTTTTTTAGTTTGTTTTTGCATCTTTTCTTTCATACGATCAAGTTTTTTTTATCTTTTTTTTCATTTGTTTTTCTTTAAGCTTACATGCTATTTTGCCTGTTCCTGTTTACACTCTATTATTATCATGTATCCTGGCGATCCTCCTTCCACTCCCAATATCTACTTGTAGTAATTTACCTGTACTTTTTCAATTTTTTTTTTCTCATATTTTTGCACGATACGTCATCACACTGTTAACAATACTCGCAAGTAACTTAGCACTGTTTCCAAATTTTTTCTCAAATAGTCTTTTTCCTAAGCTTTAAATTTACTATATTGCTGCATTTTTTTTCTTGGCAAGTTTTTTGATATGAGCTCTTTTCGTGTTTATTTATTAAAATACTAGCCTAGGTACCTGCTAATTTATCTAAACTCGTTTTTATCTGTTTTCCTCTCCATCTCTATTTTCATATTTTTTTTCCATCCAGTCGTCTTTCTGCCTCTCGCTTTTTTAAATATTATAATGTTTGTCTTGTCAGTGTTGACCTCAAGTTTTTTCTTTCTTATATATTTCTTCATGCATTTAATCATTTCCTTCATTCCTCTCTCATCCTCTGGTATTACCGCCCCATCATCCGGAAACGCCAACGTTTATATTTTTTCCTTTCTATCACAACTCCTAATCCACATTCTCTATGTACAACGCCAACAAAGTTGGGCTCAGCAAACCTTAACTCTTTTGTTGCAGAAAAACTAAAAAACATTCACTCATCCTCTAATCTACTTTTATCACTTTGCACTCTTTGCACTGTGCTCTTTTTTTGATCTATTTATTGAATAGATGAAAATATTAAATAAAATATTTTTGTCATTTTTCTATATCTATTATTTTTGATTTTTTCTTTTATTTTCTGATTTTTTTAATATATTTTCACATTTTTGTTTGACTTTTTAGGTTCTCTGTAGACTTTAATTTTTTTCTCTATGTATTTTTTCTTGATAATTTTTTTTAACTTTCTTTAGAATCTGATTAACTTTATTTTACTTTTTTCGGCAACTCTTATCTCAGCATTCTTTCTTTTGCTACTTCCGTTTATCGATTTTTTTTATGGTTGTAGCTTTTTTACTGTTTTTTTTTTTAAATTTTTTTACTTTCACTTGCTTTTTCTTTTTTTTTAGTACATTACATACCATGATGGAGTAGTATTGCATTTCTGTTGAGAAATGAAGAAGTTGACCGAGACGCGTAGCGTCGAGGTAAACTTTATTTCGAGACAAAAATGCAACGCTCAGTCAAGGTATGTATACTTTTTTACCCACAATCACTAATAATTTTTTTTTTTAATTCAATATAAATATTTCCTTTTTAATTCAATATAATTATTTTGACATTTGACGTTTTGAAATATGGAAACCATTGAAGGTTATTATAAAACCATAGACCGTTGTTTGCAATTATATGTGTTGCGCTTCATAACGGTACAGTGTATTCAGGTAGGCTAGGTTTTTAGGCTAGGTTTTTTTGGCCGAGAAAGGGAAGTTGCACATTACCTACCTTTTACAGGTCTGTTATTATTTAATTACAATACTGATTTGGGATAAAATTTATTTCACTTTCAGAAACTGACTATTGATTGACAGGTATGAATAAACACGTGCAATACAGGGTAGTTTAACAGCGCTAATAAGTAATTAATCAATGTTATTTTCAAAATAGAATAAAACGAGAAAGTGAAGAATAGAAATCTATATTCGATTAATCTGTGTCTTCAAGAAAAATGCAGGCTGAGTATTTATTTTACCTTATTTTAGTACAAATCGGTCTAAGAGCTGGTGCCTAAAAAGCACATCCGCTCTTGATCTCCCTTAATATTGAACACCCGGCATTACATATTTGCAAAATGCGTTTTGTAATACATCTATATACATATTATGTTTTTAGATTCACTGTTAAGCTGTAAACCTGGGTTTAAAGTTTTTTTACGATAAAATTAAATAATGTTATCGGACAGAGTTGTCTGTTGTCAGGTACTATGTATAAAAAAAATAGTTAAGTTATACACATGAAATGTATTCAACTAATTTGGTTAAATAGGTTTTATCTTTGATCTCTCATCAAGGGTGCATATATTCTACAAGTTTTGGAGACACGAAACATTTATGAGATATTTGAGAAAAAACCACTTAGGTTTTATATATAATTTTAAATTAAATATATACTTTGTCTACAACTGCTATGAAATTAGGTTAAACCTTGATTGTAATCCATAAAGAAATCTAGTACGCTGTTACCGCTGCAAATATTTATTTACCCAAAATATGATATTCTGTGCAAATAATAGTGCGATATAAGTGGTTAGTTTAGCTAAACTTTTAGTGCGATTAGAACTTTGCTTTCTTGAATTCTTTATCAGGCCAACACCTAATTTGCATAGAAGTGGTAGCCAACAGATGCTTCTGTGGTTCTAGTCAGCATGGACCGTAATAAAAATTTTAGTCGCACTAAATTTCACCGTCAAGTTGGAAAAACTGTTTTTGTTACGTAATTGAAGAGAAATATTTCTACCTTTTCTAAAATGGTACCAAAACTAATCTTCAAGTTAATAATGATAGTAACAGTGATGCTGATATCTTTGCAGATGATTAGATAAAAATTACTAATGTTTCTAATTAAAATAAATCTGTGTCTAGATAATTAATTGTAATTTAATTGTTATCTTTAGTAACATGCAGACGAAGAAAGTAGAAGCAACTTAAATACAGCCCTGGCGCAGTATCTTCAAGAGACTGCACCCTATATCTATTATTTTCGATTTTTTCTTTTATTTTCGGTTTTTTTTTAATATATTTTCACATTTCTGTTTGACTTTTTAGGTTCTCTAAAGACTTTTCTTTTTTTTCTCTATGTATTTTTTCTTGATGATTTTTTTTAATTTTCCTAAGAATCTGATTAACTGTATTTTTGTTTTTCTCTGCAACCTTTATCTCAGCATTCTTTCTTTTGCTACTTCCGTTTATCGTATTTTTATTTAGTTGTAGCTTTTTTACTGTTTTTTTTCAAATCTTCTCACTTTTATTTGCTTTGCAAAAAAAGAATATTATGAGTGATTGTGGGTAAAAAAATATACATACCTTGACCGAACGTTGCATTTTTGAAATGCAACGTTGTGATGTATTGCAGAAATGCAATACTATTCCGTCACGGTATGTAATGTACTATTTAATTCTTTAAAAAAAAAACGGAAAATTCTTAAACAGCGCTCAAAAACAATAACGCAAACTAATTGAATTGATTTATTTAAATTTACAAAAAATTTTTTATGTTTACCTGGCTTCAATGATCTTAGAGCTGCTGCCAAAAACGCACAGCTGTCTTTAATTCCCCTTAATATTGAGCACCCGGTATAAAGATTTAACTTTTTATTAAATATTCATTCACTATAAATGCTTATTATCTGTTATGCATTGCTAAACAATACCAAAAAAACATTTTTAGCTTGTTACTGCAATAAATAATTTGGTCATCAATGATTTACATTTTATTTAATAATAAGTTGTTAAATTTGTTCTGAGTGTAAATAATAAATAATTGTTCTGTTTGTTCTATTACGTAAATCAATCAAATAAAGTATATTAAGTCAAAATTAATAATTTAACAAAAAATTAATGTATCGACTTTTTTAATTAACTTATAGCAATCAAATCTGACTTGACACCTTGACAGTATTATTAACTTAATCACAATTATTATTCTGAATCTTTAATTTATACTATACGTTTAAGTCAAAAGGCGCTAACGTGATAACTTGGTTCTTTAATCGGCAATATATGTTTTATCTCAATTTGTAGAAATTTTGTTTCTCAACTTTATTACCACAATCATTAGATAAAACAAATAGTTATAATTTTAATCTTATAATAGTTTTTTTACTTTTCTATCACATGCTGCTTATTATGACACCGAAAGTGTCATAATAAGCAACAAAAGCTTTTGTGCTACTTTTTTAATTAATTTTTATAAAAGAAACTTTCCAGTACTGAAGTTCTTCAGTAGGAAGTTTGACCTACTTTACAAAACGAGATAAATATTAAATATTTACTCTTTTAGAATATTTAAAAAAATAAACTGGCGTAGCAAACATTGTATATTACATTCCTTTAATAAGGCCTACTGTCACACTCGAAAGGTTTTAAACACACTCGTGTAACAATACAACGTCTTACGAATTACTATGACCAGAAAATTGTTCGTTAAGGAGGTACATGTACTATTTTATATTAATACATTTTTTTTAAATTATACAAATGCTGTTACAGAATAAAAAAAAATTAAGATTTGTTATTTATAATTATAAATAACAAATCTTAATTATTTTTTTTCGATTAAGAACTGTAATTACCGGTCTTAATTGTTTTCAAAGACAACTATTTTTATTGATTTAAATTACAATTCTATCACAAATTGAAGTTTCAGAAGCAAATTTTTGTTTCCAAGTTAAAAAGCTTTTCATTAACAAAAGAAACATTGTAAGCAACTCGGATTGTGATAGGCGGCTAATAATGTTGACAATTGAAGGCTTTCGCTTTCTCGCTTTAAACAGCCTTAATTATTGATCTCCTAAATTAATTAATTTATTGGTTTTGGAATCTTTGGCACTTTAGAACCAGCAATGCTTTCATTTTGCATTTTCAATTAATCTAATCAGATAATAATTAGAAATGCAAAATGAAAAGATAAACAATGAAAAAGTAAAAATTTAGTGAACACGTACATATTCTGAAATATAAAAATGAAACATAAAACTAGGGTTAAAAACATTTTTAAAAGAATATTAGCACCAATAAGAATAATATTAATTGATTGGTTTGGAATCTTTGGCATCATAAACTATTCACACATATTTAATTTTGAAATAAACTTTATAAAACCGTGGGTTGTAAAATCATTAACGCACGAATAATGTATCCAACTTCCTAGCCGATGAGTCAATTTTGTCTGTTTAAAAGGTTCCGTCACGTGTTTGACTTGGCGTTGACAGCTCAAGTGCAATTAGTCTGTGGTTCAGAGCTCGATCGATGGTTAGCTAAGTACCACACCACAAAATGGCGCTAATGGCGCCTAAAAAATTGCACCAAAAATATTGAATTTTATGGGTCTTATTAAGTGCGTTAAATTTTAAACCAACTGTATTTATGACTAAACAACTTTTTTTTTGAGGTCTCTATAAGCAGATAATTTGTATGGTATTTTACAACACCCCAGTGAGTCAAAGTAACAAATTGAAGCTTTGCATGTGGAAACATTTAGATACCATAAAAGTTGACAACAAGTGATTTACAAGTGGTTTACAATCAACGAGGCTAAAAAAGTTAGTTTATTAGATCTTGAAAGCTTTTTCAACCACCATGTAGTCATCACCAATAGATGAATAAAACTAAAATATAATTATTTCTTCAAGTTTACCTGGTTTAGAAAATTTTTGTGGGTTTTTTTAATAATCCTACCAAGGAGCTAAAAAAAGACTATCTTTGCTAAGACCATTTGCTTCCTTTTTACAGATTTCAATAAATTTAGTAATTTTTATTTTAAGTAAGCTAAGTGCTTTTTCTACTTAGTTTAAACTGATCTACATGTTTGCCCTATATAACATTTGTCACAGATATTACACTCTATGCGATAAATTCCAGATTTTTCTAAAAATAGTGTTTTGTCTTTTGGACCTTTTAACAATTTTTTTAATTTTGATCTTGTTTTTTAAGCACATCATCAAGTTCGTTGGCTATCTTAGGTAAAAAATGTATAGAAATGAATATATGAAATAAAATATTTCTTGTTTATTTGTTTGAAATATTGTGCAATTTGTTTCAAACTTTTGATTATTTATAATTTTATTTTTTATTTTTTTATTTTATTCATAAATTTCAGCGATTTTTTGATAAATGCTTTCTTTACCAGTTCTAGAATTTATCGCATATAGTGTAATAATTCTGACAAATGTTATATAGGACAAATGCGTAGATCAGTTTAAACCAAACACAAAGAGCACTTAGCTTACTTTATATACAGCAGATTAAACAAGTCGAGTATACCCGAGCACGTCTTTAATAGCAATCATCATATTAGTATTAACAGCTTAAAATTAGTTAAGCAAATAAATAACTAAATTAGGCATATGGGCGCTACTGAATTCATTAAAATCTATAAAACTGATATAAATGCTCTTAACAAAGATAAAAATCCTAATTTTCGCTTCCTTGGTCGGATTATTAGAGAAAACTTACAAAAATTCTATAAACCAGGTAAAATTAAGCAAAAATAATAATTCCGTTTTATTAATTTTTTGATGAAAGACGAAAGAGCTCTTGTGATCTAATAGACATTTTATTGGCAATTGGTAAAATTGTGAATAACTCCTATATTAACACACCTATTTCTTTCAACCGTTTATTTAATGTATTTAAAATCATTCATTAATAACTACTATTGATACGTAATATTATGCTTTCACTATTGCAACCAAACAAATCAGCTGAAATAAAATATAAAACATTTTTACAAATTAATGTTCTGAAATCTTTTGGCGAAACACCAAGCGATGCATAAGAAAGAATTTATTAGTTATCAATACTGACAATTTGACGGTTTTGTTTTGACATATTTTTGTTCTGAACTGATAGAGTTGCGTCTTCTGTCTTACTGTAAATAATTCTATGCATTTAAATCAATAAAGTTAAAAGAAATTTACACAAATACATATTTTTAATTTTACTAGCACTCGTCAGTTAGACTTAACAATTATGATTTAAATAATACATTAAAATAAAACAGCTGTGCATAAATAACAGTCAAATGCGCAGCTGGTTGGAATCATACTTGATATTACTACTAGTTTTTGTTAATGTCATAACTTCGTTGTCAAGCCAGTAAACCCTCTTACTTGATAACGTTTTTCGTCCAATTCGCATCTATCAAGAGCAACGTTTGACACTAAAACGTAGAAACTTGGTTTTTTCACTTCAATGTAGTAAAAAACTACCGAGAGATGTCACTATGCATTTGTTTACATCATAGATTTATTATAACAAGATACAGCCATGCACTGCGATAGTCCGCCAAGACGTACCATCTATTGCTCTCACTCTCAACTGCATTAGTATTCGATAGCGCTATCTTTTAGAGAGGTTCCTACAAATAGCAAAGCAGAAATCAGTAGACGCAGAGTACGCTACGTCAGCATGACACTAGAATTATTTTGACGTTTCTATTCAAATTTTTCTAATCACATAATTTGAACAGAAAACTTGGTTCAGTCACTTAAAAATTGAAAATAATTATTGTCAAGAAAAATATTTAATAATTTGAAGGTAATTTTATTTATTGAGATTTCAAACTCAACTTTTATTTTCTTCCAGCTTTCTAATGTTTCTCTATTTTCTTAAAGCCTAACTTCAATTTTACAAATTCATAGGAGAGAAGTTTTTTATTTTCATTATTGTGATTGTCACGATGCAGTTGTGGGTTTGTAAGCTGATAAAATATGAAGCGGATAATAAAGTTTACATGGGTCTGACACAACTAAAAGTTGGTGAAATTTTGAAATTGGAATAGAGTTTTTTGATAAAATAATTAAGAATCATTAGCACTGATGAAAAAACCTTTATTATAAATAATTATTCATTCCAAAATAAAATTGATTTTTAACCTAATTTTCGTATTTTATTAGATTGTGTATGACAAATGTCAATAAGTTGACAGCAAAGCATTGCATCGTTGATTGTCGACTAAAATCGTAGAAATTTGTGTCTGTTTAATCACTATAGACTCGTGTGCGACATACAACAAATATGATGAAAAGGATAAAAAATGTGTTTCATTAAATATAGAAAGAAATGGAGAGATGTACCAATTTCTTTGATATGTTTTTTAAGAACCGAAGTATGTTCAGCATGCATAGCTATATCTAATGTATTAAATCTATGGTTTACATCGTCTGATGTATATGTATTACATTTTTCACCCTTCAGTTTTTGTTTATTTTAGGAATTGTTCGAGGTGGAATCAATATGTTTAGTCGCACTGTAGATAGAATCATTCCAGCATTTAGTAAAGTAGAAGATCGATTGCGACACCTGCTTGAGGAGTTTAGAGACCAAATTGTTAGAGGAATTCCTGAACTTAGTATACCAGTTTTGGATCCACTGCATATAGATCACATTAAATTTAACATCAGTCAACCTGCAGCTAAGTATGTATTATATATTATTTGTACGCAAGGTGCGCGAGACCCAAAATTACTTCTAATTACTTGAAAAGTTTGAAATTTTGCATAGGTAACCAAATGCTAGATTTAGATTAATAAGATAAGAAGACTATCATATTCACTGAGGTGTCTATCTGTCTTCTGATCAAATATTTTTTTTAAAATACTGGTTTTAATTATATTTTTAAATGGAATAAATTAGATAAAAGATGCACTTTAGTCCTAAATTTTTACGACAAACACTTTAAGTGAAATATAAAGTAAACAAATAACATAACCTAACTTAATTTCAAAAACACAATTAATATAAGGATTTTTTTTTCGATAAAATTGTTGGCAGATATTTAAAAACTGTAGATGTATGCAAATGTAAAAAAAAATCATTTTTCAGATCTTTCAATAACTTAACCGCCTTGACAAAAGTAGCGACAATATGACACGTTTATATGTTATATACCAAATTTTGACTAAATTGGGTTTGTGACAGATGCTTACATTCTTGATAGATTTTTCAGGTTATCATAGAGCCCAACCAGAATGTTTAATTTCAATAACAATAAATTAAAATTTAACATTTAAGCTCTATGATAGCTACGATGCCACAAGTCTTTTTTTTACGTCCCCTTCTTCTCTCTTGCTTTTTATATCTTTTGTATTCTTCTTTTCTATTACTCTTTCTTCTTCTTCTTTTGCTTCTTGTGATTTTGTGACTTCTCATTCTTCTAATCTTGCATTAAAATGGCCTCCTATTTGTTTTCTTTTTTTTTCCATCACTTTCTTTTATACTCTCTCTTCCGTCGTTTCATTTTCGATCTATAGATTGTTATCACTTTTTACTTTTTCTCTGTACATAATTATTTTGTTTTTGATTACTTTTTTTTATACTTCATAGTTTTTCTTCTTTTTTGTTTTTCTGCTTTCTTCTCGGACTACTAATTCGTTTTTAAATGCTGGCATTATACCACTTTTTGATTTTTTTTTCTTGTATACTGCATTTTTATTTGTATTTTTTGTTCTTTTACTTTTCTATTCTATTCATTAATTAAATAATTAATGAGTCCCGGTTTCTGTCATCGCTATTACGTTAAATTCGTTCACATATTCCTAGAATTCTTTATCTTGTTCTTTATTTTAACCATGGTTCAAAATTTCAACTTATTTTTTTTTTGTTTTTTCTTTCTAATTTCTCTTCCTTGCTTAATTTTTTTTTGTCTGTTTTATATATCTTTATTTTCTCTAATTTTTTTCTTACATTATTACTTTTTTCTGTGTTTTTTTTTGTTTCTTTGTTTATTGCGTCTATCACCCGATTTCTTCTATCATTTTTCAATTTTTTTTACATTATATTTTATGGTTTCTTTTCTCTTATGTGCTTTTTATTGTCTTTGTTGCTTCCTTTTTCATCTTCTTTTTAAAACATTTTTTTTAAAATCTCATATCTACCTTCTACACTTTTCTGTACCCAGATTTTATTTAACCTATTTTTGCATTTGTTTGTCTTCTTTCTTCTGCAAGCTTTTTTAGTTTTTCTTGCACTTCTCTTTCTTCTTTTGTCATGTTATTATCTATAGACTTGTTTTCTTTTTTTTTAAATGTTTGAAATTTTGCATAGATAATCAAATGTTTGATTGAGATTAGTAGAATGGTGTCATAGTCACTGTCACTAGTTGTTTCACCTTAATCTTGAGCTTTTACGGCAAACACTTTAAATGACATTTAAAATAAACAAATAACATAACCTAACTTTATTCCAAAACACAATTTATATAGATATACATTTTTTTCCGATAAATTAAAAACTGTAAGTGTATGCAAATTTAAAGAAATCACTTACGTATAAGCTGTACTTGACATAACCATTAAGATTAAGATTAAAAAATAGGATGTCATATCTACTGAGACCAATTGGTCTATTGTGCTCTCTTTTCTTAAGCTGTTTGAGGTGTGACTCAGTTTATAGCTCCCCATCGTGCTCCAAAGCTGTAATAAATTTCAGCAGATGGCTTCAAGAATGACGTGTCACTATCCAAAATGTATTCCAGCCCTAGATGTTCTCTACGTTAGATTCTAATGCCGACACATTCTGTTACCAGGTGTTCGGCAGTTTTTTCCTCTTCTCTGCAAAATTTGCATTCGTCATTATCTTCTAGATCAAGTCTCAACAGGTGCTTTTCTAGACGGCAGTGACCGGTAAGAAAACCGGAGGATGCAAAGCCTACTTTTAGTGAGATTTAAGTAAATTTTCGACCTTGCATGGTCAAAGTCTCCACGAAATTATTTAGAATGCCTCAAACCAGGAATATTCAGCGAGTGTTTTGATCTGTTCGTCTCTTCTTTCATTTTAAGCCTTTTTCTGTAGGTGTGCTTTTTTGAACCACAGAATGGTTGTGGCCCTTCAAAAGGGGTTAGTGCGTCTAAGCAAGTTCTTGCAAGTTGATCAGCTTTTCTATTTTACTCTATTCTCGAGTATCTGAGTATCTAAACAAGAGAAGCATTGTTATTTTTCCAAGTTTTGTGAGAGTTTTTGATTTTATAATAATTTATAGTTATTTTTTGTAAGTAAAATTAAGCCAATAAGGCGCTAAATCGCTTGTATAATTAAATGACCTCGATGAGGGCTATATGGCATCTTAAGTAAAAGAGGGAGAACATCGGCTTAGCATCCCTGGAAAGGTGGTGGTAGAGGCCAGTTAGTAAAAACTGAGCCGGGCGTCAGAGCAGTCGGACGGGCAGTATTATGGATATTTAAACTGTTAATTGTTTATTGAAAGAGAAAGATAGTTAACCTGTTGATCTTGTTGATCATGTGTTGTTTTGTGGTATAATTGTGAATTCAGTGCTGTCTCCCTGAATTCGGAGGAATAATGAGTAAAGTTATATTGATAAACATCAATATGTTAATATGAAATATCCACGGCAGAAACTATAGTTTAATACCTGGGGTACGGTCTATGTGTTAATTCATTTCAGACTGAGGTGGTACTCCCATGACGTCTGTAGACATTTACAGATTGCTATCCTGGTTCTCTACTTCCTCGAACAGAGGCGAAGAGGTAGAGGGGTGGGCTAGAGCCTGTTAACCGCTATGGTTATGTTCCTATCAGTGTATAAAAAGGTTGTGGATTTCCCTTTTGCTGGTATGACGGGGTAATGCGTAATGTCCTTAGGTTCTTCACTCATTAATCTTTATTTTATACCTTTTCCTATTACGTATTATTCTTGGCCAGTCTATTTCGCGTAATGTGATTGAGGCCTAGCGACACTGTTCACGTTGCTCCCGAACCAGGTACCGAAACAGTGAAGACATCATTGAGAACACGATGCTAAAGAAAAGGGGTGAAGATTGAGTCAATCGAGTTCATAGAGTGGTGGTCGAAGTCCAATGAGCCTGGTGATGTCGTCCACAATCAGTTCGAGAGGAAGAGAATCCTGCGAGGGGGAGAAAAGCCCCCGGTGAGTTACTTTACAGGTATTATTGACAGGTACATTATGTGTAAATATGTTTCATGTGTCGCCCAATCGATCCGTCTGACTGCTCAAGCGTTTCTCTAACTATGAATATAGAGGGGTGAGTTGAAGTAGATTGTTGATGATAATGTAGCTGGCTGTTGCTATTCTGTACACTGTTTTCGACTGAATAATTAAGGCTAATAATCGTAGAACATAGACATCCTGACAAATTAATTATGGAGAAAGAGTTAACTGTTATTTAATTCACTTTAATTGTTAAAATTTGGCAAAACGTAAGATTAGAATAAAAGAGTCTTACAAATTTCAGAAGTGGGATAAGAATTTGCGTTAAACCTCAGTAATTAATTAGTTAAATAGTGCATATTTAATAATTAAAACAATAGCATCTAATGACAATCAAAATGTCCAGTTTGAGTAACTTTTTGGAATTAAAATCGTAAAAATAAACAGCAGCTACATTATTGTGACTTTCTGCAACAACAACCTTGTACAAATTATTGTTTATAATTGGTTTTTATAAAATAGTTGAATTTTATACATAAATAACAGTTTGCTCGCACATTCATCTTGAGTATATTGAGACATAATAATGTCTGATAGGAGTTTTTAAACAAAATTGAATATGAATTAATATGAATTAATGTATTCAAGCTTACCTGATGATTAAAGTGTTCAATTGAAGTGATTTTATGTGTTTATAAGAAAACATGTTTATAAAATGAATTTAAAGTTTTATTAGAGTTCTATTCTAGTTTTTGCGACAAACAATATTGCAAACTTAATTTATTGACAAAAAAAAACAAATTGCATTAAATTATTAATTTAATCAAAGAAAAGCAGTTGTATAGTACAGTTTTTAGATTTCTGTATAGATATAGTCTGAGTCTGGAGTTTAAAGGGTTAAAATGTAGTTTATATTAATTATTTGAAATGTCACATAGATTAAATTATTGATAACTGTGTTATAAATTATGACAATCAAATGAGCAATCAAAGTGTTCACTTTTAGGAAAGACTTTCGAATAAAAAAAAAAAAAGGAGTTAAAGTTAAATTTGCAAAGTTAGTTATAAAGCATTAAAAGTGTAATTGTTGTGGTGTAATCACTTTAGATAATTAGAAGATATTTGAAAGGTGACTGAGAAAACAATCGCTTTAAAATAATGTAAATATTTGATTTATTGAAAAGCTTGCTCAAACATTTAAGGCTAAATTCTTTAATATTATTCTTGCAATTTAAGAAAAACATTGTAAAGTCGGAATTATTTAAATTATGGCTATCTTTTTGGCGACACTAAGGCGACGGTTTGGTTTAAATTCGAACCATATTAAAGAATATCAAATGTTAGACCAGCCTCAAGAGCTTTGACAGATTGATGTTTTTTAGTTATATCTTTGGTTTTTGAAAATTTTAGTTGAATAGATTTCAAGTATGTATTTATGACAAACACATTGCCACATGTAAAGTAAAGTTAGGGTGGGTATCACTTTCGACGTATTAACGTATTTTGTTCTATTTCATCTCGACAGATTTATTAGGCTTTTGAGTGTTCGACGAGAAACAAACTGACCTATTTAAAATCTTGGAATTCGTGGGAAACCATTTAAGGGTGTTTAAACAATTGATTACAAAACGTATTGTATGAAAGGGGACATGAACAGAAATTAGTAACAAGATTATGTAAATTTCATAAAGTATAGAGTAATCACCAATTTTAAGGAGAAAGCTCTAGTTAATATTTTCTTTTAGTTGATACTGGGTCACCATTAATTTGATAAATGTTGAATTAAGATTTAAAATTAATAAAATCATTGAACGTAAAGGATTAAAATGTTGAAAATTAATTTGTGTAAGTAGATTATTGCGATTTAAAATATATATATATATATATATATTTTGTAAAGTATTTTTATGAAATTATATCTTGTCGACTCAGTCCATATGGTAAAGATAATTCTCTTTTGACAGCGAATCGAAAAACGAAATGTTTAAAAAAGCTGGCTTTTTGCATCAAATGGGTTATGAACTCCCAAATTTTCTCAGTCGTTCAGTAATGAATTGTTAACATTTATTCAAACTTTTTGGGGAATTAATTTGTGTAGTAAAATTAAATTTGCGCCTTAACTATTTATTAATTATTGTATTGACACCTTTATAGCTTTTTGAGATACATGTTCTAGTTGGAAATATTCAATCAAAAATCTATTTATGAACAATAATAGATTGCATTGTTTACAAAACACCTCTTGGAACTTTTAATGTTGTGGTAACATCTACTAAGGCATTGTCTTTCAATGGTAATAGCAAAGAGAATTGTTCTATTATAACAATAAATAATTGTCAAAAACCTAATTCAAAACAGCATAAAACCAGAACTTTGTTTATTTAGATTTTCAGCAAAATAGTGAAATAATTAGACGAAAATGAAAATGTGAAAAAAAAAGGGTTTTTCAAAAATAATAGGTCAAGGAATTCTTTAGAGGGCTTTCTAAAGGGGGTTTTAGCAAAACTAATCGGTAAAGTGTCAACAGCTGCAACACAACTGAAAAAAAAAGGTCATAAATTATTATTGTCAAGGGTGAAGGCAGGTTGAGATACTTACTCAATTGTTAAAATAAAATTTTGAGAAGTAATAAGTTGCAAATACAATTTTCTAAATTGTATTGATAATAAAATAACTAATTTGAGTAAATTAAAAAAAAATACTTTGATATTTTAGTAACAAAACATTTTTGTAAATTGATCTTGAAGTTTTTAAGTTAATTTGGTTTCAATAATACAAAAAAATATATATATAAATCAAAATCACAAAACTACCACTTAAGGATTAATATTTTTATAAACAAAAATTTTCGTACAGCAACTAATCTCATCTGGCAAAATTATACTTTTACAAGTCTAATTAATAAAGTTATGTTGCTATTTAAAAATTTAGTAGAGCTAAGTAAATAATAATTATAGTTTCTAAAATTCATAATTAATTATGTGTATTGGTACTTGCAATAAAATCCAGTATGAATTTTATAATCATTAATTGATAGTTAGCTGAGTATTCTAAAGCCGCAAAGTTTACAATTTAAATTCGATAGAAAAAAAAAGACATTTGGTTAAATAGTTAGTTTATTAGTTTAGAGTTTCTTAAAATAAGATTAGGTAAAAATTACTGAAGGATATTATCTGCTTTTTATATGTCTACCTGTCATTAAGTAATTTTGTCAAACTAACTTTAAGTACAATTAAATTACAAAAACCAACATTAAATATTCTAATTCATTAAATAAAAGTTGGTAGATTCTCTCACTAATACTTATCAGTTGCACCTAATTTTTTTAAAAATAGTCATTCAAGGCATTTTATATCATCATTTGTCATACATAAATTTATAAGTTTATTGTGAAGGGGTGAAACTAAACAAAAAAAATAAATAAAAAGAATCTGGAGCTGCCCCACTTGTTGACCACATGTTGTTATATATTGTCGCAGGCAAGCAGGTAGTCTTGACCGTTTTGGGTTTAAAGTGAATGCAGTTTATTCCATCTTTAAGGGTTATTTTGTGTCATGTCTGAGTTTTAAATTAAAGAAATAATATTAATATTAGTGGAACCTATTTTAATTCATGATACATAATTTATTTGTTTTACAATCAGTTTTGATTTGAATTCATAGTTACAAAGAATCAAATTGAGAAATTAAGAGAATTGAATATTTAAATTAAAATTAAACCATTTAGAATTACATTTGCAAAAAAAAAAAATAATAATAATTGCTGACACAACAAAGTTAAAACAAAATAAAAATTTAATAGAAGTTAGTTTTGAGTATTAGTAATTAGAAATATTTAACAAATTTTCTTAAAGTTTGACACTCTAAAATTATCAGCGATGAATGAAACTAAAGCAATGGTTGTTAGTTTAAGAGTCTTATTTTCAATTATGTTTCTTCAAACAATTAGTAGACAGTAAATAGGCAACTTGTTCTTTAAAAGCAATTATCATTTTTAAATTATTTAAATTATTTTACAAAGTGTAGACGAAAAAAAAAAAACAATCAAAACTAAATTGTTGTGATTGGTTAACATGCTAAAGCTTAATTTTTGATTTAGTCAGGCGCCGTTAGTTTTAATTGAAAGTTAAATAAAAAAAAAAAAAAAAAATTAACAAAAACAAATAAATAAAACAATTCAAAAATAAAATTAAAGTTTGATTTTTTTAATCTAAAAGGTTTTAAACAAGAACTTAATTATATTAAAGCAATAGTGTTTATCTCAAATATCTTATAAGTATTTCATTTTAATAGTTGGGTGACTTGACATAAAATTACATCAGTTAAGTAATAATTAACAAAAAAGTAAATATACGTTAGAAACAACTAAGGGTATTCATGACTTATAACTTTGACTATTGACTAAAAGAAAAAAAAACAAACAACAAAAGAAGAAAGAAGAGAGAAGATAAACATGAGAAATAATTGGATGAAGTTAGCAACTGATAACGTGTGCACACAAATCAAGAAAAACTATAAGAAACAAAAGCAATTGCTAAATTACATCAGAGATTATAAATAACAAAAAAGGTATACCTAATCAACGATTATGAGATCTCAAAAATTAAGAAACAGCACAAAAATAAAATGAAGAAAAAAAAAATGAAACCAAAACATCTGTACAAATACAAGGATTGGTAACGACAGATTTAACTTAGAACAATTAAAACTTGAAGAAGAGACAGTTAACTGTTGACGTAGACAAACTCAAATGGGGTTAATTTTTATCTGCTTTTGATACACAGTATTGCTATTTATTTAGGGGGTAACAAGTATTATTATAGTTGTAATTGAACAGTAGAAAAATAAAAATTGTTACTCTTGTATTTGATAACTAGATATTGAACACGTTTTTAAGGTTTAAGCTAATGTGAATACAATTAGGTTAAAGTAAAATAATTATTAATAACTTTTAGATTAAAGCTTGAGAATAAAGCGTAAAATCATTATTAAAATAATAAGTAGAAAATCTTGGGGACAAGATTGAAGTCAGGATGGCCGAATGTGAGAGTTTTTGATTTTATAATAATTTATAGTTATTTTTTGTAAGTAAAATTAAGCCAATAAGGCGCTAAATCGCTTGTATAATTAAATGACCTCGATGAGGGCTATATGGCATCTTAAGTAAAAGAGGGAGAACATCGGCTTAGCATCCCTGGAAAGGTGGTGGTAGAGGCCAGTTAGTAAAAACTGAGCCGGGCGTCAGAGCAGTCGGACGGGCAGTATTATGGATATTTAAACTGTTAATTGTTTATTGAAAGAGAAAGAAAGTTAACCTGTTGATCTTGTTGATCATGTGTTGTTTTGTGGTATAATTGTGAATTCAGTGCTGTCTCCCTGAATTCGGAGGAATAATGAGTAAAGTTATATTGATAAACATCAATATGTTAATATGAAATATCCACGGCAGAAACTATAGTTTAATACCTGGGGTACGGTCTATGTGTTAATTCATTTCAGACTGAGGTGGTACTCCCATGACGTCTGTAGACATTTACAGATTGCTATCCTGGTTCTCTACTTCCTCGAACAGAGGCGAAGAGGTAGAGGGGTGGGCTGGAGCCTGTTAACCGCTATGGTTATGTTCCTATCAGTGTATAAAAAGGTTGTGGATTTCCCTTTTGCTGGTATGACGGGGTAATGCGTAATGTCCTTAGGTTCTTCACTCATTAATCTTTATTTTATACCTTTTCCTATTACGTATTATTCTTGGCCAGTCTATTTCGCGTAATGTGATTGAGGCCTAGCGACACCGTTCACGTTGCTCCCGAACCAGGTACCGAAACAGTGAAGACATCATTGAGAACACGATGCTAAAGAAAAGGGGTGAAGATTGAGTCAATCGAGTTCATAGAGTGGTGGTCGAAGTCCAGTGAGCCTGGTGATGTCGTCCACAATCAGTTCGAGAGGAAGAGAATCCTGCGAGGGGGAGAAAAGCCCCCGGTGAGTTACTTTACAGGTATTATTGACAGGTACATTATGTGTAAATATGTTTCATGTGTCGCCCAATCGATCCGTCTGACTGCTCAAGCGTTTCTCTAACTATGAATATAGAGGGGTGAGTTGAAGTAGATTGTTGATGATAATGTAGCTGGCTGTTGCTATTCTGTACACTGTTTTCGACTGAATAATTAAGGCTAATAATCGTAGAACATAGACATCCTGACAAATTAATTATGGAGAAAGAGTTAACTGTTATTTAATTCACTTTAATTGTTAAAATTTGGCAAAACGTAAGATTAGAATAAAAGAGTCTTACAGTTTATTTAACTTGCTTTGGCATTCCCGGGTCATTCTGGAACTGATGGCATAAGAGCTGAGTGCTCTTATGGCTGCTTGACTATCGATGTGAATTGCAGTTTCACATTTTCAATAGTTGCTTTCTAGGTTAAATTCTACACATCTTCTGATTGCGTGTATTTTCGCCTGAAAGATGCTTGGGTATGTTTCCATTAATTCTGAGTATATGGCTCTAGGACTAATTACTTCTGCTCCCGTTTGTCTAGGAGCCGTCCGTATACCATTTTATAGTATTTCTTTTCAAATCATTGGTTCTCCCAATCGTCCCTGCTGCTTAATTTTGCAATACAATACCTTTCAAAGATATATTTTCTTCTACGTTGTCACTTGGTAGGTTTAGAAATAAAATACACTCTGTCAGAGATGCCCAAGCTCTCTGTCATTTAATTTTTTCATTTTTGGTGCTATTTTTAGTAAGTCTAAAAATAGCTTTGCTTGCTGCTTTTGCTATCACTAGATGTAGAGGTGTCAGATCTGTAAGAACCTCTAGTGCCGCAGTAGGACACGTTCTCATATCTCCTGTGATGCACAAACATGCTAGTCTTTGAATCTTGTCAAGGGTTCTCTTTGTGGTTACTTGTTCTGTCTTAGAATGGCAGGCTATTGCCCCATAGGTTATGATAGCTCTAATAATCATGGTATACATCCATCGCAGTATTTTCGGGTTGCATCCCTATGTGCCACCTGCTAGATTTCTGCAGACCATAAGCATTTTGATGGCTTTACTAGCAGTTTTTCTTACGTGATTGTTCCATAGAAGTTTACTGTCTAGACGAATTCTTAGATATTTAACTTGCGACGTTTCTTTGATGGTCTCTCCTTTTAAATAGAGAGGTTTTATCTACTGAAGTTTTTTTTTAACAAGTAAATGGTACAATCGCGTGTTTTGATGAGTTGATACTCAACCCCACTGATTCGCACAACTGCTCGGCCGTTCTTGTGGTCAGCATTTTCCACATCCATCTGACAAAAGTTTTTCAAAACCCCTTTTTTCTCTAGCGAAATTTTGACAAATGCCTGTGGTGCGTTGTCAAATGCGCCTCAGATATCTAGAAAGGCAACAAATTGCTGTTTTTTTGTTGTTTAGAGTTCTCTGGATGCTGTCTGTGAGATGGTCTTTAACAGCTCCCATTGGGGCCTGCCCTGTACGCGTGTTGACAGTTTTGCAGAGTCTCTATTCTGATATAATTATCTAATACTTTTTCCATTGTTTTCAAGAAGAACGATGTAAGACTAATATAGTGGAGTAAAATCGCTTTTCTATCTCGCTTATTTCTGCTAGCTTTTGTTTTTGAAGTATAACTAAATGAAATCTTCACCATCTTATATAGCACAATTTTGGCTATCTAGAATGATGTTTCTCAACTTTTTTTAGTAGGGCCAAATTTTGCATCATTTATAAAAACTAGTTTAATAATGCAATATAAGTTAAGAAAAACACATTTTTTAAATTAATTCTCCAGCAGGAAAAAATTCATTTTGCAAAATTTGGCTCTACTAAAAAAAGTTGTGGAAAATCATTATAGATAGCAAAAATTGTGCTCTACAAGATAGTAAAGTTTTGATTTAGTTATACCACAGGTTTAAAAAACGTCATAATTTCTGGCCGATTTTACTCCACTAATAGATTTAAGGTCAGTCTCATCCTTTTTCCCTATTTTGGACATGAGGTCACTTATGCTCTTCGCCATTTGTTAGAAATTCGTTCCTGTGCTAAACTGGCTCGTAAAATTTTGAGTGAGTGTGGCATAATTTCTCCTAGTACTTTTTGTAGTAAGGCTGGATGTATTCTATCTTCTCCCGGTGACTTCTACGGCTGGAAGGTGTTAATAGCGCATTGTAACATTGTAAATGTTTTCTTAGCAATGTCCCAGTCCTTCGAATTAACTATACAATAAAAGTGATAATAAATCACGTTTCTATTTTCTAAACCAAACTTTGACTGAATAAAACTTGTAAAAGGTGCTCACGTTTATCAAAAAGAAAATATAATATTTGACTGAACAGATTTACACTATCAACTAGCTCTACTTTTAAACAAACAAAAAAACAATATTGAAATAGGTTAAACTTTTTGGTAGCTGTGATCTCACAAGTCAAGCTTTTTTCTGCACCAGAAAAAATATCTGTTATTATGTTTCCATCTAGTTTTTATAAATGATTAGCGTCTGAATAAGCGTAAAATTAATAACTAAAATAGCTTTTCTTATTTTGTAAATAAAAAAACATACTTTTTTTTTTGTTTTAAGAAGGAGCAAATGTACAAACTTTGAAATTATGCAGATCATTTGATGTATAAGTTATTTAATGAAACCTTGTATAATAAACCAGGCACCGCAGAATAATTTTAAAAGTTTCTATTTCTGTTAATGAAAAGCATCTACAAAATATTTAATAACTCATTAAAAGTTTAATAGTATGAAATAAAATAAAAGCCGTTTGGCAAGGTTTTCAAATGGGCTAATTTGGTTTGAAAACGTCAGCCGGTTGTCAAACAAAAGTTAATGATTTGTGAGATTTTCAGGATAAAAGGAAATCTGTCGGACGTAACAGTGAAGCATATTTCCAAATTCGTCATCGACGCCGAAAAATTTCGAGATTTAGGAAACCTGCGATTTAAGTTAGATTTGAATTTAACTTTTCCATATTTGACAATCGATGGCATTTACCACATAAATGGTGTAATTGGAGAACTGTTTCCCGTATTCGGCGATGGAAAATTTTGGTAAGCCGTAAACAAAGCCGTAAACAAAGCAAACTTCCAAGAGTATAAATTAATTACAGGCTCCACTTAATTGATTTCAACCTAGCAATTTCTGCCATCATCAAATTTCAATTACCTAGACTGAAATTAACGTCCTTAAGCATAGATATAAAACTTCGTAAATTAGAAGTAATGAACACAGAAAGACTAATTATCTTTATCAATTGTTTTAATTTTTTTTATTTCAGAATCAATTCGATAATCTAATGCATGATAAGAAACTTGGTTCAGTCTTTAATAAAGCTATTGCCAAAATGGCACCCGAAGCTATTGACATGTTATGGCCCGATATCAAGAAACCTGTAGAAGCACAAATTGCAAAGGTAAATAAATAAATACTATTTAAATTTGTTAGGAAGCAATTAAGTTTCAAACTGGATGAGGTGAAAAAACAAACTATAGAAACTATAGTAGAATCACGTTAAAGATGAAGCTGAAATAAACAAACAACACTGCATGATCACCTCGTGTTTGATATCTCATGGTGGGGTCGTATAGAAATTATTGGATGGAAGAATCAGATAAAGGCGTAGCTTGAGTGACAAGACAAGGTCTGGGTAAGTACTTTTAAGATATAGTTTGGTTCTGTTGTGAGAAACGTTATCAGATGACGCATAAAATGAAGAGCATGCACTCCTTGAAGACAACCCTGTAAGAATAGACACGCCTATTGTGGTGGGAGATCACGTAAACCGCGCGTGATAATGTTTTTCAGCTTCATCTTTAACTTGAATCTACTATAGACTACTTTATCCTCCTACCAATGATTACAGAAAAATAAAAATTATTTTATTTCTTGTTTTTTGTTTATTATTGTAATTTTTTTAATGATTGATTCATGAACGTTTATTATGTCAATCTTCCTTGTTCCAAAAACACAGCAATTTTGCTGTATTCAAAAATAATTACGGTAAAATATTATTGTTTCAATAAAGTAAAAATTGATAAAAAACAAATTTTCAATTTTCAATTAGCTTCCAAATCAATTTAAGAGTTGAATTAAGCCACATTTTGTTTTATTTCCATTAATTGTCGGATTGAAGAACATTCGAACAATATAACATGCATATAATAAACTCTTATCAACCAGTTTTGTTCTGACTGCCTGAACATAAACTCGCTGTAGATCTCAAACACTTTTGAAACTTTATAAAATTAAAACGTGGTTATACTGGCATTCCTAAAATTCTGCTTGATGTCGGAAAGATGGTTTCTGATACAACAAACATTTGTGAAGTTTTCGAAAGATATTTAGTTCAATAGTTTTCAATCCATGATTTGAAATTGAATTTCTATCTGTTTTTTTTTCTTTATTTTTACCTAAAAAGTTTTTTTTGGCAGTTTTACGGAAAAACATGTCTACAAAGGTTTTTTACCGGATCAACCATGGAGATCAACAGACTTTTTTTGCTGCTAAGAACTGTGTCTATTTATCCTGTAGCCTTGGTGTTTAATCTTGCTATTTCTAACCGTACTTCTCCTGGGTGCTGAAAAACTTCCAAAGCAATTCATATCTTTAAAAACGGTGGCCGCTCTGGAATAGCAAACTAACGACTTATTTCTATTTTTAATAGCTTTGCAAAAGTGTTTGAATATATAGTATCTTATAAGATCTACTTCCAAGGTAATCGTTAATCGCTGATATGACAATATGTTTTTATTAAAAAAACTTCAACTTTCACAAATTTAATATATATTAAGCAATATATATCAACCACTTTAAATAAAGACCAACAAGTTGTCGTGATTTACACGGATATAAGCAAGGCTTTAGACTCGATAAATCAGAAATTGCTTGGCTTTAAACTATATAGAATGCGATTTTTTGATCATCTTGTGTTTTAATAAAATGTTATCTCTATAATTGAAAGTTTTATGTGGAATGTTTTGGAACTTGTTTCTAAACTTTTTCCTATTACTTCGTGTGTGCCACAGAGATCGGTTTTAGGCCTTCTGCTGTTTAAACTCTTTATTAATAATATAGCAAACGGTTTCAAATTGTTTTCTTTCTTGTATGCCAATGATCTTGAAAATTTTACATTTTTGCAAATTGTATGACTGATTGTCATTTTTTTATTGCTTTGGTGTCACAGTAATAGTCTGGAGTTAAACTTGTTAAAATGCAAAGTAATGTTATTCTTTCTGAAGAAAAGGCTTATTTAGTTTGAGTATAATATTGATTTACATGTTTTGATTTTATCAGAAACATTTAGGGAGCTGGAAAGTATGCTTTGAAGCAATGAGTGCGTTGAGCCTAATTTTCTTGGACAAATTTATTTCAACTAATTTAATACGATTTCTTTAACAAATCTTAGATTTCTAAATGTACCTGCGACAAGAATAAAGTTTTTCGGTCATTTGCCAATATATAAACTGTGTAATGTTTTAACCTGTAGCTGGTGAGGTGACAATTTTGTCACATTACAAGTGAGGTGTTTGGTAAACCCCAAGCAAATATAGATGTGTTTTTATATAGATGAAAGAAGACACTTTGGTAATTAATTTTTGTGTAACTTGTTTCATCAGTAGACATGCTTATCATATACTATAAGGTCAAATTTGCAATTTGTTTAAACAACAGAATGTTTTTCCATGGGCTAAACAAAGTACACAAAATGCTACCTTGATACATTTTTTTAAATAGAAACAAAGCAAAATAGAGCCAAACCATTCAACAATAAGAAAGCTAGTGGCAATATATCGAACAAAAAAAGAACACAAAAATTGAACCAATGCAGTTATCAACCAACCACTATCGAGCACAGTCAACACAATGACCCACAGTGCAGCTACCACAAATAAGAGTCTCGCAATCCACACATGTAAATCTTGTTTTTCTATCTTGGTTTCTTAGACATTTACCACGGCTCACCTGTTTTGCAAGGGGTTGGAAACCTTATTGTTTGTTAAACATTTCTTTAGAATTTTTGCCATATTTTGCCGCAGCTTCTGCGGTAAATAACTTAGTGTTGAGAAGCTTCATGTTTAGGTATAACGCTATAAGTTATTTAGCAAAACTTTTTATAAAGTCAATTCTTTTCACTACCGGATTTACATCAAAACTCCCATTAAGCTATTAAGCGCAGAACAAAGATGTGGTGCACCAAAAAATATCTCACCTAGTCTAATTATTTTCAATAATTATCAATTTAAAAATATTTAAACGTTTTTAAAAATAGTTTTAAGCATTTTTAATAATTTTTTTAAGTTTAATTTATGTTTTTAATATGTTTTAAAAGCTTTTTAAAATTGTTTAAGAAATTTTCAATAACTTTTAAAAAATTTCTAGTCTTATCTGTAGCAAACAAAGCTTTGAGATCTTCGTGGTTTGATTTAAACACTGCTGAATATATCAAGATTCCTAAAAAAAATCTGAACTTAGGAATCTGTAGGTCTACATAATCGAGCCGGTTTGAATCAGAAAGCTCTCTAACCTGCGATAATTTTTTATTTACACGGAAATGATTTCCTCCCGATTTCTTCAGTAAACAAAAATTCTCAAGAGGAAATGTAAGCACAGTACGGTCTAATCCGTTATGCCTGCGAGATGTGGAACAATATTATTATATAAAACGTGCAAACGTTTGGATTTGGAGATTTTGAAGACCACTTGAACTTGTTTTTTTATTATTATAGTAGTTATATAATGTCTATTTTTTGTGTTTTCTGTACAAGTGGTTCGTCCTCTGATGATGATAGTTCTAAATCGGATCGAGCTTTATTAAATTACTTTATGGTCACTATGAAATTTAGGTGCTACAGTTTCATCTTCATAACCACTAAAACGCTTTCATTTTTATCGAAATTATTTCTGGCCCACTCTTTGAAACGAGAATCATTGAAATTCATTTGCTTCATAAAAGAGGTGGAGTCATACCGAAAAACAATGCACTTAAAAATTACGTAGGCGGTGAAATGGGATTTGGCCAACCCTAAATTGAACCAGAGTTTAAATTTTACGCAAGATTAAAACTATCTAGATTTTTTGAGGCATCGACAACGAGGGAACTGATTGAAAGATACAAAGCCGCCTGCAATATTTTGTTGGAGCTCGACAAACCCCAGCTCACCAGTTACGAGTCAAATTATATTCCGGTGGAATCTGACATATTTAATCTTAAAACTTTGCACTTGCGTGTGCGTGATACAGCATTAGATAGAGCAAGTCTATCACCAGTCTAAATATTTGATTTTTGAATTCTAAAGACTTGTTTTTTTTGCTTTTATGTTGAGTTTATATACAGTAGTCAGGCATACTCTTTAATTAAACGTTTATCTGTTAAGTATGTCCAATGTTTGCCTCAGCGCCGAATCCACTTGATCGGTCAATTGTTTTCACTGCACACTTGTTTTTTGCGCTGGGTCAGTAATTACAGTTAAAAAAAATGGTGTTTATTGTATTTTTAGAAGGTTATTTTTTGGATTTTATAGAGTAAACAACTATCTTTGAAATAACTAAAAATAAAACATTTTTAATTTTTATTTAATATCCACTGAAAGTAGTAAATTATTCAGCAAAAGAATTTAAATAAAAAATATTTTTAAAATTCGTAAGTTTGATAATTTGGATTTATTATATTCCAAAAAGTTTGAGCGTATATATAGTTCAACATTTTTCACTATTCTTATTAGTACTTTTTTGTTACAGCACATTAATGACATCTTAGAAAATGCAACCGTAGCTAACGTTGCAAGAAGACTGTTTAATATAAGGTGATTGTAAGTAATTAAGTGTATAATAAATAATAAATATGTATTCAAATATTTACAAGCATATTTTTTTTCAATTTGTATCATTTACTTACTAAAGGGAATAGAGTCTTACCATATACACAAAACTCTCTAAAAACATAGTTTAAAAACAGTGTTACAACCTAAATTATTTGTCACGACATTAAATTAAATTGGGTATGATATCGATAACTCACAAACAATAAGTTTTAAAAAAAACAGACTGTAGAAAACACGACGATCAAGCGTAGTGTGATCACTTTTTGCTAGACTTTTTTCTCCATCGCCAAAAATTGCAAATATCGGCACCTTTTTAATCAGCGATAACATGGTAAATCTTAACATAGTTTATCCTAAACTTTTACCACTTTTCTATCAAGAAAGCCAATAGAATCTTTAATGATCACGCTATATGATTTCTTAAAAATTATATTATTCAATTGTTTTTTTGTCAAGATTAACAACATCTAGAAGTTTGAGCATGATGGATTTGTTTTCTGAATTAGAAAATGTTGAGCAACCTGACTGAGTCACAATTCTATCAAAACCCATTCCCTTCTCGACCATCATTAATGCCGGTATTCATAGTCCAGTGTCTCAAGTTCAAGCTTAAGCTTAGACTTAAGCAAGGACTTCGGCAATGCTCGGAAAAGCGTTTGCATGCGTTTTGAAATAGATTTATCGCTGATTCCATCTCAAGCAAGGACTTCGGCAATGCTCGTAAAATCGAATATTCATATCTTGAGCTTGAGGTCGAGCTCAAGACCAGACGGTATTCATAGACAAATCTCAAGATTTAAATATCAAATTAAGGTGTGAATAAGGGCGATTTTTGCTTGATGAGCAAGCGCACTGGGTCCGTCTCAAGTCGGACTTGAGCAAAGCCTCGACTTGTCTTGAGTCCGACTCCAGGCGCTATTTGCAGGTTATGTCATCGTTTGACGTTTGAAAATACTGAAAAGAGTATTATGTGTTGCATTTCATACCAACGAACATTGACATGCTGGACGAGTTATGTGCAGGATGCTGCGAACCCATTGGAATTTTTTTCCATCTTTGAATTTAAGCGTCGCTACAGAATCACAAAAGACAGTGTAGTGAATGTGGGATTGCTTTCAAACTAGTGGAAAGACGACTATGAATACCGGTATAAGACAACTACGTACTATTTTAGATAATATACCTAAATCAAGTCAGAAGAATGTTTGACCAACCAAGCCATAAAGTGAAAGCACTAAAGAACAGACCAGACAATTAAATTTTTGGTAAGAGCGCAAAACATAAAGTTGATTAATTGTTATATTCTTGTTTAAATGTAGATGGATAATTAAAACAATAAGCAATCAAAATACCTTTGCTTGTAATTAATAGTAGACCGCTCTTTAAGAGCGTTTTACGATCTAAGAGTGACTCAATTGTTACTGTAGTAGTAGATGAATTATTAGACACATTTAATATTTGCGTTTTTAAAAATTAACAATTTGATAAATGCTAGAAACTTTAATAGTTATATGTGTCAAGAAAATAAATAAAGAAAAATCTTGTGGCTGTGGTGATGCCAAAGCGACCGAAAGAAGCAAACGCCTCTTCAGCTAAGGGATTAACAAAGGTTTATTCTCAAGATGCAAACAAAACCTTCTTTCCAACCGACGGAAGTGTTAACATAAAGCGGTTGATTAGAAGCGTCTGACGTCATCACGATTGGAACGAAGGAGACAGGAGACTGGCAGTTTGGGTGAGATCTTACATGGTTACACATGTGTGGAATGTACCAGAGCATTTCATTATAAGTTTATGGTTGGAATTAGTTAGTTTTATTCTTAAATAGTCATTAAGTTTACAGAAGTGACAATTCTATTTCCGGGTATGGTACGATCTAAGTGCAATTGTTAATGAAACAAGTGTGTTTACATTAAAATACATCGTGCTTTCGCACCAAAAACTGTGGAATAAAAAAAAACGTTGTTGCTAAAAAAAGAAAAATTGATATATCTTTGGCTATTGCTGCAAGAGCTCATGGTGTGACATCCAATTTGCTTCCGGAGAAGTCAAAAAATGTGTATAAAAAAGCTTACCAACAATATTAGAATTGTTATTATTCGTAGGGAATAAAGTACCGGATTATTTATCAAAAAAGAGAGAATACAGCTTAATTTTTTTCCGATTGAGAAATATAGTCAACCTTTGCAAAAGTCAGGTCTTCTCATTAAAAACCTAATACTTGACATGGTAAGACTAAGTGCTTTTAAAAACTAATCACTTTTGTCGATTAGTTTAGATTAGACCTTAACTTTGCATTATTTTTCAAAAATTGAATATTTTTTAAACTTCAGAACAAAATCAATCCAAATAATATCTACTTCAAAATCTAATAATTATTGTTTGTGATAGATTCATGACACAAGTTTTTAAAGAAATTTGAATTTTCATTGTGCCAAAATGCTTAAAGATAAGCATATTTTGATAAGATAAATCGAACTATCTGTCACTCAAATAAATAAAAATGTTGTTATAACAACAATAGATATTTCTTCTATAACTAAGCCTATGTCTAGTGTTAATTCAATTAAACATCAAATTAAAATGAATAAAATAACTATTGTTTTGCTAATAGTTTGCTATTTATTGGATTTAAGCCAAGCGACAATAAACATTTGTATTCCAACCCACTTAGATGTAGAAGGTAAGCATATACATACTTTCCTTATAGAGGAGTAAAATCGTTCCTCTGTCTCGCTTGTTTCTACTAGTTTTTTTTTAAGTATAACCAAATGAAACCTTCACCATCGTGTAGAGCACAATTTTGGCTATCTAATATGATGTCTCACAACTTTTTTTAGCAAGGTCAAATTTTGCAAAATGACTTTTTTCTTGCTGGAGAATTAATTTAAAAAATGTGTTTTTCTTAACATATAATGCGTTTTTAAATTAACGGTTTAAGTTATGACTATGAATTCTTAGATACTTATTTATAAAACTATAGCGCTTTTAATGGCGATTGCAAAAGATTCATAATGTAAAAGATTTTTGAAAAAATGAGCTCTAAAGTTGCCTTTGGCCAATCCTTGCACTAAAAACTTTACTATACGGGGAACTATATTTATTATTAAAAAAATACTGACATATATGCGGAATGAAATGTAGGAAAAACTATAGAAAAGTTTTTAAAAAAAGAATCAGCTTGGTGAATCTTATAGTTTTTGACAAATCGATTGCCCCACTAATTTACGGTGAGTGAGTAAGGCGCTGATAAATGCAGCAAGCCTGTACGAACAAGTAATGTAATAACTCGTAGAACAAAAAACCTCATGTTGTGTTGAAATATATTATTTGTCTGGCAGCTAGGTAAGATTTGATAATTTTCATGTGCTTATGAGATTCTAATTGGTCAATGGGAATTGACTTTTCTAAATAGCTATACACTACTTGTGAAGTATTAAAGCTTCTAATCTGTGTATTCACTTGTCAGTATTAAATTATTATGTATTCTATAAAATTACAACATCTATGTTTCCTTTGATTAGTTTTATAATACTATGAGCATTTGACTTGCAGCTGAACCAATATTATATAAGAAAATGGTGATGCATAATTTTTGCTTCCGTTATAATTGTTTGTGAAAAGTTATAAATTTCATTGCAGTTTCCGTATTTTTTTTAAAAAATGGCGAAGAGTTTATGTTTAATTTGTGTATCCAAGTTTGGTTTACTATTTGGTTTGTGGGAATATGCTTATATCATTTTTAATTGCGGGAAAACTAGTGTTTTGTGAATGAACTCAACAAAGTTTTCTAGAAAATAATAATAGAGGTATTAATAAAAGCCTGAAGACAATGGTTCGATTGGGATGTGGTGTGTGGGTCCAAAAAGAGTCTAAATAGAAATATTTCACTGATCATGGTCGGCTATTGTTGTATTCACATCAACAGCTTTATGAATTTTTTTCTGACGAAGTCTATAAGTCTAATAACTGTCTTTCATTATTACATGTATCATTTGCATCAATAAGTATTTTTGGCAATATTGTTAATTAATTTATACACAACCGCTAAATAACGAATTATTATATGGGTAGCATCCAACTTATAGCATCGTAAACAACAAAGGTCTAATTCCAGAACTTGTAACAGTCATCCATTTCATACAAGCTACAGATTCATTATATACATGTAGTTTTAAACATATTTAGCTTTTCTCTGAACATCTTCGCCGCTACTGCTTTCCCATTCTAAGTGTCGGCCCCCACAAACCGCTGAAGCACCCCGCTCCCCGTGATTTTGCATCACAACAATCGCAAATTGTAGTGGGGAATCCTGTCTCCATATTATTATAGCTCCATGGTTAATACAAACTGGTATGGTTTTATTATAAGGAATTGTTTCAAAGATTCTGAGGCAGCAATAAATTCTTATTATTTAAAAATAGAAAATAGTAGACTTTTTGTAATAAAAAAAAATTATTCATTTTATAAAACTGTCTTCATTAAAAACACATACAAAACATCTAAATAAATACTAGTGTATTGTTTTATTAAATTAATGGGCTACACCAGTAAATTTTATTGTCAAATAAAAAAAATAATTCAGAACTTTTATTTATATACATATATATATATATACCTCTTTTGGTAGGTTCAGTTATTAAATAAGTTTTTGTTTTGCGCCAGAGTGTTAGAACCATTTTGTATAATTGTTATGATTTTAATTATAAATACTATTGATGTATCAGGTGCAGGGGGCAATCAACAAGAGCAAAAATTTTAGACGCTGCTAAGAGACGTATTGATACAGAAATGATATCACGTCTTCCAAATTATGATGATATTTTTGCTTATGACACAAAATATCATATCAAGGGCTAAAATGTTGTTCCGACTGCTCATGCACAAAAAGAAATTATTTTAATAGCTTGCAAAAAATTGTAGCGACAGATGAAGATGATACCGATAGCGACGACATATATAATTTATACATTTATTTCAAACTTCAAATATTTAAAGTTATTCTTGTTTTATAAATTTTTTAATAAACAAAAATTTTTCTTATTACATAGTTTCTTACACATACACTCATTATCGCGTCACAGAGTATAGCACAATTGCAGAGTGCTGCGTCTGGGATTTCAAAGGTACGAGCGTACGATAAAAGTGTGGCGAATTAAAAATTTGATTTCTCGAAAACTATAAGCTTCAGCAAACTGATTTTTTTTAATTATTTTTTTTTATAGTTTTTTCTACACTTAATTCCGCATATATGCTAGTATTTTTTCAATAATAAATTTAGTTCCCCGTATAGTTACGTTTTCAGTGCACGGATTCACCAAAGGCAAATTTGGGGTTCATTTTTTCAAAAATTTTTTACATTATAAAACTTTTGCAACTGCCATTAAAAGCGCTATAGCTTTCTTAATAAGTATCTAAAAATTCATAGTCATAGCGTAAACCGTTAATCTAATAACGCAATATATGTTAAGAAAAACACATTTTTTAAATTAATTCTCCATCAAGAAAAAAGTCATTTTGCAAAATTTGACTTTACTAAAAAAAGTTGTGATACATCATTTTAGATAGCCAAAATTATGCTCCACACGATTTAGTTATACCACTGGTTTAAAAAACTTCATTTTTTGCTTATCTACATCCTTGTCTCTTTCACGCGTCTCTCCGTTCATCCACTTGCTTTTTGTTCTGAATCTTTTCAATTCTTTACTCGCATACTCATTTCCTCTATAATAGATCTCTCTCTCTCATTCATCTCTGTATTTTTTTTCTTTCCAACATATATTCATAATTCTACATTCTTTTCTTCTATTCATTCTATTTTCAAACTTAGTCGCTCTTTTCCCTGCTTTCACTCTCAGCTTGTTTCTCTTACATTCTTTTCTTACTATACCTTATTCGAGAAAGAAGCGGAGTGACATATAAAATTGGCAAGGTGGGGCAGCTTAAAAGCATTGTTTCTATTGGATGTAGCTTCTGCGCTACAGGTGGATTCACGCAGCTTAATCTTTGTAAAACTCATTTAATTTTGGAATTTACACGTATTCACTTGCCAAGATTTAAGTTCTTGTAATTTGCTATAAATTTTTGACCAAAGAAAAAGAGGAAAAATATTCTTTTGTCGTTGCAAGAAAAGACCATGATGGTTAATGTTCTTAAAACAGTCAAAAAAGAGAAACCAGACATGAATGAGTAAGAGCGAGAAAGACACAGGCCAAAATGTGTATATTTTTGCTGATTATTATTCCTGCTGATCCTTTCTAGAATAAGGTATATATATCCAAAGGTTTCTCTGTCCACCCTTAGAACCCATCTCAAATACTTCTTTTGTACTCTCTCTCTCTATTTCCTCTTGTTTTTTCCACCCTCAGGTTTCTGCCCCGTACGTCAATACGCTCTCTACCAAGCTCTTCTCTTAAAATCCCCTCCTCACTTTCTCTCTTCTATACCCCATACCATACACATACACACCACACACTTCAGCGTCATTACAGCGTGGTCAACAATAATTTTTATTTTAAATGGTACACCTGCAACCACTTTCTATTGTTGACAGGTGACACCTTTGACACTGACAAGATCATTGACAGATGCTAATTTAAAAGTTAGTTGTATCTACAATTTTTTGAGTGAATGTTATGTCAAATATTTGTCAAACAAGCGGATCCGGTTACAGTGTAGCAACTAAGCAAATAAAAAAAAAATTTAAAGTGTTGCCAACTCATACAGTCATTGTTGACCACGCTGTATAAAATAATTTTTTTTTCAATTTATGTTTTATTTAGGAGATACCCCTGATCATCTCTTGGTAAAGGCAAGAAACGAGATAAAAAGTAAAGCTTTGTTTTTTGCCTCTGAAAGTGATGATCCTACAACGCTCACTAAAGTGAACATTGACATTACGCATCCTGCTATTGAGTATATAACTATATAAACAGCTTATTTTTTAAAGAAATAATGCTTTAATATTTATAGTCTTTATGGAACCTTTGACACATTAAATATATACAATTTGTTTAATTTTACTATATGTTTTTTGGATAATATTGAAACAAATGGCAGTTCTTATAAGTTTGATCTTCTAACTGTTCAGCTACCAAATGTGACAGTAAACGGAATTTACAATCTTACATCCGGAGATTTAGGCGATTTATTCGATTTATATGGTCATGGAAGTTACAGGTAATAACTTTATATCTACGTAAAACAATTTTTCTAAACCTCATAAAATTTTATGGCGGTTAAAAGTCAAGAAGTTCATTTTCTAATTAACCAAAATGTAAACAAACCTGTGGCGGGTAAGACCCAAACAAGGGTGTAATATCTATTATCTAGCAATGTAAAAAACAGTAAAGCAAAAAATAATGCAACACTAATGTTGCATTATCTTTTGCTAACACTAAATGAAGTAGCATTATGAAAGACCTCATCCACTAAATAATCCCGTTTGGTGCATAAAATCCCTTGCTATTCTGCTTTATGTAAGTTAGGCATTGATAATGCTACATTAATAAAACAATATTTTTCTATAACATTAAATTAATGTAGCATTATCAAAAACCTCATTCTGTGAAAAATCCACTTTCGGAGTTTAAAAATAAAAACACTCGGCTGATGCTACATTGACGATAGAGTAGTTTTATCTTGTACCATTAGAGGCTTATCATTCTGCATGTGTTCTTTCAATAACTAAATAATAACTCCTCTAAACAAATTTCACAGTAATAGATATTTAAAAAAAAAAGAAAGTAGGTATTACGTTCTTGTTTGAATCTACATATTGAAGGTTTTAGGATTATATATATATTTTCTTAACCACAAAATTAAGCTTCTGGACTTTGAACAGTAATAAAATTTCAAAAAATCTTAGCAAACTGTCTTCATTATAAATATTTTTTTCTAAAGTTTTGTTCTTTGTTAGATTTGAAATTTCAAATGTTGTCTTAAGAGCAACTGTTTCAAGGCTTTATGTGGATAGCTCTCACTTTTGCGTACCGTTATCGATCGACTTTAAAATAGATCAAATACAAGTAAGTTTTAAGACTCTTTTATTACTTAGCTAGTAAATAAAAATAATATTAGCGTCTTAGCTAATAATCATAACACAAATTCTAAAAACTGAGTTTTAAAGGTTTTGACTAACACATACATGTTTTTGTAATGTTTCTATTTAGTTTGGTTTTATTACCCCGCTCTATTAAACCGCTTAACGATGGAAAGATTGTTTGTTGATGTCTCAATAAACGCGCGTCGCCAAGAACGCGTTCAGAATAGGTAGGTATCTAATGTTTATGCAGCTGTTTTCAAAATCACAAACTTAACCTCTTAATAATAAAATTGTTATAAAACCAAACTAGAAATGAGAACATTATACGTTCTACACAATCATCAATATTATTATTATTAAAGATTATTTAGATTTAAAGATCCTCGCAGAAATACAGCAAGCAGCATTATTATGTTCATGTCATATTGTTCAAATGTTTTTAAATGTTTTCAATGTTTTAAAAATCTAACAATTCAAATAATTGAAGAAGAAAGGCTTTCACGGTCTGAAGTCATTGAAACATTGACATCTTTCGGAAAAGACCGTGTCGAAAAGTTTGATAAAATTGTCGACGTTTTGCACTCCATCGGTGGAGGCGTCATCAGGGCAGGGAAATAAAAGTGAGAATAAGCGCGGTAACTAGACGTGTGAACCACGCTTGAGGCGAAACTTATTCTCACAGAATAAGATTCCGTGTTCTTCTTGATAATTTGTCTTACAATATGTATATAGTCTAATGTTAAATAGCCTGCCTTAAATTTAATCTTTTTCCTAGGTTGGTTTTTATCTAAAGTTATTGTTATTCAGGCTAAAATTATTTTTTTGCAAAGATTTTATAAATATATTGGATATTAGACTAATAGGTCTGTAGTTATTTAGTTCAGTCTTGTCACTGTTTTCGTAAAGCAGGAAGATGGTTGATGCACTCCACTGTGATGGAATAAATTTGGTATTTAATATATCATTAAAATACATCCTAATAGTGTAGTTCCTGCAGCTTTAAAGCAATTTGTTGCTGATCTCTTCAAGACCTGGGATTTTATCGTTTTTCTGTGTTTTGATTGTATTATGTACTTTGTAGAAAATCGTAGCTATCGATAGAATATCTAATCTTTTGGTGTTTGTCACGCATTATCGGTTTTTGGTTTTGGGTGTTTTTTTTTTACTAGGAATCCTACTTAATGTTTCCCTGGTATTTCATCTTTGTAGCACAGTATGATTTTGTCATGCTCTCCTCTTTAATAGTTTCACCGTGTCTTCTTACTTTGCAAATACCCCACTTTATATCTCAAATAGAGTATAAAAATTCTTGTAAGTTTTCTTCCGTCATCAGAGAAAGTGTGCTGTATATATCTACTCCGTGCTTTGCTGTTTTTTAATTTTCGACGCATTCGTTTGAGATAAAGGGATAGTATTCGGAGGGTATTGGGCGTCCTCCCCCGCGGTGACTAGCTGTCTTGACGTGAATGTGTAAGTATTTCGTTAAGTTATACTTTTTGTTAGTTGGTTTTGGTTTACAGTTGTCGATCTCTAATTTGTATGTGAGAGTAGCGGCTTAGCCTCGGGCCATATAATTAAGCATATTGTTTGTCTTGTAAATCGTTTTTGAGTGAGATGTTGCAGCCGCTTTTCCTCTTTTCTATTTTACCATCTTCCGTCTCTTTTATGACAAACTAGCTGGCCCGGCGAACTTTGTTCCGCCTAAACATAGATATTATTTTTAAAATAAGCAAACCAAAATCTTTGAAAATTATATATTGATACATGTCATTTTTTGTCTCTATCCCTCCCCTTTTCATCCCTTTGATAATAAAAAGAAGCTGTTTATAATTATTTAGTTTAATTAATTTTTTCTAATTAATAATTAAAAATTATTAAATATTATTAAATATTTAATAATTAAATATTAAAATAATTATTAATATTTAATTAAAAATTTTATTAATATCTTTAAATATTTATTAATATTAATAAACTCGCTGCTCGATTCAAATCAGCACTTGATAAATATCTTGTTCTGCGTCGCAAATTATCTATTTGTTGACCTCTGTTGTTCGCTCGACGATTCTGCATTGCCAACCGAGCTGTTTCACGGGCTGCTTCACTTTGCTCTCGTGATTGAGAAGCACGAAGTCGAGCCATACTATCGCGGCGCTGTTCACGTGCAATTTCTTGTTCTTCTTCAGTCCTTTCATTTGCAGTATTTCGTATTCTTCTTGCATCACGGCTTTGTCGGGAAAGATTCGATCGTCTTGGTCGCGGCATTATTAATTAAACTTCACTTCACCTAAAAACTAAAATTTTCAACCATACCGAGTTTTATAGTTCACTTCACTTTTTACGAATGGGCAACGGCACTATCATTGCATTATAATTGTTAATTATTTATTTAATAGAAATAGTTTTATTATTGATTTCTTACAAATATCAAATTGTCATCCATACGTCATTACATATCTGTCATTATACGTCAATTACATAGCTGTCATTTGCGTTTTGTTATTCCACGTTTTATAGTGACTGACGTTTCATGTCAAGTCACACGGGAATGCTGTAGAACAGGATGAAAAGTATCCTATGTCCTTCTCCTGGCTCTAAACTATAATTGATATAAAAATCCAAGTTTGGGAAAATTTCTTGAGCCACGTCAAATAAATTTTAATGTAAACGCTTCTTCGTGGTTGCGGCAAATTTCTCGGTAATTTGTCGAGCCTCACCGAACGTTTCCGACATCGCATTTCACATTTGACTTTCACCCCTCTTTTAGAGGGTGGTTTCTGGAATAAAAAGTATCCTATGTCCGTCTCCTGGCTCTATGCTACCACCTCACCAATTTTCAACCATATCGGTAAAGCCGTTCTTGAGTTATAAGTGGAGTAACTAACAGACTTTCTTTTATAAATATAGATTTGTCTGTCATAAAATAACCAATTTTGCTCTTTGCTCTTTCTTCAAGTAGCTGAGGAAGAAGCTTTTTTTTTATAAATTTTCTTTGCTGAGATTTTCTTTGATGTAAATTTCGTGGTTCAATTTCTTTCTGTTTTTGAGAATTTTATATTTTCTCCGGTTAGTTGTAAACGCTACAAGGCTAGACGTGGTTTGTTATTCTTTTTCGCTCCTAGTCGGCAAGCGTTGTTCATTTCTTGAGGATTGATATAAATGCTCATATTTTTTTCTAGCAATGTTGTAAAATATTCGATTAAAGACTCGTTATTCTGTTCCACTTTTATACAAAAGAAAATGACGCTATTTTCCATTGACTGTATTACGCATTGTAAAGTCTTGATTTCAGTCTTCTAAATATGATTTTTTTTTGCTAGAACAGTTAATGTTTTGTTCATACTCTTAGATACATTTTTGGTGACTGCTTCGTTTAAATAGATATCTATAAAAGACTTCAAATTGAAAACAATAATAAGCCTATTAGAGATTTAAATTCGGTAAATATATGTAAAAACTTAAAAAATTTTTTGGCTAATGTAACTTTTATAATTAACAAAAAAAATAACGAACCATCACCATAATGAAAAAAGTAAGTGAACAGAAAATTTATTCCGGACGCCAATTCCAGCTCCTACACTAAAATTGTCAGTACGCCTAAAAGTCTTCGATAACGCAATTCTTACCCACAGTATAACAGCTTATTAGCAACGCCTTTTCTTTTATGGCTTTGATTTTTATTTTTTTGCTGTCAACAAATAATTATTTCAACGGCGTCTTAAAAAATATCAAGTTGTGCTTCAATTTTTTCTAAAAAATTACTTTAATTGTTAGGTGTTAAATATGTTGAACAGGAGGAATTGCAATTTTATAATATCGTAGGATTTTTATACAGAGGGAATTTTTATGTGCTGGGCTTATAAGTTCCGTCAAGTCTAAACCAGGTATAATTTATTTAAGGAAAAAAACTTTTAATTGCTGCTCATAATCCAGCTATTGAAATGCAAGTGGAAATAGAAAATTTAGCAACTGATAGTAATCTAATAACCGGCGATGAATTTGCTGATAATGAATGTGATGACGATGATAGTTTTGGCAGTTGCGGTTCTTTTGAGAAAATATTGTCTATAGAAGATAACGTGAATGCTGGTCAACATGTTAAGAATAAAGTTGGATCAAATAAGCAACTCGCACCAGGAACCAGTATGTCTCGCAAACCCGTCAACAACAAGAAGTAATTGCCGTTGTATCATTTTAAAATAAAATGAAGAATTGCTAGCTTGAACAGGCATTGTTGACCACGCTGTAAAATAACAAGACTTCCATTTTCTTTCGGAAAATTTGGATCAATGATGAAAGGTTTGTCGCTTGGCAACAATACCTAAAACAACAAACTTTGAGTCTATTATAATTAAAATCTAGACAAATTCCCAATATCAATTTGAGATTTGGTTCCAAAGCGAGTTTCTTAATATTTGAATTTGTTTTGTAAAACGTCAATTTCCTTAGTTTTCAATTAGTTATCTATTTTACTTTATTAAATAAGCAAATGCGTTAGTAACATGTTTTTTTGCCGGAAAGAGAAACGTTTTTCGCAGAAAAACGCAGTTTTGAAGACGACGTATTTTTTTTGCGATATTCGGAACGCTATTGACTGGTATCCACTGTTTTTATAGTGTGCGGAAATTTGTCAATTTTATAAACTTACCTTAATACCTACTCTTGTAAGTAAGTAAGTTGCGGTATAAGGTGTCGCAATGTCTTCATTTTTCTAGAGTTTTATGATTTGGTTGGGATAATCGCATTAATTCATCAAAGTTGGTGTTTTTATTCAAGTTAGACGTGTCGTCGGCAAATAACATAAAATCCGTTATTGAAGTGCGGTAGATCATTAATAAAAACTAAGAAGCAAAAAAAAAAGCTAAAAGTGATCCCTTTGGAACTCCAATCAAAATATTCTTACAACTAGATTTTTTGTTATTGCAAAAGACATATTGCAAGTGTCTAGATAAGATTTAATTAGACTTAGACTGCTCTTATTACAATCATATAGTTTTATTTTATGCAGAAGAATTCTGTGATTTACACAGTCAAAAGCTTTAGTCGGGTCGTACAGGTTCAGATGTAAGAATTCGTTGCTTTCGAAGCACATTGATACTTCCTGACACAATTTCGCAATTGCTAAGCTTGTTGATCTGTTGTTGCGGAAACCAAATTGAAACGGATTAAATAAATTATTTGTTTCAAAATATTTATACAGCTGTCTTGTTAAGAGCTTTTCAAAAACTTTCCCTAGAATTAATCATTGTAAGAGCCTTTTTTATAAAGTGGCACTACTTTTTCAATTTTCAGACAGTTAGAAAAAATTGATTGTCGGATACATTGGTTTAATAAATATGAAAGAGGGTATAAAATAATATTGATAATTGATTTCAGTATTTTTGAAATTAAGTTATATGTATCTAGACTACCACTGTTTTTTTAACGATGTTACGGTGTCTCTGACTTTATTATATGTAGCTTCATTGAAGGAAAAGATACTATTTATGTTTATCTTTACGCTTGCCAATAACGTGGCAGGGTCGGGGACGTTCTGAGAAGACAATTTTTTTACAATTTTAGAGGCAGTATTTATAAAAGATCGCAAATTAATATCGCCGGACACAAAGCGTTAAGACCATAATTATTCACACAGTTTTATCACTTGCCAAAAAGTTTATTTAATAGATCTCGAGAGCTAATGTTTTATTCATTTCAACAACTTGGTGGTCGAAAGAACTCACGAGATCTTTAAAATAAATTTTTTGACAAGTGGTAAAACTGTGACAGCATTTGCTCTATAACCTGGTTTTTAATTTAAAGGATCGATTGTCTTGGTGTCTTGGAGAACACAATCACCTTGGTCTTGGTATCGTTTATGTATAAATAGACCATATTGTGTGCTATGTTCAACGATGAGATCCATCATATTCTGGAGACGTGGTGGACTGGCGTCGACCACAACCGTAATCTATCTTAATCTCTGCAGTTTGATGCCAGTACAGCTGCGTGATGATGTTCAGATCTTCCACATCGACTCCGGTGTATTTTAGGATCTCAATGAGCTTCTGGTGCGAGACACAGTCGAAAGCTTTTCTGTAATTGCTGTGTGAGAACGTTGAGAGAAAAAAAAGCTTTGCGCGCGCCCACTCCGTTCTTAAATCCAAATTGTCTTTCTCCAGCTTGTTCCTCACATCTAGCGTATATGCGAGTGTGTACGATGCGGAGAAATACCTTGAGAACGTAAAACATCAGACTTATCATTCGGTGGTCGTCGCATTAAGAAACGTTCGGTTTTTTTGGCAGAGCGATGAACGTCGATCTCAGTCGTTGAAATTTTTTCAGTATCGTATATTGAATGGAACAACGATGTAAGAAGTTTTAGGCCTCGGTCATCTATATTGACGATCAATTTTAAGGTTTTCGCGTGAATATTGTCTGGTCCTACAGCTTTGTCACTTTTTTAAAGTTTTATGGTACGTCTCACTTCCTCTGTCTTGATAACAGAGCTGAGCTCGTTGACATTCTTGTAGTGTCTAGGCGGTTGGTGAAGAAGTGTGCTGTTGAAGAGGGCTTCAACGTACTCCTTCCATGTTTTAAGCTTTTTATATAAACGCTCGTTAAGATCTTGTTGTTATTGTTTTTCAAAATACCGTGAATCTGTTTGCTTTGTGTGTTAGTTAATTCTGTCATTTTTTTGTGTAGCTTAAACGAGCCGTGCTTTCTTTGTAGTGTCTCCATTTAATTGCATTTTTCAGCTAGCTATCCTTCCTTTGTTTGTCGGCATTTTGATCTCACCCTGTTCAGGTCTCTGTACCGGTTATTGTCTGTGGCTTTGTATTTCCTTCTTTCGTTTATAAGTTGAAAAATTTAGTCTGTTTTCTTGAGATGGTTAAATACTCTCCAAATTAATGAAGTGACGATTGAGTAATCGCCTATTAGAAGCAACAGCTCGAGCCAAAAAGAAAAGGTCTGTCGTATCGACAAGCACGATTGGACCGCCGCCTCATTTGTTAACGAATTAGTATACCGAGTGTTTACGAACAATAGCTCTAAAAGCAAACACAATAAATGAAGAGGTTCTTCTTTTTTTTTGCTCTTTGCGATCGTCAATGGCGGCCCTAAAGCGGTGCAACCACCTTAGACGCCGACTTGTGGAGGCCGCCGAAATCAACCTTCTGCTGGCATAATGTATTTGCTTTTGAGAACGGTTCATCTCATTTCTTAGAGTAGTAGTTGGCAACACTGAGTCAACTCACTTTCACTCAGTCAGTCAGTTAGTTGTTTTGCTCTATTTTGTCACCAATTCTTGCGCACGGCGAAACAGTACAAAATTGTGTATTTGCAAAAAATTACTTGTATTTTTGTCATTCTATTAATTACATTCAAGATAAGAAGTATTTGGTATTGTAGGATATACTGTTCGTGTAAGTAACGAGGTGTAAACAATTCGTCATAAATCAAATTTTAACTAAGCGGATTCAAAACTGTGCAGAACCGTCTTTACCTGGGATTTCTTTACATAGAAATCTCCTTTGCTTATTTGCAAATCATTGACGAAGAGTAATCTAAGGGGTGTTTTTTTGACACAATCTGCATAAGAATAATGATGAAGGCGCCGGAATAATTAAAATCATATAATTAAATTACATAGCTTTATTAAAATACGATAATTGTCAGATTGTTTTACCTCATTCTTGTACTGATTACAAAAACAACTTAAATACTGCATAAATACAATATTAACAGACTACATCATTATCAACGATCTACTACTGCAGCGACAAGAATAAAAATAAGATTAAAGAAATTGAAAGGTAAGAACACTGCAACCTTCCATTGTCACAATAGGGAACTCAACTACAACCCTTTTTAGTGACAAGGTATCAGTCTTGACGGCGGCACCAAACCCAACTTTTTAAAGATCTCTCCAATCTTTTTAAAAATTTGAGAAGCTAAATCTCAACCGAAAAACAGGGATCATGTTAAATCGGCGTCGAGAGTCAAATAATAAATAAAAATTGTAGTAGTAAAGACCGACTTAAGAACAGAAAGTTTCTCTGCTGTAGGTTTTTATTCTTAATCATTTCACATAAAGAGCAATAATAAACAATAACGACTGTGTCAATTCTGACACAAATAATCAGCATGCTTTTTAATAAAAACAAGTATGCCAATAATGACATAGATGTATCTGCATGCATCATAACAATTAATATAATGTGATAAAGTCTTACATATGCTCTTTTCCAAAACTAGAGCAAGTCGTCTCAGTACTCACAAACCTAGCTGCCATGGCCAAACCAGCCACATTATTAGAAGAAGGTAGGATCGGTCACCTGGCTAGGTTACTGAAACAAAAATGTTAAGAGACCACATTCGCACTTAATTTGCACACAATAACAAGCTACATTCGTTCGAGTGTAGAGATAACTATCACTGAAATATTGACATCTTTCGGAAAATACCGTGTCGAAAAGTTAATTGGCACGGAAAAGTTAAAAGTTTTGCACTCCATCGGTAGAAGCGTCATCAGGACAGTGAAATAAAGATGAGAACAAGCACGGTAACTCGACGTGTGAACCACGCTAGAGGCGAAACTTATTCTGGCTAGACCTCGTTGCTGCTTGGGTTTATATGGTAAGCTAGGAAGAGAAAGCGGAGGGAAGGGCAAAAGAGAAACTGGCGGAGGGCTCGGAAGAGAGAGCTGCGGAGAAAGCGGAAGCACTTTGTGATGATGACAAAGGAGTGTTTACGAACAAGAACTTCCAAACGTTTGAGAGATAATAACTTTTAATTAACTTTTCGACACGGTCTTTTCCGAAAGATGTCAATATTTCAATGACTTCGGGCCGTGAAAGCCTTTCTTCTTCATAACTATCACTCTCATCTCGACTTGACTTGACTATGCACAAGTACCGCACTCCACACTTCTACTAGTACTACCCGCTGACCGCGGGTATTGTAAATACTAATAACTTCTACACAATAAAAACAAAGTCGTTTTGGGATGATTATACTAGAGTAGTACAACCGGGATGAACAACCTATCTTTTGGAATGACCAAAAAAATACCCTGAAATTTTGAACCTTTAATAATAAAAAGAAAAGGTACATCAATCGTGTTTTCTATTTTTCAGTCTTGATCTTATTTTAGCGTCAAAACTGTTGATTCATTGAGGTAGAAAAATGTATGTATCAACAAATATTTTTGTCAAACTTCCTTAAAAAATCTGATCACAAATTTTTGTCAGAATAACCATTTCTGGTTTAAAGACTAAATCATTTTTATGATTTTAATTTTGCTTTTTTTATTTTTTTTTAATAAGCCAACCAATTAATATGTAACGAAATACAAAAATGTTTTATGAAGACAAGTTAATCTCTTACAAAAAAAGTCAAATAATACTTTTATATAAAGAGCTTCCTTAAGTCATTCGCAAATAAAGTTATAGAAAATTAAAAGTAAAATCCTGAAGGAAATTCTTTATGAAAAAGTATTATCATTATAGACATTTTTGTATTTTATTAAATTTGGAAATTTAATTTCTTACCAAACATATTTGTTAATGATTTTTTTTGGCTCAATGTTTCAACCAATTTGGTGCTCAAATAAAATCAGAACTAGAAAATAGAAAACACCAATAATAGACCTCTTTTTCTTATTATTAAGAACTGAAACTTTTAGGGTATTTTTTGTCATTCTTAAATACTTGACAGAGTCTAATTTTTATACATAATCATAGACAAACATGTGATAGCATAGTATAAAAACATTTGGGTATTGTTTGTATTTAGAAGGATTTAGAGGAAAACACTTTGAGATGTTGTAGCATCTAAAAAAATGTCTAGAGCCGCCACTGACTCTCGTATATTCTTCTCAATCAAAAATCTTGGTCTAAATTATTTATTATTATATTTTTGATAATATAATTAGTAAGTCAATTGTTTTTTCAGGCAAATTTAGAAAACTTTTTAGAAGACGAGAGTTTGGCAGGCTTAATGAATGGCTTAATTGCAGACATTGGTCCCGAAGCAGTAAGCATAATATGGGAAGAAATAAAAGAAATTTATGATAAACCAATTGAAGACGTAAATAAAAAAAATGTTTGTCTGTTAGCTTAATATTTTGTTTCAGATCATAAACGCTATAATCAATTACACTTCAATTGACTTGTTGAGCTTGCTCACAGAAACAAGATCATCGAGGAAGATAACACCAATTTGCACAAAATAAATAATAAAAGAAGTGGGGAAGATAATACATAATTCCAGTTGGAGCAAATAATGTTGAACAGTGCTTTAAACTGAAATAAATTCCATTCCACCTATAACTTAGTAATTTGTTTTCTTTTTAGTATTATAAATAAGTATTATATTAGATTAACCAAATTAATATTTGAAAAAAACCGATTTTAATATAATTAATTATTAAATTATTTATTTAATTGATATGATCAAAGTATTTTTTGCATAATCTATTTCAATTAATTAAATGAATACACTAATAATTAATCATATTAAAGCCGATTTTCCAATTTTTTAAATTTTTATTTGTTTTTATAATCAAAGTAAGTGTCAAAAATAAAAAAAAAATATGTCAAAAACGCAATCTAGAGAATAACTCAAAAACTACTTTTTAGATCTTGATTAAATATATGTAGGACTGTAGGTGTGTGTTAAATAAAATAATATCCTCAAAATCAGTTCGCCTAAAAAAAGTTAAAAAAAAAATAAAAAAACAAAATCATAAAAAATAAAAAAAAGTTGAATACAAAATTTTCTTTCTTTTTTGAAGTCGTTAGAAAAGTACTATGTTTTTAAACTATAACATAAAAAAATATTATCTAGTGTTAAAAAACGAGAATTACTTTATAGTTTAGAAAAGCAATGCCAAACCAACTAAATGATGTCTTTGTGTAATTTATTTACATATTATTAATTTCACAAATAAAAAAACAGCTCGTGAAGCAATGTGGATGAATGACAAAACATCAGGGGTGCGATTCTTGAGTTCGTTCGAAAGTTTGTGCGGACGGATTGATTCGAACGGTAAGTTCCGGACGGATCGCAAAATGCTATTCTCGAGCAACCTTCGAAACCGGTAATCGAAGCGAATTTTTGTTTCGATCGAAACTGGGCAACGTTGTAGAAAATTCAGTGCTACCAACATACCAACCCCAAATAATCCTAAATGCACTAACAGTATTTTGTGATCATTTGGAATTGTGTCTTCATTTTTAAACAGAAGCCGCGTGTTATTGTAACAAAAAGTATAAATGGACAAAACAGCAATTGCGCGAGGAAAAAGATGTGGAAATATTTCCTCCGCGCAGAAGGAAATGATGGTGGAGTTTATGAAGAAGCATCCCGATCTTCAAATTGGAAAGTTTACGCAAAACTTTTCAAAGCAACGTGCTCAGAATCTTTGGAAGGAATTGGGAAATAGTTTAAATGGTTTAGGAGGTGCTAAAAAAGAATGGTTACAGTGGCGAAAGGTATGTGTACTTATTTATGCATCTAATTAACAAAAAATGTTTATATATTTTTATGGTGCAGACATGGCATGATTTGCGTTGCACAGCTAAATCAAACAAAGCGGCTGCTCTTAAAAAGCGCCGCAAAACAGGGGGCGGTGTGTCACCAGAAGTAAATGTTACATCGATAGATACAGCCATCACGGAAATGATGAGCCCCGTTGTAATTTCGGGGGATGCAAATGTCATAGAGCCGGAAGTTCTGTTTAATGTGAACACGAGGTATTATACAACATATTATTAATCGTATGAATGACTTTATTAAGCTTTATATAGTGTTTCAGAATCAAATGTTGCCGGAGGTTCCAATTATTTAGCAGCCCCTTTCCCAAAAATCTTCAGCGACAACAAGCAAACACCTTCTAAGAAAGGCCCTTCAATCAATCGGAACATAAGATTGCAGCAGACAATGGCTACCAGTAGTAAACTGGTAGACCAAAATGCAAGGCAATTAGACATTAAGGAAAATTACTACAAAAGAAAACTGCAACTAATGGATGAAAGAAATCGCATCCAGAGCGAAATTAGTTCTAGTTTACGCAGTCTGTTAGAATACTTTACAAAAGAAACTGAATAGAATTTAAACATTGTTTTATTTACTGACTTAAACCAATATTTTTTTTTTTTTTGTTAGAGGGGTGGAAAATTTTCAAAAAGACACCGGCCGATGTTATTGGCCGGTAGTGTGGGATTCTTATCCACTAAAAACCACCTCTACCCGATCCACAAGCCACTTGTCATCAAAATGCACGAATTTACCTGAAATGATCCAAACTTGTACGGATTTACCATGCGATCAATCCGGCCGGTTTTTTTTTAAAGTATTAAATAGTTGAAGATTAGTTCACACTTTCAAAATTTAATGCACAAAACTCAATACGGTCGTAACGAAAGTGTGTAGACAAGAGTTATTTGTCAAAAGTTTAAAGTTAATATTCAATGTTTTTTCTTTGCAAATTTCTTGTCAATAAATAGTACCTACTATCAATCAAATCTTAAATTCAAGTATTAATGTTTTTGTTCCAGATGAATGTTTAATACAATTTTTCTGGGCGGTAAACTGGTAGCAGCTTGTCTACCAGATAGAGATAGATAGATAGATTTAGAATAGGGTATCGTCTGCACTGCGACCTATTGGTCTATTGTGCTCTCCTTTCTCGAGCTGTTCGAGGAGTGGCTCGGTTTATAGCTTCCCATCTAGTTCCAAAGCTGTAATAAATTCCAGCAGCTGCGATGGCTTCAAAGACAATATGTCTCTATTCAGTATGTATTCCTGCCCTAGATGTTCTCTACGTTGGGTTCTAATGGCGACGCATTCTGTTACTAGGTGTTCCGGAGTTTCCTTCTCTTCCATGCAAAATCTGCATTCGTCATTATCTTCTAGGCCAAGTCTCATCAGGTGCTTTCCTAGACGGCAATGACCGGTAAGGAAACCTGTGAGGATGCGAAGCCTATTTTTAGAGAGGTTCATGTAAGCTTTGGACCTTACATGGTCGAAGTTTCCAAGAAATTTCTTAGAGTGTCTCAAACCAGGAAGATTTAGCCAGCGTTCTGATCTGTCCTTCTCTTCCTTTATTTTGAACCTTTTCTTGTAGGTATGTTTCCCTAAGCCGCTAAATGGTTCTGGCCCTACAAAAGGGGTTAATGCGCCCTCACTTGCTCGCTTATCAGCTTTCTCGTTTCCCTCTATTCCCGAGTGTCCGGGTATCCAAACAAGAAAAACTTTGTTATTCTTGCCTAGTTCATTCAATTTGCCTCGGCATTCCCATGTCATTTTAGAACTGGTGACATAGGAGCTTAATGCTCTTATCGCTGCTTGACTATCAGTGTGAATTGCAATTTCACATTTTTGATAGTTTCTTTCTAAGTTAAATTCTGCACATCGTCTGATTGCGTGTATTTCCGCCTGGAAGATGTTTGGGTAGGTTCCCATTGATTCTGAGTATTTGGTTCTAGGACCGACTACTCCTACTCCCGTGCCCTTGTTTGTCATGGAGCCGTCCGTATACCATTTAATAGTATTTCTTTTAAACTCACTGGTGGTGGGTTCTTTCCCCCAATCATCCCTGTTGCTTAATCTTACCATAAAGTTTCTTTCAAAGATGTGTCTCCTTACTATTTCGTCACTTGGAAGGTTTGGAAATGAAATGCACTCTGTCAGAGATGTCAAAGCTCTCTGACATTTGATTTTTTCATATTCGGTACTCTCCCTTGTGAGTCTGAGAATAGCTTCCCTCGCTGTTCTAGCTATCACTAGATGTAGAGGTGTCAGATCTGTAATAACCTCTAGTGCCGCAGTAGGGCACGTTCTCATAGCTCCTGTGATACACAAACATGCTAGTCTTTGAACCTTGTCAAGGGTTCTCCTTGTGGTTGCTTGTTCTGCCTTAGAGTGCCAGGCTATTGCCCCATAGGTCATGATAGGTCTAATAATCATGGTATACATCCATCGCAGTATATTCGGGTTGCACCCCCATGTTTTACCTGCTAGACTTCTGCAGACCATAAGCGCTTTAATGGCTTTACTGGTAGTTTTTTCTACGTGATTTTTCCATAGAAGTTTACTATCGAGGTGTATTCCTAAATATCTAACTCCAGACTGTTCTTTGATGATCTCTCCTTTCAAGAAGAGGGGTTTCATCCCCTGGAGTTTTCTTTTCCGAGTGAATGTTACAATCGCGGTTTTTGATGAGTTAATACTCAACCCCACTGATTCGCACCACTGTTCGGTAATTCTGAGACCCTTCTGTATTATTTCACATAGAGTGCTTTCAAATTTGCCTCTGACCACTATGACAATATCATCGGCATAAGTTATGCAGTCTATTCCTGATTCTGTCAATCTATTTAATAGTTCATCAACTATCAAAGTCCACATCAGAGGAGAGGTTACCCCTCCCTGAGGTGTACCTCGAGTAGTTTTGACGGTGATGACTTCATTACCCGTTGGTATCTCAGCTGTTCTTGTGGTCAACATTTCCCACATCCATCTGACGAGAGTTTTTTCAACCCCTCTTTTCTCCAGCGCGATCTTGACAGATGCATGTGAGGCGTTGTCAAACGCGCCTGAAATGACAAGAAAAGCACACATTGCTGTTTCTTTATTATTTAGAGATCTCTGAATGTTGTCTGTGAGCTGGTACAAGGCAGTTTCTGTTGATCTGCCCGCCCTGTACGCGTGTTGACAGTTATGTAGTGGTTTGTTTCCCAGAGATTCTATTCTAATATAGTTATCTAATACTTTTTCTATTGTCTTTAACAGGAACGATATGAGACTGATAGGTCGAAAAGATTTGGGATCAGTCCCATTCTTTTTCCCTATTTTTGGTATGAAGGTTACTTTTGCCCTTCGCCAGATGTTGGGTATTTGTCCCCGTGCTAGACTACTTCGTGAAATTCTAAGTAGGTGTGGCATAATTTCTCCTAGTCCTTTTTGTAGTAAGGCTGGATGTATTCCATCTAACCCCGGTGACTTGTACGGCTCAAAGGTGTTAATAGCCCATTCAAGCCGTTGTTTAGTAAATATATTGTTAGCAATGTCCCAGTCCTCTCTGCAAGGATTTCTGCTGTGATTGGATGTTGCTGCAATTTCTGCGTCTGTAGGAATCGGTTCACTATCTGGAAAGTGTACCTCTAGGAGTAGGGCGGCACGCCCCTCTTCCCCTTCCGTATAGGTCCCGTCAGACTTTCTTAGTGCCATTGTTGGGTTCGTTCCCCCTTTGGCCATTACTTTATGTATTCTGGCAGCTGACGGAGTGGAAGTGATGTTTTCACAAAAAGTTTGAAAATGTAACTTTTTGGCCTTCCTTATCTCCTTGTTGTATTGAGTTAGCTTGCTGGTGTAGCCCTGCCAGTCCTTATTTTTCTTAGCTTTGTTAAAAAGCTTGCGGACTTCAGATCTTAAAATTGACAAGTTTTTGTTCCACCAGGAAGCTTCTTTGCTTGATTTGCATTCTGTTAAAGGGCAGCTAGAGTTGTATGCCTCTATGATTGCCCCTGTGATGTGAGTCACTTCCTTCTCCAGATCCCATTTGTGACGGTTTGTCCCCCCTGTGTCGATCTGTTGTAGATTTCTTCTCAGATTGGTTTTATATACATCCCCATCCGTTTTCCTAGGATTACGCGTTAGTAGCTTGGAAGGGTTAAGTCCCTCCAAGTCAAATTCGATTATCCTGTGATCTGACAATGACGGTTCGCTTGTCACTCTCCAGTTTTTAATATTGTTCTTAGCACTCGCGCTACTAATTGTTATATATAGTACTTCCTCCCTTGATTTTGTAACAAATGTTGGTGTAGTCCCAACATTTAAAATCTCAAGGTTGGTTGAAACTATGAAATCAAATAAGTACTCACCTCTTTTGTTGGTGTTGGTGCTTCCCCAGATTACATTGTGCGCGTTGGCGTCACATCCTATAATAATAGGAAGACGTTTTTTGTTACAGTATCTTATCAACTCCTGCACTTCCGCTGGTGGCGTCATAGGCCCATCTCCAGCAAAGTATGCGGATGCGACTACAAAGTCTCGGTTGAAGCCCTTATCATTTAAATGAATTATGATTGGTGTTAAGTCCCGAGTCATGAATTCTGAAACACATGTGTAATTAATATTATTTCTTATGAGAATACAGACACGGGGTGCTTCCTGTCTGTGGTCATATATTACCTTTGAGTTTGGACATGACAGACCTTGGATCTGTCCTGCTTTGTTAATCCAAGGCTCTTGAATCAACACTAATCCCAGTTGTTGTTATAAAAATAGCTTTGCAATTACCGCGGAAGCTCCCTTCGCGTGGTGCAAGTTTACCTGGGCGATTCTACTGCCGTTCGGAGCGAATAGTGACAAACAAATATAAGGGGTGTTAGCAAACAAGTTAGTCTTGTTTACTGTCCCCCTCGTCCTTGCCTGTTATCGCTTCTCCGCTTGTCTTCTGAGACGTTCCAGAAGACTCGTCGTGGACCTCAAGTAAGTCGAGGTGCATGCCTTCAACTTCCTCTTGGTCTTTCTCTGTCCGTTGGGAAGTAGTGGGTGTCTCTACTTCCATTGCCTCCGGTTTGGGTTTTTGCTGCCTCTTTTTGAGTCCTGAGACGGGAATTTGCCCAAATCTATAATTGATTGCGCATCCTCCCGCCTTCATAATCTCACATGATTTGGGGTCAATCCCAATGGTGAGAACTTGGCCATGTCCCTCTGGTTTGGAGTTTATGACCTTCCACCCCGGCGTTGGAAGCTCCGGGTTTTGAACTTTAACCAGTTTGAGGATTTTCTCAACCGGCATTTCTTTGCTTCTTGGAAAGAAGATTGAAATGGTATGCGGTTTAGGGATGTCATCTCCCTTTCGCGCATCCATTTCCGGACCCTTCCAAGATTTCAGCTGCGGTGCTGTTCGAGCCAGCCATTCCGCAGTCTGTGCTGTTTTGCAGTCTACCAGCATTAATCCCGATCGGAAATGAATACCGGTATACTGCAGTCCGCTTTCCGAACTCTCTACCATTTCTTCTACTAGAGCTTCCTCTAGAGAAGATAGTTGGGTGGCATCTAACATTACCTCAGGGTATGCCTTTGGTAAAATTGCCGTTCTAAAGGTCTTTGCCGCAGAGGCGTAACTAGTGACTTCCCAGTTGTTTAGACTTCCCACTGCTGGTTTAGACCTCTTCGACTTTGGCTGTGGAGGGGGAGTGATATGTTCAGCTCCCCTCTTTCCATTACCTTTTTGTTGGAGAGGTGGATTTTTTGCCCTCTCCTCTTTTTCTTGGAGTACCTGCTTTCTGGCATCCCCTGATGCAGAAGACGCAGGTACTTCCTAACTCCTGCTCCACTAAGTCCATGCCTTAGTGGATCATCCTTTCCTTCAGGTTGCCCTAGTTGAGGAAGAGGAAACGGTAGCCGAGCTGGTTTCTTGCGCCCAGCCTGGCTTGCTCCACTTGTTTGCCCTCCAGCACCTTGAGGTTTTATTGTGGAGAAAGAAACTCCACTTGGCCCTCCGGTGTTTGAGGTGATGTTTTTTATTATTTTTTCTTTTATATGTTTTTCTTTTTCCATGGTAGATCCCACGAGTAGCTAAGAAATTAAGGTCCACCCCTGCAGAGCCTGCATGCAGGGGTAAGGGGTGTATACAATGGGGTTCCCCCTGGTGCCCCAAGGTTGGTCCAGTGGCGGCTAGTCCTCTATCTAACCACGCATCCTTCGGCCTGGCACCCCACCTTGGATTTAGGTTTTTCATAAGGTTGTCTCCTCTTGGTCCGGGCGGCAAAGCCAAGACCCCCCACTTGCCTATTGGCCCGCGAGACATGACCACAGTCAGCCAAGAGCTATGGGTATATCAGAAAGGTGCAAGCCCTTTCTACCAGATAGTAACAAATGGCTTTTTTCATGAAAAATATAAAAAAATAAAATGTAAAATAATACTATGATAAACAACGTTAAAGAAGTGAAATAACAATTATGGCATGCTTCTAATAAACTTGATTCGAATTTTCATCAATCTCAAATTTTTGGTTTTGCTTTTTTTGACAAGTATAATTAATAATTTAATAAAAAACTTTAAATTTTAATCAACAAGAAACGAGGTGCAAAATTTCAAATTCAAATATTTGGGTTTTACCCAAATGGCACTTGTCATTTTGTTGTCAAAATGCACGACTTTACCTGAAATGACCCAAACTTGTACGGATTTACCATGCGACCAAGCCGGTCGAACAGTAAATAGTAGACGACCAAATTTCCGTATGCGGAAGTGAATCCGCCTAGTCAAGAATACACATTCATGGTTTTCGTTCGAAACTATTCGATCGTCGAACAGTTTCGTATACGGATCTAACTCAAGAATCGCACCACAGCTTCTTAAAATGTTATAAGTAAAAGATAAGTAACATTCTAACCAGTGTCGACAAATTATCCAGATCCCCACTGAATTAACCAATCAGTGAGTGTATAAAGCGATCAACTTATTGGATATCATTTAAATTGCGAAGCTTGACATCTTTCTGTTTATCAAGCAAGGCAAGATCGACCGACTGCGATAGAAATGCATTTTAACTTGGGCCAACGCCGACCGTAGAATTCTAGCACAATGACACCCATTTTTAGATTTTCCGTCAGTTATCACCAAAAAATATGATCAGGGTGTCATTCGAAACTTTTTTAGAACATTGCAAAAATTATTAAAAATTTTGTAGAAAAAAATTGAGTGTGTGTACTTATGTACGCACGGAAGAATGGTTAAAACTTTCTGGTGTGCAATTTATTTGGTGCTCATTATTTATCTAAACTCCTGTTCGTATATATTTTGTTAACATTTAATATTTTTATTTTAAATTTTAAACCAATAGAATATTGTTTATTTTTATTTGTGAGAGTTTTTTATTTTATAATAATTTATAGTAATTTTTTTTAAAGTAAAAATAAGCCAATAAGGCGCTAAATCACTTGTATAATTAAATTATCTCGATGAGGACCATATGGCATCTTAAGTTAAAAAGGGAGAACATCGGCTTAGCATCCCTGGAAAGGTGGTGGTAGAGGCCAGTCAGTAAAAAATGAGCGAGGCAAGAGTGAGAACGTTGATTAAAAAGTCAGAGCGGTCGGACGGGCAGTATTATGAATATTTAAACTGTTAATTGTTTATTGAAAGAGAAAGAGAGTTAACGTGTTGATCTTGTTGATCATGTGTTGTTTTGTGGTATAATTGTGAATTCAGTGCTGACTCCCTGAATTTGGAGGAATAATGAGTAAAGTTTTATTGATAAACATCAATATGTTAATATGAAATATCCACGGCAGAAACTATAGTTTAATACCTGGGGTACGGTCTATGTGTTAATTCATTTCAGACTGAGGTGGTACTCCCATGACGTCTGTAGACATTTACAGATTGCTATCCTGGTTCTCTACTTCCTCGAGCAGAGGCGAAGAGGTAGAGGGGTGGGTTCTGTTCCTATCAGTGTATGAAGAGGTTGTGGATTTTCCTTTTGGTGGTATGACGGAGTAATGCGTAATGTCCTTAGGTTCTTCACTTATTAATCTATATTTTATACCTTTTCCTATTACGTATTATTCTTGGCCAATCTATTTTGTATAATGTGATTAAAGTCTTTGGACACTGTTTACGTTGCTCCCGAACAAGGTACCGAAACAATGAAGACATCATTGAGAACACGATGCTAAAGAAAAGGGGTGAAGATTGAGTCAATCGAGTCCATGGAGTGGTTGTTTAAGTCCAATGAGCCTAGTGATGTCTTCCACTATCCGTTCGAGAGGAAGAGAATCCTGCGAGGGGAAGAAAAGCCCCCGGTGAGTTACTTTACAGGTATTATTGACAGGTACATTATGTGTAAATATGTTTCATGTGTCGCCCAATCGATCCGTCTGACTGCTCAAGCGTTTCTCTAACAATGAATATAGAGGGGTGAGTTGAAGTAGATTGTTGATGATAATGTTGGCTGTTGCTATTCTGTACACTCTTTTCGAGTGAATAATTAAGGCTAATAATCGTAGAACATAGACATCCTGACAAATTTATTATGGAGAAAGAGTTACCTGTTATTTAATTCAATTTAATTGTTAAAATTTGGCAAAACGTAAGATTAGAATAAAAGAGTCTTACATATTTTTAAATTGTTTGATAATATATGTTAATAATAACTGAAAATAAGGGCTTCTCTGACCAGCTAATAAGCCATGTTAGGCTTTAGTCATTTTATTACACCACTACCTAACATAGCATTAAACTTCCTAAAACTAAATAAACCTTAATTGGTTTATTTAATTAAGTAACACAGAAAAACTACAAACCAATAATCATTATTTATTGCGAAACAATTTTTGCAAGCATCACTTTTACGTAACTTTTTTTTCATTTTGTCAACATATTCCTTGCAAATTCTTCTTCGCGTCTGATTTCATCAACAGCAATGCTTTTTGGGGTCCACACAATAAAGCAGCAATACTAAGCCTTTGTTGTCCTTGAACTTGATAAAAATATTTGTTGGTTTTCTTTAACCGAATCTTATTACTCTCATTAAACATAAGATACCTCATTAATTTAATCTAATTAAATTAATTAAACTAATTAAGTAATTAAATTAATTTTCAGTGGCTTTATTGCATCGACAGGGTTTAATTCGGCTATAGAAAATGGACCCTTTATTTCTATAATATTATCAGCATCAATGATTCCATCAGAACTACCTCCAAAAAAACAATACTCGGTATGTATGAATAGGCCATATTCCTCTACATTGAGATTATATGCTTTTGCAAAAAAATTTTTAGCAACTTTTTCATTGTCGTGATTGCACTTAATAAATGCAGTATTTAAAAAATTAGAATGTAAAATTTTTTTGCTAAATTGTTTGAATTCGTACTGATTCTCATCTTACAAACTTCATCAAAATTTGAAGCTGTAAGCCGGTACTGCCTTTCTTCTTTCCATTTTTCAACCCTGTTTTGACCTCTAGTTCCGATGTCAATAAATTTTAGCCCTACTTCAGTTTTTTCCAAAACTTTATCAAATTCAATTTTTTACTTCAAACTAAAATATTTTGTTTTTCTTAAAAGCCACAGCAGCCGCTGCACACCTGACACTATTGTAGCGAGGTCGAACATTCTAGAAAGGCCAGTGCTAGGATGGAGGCGTCCGGAACCTTCCAGACGATCCATGCCGAATGCTATATAAGCGAGCAGCGGAAACAACCGAAGTAGTCTAACTTTGAGTCGCATGGAGTAAGCGTCACGTACCGGATGCAATATAAATATTAATGTATCATGTTCATATAAACTAGTATAAAATTAATAGTGTAATATTAGTATATAAACTGTATAGCTATCACGTTACAATTTGGTGTCAGGTGTGAAGTTAAATAAATAAAAAGATCATGGCTGGAGTATACGAACTAAAAGTGTCCGATTTGAAGAAAATTCTGGAAGATATGGACCTCGATATCTCCGGTAAAAAGTCGGTTTTAGTCGATAGATTAAGACAGGCACTTGTACAGGATGATGTCGATCCAGATAAATATATTTTTGAAAGTGAATTAAGCATAATGTCTAGAAAAATAGAAAATTCTAGAAAGATGGAAGAAAATTCTAGAAAACTGGAATAAAATATTAAAGCTAAAATGGTAGAAAGTTCTAGAATAATGCGAAAAAATTCTAGAAAACTGGAAGAAAATATTGAAGCTAAGATAGAAGAAAATTCTAGAAGAATAAAAGAAAAACTCGAGTCTCAAGTCGAAAATTTTGTGAAAAATATACAGGGCGATTTAGACAATTTAAAAAGCAATATAAACTATGTGGAAGAAAAGTTTGATAATTTGGAAGAAAAATATACCAACTTTGCACAAAGAGTGGCTGACAAATTTGAAGAAATGAAAGAAAAGCTTAGAAGTGAAACAACTAAGCACAAATTGACAAGTCAGGTAATTAAAAATACTAATTTACCAGTTGTAAAAAGTGAAAGCCTTGACGAAAACTCTAAAGTTAAAGTCAAGCCGCCTCAGTTCGATGGAAAAACGTCATGGACAAACTATCTGCTACAATTCTAGGCGGCAGCTAAAGCAAATGGTTGGTCCACTTTCGAGAAGGCTACAACGTTAACAGTCGCATTAAGAGGCGATGCTGTGAAGATTTTGCAGTCTTTAACTCCTGAACAACGAGGAGATTACAAACAGCTGATAAGCCGATTAGAACAGCGCTATGGGCATCCTCATATGCAACATGTTTAACGTTCCCAATTAAGAAGTCGTTTTCTGAAAACAGGTTGAAAAAACACTTTTCAAATTCAAATTGATATAATTTTGGCGCGCTAAACAAAACATTAAATTGTAGATGGCACCACCTAATTTAAGCAGTTCTTTATAGATAAATAACATAGATTTGTTTTTTTATTTAAATCTTTGGTTTACAAAAGGTAGCTGACCCACGTTGTTGTCAATGAGTCGATTATTGTTAGAAGTTTCATTTATGTCAATGTTGCTCAAGTATTTAAATTATAAAATGTTAGTTTCGTGAAAGCTAGGGATTTTGTTGACTGCTTTGGTTACATTGGCAATTCTGGAAAACGGGTAGGAAAAGGTGAAAGTAGCGGGACGGCTGGGATGCTGTGATGAAACGTAGGAAGAGATAGACGTGCCTATCGAGAAATTATGTTTTGAAGTGTCGGCCATGATTAGTTGTAAGTACAGTTTATTTGTTTAGAGAAATTGTTATTTATGTATTCTGTGGAAGTCGCGTTGTGTAATAATATATTCAATGTCGGATGCGTTCGCGAAATAAGCCAAACTGTGTTGTGGTTAGAACGGCATGGTATCTGCAAATATCGTACTCATCTAGCGTTTTAAGTATATGGGGGCGCGAGGCTTTAAAAATGGCTGCAATGACCGGTACTCAAATATTTCGACCCAAAGCAGTACGACCGCCCAATTCAAAAGAGCGTGAAGCAAGACCACAGTATTGGAGTTGTTTATTGTTCAATTATGGGGCTTCAGGGGAACCCATATTATTTTCGTGGAATGTTATCGGTGTTATTTAATTATTATTTGCGACAACCGTTATTGTTGTGTATCTGGAGTTGGTTAGAGAAAATGTAAATAATGCCACGTGTGATTTTCTTGAGATTATGTTCTCGACAATTTGTTGCTCTATAAATGCCATCTTGAAATCAAAGAAACTATATCTTGCCAGTAAATCCAGTATAAAAAAATGTCTGAAGATAAAATCCTCAGTGTCTTTAAATCATATGGAGCAAGCTCTATATCACCCTATCTCTGTATTGTGCAACAATATCAGTAAATTTACGCCCAGGTAGTATTCGTATGCTACTAATGTGTCCCCTTCTTGTGCTTTTTGATTAATTTCTCTTTTTATGTCCGGTGGTGGAGAGGCGGAGGAGGTAGGCTTTCCATTTCCCCCTTTTCCTTCCCCCATACTTGGTTTGCTTAGTATAGGAAAATGCACACAGCAACCAATAATCCAGATATCTCAATAACCGGTGTTTATCTTAGAAATCACTTCAAGGTCATATCAGGCGAGAGACGGAAGAGCGAGCGCCATTGGACCAGATAATGCCTTGTTTTTTAGTGAGAACCTCGTAGATGCGATGAGAGAGAGCCACTAGAATTAATGCCGTGGATGTTCTGGGACTGTGTGCTGCTCATCAAGGCGGAGCCACCGATTATATTTGTGGATATTATTTTAACTCATGGCATTGTTATCTTAATTAACTACGTCAGTTGAACACTTACGCAAATGACGCTTAACTAGTAACACCGTTTAATCGAGAGGTTATACTTTTGAGTTGCGGGCTATAACCCTTTACCGTGCTGAGAATTCTGGCTGTTGTTAGGGAGGAAATGCAAAACGTTCGTAGCTAATTTAAATAGATTTTCGCTTAGCTCCGAAGAAGTAGGGTATTTTGAGCTGTGCCTAAGCACAAGTGGGCACAGTCATTTAGCGTTTCGAGAACCCGGGAAGGGCAAACTGACTAGAAGTGTCGTAGGCGCGAATAGGGGTTCAGATCGTTCTTCGGTTTGAATGGACTTCTTCGGTTAATCTTAGTCAGAAATAACTGAAGGAATGCTCGTGTACGCACTAGGCTAGCTAGGGAGAGATCAGTTGAACCAGAGTTCAGCTGACAATCTCGTTGACCAACCAACTGTTTTTTGGGTAATGGATTATTGTTTGGCATTTAATTGATCGACTGGTTAATTAAATAGTAGGGCATCAGGTAATAAGGGTACTTTCAGGTTTCTGAACAGTAGTTGACTTGACATCGTCCATTCTTGAGTCTTTGTCAAGTAGGTTGCGTAGGGTTTTTGACCATCGAGCATTTCTGATTAGGCGGTGAGCTTCCCTTTCTTACTGATAGGGCTACCAATCTTCCAACATCTCATTATTAGTAACCTAGCTATTTGCATCACGTGATGTGCCCTGTGTTTTCTCGACTTCGTGAGACACCTTCACCAGAGTGACACAGGGATTTGAGTTGTACATATTTAGCTGATCATGTATAGGAGAGTTCACAGACTTTGTGTTTAGCCAGAACGACTTAAAAGTACTAATAATAAGGAGAGTCTCCGCCTCTCAGTGCTCGCGACATTGTTTCAGCTAATAAGTTGTTATTTGCAAATAATTGCCCGTCATTTAGTTGCAGTAAAATCTGACAACCACAATGCCATTCAGTTCTTATTTGAAGAGAGAGTGAGAATGTAATAATGGTCCAGATCGGTCACTATTACGGCATCCGTCGTATTACTTTCCACATTATTCGAGTTGACCATGCGGGACTACAAGGGTTTTGCTGTTTTTGTATACGCAGCTTTTTCGTCTATAATGCACATTTTATAAAGTTACCATACACATATTCTGTCAGTAGACATGTACCCGACAACACAAAACACTTTCGATATGACCCCTGCGGCATCGAGTTATTACTCGACCTGTCACTTTAAAGTAAATATAAACACGCAGAATGACGTTCATGCGTCACAATTGTTAAACCTCACAACACAAAAATTACTTTTACTTTTATTGGTGTGTAAAAAAAAAATCTTAAAATATGTATTGTAATATGTAATTAAGTAGTATGTAATTAAGTATTGAATTGTCTGGACGCGTGTAAAATACAATATGTATTGTTAACAACAAATAAATATTATTATTATTATTATCATTATTATAAATATTATTATTATTAAATACATGTCACATTACCTTTAAATCTTGAAAAAAAAGATATGTTTTTTATCAAATACTTCATACCTTGCAATCCCATTTATTATTGACAAATATATACGCTCCTATAATCCAATACGTAAGCCGACAAAGTAAAAGTTATGAAAAACTTTTCACAAAATTAAAATTTTAAGAAAACTTCCTTTTGGTGTAGAATTTGTTTCGCTAGTTCGTCCCACGTATATTTTCTGCAAAAATAAATCAAATAAAAAATGTTTGATAACATTTATTAAAAATCATAATATACATTCAAGTTTAGAGAAAAATCGATAAAAATTCAAACTTTAAAAAAGTTTGACACAGCCTTAACTGTGAAACACTTAAAATTCATTGCATTTGGTTCGGTAGAAACAGTTATGAAGCTTTTAAGAACTTTGCCATAATAAAAGCCTTATAATTCGTCGTGTCTGTGATCCCTATCGCTGATGAGAGCTTTAACCCTTGCCACAATCTCGTTCGCGTTTTTGCTGGAAATTTCGTGTTTTTCGCTTGGAGAAAAATAAATAAACACACTTGGATAACTATTAACACGGAGATTACCACAAAAAAATCTTTCGGCTTCGCAATCTACTTTAGCGCAGCGCACTAAACCATCCAAAACCTGAAAACAATAAAATTAGTTAAAAAAAAATGTATGACTGTAGAGTGCGACACGTAAAGAACTCAACATGTTTTTTATAAAATGGTCGGACCCTACAAAATGATTTATGATACCTCGGCTACTTTTCGAAACTCCGGCTCAAAATGAGTGCAATGCCCACACCATGGAGCATAAAACTCCACTAACCAAGGATTTATAAAACTTTTAGAAAAAATTTTTTCTTTAAACTGTTCAGAATTTAATGATCTTACGGGAGACGGAAGTAGGCTTAGAAGCCAACGCTTCATTGAAGTAACGTCACGATTTCCATTATAAATCCTAGAATTTCAAAAAAAATTTTACATTTAGTACAGTCAATAAGATTTTTATTGAGCTAAAAATTCTTGCGATTGCTTTTAATAATAAAAACACAAGCAGTGGCCTGTCATTCAAACACAATAGATACGCAAATGCTATCTGTAAGCTGTTGTGGTGACCCACGGCACCGCCGCTGTCAATCCACCGTAGTGTCAGAGTCAGATAAGACTATTTCCAGGTAATCCTGGTACCAACTTACCTCAACAAATAGCGTACAGACTGTACTCATTCGTTAAGTTCCGGTAATTAATTACATTACACAATTTAAAAAAACTTAAGTTATAGAATAAAACATATAATTTATACAAGGTGAGTCAAACATAATAGTATCTATAAAATGCGTCACAAATAGTAATACACGGGTGTTATTGATGATTACAACATACAGAAAGCATTGCTAATTTCAAATGTAAGAAATTTGCCCTTTCATGATTAGAGTGATTTGTCATTGTATTTAAAGTGTCATTTTTTTTAAAGGTTATGAATTTCATTTTTAAAGTCGTTTAATTTGCACTCATAAAGCAGTTTTTCTCAAAACTATTCAGTACAGTGGCGGATATTTCGAGGTGAGTGTTGTTTCAGTAAAAACAATGGTTTATTCTGTGGAGCCAAACACATTTATTATTGTATCGTATTATCGAAATGGTACACTGAACAACAGTGAGATTTATTCAACAGACCTGCAAAAATTAGTTCTTGAAGATTTTCCAACGTCCAAAAACAAAGTGCTTCATTGGAAGCTCACATCAAGAACGTAGTTAACACGTTTTTGCAGACTGGGAATGTAACTAAGGGAAAGTCAGCTGAAAGACCCAAATTACCAGCTGAAGTTGTTAATGATGTGAGGGCAAAGGTTGGGCAAAATCCAGAAATTTGTTTACCAAAGTTGTCTGCACAATCTAGGGTACCTTACAGTACATGCCAAAAGATTCTAGAATAAGATTACATTTGGATCCCTATAAAGCTACTACGACACATCTGCTTTTAATTGTAAGATCCCCCATGTCAGGTTGAGTATTGCATCTGTTTCAACAAAACCTAAATGACAACATATTGTTGGATCTCACATTTTTTAGCAACGAAGCCTGAGTCCGCATATCAGGGTATGTTAACTCTCAGAATATTATATATGTGTTCTGAAAATTCACATATTTTTATCAATCAGTTAGATGAGGAAGCGCTCCAGTATAAATACTTTCAGCAAGATAGCTTAACATGTGCAACTTTGACATATTTGCAACAGTTTTATAAAGACCGCGTCATAAGTAAAGGAGTTTATCCTGCATTTCCAACCAAACTCCGGATTTTTCACTACATATTTGGGTATTTGGAAGACAAGATTTTTAAAAAACAGTTCAATAATTTAGAATAACTGCAAGAAGAAATTACTTGTTCCAGTCGTAACATCAACCAACAAATGTTACAAAACTATACCATAAATAAATGCGATATACAAATTTTCTTAAGCAATCGTAAACGAACTTAAAACCAATTATTCGCAGCACTTTTCAAACATTTAAGGTGTGAATTTCCACCAGACTATACTAAGCTAAACAAACTAAGAAAATGTGCTTCAACGATAACTTAGAGAACAGTGCGTTAAAAGCGGAAAAACTGGATTAATTGTCAAAACAAGAGGATGCAGAGCAGTGTATTGAAAGAGTGATAAAATAGTCGCAAGCACTGGGAACTAAATCGTACGCAAAGATGGTAAAAAAAAAATAAAAAAAACTTTGTTAAAAATTGTAAGAGTTCACAAACTGTATTAATTGAGACGTTATAAGTGCTGTCGAGAAAGCTCCCAATTGACTTACAAGCGGGAGAGCTAACGCAACGCCGACAGAATACTGTGAACAAGAACAACCATAAGAGATAAAAGCTTTGCCGTATGGTAATCTAGGTGATACAACTGTGACAAAAGTAGATAAACCAGAAAAATAATTCTCAACACTAGAAGCTTGTCAAAACGGAAACGCGGCAAACTGGACTATCACAAGATGCAGAAACGGTTGTTTTTCGGCCTATTTGTTCAAGATAGAAAAAGCTGCCACTAATAAATTGTTGAACCTGCATGAAAAAACGCAGAGCATACAATGTTTAAATGCACAAAATGAACAAAAAAATGAAGAAGTTTAATAAAGTTACGTCCACTTGGCCAAACAATTTGACTGAAAATTGGTGAGGAGGTAGCTTAGAACCAAGAGACAAACTTAGCATATGTATGTACTTTTTATCCCGTTCCCGTGGGACATGACATAAAACGTGGATAACAAAACGCAACTGTCATGGAATAACAAACCACACATGACAGCTAAATATAATGCTGTCCTGTCTATGGTTAAGTATGCTTGAAAATTTGACAACTATAAATTTTAAAGTTGGCCGGTTGATGTGTTTGTTTAAAGTTTCTATTAGATTATTGTGTCGATATTATCATTAACAATGCCGCGACCAAGACGATCGAATCTTTCCCGCCAAAGCCGTAATTCAAGTAGAATTTAAAACATTGCGAATAAAAGGACCCTTAAGAAATATCAACTAAAAATAAAAAATATATATAAAAATAATATAACTCGAGAACGACGGGGCGCATTTTCATAATTTGTTTTGTTGTACTCATCTCCGTCCCGATTAGCAGAATAAATATTAAGAGAATTGAAAAAATAACAAAAAAAAATAAAAAAAGAAAAAACATTTTCCCATACAGATTCTGCAACTGTCAAATATTTAATGTTTATTTTGTCGATATGAGGAACTCTCTCCTCAAATTGAAAATAAATCGACAAGGTATACCCACAATATTCAGATAACAGCGTATTTAAAAAATTTTTAAATGTAGAATCATGTCAGTAATGAAAAAGATTGACTTATTGTAAGTATATTTATTTAATTTATTTTGTGTACACTAAAAAAATATATATCAGGCTACTTAAAAACACAACAAATGACTTAATTAAAAAAAACGTTAAATTGATCTCATTGAATCATTCCAAATTATTCTGTCAATCCAGTCAAAGTCAGTATATTATATAAATATTTACGTCGCGAAAGTGTAATTTATTCACGATAGACAAAACAGGATATCTGTGATTTGTTTTACTTCATATATATTATACATTTATAACGACGAACAGAAGACCGAACTCATTCCATCATCATATAAAGCCGTCGTTATATCCGAAAAAAAATCATTAAAGTACAAAAACCAAATATATTTAATAGATTCCGAGAAAATATAGTTTTTTAATTATAAATTTATCTATTATGTTGTTATTAGTATCTTCTTATTGTTGTTATTATTCCTATTGCTAAGTATTTCACTTTTTGCATCAATAAGATGCATCATTTTTACTTAGATGATAAACTTAAATTCATCTTAAGAGGGTTCGATAGGCGTCGCCATGTAAAAAAATTAATTTTTCAAATAACTTTGTTAATTTTCATTAATTGTTAATTCTGCTTTTACTGACACTAACAATTCTAAAAGATGTATTTACGAAAGTCAATAATGCTTTTTTTGTAAATGAAAAAAAATATTTCTTTTTTAAATAGAGTGCCAGTGTTGAGGTAAAGACTTTTAATTGACTTTCGAATATTCTTATAAATATATTAAACACTTTTGATAGTAAAAATTTTGTGATTTTCTATTAAATAACATCACAAATCGAAAAACCATTTTTCTAATTTTTGAGTTGGAATGTGGTGCCACCTCGTACAAGTTGATTTAACTTTGCTTTTAATTAGGCTTGGCAACATTGTACGGCGATTCGAAAAATCGATTAATTGAGATGGTCATGGCCAGTTCGCACGTTTCGTCAAAGGCAACTTTAGGGCTCATTTTTTCAAAAAGCTTTTACATTTAAGTTTTTGCGACTGGCATTAGAAGCGCTATAGTTTTCTAAACAAGTATCCAAAAAATTTATAGTCGTAACTTACTTAAGCCGTTAATGTAATAACGCAATATATTATGTTAAGAAAACCAAATTTTTTAAATTAATCATCTAGCAGGAATAAAGTCATTTTGAAAAATTCTATTTTTAGTCTTACTGAAAAAAGCTGTGAAACATTATTTTACATAGCCAAAATTGAATTCTGCTAAAAGACTAAAATAATAATAAAATGCTCGTACAAGTAAAAATGATAATTTAACAAATAAACAGAAAGATAAATGCACTTTCATAGTATTTATACATTTATTGAAGTATTAACAAATTAGTAGTTACTAGTGATAGGCCAGTAGTCGAAAACCGTTCATAAATTAAGCGCGGCCCACGGCCGCTTTCTACGGAATTCTACACACTAGATCTTAAAAGCTCAAACATCCTGCTTTACCTATTTACTTTTTAAAAAATAAATTTGTGTATGAAGAGGTTGGAAGCATATGACCATTTCATTCTATAAATTTGAAAAACTCTTTTTACAGATTTTGAGGGATGTTTTGGATGGAAAAAATGCTTCCTGGTCTAAAAATATTTTATTTTAATTGCATTTTGCCGAAACTAATGGATGCAAGTAGAAGCATTCGAAATTCTCCCAGGACTGAGTTGTTAGAGTATCCAATATTATGCAATTATTATTAATTTTCAGTTTTTTATCGCGACTATGGCTGCGTTTGTCTTTTCATATTTTTATCAGTTTATTTAATGAGTGTTGCCATTTTTCTATTCTATATTCTATGAGTGTGCAAAATTTTATGAAAATGGGATCGATAACTGACCAAAATAATTTATCGATCAATGAGGTGAACCTAGCCCCATTTTTTTCATTTAGGTTTTGAACAAGAAACAAGCTATTTAGTAATTGAACAACAACAAGAAATAGATTTGATTATTATGGATATTCAAATAAAAATATAATTCGTATTTTACTTGTTTCTGTTAGTATCTTGTCAGGTTTTAAAGTCTTAGTTTTCTTATAAAAGAATAGAAAATACGATTTTAATTCTCTTTATGAAACGACTAACATGGTTAACGAAACATTTGTCAAGATCTAAAAACTAATTTTTCAACGATTACCTATAAAGCCGACTATTAAAAGATCACCAACAAAACTTGAATTTCCAATTTATACACTTTTTTTTTTTAAATAAATAAGTAGTTGACAACAGTTCCATAACTAATATTGGATAAATAATTTATTTATCAAATATTTTTAAAATATATGTTAGGTTTTTTAAAGATTTTTAAATAATTTTAATAATTTTTTAAAATTTTTTAACATTTTTTAAGAATTTTTAAAAATTTGTAAATAATTTTTAAAGAATTTAATAGATTTAATATCTATATATATATATATATATATATATATATATATATTATATATATATATAAAATTTAATAACGTTTTAAAATTACTAAAAGTGAAAATAAATTACTATAAACTAATTAGAAAAAATATTTGAATGTTTTGAAATGATTTATAAAATTTTTAATAAGAAATTTAGATTATTTTTAATTAATTTCAAATTAAAAATTTTTAAACGTCTTTAAAAATTGTTTTAACTTTCTTAAATTATTTTTAAGGTTTTTTTTTCAATTTTTTAAATAATTTTAAAATCTTTTCAGAATTTTTTAAAATTTTCAAAAAATTTTTAAGAATTTCTTAATAACTTTAAAAAAATTTCATTAAACTTCTTATATATAATTTTTAAAATTTATTAATACGTTTTAAAATTACTGAAAGTGAAAACCAATTACTATAAACTGGATAGAAAAAATATTTTAATGTTTTAAAATGGTTTAAATGTTTTTTAATAAGAAATAAAGATTATTTTCAATAATTTTCAATTTAAGAACTTTTAAACGTTTTTAAAGGTTATTTCAACTTTTTTAAATTGTTGAGGTTTTTTTTTTAATTTTTATATTATTAATAATTTTCATAATTTTTTAGAGTTTTCAAAAAGTTTTAAGAATTTTTAAATAACTTTTAAAAAAATTAATAGCCTTTTTTATCTATAATTGTAAAAATTTTTTAAAACGTTTTAAAATTATTAAAAGTAAAAATAAATTACTGTAAACTAGTTAAAAAAAATATTTTAATGTTTTGAAATGGTTTAAAAGTTTTTTAATAAGAAATAAAGATTATTTTCAATAATTTTCAAATTTTGTTAAAGTTTTTTTTAAATAGGTTTAAAAAAAATTTTAAATTTTTTAAAATTTTCAAAAATTTTTAAGCATTTTTTAATAATTTAAAAAAAATTTAATTAAACATTTTATATATAATTTTTAAAATTTATTAATACGTTTTAAAATTACTAAAATTGAAAACAAATTACTATAAACTAGTTAGTAAAAATAACTTAATGGTTTGAAACGTTTTTTGATATGAAATAAAGATTATTTTCAATTTAAAAATTTTTAAACGTCTTTAAAATTTGTTTTAACTTTTTTGAAATATATGCTAAGATTTTTTAAAATTTTTTAAATAATTTTAATATTTTTTCAAAATTTTTAAATAATTTTTAAAAATTTAATAGATCTTTTTATCTATAATTTTTAAGATTCATTAAAACGTTTTAAAATTATTTAAAGTGAAATTAAATTACTATAAACTATTTAGAAAAAATATTTGAATGTTTTGAAATAATGTAAAAATTTTTTAAAAAGAAATTTAGATTATTTTCAATAAATTTCAATTTGATAATTTTTAAACGTCTTTAAATTGAAAATGTGCTAGGGTTTTTTCTGCTTTAAATAAGATTGACATGTAAATAATGTAATATTATTATGTATTTATAATAGAAATCTTATATTTCACTGTTGCAATTTTTTCGTCTTTCCAGAATTGCTAGAGATGCGTTAGATAGTCTATCTCACTTTGGCTCGGACATTCCGACAAAGATGCAAAACTTATTGACTACTATGGGATGTAGTTTGTGCGGAGACGTAAGACGAATGTTTGTTTACGTTTGAATTCGCGCCTTGGTATCGAGCCCTCTTAAAGATTATTTTCCAGTTACTTTGAAGACAAAATTGTGCACAAAACAACAACAAACCCCCGACAAATGCTAGCCATAAAAGACAAAATTAATAAAATAAAACAATGCTGATATGATACAATAAGAAAATTGAAAAATGCAAGCCAAAAAAATGTAATTAAGTCCTTTTAATAAAGAAAAATAAATGATACCCTGGAGAAACGCTCGGAAAATATAATTTGAAAAAGTTTTTATACCAATAAAAAAAGCAAAACAGAAACAAATTAATAGATGAAATCCATTTTAAAGAATGAAATAACTTTTAGATAAAATGAGATTCTTATCTAGTTACTTCGACCTCAAAAGTCTTACAGTTTAAAAATAGTATCAGGTATTTTAAACAAATAATAAAAATACGCAGAATGTTACAGAATTTCTGTGCTTAATTTCAACCGCTAAGAAAACTTTTTTCGAGAAAAAACCCTATAGTATTTTTACATTAAACTTGAAATAGCGCTAAACCCTAACTTTGTAGTCAAATATTTTCAAATTGATTTTTTTGATGAAAATTAATGAAAAAAATACTCAGCCTCATAATAATATATTGAAAAACTAATTTTATAAGCATTAATTTTGGCACACAACCCCTTGGCAAGTTTTCTATTAGACATTTGCGCCAATACTTCTTATAAAACGTGTTGTTTAAGTTATTTTTATTTGGTACTAACAAAACATTTAATTTGTTGCTCTTGTTAAAATTCGATTTAAAATCTTTGTTTGACATTGATCAACTGGCTTTGGTGGCAGCACTTTGTGACACTGCCACTGTCACAATATAATAACGTTACTAAAAAATTTAGGAATAAATGAGATTAAATGTGTAGTATAACACTTGTAGTGTTACAACAAAAAAAAAAAAAAACTTTAATGAAGAAATAAGGTTTATAACAAATGATCAAAAAGTTGCCTATCGACTTTAAGGACTCTTTGAACAATCGCGTTACTGACATTCGCCAACATTTAAGAATTATTATTAATTTCATCAATTTTGGCAACTGTTGCCTGACGCAACTCACCGAGGTTATTTGAGCGTTTCTTAAAAATCAAGTTCTTTAAATAAAGCCACAAAAAAAAGTCACATGGAGTGAGGTCGCAGGATCTGAAAGAGTAAGTTATGACTGTATTTCGGCTGATAGCTCAATGATTATAAATCTTTTGTATCATATTCAAAGTCTCGTAAGTAATATGGGAAGTCTCAGTGAAAGTACCCGTCCACAACTTCATCGTCATAAAGCTGTGCAAAGAATGACTGTAAAATCTCCTCTCGGTGTCTTGCAGCCCTCAATGTTCCATTAAAAAAATTAACCCAATAATTCACCATTCACCATCAATTCGGTAGCCGTTACGAAAACAAACAAAATGTAAAATGGGAGCAAATAGAAATAAAAGCCAATGATTTTAGACAGAAAAGAGCGTAGGACAAGAGTGTATGCTAAGTTCGATCCCGTTCACCTTATAATATGAAAGAGACATTTGGTAGTACGCTAAAATCTATACTCAAAGCATAGATGTTAGCGTATGCCAACGATATAAAAATATTAGAGAAGAACGAGAGTGAAAAACAAAGAATCAGAGATGAAAAAAATGATAAAAAATAAAAAAAGACTAGAAGATATAGGGACAAAGGTGGGGGTTATTAGTAAAAAAGTCAAGAAAGAAGATGTGTACATAGAAGGTAAAAAAATAGAAAAAGTAAAAAAGCAAAAAAAGTATGTAAAAGTTATGTAAAGTACATTTTCGAAAAAAAAGCAACTGAAAACATTAATAAAAAATCAGAGAAGAAAAAAAAGTCAAAACACCTAAGGTGTATTCACATTTATAAGTAAATTTTAAATGTAAATGAAAATGGTATATATAATATATATATATATGAAGGTAAATCTGGATTTCGGGGATGCGGTCTTCTGGGTTTGATTGATTTATTGCCCTTTAAGTAATACTCTTTTATTAAAAATCAAGCTTTCGGAAGATTAATTCCTTCCTTCATCAGGATACTAAAATAATAACAATAATTACGTATAACTTATAAATATTTTGGAGTACACTTACTAATAGTGACACTTATCGATCGATAAGATTTTTTATAAAAAAACAAAAAACAATAAATTTTGTATTTAAAAAAGTAGGTGTTGATATCACTGATCTATACTAGTTGTCAAAAATTGAGAGTCATTGTCATATATATATATATGACAGATTGACAGAAAAGCTATATAAGAATAAATAATAAAACAAGGAGAGAAATGAGAAAGAAAAGAAAATGGTTTAGTACATTAGAGATAGAAAAAAAGAAAAGCACAAAAAAGTGTTTGTTTCTTTCATTTTTAAAAGAAAGACATACAAAGAATAGTGTTTGCTGAAATAAAAGAAAGAGATAAAGATATACCGTGTAAGCCATCGTATGGCATTTTTGCAAAAGAACACATTTCTCATCATTAGAGAAACTTGAATCTTGCAATTAATATTTTGCAGTAAAAGAACTACAACACGGTTTTTTTATGTTTACAAATCGACGCTCCAAACAGCGCTAGAACGCTATGAGTAAAAAATTAAAACAAATAATTTTTCTTAGCAAGGCTTTGGAATTTAAATTGCCACTGATCGCACAGTTTCAATATTAAAAACGCTGAGCTAAGAGTCGCTGATTTCAAATTAATTAGTATTTAATACTTTTCTTGACAAAAATTTGAGTAATTTATTGTCACAGCTTTGAATTCTGGTTAACAATGCTACCGATTTTTTCAGTTATATTCTGGAGTTGTTATAAAACAACTCCAGAATACCTAAAAAGACAGAAAAATGATTACAAGATACAGATGTAAAAATTAAAAACAAGAAAATAATTATTAGTTGAAAGATGCAGAATGTGCGAAAAAGAAAAAATAGTAACTTTAAATTTTAATAAAAATAAATAATTATGTAGCCGCACCTTGTATAAAACTTGATAAAAAAAAACTTACATTACTGTATTCAGCCCTTTACTATGAAGAGGATAAAGACGAATGGTCGGATAACTTTTAATATTTTGGGCACCGCAGAGCTCGGAATTTTCAACGCAGTCAACTTGTGCGAGTTTAATTTGAGAAAATTCTTTCATCTACAACAATATACCATAATTTTTTTCCCATTATTCACAAATTTACCACCTCTTTAGCTAATTTCCTCCATTCAGGGCCCAGTCGTTGGCAAGGGCCACACCAAGGTGCATAAAAATCTACAGCCCATAACTCATTATCTGGTTTTCTCATCAATTGTACAAAGCTACTATCATCTAAAGTAATAACAATCGGTTGTATTATATCACTAATAAACTCAACAATTCCTTCTTCATTCGGTACTCCAAAAAATCCTTGTGACCTAGTACCATTATAAAATTTGGTTGTAGGATATGAAGTAATGCTTTGTTCTGAACACAGATTTCGATGCAACGTACAATCAATTGTTCCAAACTGTACTTGAGAAGCTTCAAAGTGTTGACTGGCCCGTCTCAATTCAGGCATTAACTTTCGGCAAGGTGGGCACCAAGGAGCATACCAGTCTATAAACCAATTGCCACCTTCAGAAATTATATTTTTAAAATCACTAGGCGACAACGCATGAAGATTCGTTGATTTAATACTGTCTTTGGCAAAACTTGATAACTCATACAGCACATCTCTTCCGTGGTGAAGTTCAAAAGCGCCACCTACCTTTAAGATACCCCAAGTGGGATATCGGGAAATATGCAAGCTTGAACACAAACCAGCATGCTTACCACAATGTATCAAACCTTAAAAAAACAATTTAATTCATGAGTAAAACTGAAAACTGTTCCTAAACAGATTACCTATATTAACTGTAGGAACCAAAGAAGGAAGGCGCTTGAGCTGTAAATTCAAATCAGTTGCTGTACCCATGAAAAAGCATATCAACCATGGTTTTTCGATATTTTTCCTAAGTCTTGTGCGAATTTCCTAGAATTTAAATAATAGCAGACTTCAAAAGATGGCATTCTCGAGCATGCAAAATAGAATGAAATTCTATTTTGCATGAGCGTGTCTTGTCAGTGAAATTTCATTCTGAATGACATTTAATACACAATTAAAAAAAATTCATTTTTTTTTAATATCGCTAAAATATCAAATTGTGATTGATTTGTTGTGTGTACTCGATTGATTCAATATTTATAATATATATTCTTTTATTTGCTCGGGCCATCTATAGAAATAACATAACCTACCAATCGTCATAAATTGTCGCTACCATACGTACAAAGTGAAAATTGTTGTATGTAATGTCTTACCCTAGTTTATTAATCTTACGTATTATTTTTAAGCTTTGCGTATTTTTCTTTCGTATTTATGCTCTAGAATACCCCCTTAATACATAAACATGATTTACATCATATAGGTTCTGTTCATATCTCTCTATGAGAAGCCTGTATAGGCTTAAATATACATTTTATACAACAAAACAATACAAAACTAAACTAAAATTAAGTTTAATTCTAATCCCACCCTTTCTGTTTTCTTCTTTTTCTTTGTTATTCATCCACTCAATCCCATCTTACCCTTCGCTTTGTTAAGCTGTTGCTCTTTCACCCTTTCTTCTCTCTCTTTTCTTGAATGCTCTCCAGTTTTTACATGATCTGCGACATTTTCTTCTAAATGACTTTCTTCTTTCTGAAACACATCATTCTTGTTTCTTCCACATTTACTTCCCGTCTCTACCTACTAATGTACCTTTCTATCAGTCTCATCATCTCTTGTATTCTTTTTTCTTCTATTCTTGGTACTGCAATGTCATCCGCGTATCCCAGTGGCCCAACCCCTTTTTTTTTGTCTAATATCACCCCTGCTTAGGCTCTGGCAAAAGTTTTCTCTATATCCCGTATATATAACAAAGTAGAATTCAGTGAGCATCTCTGTCTTAAGCAAAACTCCGTCCAAAAGCACTCACTTTGCATTTTATTAATTCTTACCCTGTTTTATCCATTCTCTCTATCTAAATTCCTCAAATTTACTTACAAACACTCTTCATCTATCTTATCAAAAGCAGCCACGAAGACGACAAATTCTCCCTCCTTTCTTCCCTAAGCATTTCATCATATGTTTCAGGATGTCTATGGTACCTCTGCCTTCCAAAAACCTGCCGGTCTCTCCATTATCATTTATTCCTAGTCAGGTTTTTTTAAATTTTCTCCTCTAGTATCATTGCGTACTTTCTCTCCCTTTTTCTATTTTTGAACATTAGACATAGTATTCTCCGTCTCCATAGCTGCAAAAAATATTTCCTGTTCCAATATTTCACTTTCTCTCCTTCACTTATTTTGATCCATATGTACATGCTTCATTCTAAATTTCGTCCAATGCAGTCTTGTTCTTTTATCAAGTTTCATCAGTTTTTCCACTTTCTCCATTGTAATTTTATTTTTCGTATTTCCATTTTTCCAGGACTTTTTTTTGAATTTTTAATTATTTGTTTTCTGCTATTTTCATTCAGCGGCTCCATAATTTATTCTGCCGCCATAGAAATATCCTCACTCACTTTTTCTCATTTATTTCTTCCCAAGTAATGCCACACTTAATTTCTCCTATTTTTATTGCTTCCTCTTTTAGCCACTCTTTTTTTGTCTCTATTGTCTAAGTTTTTTCCCTGTCTCTCGCCTTTTCTATCTACATGTGTCGTTCTTACATGGCCTTTGTTTAAACTAACGCTTAGTGAAAGTATGGCAGAAGTACAAAAAAGTCTTTCAAAATTTTTTTTACAAAACATTTTTAATCAACAGAGTTGAACACGGTAATTTGCCGGTTTTATAATAAATTATAAAAGATAATAAAATTTTAACTACTTAGTATTTATTTTTCTTATATTAAAAGATTCAAACTACATGTTTAAATAATGTATCCAACAAAGTCTACCTTAACCATTCACACATTGCTGTAGCTGTTTTCTGAAGTTCTCATGTATTCGCTCAAGCATGTTGACTGGTACTCTGACAATTTCAGCCTCAATATTGTTCCGTATATCTTCGAGTGTGTTAATACGGATGCAAAACATCTTGGACTCTAGGTAACTCCCAAGAAAAATATCACATAGAGTTAAGTCGGGTGAGCGTGCAGGTCAGGTAAGATTTCCCCTCAGTTTTGATAGGTCAGGTTAGGTCAGCTCAGGTCAAGTAAAATCTAGTTAAATCAAGTAAAGTCAAGTCAAGTCGGGTCAGGTCAGATACGTCTTCCAGAAAACGTTTGCCTCAAAACATTATAATTACGTTCTAAAATGCCAACAACAAGGTTTGTTTCCAAGCCGAGATGTAGTTGCACTACTGCTACTCCAATTCGCTCGACATTTTGTGGTGTTGTCATTTTGTGGTGTTGTAACACTTCTCTCGAGTCCTCTTCAAACCGATGACACATTTCCTGTTGTTTTAAATGCATTTACCCAAATTACATTAATTGATTGTTGTTGAAAAACACAAGCTGGAAAAAGTAAACTTCAACACAAAATAAGCGCTCCTAATGTGTCCACGTGTTGCATTATGGCAACTATAATTTTCAACAAACAAAAAACCGACTTTAAACAGAAAACTAAAACTCTCGATTTCTGTGAGACGACATTATTAGATATTAGTTACTTTATTAACCACCCTTGGAATATCTTCTTTTCAACAAAAAAGAATATTCAAAATCGGTTCATAAACAACAAAGTTATCCGCAATCACAGATTTGACAAACGCACTAAAGGTTTGACATTTTACTCATTTTTTTTTTTATGATGCAATTATTAAATTTCAAATTCTTTATCATTGTACCAACTTCAAAATCTCCTTTCCAACAAAAAAAGAATTATTAAAATCGGTTTATAAACAACAAGCTTATCCACCAACACATATAAAATATATATATACCCTCAAATTGAAAACCTTCTTTTTTTTGAAGTCGGTTAAAAAAAGCAGATAAACACAAACCTCCCGTTTGTCACTATAAACCACGCCCAATCTCCTATTTCTTAAACTAACAGCCCCATCGCAGTATAAATTCTAAAACAGCAAATTACCGTGCTCCATCTAGTACTTCCAATCAGTTAAAAAACAATTCTTTTTATTTTCAAATTACATAAAATACATTATTCTTGACATCCAAATAAACTCACCCTAAAGCGATCGTCTGTCAAAGTTTCAGGATTTGGCAAAATATTCAACACATTATCTAGAATTTCTTTACTGTCAGATCCTTGAATTAAATGTAAATTCGAGAAATTTCCATGTTCATTACCCTGCCATAAAACCACTGGATTGCTACTGTGAGATTCTGAAATTCGTTTACATAAATCTTCATTGGTCATCAAACCAACAGGCATTAGACCGTCCTAAAAAGAAACAATAAAATATCTTTCAAATCATTAATTTAATAATAAGCACCAAAATTGCAGCCATTTTTAGTCTAGTTTCATGTTCAGGACATTTTGAATTGTCATCTGAACATAAAAATAAAAGCCACTGCTGATTTTTTCGTTCTTTCCACTCATCGTACTCTAAGATCTCCACTTTTACCGAAACTTTTGACAACACATGTTTTTTAAGACGTTCAAACGTCCTAGTTCCTCGAAAACGTTCACCTTCATGCAGATTTGCATTCTTTTCATAATAGAGAAGAGTTGGATATGACTCAATGCTCAATTGGTAGCAAAGAGCCCAATCGTCTTCGCAATTGACAGCTGCAATTCTTATAACACCCTCAAGTTCAGCGGCCAGTTTGCGCCAAGCTGGTGCTAGTTCATGACAATGATGACAGTTGGGTGAATAAAAATTCACAAACCATGCTTGGCTATCGTCGAGAATATTTACTTCTACAAAACAAACATGTGTTTTTGATATTAAAAAAAAATGCTTAATGATCATAGAAAAATAAACATCTTTTCAAAAAAGTCATTTTGAAAAATTTTGTCGGTAATAACTACGGTAACCAAATTTTAATCCAGATTCAGGTTATTATAATTCCAACCAAAGCCTTGTTTAGCAGTAAATTGTTTTTCTTTGTGTACAAAAAATGCTTCCGCATCATTCGCTTTTTCCGACTTTTATTTTTCTGTTTTCATGACAGAACAATAAAAGTGGGAAAAAGCGAATGATGCGGATGAAAACAGAAAAATAACCGAGGGGTTCCTACCAAGGCGTCTCTACCTAAACAGTCTTTTCCAAAAGATGTAAATTTTTCATTGACGGCTGTCTGTGAAAAGCCTTTCCGTTTTCATTTATTTACCATAATCGGCGCGACTTAAAGTGACGATAAGAGGATCGTCGTCATAAATCCCAAATTGATCACGGTAGTAAGTGTAGCTATGATATTGTTTCTTTTTGTCACCAGAGTCAGTATCACCATGCAAATCATAATGTTTTCTGGTATCAGGATCTTTTAACATTTCATAAGCACGAGCAATTTTTATAAACTTTTCATCAGCATGTTCATCATCCTACAAAAAGTTAAAGTTTACATAACGGCATCTCTCTAAAGTAATATAAAAATAATAAAAATTATGTTCGCTTTAGTTCTCGGATGATCACGTAGTTAATGCAGAAAAATATCAAAAATGCCAAAACCCCATCTGTAATCCATAATAAAACTTTTTAGACAACGATAAATTTGATGCAACTATACCATATTGAAACTTCCACCATATCATCCCAAGTTATATCCTATTGAATTAATGTGGGCAACAATGCAACAAAAAATGATAAAACTCAACACAATGTTCGAGCTTGAGGACACATGGAAGCTAACCGAAAAAAAATCTACTTCATTTACTACAAAAAATTGAAAAAAAAACCATCATGTACCTAATTAAAATTGAGATCATAACTAACATAGAATACAAACATAGAATCAATGCTAGTGCTCGGTTAACCCGACCATGTTCCGTATAGACCAGTTTTAGCCATTATAGCTTAGCTTTAAATCCTTCTATAGTAGCTTCACGTTAAAGATGAAGCTGAAATAAACAAACAACACTGCATGATCACCTCGTGTTAGGTATCTCATGGTGAGATGGTATAAAAATTATTAGATGGAAGAACCAGATAAAGTCGTAGCTTGAGTGACGAGACAAGACCTGGGTAAATATAGTTCGGTTTTGTTGTAAGAAACGTTATCAGATGGCGCATAACATCAAGAGCATGCACTCCTTGAAGACAACACTGTAAGAACAAACACGCCTATTTTGGTGGGAAATCACGTAAACCGCGAGTGATAGTGTTTATTTCAGCTTCATCTTTAACGTGAATCTACTATAGTATTCTGAATGAAAGCGTATAGCCCTAATTATGTCATAAATAACATTTTCATGTATCCTTCAAATTCTGAGAACAGCGCTGTTTCGCTTTTATTAGACACTCATCAGCTCAGTCTATTGTCAAGATTATTTCACTTTGTGAGTTTGTATTAGCTTTTCATGTATTTTTTTTCACGTAAATATTATTGAGAAATAATACCGTTGGCCAGTATGAATAAAAGTAGCATTGTCATAAAACTATTTTCAATAGATATATGTTCAGCTATAGGATACAAAGTCTGAACGGAATAGGATTATTTGTTTTTTCAATCCGTCTAATAAAACGTCGTCGTGACACACCTTGTATAGCAAAAACAAAAAATATACTCACGGTTTCCGCTTTATACAGATCGTCTGGTTAGTGGAAGATTATGTCTTTAGTATAAATTCTGTTAACGAAATAAATCTACACTGCAAAAACTCTATTTTTTAAAAACATTTAGGGTTATACAAAGAGGCACAATTTTTCAAAGTCACACTCCACTTTTGTTTTAAAACATTCCTATTTTTTTTTTATTTTATTGTTTGTCGTATCAATTGCTATTCCACTGTATAGTTAATATGATTTTGAAATAACTACAAAGAAGTTATAATTTCTTATCTAAAACAAGTCTAAAAACATAAGTTTCCAAAAAATGTTAAAGAACTTTTGTTGTTGTTTACCAAGTTCAAATTTGTTGTGCATGGCAAAAGAACGTTAGAGATACCTACCGTTGATAATTTCTATTTTCAAATTTAAAGTATTGTTTTACAAAGAACAATGTGAGCCCCCGCCGAACGCCTGACAGATGTAAAACTTTTTTTTAACAAAACAAAACTGGTACAAAACAAAATTATTTTGTGCATAAAAGAACATACTTCGACAGGAACTAAATATGACTTTATAAAAAAAATACATTACTATTTTTTTCCTAAAAATGATGACTGTAATTATTTCTATTTAATAAAAATCATTTATTTTCATTAAATACAAAAATTAAAAACTTATTCAAATGCGGTAGGTTTACCCGCGGCTATAGGTAGATGTTTCACATCAAAATCTTTTAATTTTTAGGCGTTGTTAGAACCTTATTCTTCATATAAAAAACTTTGGAGCTTAATCAATAATGAAGTCAATAAATAATTTTTTAATCTGTTTCTTATTTTTTAATTATTACCTATACCTAAGCCTACAAGATTTTAAGATATTGAAAACTTTTTTGAAAATTCTTAGAAAATTTGACTCTATTATTTAACCGTGCATACTTAGCACGGCTAAAAAGCTATCAACGTTTCTTAGCATGTTGTTGGTGATTGAATATGGAATCAAATACTTAAACAATTATTATTTGACCAAATTTTTTCCATAACCTCACAGAAAAAAACCCAACAACATCAAATCCTCAAGGATAAAGTATAAGTAATGCTTAATGAGAAAAAAAATAAAAAGTATTTTAATCGTTTAAACAACTACAGAGTATTAACATTTAAAAAAAAACAAAGTTTTGACAACGCAAATATTATAAAAGTTTTAATTTTTCTGCAAAACCAACATTTAAAATTAAAAAATAAAGCCCTAATTGTGTTATTATAGTATTCTTTTGGGTGAGATGTTTTGGTTTAGTTTCTTATTGTCTGGCAATTTCTTCTCAAAATAATAAATAATCATGTGAAGACTTTTCAATTTAAAAATTAGTAATTTTTTTTTAAAATAACAATAATTTTTTTTTTAAATTGTTTAATAATTTTTAAAATTTCGAATTTTTTAATATACTATTATTAAATTTACTACTATTAAATTTTAAAACATGCTAAAACTATCAATAAATTTACTTAAATTATTTTTTAAGTTGTTCAAACGTTTAAAAAATTTTTAAAATTGTTCAAACATTTTTGAAAAACTTTTAATCTACACTAATATTATAAAGAGGAAAGATTTGTATGTTTGTAATGAATAGGCTCAAAAAGTACTGGGCCGATTTAAAAAATTCTTTCACCAATAGAATGCTACATTCTTCTTATTTGACATAGGCTACATTTCATTTTGAAAAAAAAATAGGGATCCTTGGTAAAATTTGAACAATGTAACCGAAGGTGTAGAAAAATGAGTCTTAAAATGTCTTTCGTCGAATGCGCTGCCGAAACTATTAGCGATAGAACAAAATAATGTACAACAATATTGAAGAACATCATAATGTCTACAAAAAACTCCGCGGTAGCATATGTCCAACTATTGTAGTTATGTCACTACAACAACTTTTTTCATTTTAAACATTAATGAAAATGCTAACCAAATTCAAGCCATGCTATTTATGTGTTTATATTAATCCTTATCCAAATAAATTATTTTATGGTCAAGACCATTTAACTACCTATAAAATAGTTTTTAAATTATTTATATTGAACTTTCCATTCAAAAGATATTACGAATTAAAAAATTCAAACAGTAAACAAAACCGCCATAGCGCCGTGGCCGTTGTTTGCGATGCAGTCTGAAAAGCGCGCCGGGCATCGCGGCGGGTGGGGTGGAGGGAGCACTGGGGAGGCAATATTTAATAAAATTAGTAAAGTCCTTCTCTGGTATGACAAGACCATGGAAATAGGTATTCATTTTTGTATGGAGGGTATTATAGATTCCAGTTCAAATTGAATAGGTACGCATACATAATATAGGTCAGCTATACAAAATAAAGTAGTAGATCAAATTTACGCTAAGGCGGTACGAAGTTCGCCGGGTCAGCTATACAAAATAAAGTAGTGCATCAAATTTACGCTAAGGCGGTACGAAGTTCGCCGGGTCAGCTAGTAATTAATAAATTAAATTTGTAACTTTTTTGTTTGTTAAACATTTTTAAATACATCAAAAAATACATACAGCTTACAAAAAAAACAAAAATAAATATATTTAATTTATTTTATTTAAAATATAAGTTTTTATACATACTGTCTTATGTATAAAATAAGACATTTTTTATACATAAAAAAACAAGTCCATAGCTCGCTTATCTATTGATCGATTTTAATTGTTTATACACCAAATTGATATAAACATTGTTATAAATTGTTATAAATTATTATGAATATAAATTAAATATAAATTGTTATGAATTGTTATAAACAGGACACAAAATGACACGTATAGCCTTAAAAACTTTAAAGCTAAATTGTCAATAAAATTTTTTTTAAATTAAAACACACTTTTTTAGGTAATTCTGGTGAAAAATTTTAATAACAAGTGAAACATATACATATATAGAATATGCTCAAACTGCGCTCCATTTTGCGCTAGAGATTGACGGCATCTTTGCAGTCATTTATTTATTATTTATTTACTTATAGTCCAGTCATTTCGTCCGAAAAAAAGGCAAATAAAAGAAAATGAATTTGCGCTTCTAATTTTTTAATATGTTGTAGGGGATACCTAGAAAAGCTTAACTTGAGATTGTCGACCAAGCTTTCCTAGGAGCTTTCGCCGCCGTCTTGGAAAACGCTTAAAATTTGTTTTTCGGCAATAACTCGGCTATCCGATGAGATTCGAAAATTTGTGTAGGACACTTTTTGTAGCTTTCTTTGTGCTCTACAATAACGCTTGAACCATTTTTAGCGTATCATGCATCGTTATCGAGATATCAATCGATAAAGTCAAAAATTTAGGACACAATTTTTGTTTTTTGCTTTTTTTTTCTTTGGGTCTTAATAAATATGAAAAATTGTGGAATTCAAACTTGTAGAGCATATTCAGACCTACAATTTCCTTCTTGATTTTTTTTATGTTGGACAAAAATTACGATCTCCAGCGCGCCGCAAAGTCGGTGAATCCACGCTCAGCGTCGAGTGCGCTCAAGTTAGTATATCGTATTGTAGGAGCGCAAGAAAATTGAGAGATTGTGTGTGTGTGTGTGACTGTGTATGTATTAAAAATGAAGGGTGAATGAAAAAAAAAGACAAGCTGACGAGGCTAGCAGCGGTCGTTATGAAAAAATAACAGTCGTTGTTTGGTTCGCTAAAAGAAACATTGTTCCTCTGTTCTCCATTAATCCCGTTAATAAAAAAATGCAAACCTTTAATCATATATTGAAAATCCTACAGTATCGTGTTGAGTTTTTGCTGTGCGTAGTGTAAATCGAGGGTTCCGATATTCTGGAAAAAAAACATGAAAAAAGTCCATCGTTCGTGTCTCGAGTGCAGAAAATAGTATATTACACTACAAGGGACAAAAGTTGAATTTTCAGCCCTGCGCGCCATAATGCCCGAGGTGAAGCCGAGGGCATCATGGCGCGCAGGACCGAGATTTCAACTTCTGTCCCGCGTCGTGTATACGATTTTTCTTCATACCTCGGTCGAAAGTACGTACTTTTATTTTTAATTTTATTTTTTTAACTTTAAATGCTGATAGTTTTTGATGCCTGCCGCGACATTTGCGGCACGAGCGAAGCGAGTGTTGCTGGTCATATAACATAGTTACGAGTATAAATAAACACGATGAATTCTTTCTTTCCGCTATTATAGGGAAGAAAGAATTTCATCTTACAGGGACTAAAAGTTAAACTTTCGTCTCTGTTATTAGGGACGAAAGTACGTACTTTCGACCGAGGTATGAAGAAAAAATATTTTTCTTTCCGTTTCTTTTGTTTTGTTTATTTTGTATTGTAAAAAAATAATTTTTTTTACTGCACAAACAAATTATTTGTTTAATAAATTACTATTGTGTGATCCTTACTTTGTTGCTCTATGTACTTATTTTTTATCCCATCAATTTCCTGAACAATTTCCCATTCGATTCGACATTCAGACACAACCGAGCGAGCAGCTCGCTCGACGCTGAGTGTGGATTCACCGACTTTGCGGCGCGCTGGAGATCGTAATTTTTGTCCAACATAAAGAAATCCAAGAAGGAAATTGTAGGTCTGAATATGCTCTACAAGTTTGAATTCCACAATTTTTCATATTTATTAAGACCCAAAGAAAAAAAAAGCAAAAAACAAAAATTGTGTCCTAAATTTTTGACTTTATCGATCGATATCTCGATAACGATGCATGATACGCTAAAATGATTCAGGCGTTATTGTAGAGCACAAAGAAAGCTACAAAAAGTGTCCTACAAAATTTTTCGAAATCTCATCGGATAGCCGAGTTATTGCCGAGAAACAAATTTTACCCCTTTTTTCAAGATGGCGGCGAAAGCTCCTAGGAAAGCTTGGTCGACAATCTCAAGTTAAGCTTTTCTAGGTATCCCCTACAACATATTAAAAAATTAGAAGCGCAAATTCATTTTCTTTTTTGAATGTACGTAATGACTGGACTATTATTATTTTGTCAAATTTGTAATAAAATTTTTTAAACATTTCAAAATACTGCTTAAAAAAAATCAAATCTTTTTCGATAATTCTAAAAAGTTTCTATAATATAAAAAATAAAAAAATAATGATTTTTCTTAATTTTAGAAAACTTAAAAGTTTTGAAATGTATTTCAAAAATTTTTAAGGAGATATGTTTAAAAAAATATTAAAATATGTATAAACAACTTGTATTTTATATACATAATATGTATGTATTGAACTTATGTCAATTTTTAAAAGAAAAACTGTAAAAATTAAAATTAAAAATTTTGAAAAATAATGTCAAAATTTTTAATTTTAGCTTGTTAAATTAATAAATTATAATTAAATTACTAAATAAAATTTTATAGCTAATATTAATTTCAAGTTTAAATAAAGTAATTCGAGAAAACTAATTATCAACTACCGACCTTTCCTCAAATATTTTTTAAGAAAAAATTTTTTACACATGTCTTTATTGAAATAGTTTATACTTTAAATGATCTCAGTGTTAAAAGATACAATACGAAACAAAAAAAACTTCGCTGGTTGAACAACCAAGTTATCACGTTAGCGCCTTTTGTCTCAAACGTATATCGATGATATACAATGTAGTTCATTCAAATTACATGTATGTTTTATTCGTATTGGAGCTCATCAGAAAATTCCAACAGATTCAAAATTGAATGAAATTGCAGTGACAAACTTGAGCTACCAGTTGGTGGCTAACCAAAGAAGATAGATTACATTGTTTATCATTGACATACGTTTGAGACAAAAGGCGCTAGCCTGATAACTTGGTTGTCCAATCAGCAAAATTTCTTTTGTTTCAAATTGTATCTATCAACACTAACATCATTTAGAGTATTAACTTTTTGCATAAAAACATGTGAAAAAAATTTTTTCTCAAAAAATGTTTGATGCAAGGTAGCTTATAATAGATGTGGCTAGCTTTACCTTATTGAGGAAGTAATAGGAACTTGGCTAGATATAAACCCAAATTTGTGCCTTATGCCAATGTAAATGACACTACAGAGTATTCCACAAAAAAACAATTTTTTAAAAGACAAACATGTTAAATGTTATTATTTTTCTATAAAACAATAATTTAAAGATAAAAAATAAAAAAATTTCCTAAGCACAGAAAATTAAAATTCTGTGAATGATAGCAAAAGTCCTGTAAAATATTTTGTTAAGATGTTTTTAAAAATTCTTTAAGAAAAAACCACACAATAAATTGCTCAAAATAATCAATACCAACGTTATTTGAAACTGTCGTACGTTATATCAGGGACTCGCAGCTTGTACTGGCTTAGCACGGGGGCCACACTAGCGTGTCGGCTTAGTTTTTTTCAATTTTAAAATCTTTTGAACAGAATGTCCAATTTCAATAATTCAAAAAGTAGTCTACAGGTGCTAAAACAGTATTTTTCAATAAATCCATAAAGTATTTTGTCGGCAGTCTATGGTTATTTTACAGTGAGTTCAAATAGTGTTAGTACCATCGACTATAGTTAAGTTCTCACTGATAAAAGCTAATCACACAAAATATTAGTTTCCAAAAACTTGGTTAGAATGATTTATCAGTCTCTTAAGTTTGTTGGTTTAACAAAAAGCTTTTCAATAAGTATATAAATAAATATATCCTTCAGAATTTGTCGGTAAAGTTCTATAACAACAAAAAAATGTACCAAATAAAGAAAGAAGGTACCTGATTCTTGTCGGGATGCAATTTTACTGCCAATGTCTTAAAAGCCTTTCTAATCTCTTTAATATTTGCATCTCTTTGCACCCCCAGAAGTTCGTAAAAATCCTCTTCATCTCCAAAAGCATGTATACAACAGCTTAATACAAAAATTGCAGTTAAAATGAGATTCCTAAAAGCAAATACTTTATACTGACGTGTTCTTTAACATTTAAAGATATTTAAACCTATAATACTTACATTGTAGTAACTTTTATTAAAGAGTATCTATATTTATCACAGATATTTAAATTCGTACTGAATAATACAGCTGCTTATCACAAATATTGATAAAAGTGCTTCGGCTTAGCTTAGGCGGAAGAAAATCTGTGTGATCTACTCCCACATAGTTCACCGGCCCACATCATACGTATTTCGACAACAGGAGATTCGTTCCACTGGAAGTATACGAATACCTCTAATAAAATCTATTTATAAATTTATGAGTTAAAGAATTGAATCGCCTAAGACAATCTAATTAACTTAAAATTATATACAAAAAATAAGGCCAAGAACATAATGTTTTCCTTGACATGATCAGTTGATCACTGTTTTTGTTTTGTCGGTTTGACATTTGACAACTTTGACAGTGACAACTGTTGGCATGTGAATTGATTTTTATTCAATAAAGCATAATATCTAAACCGACAACAAAAACAAAACTCATTTAAAAAGCCTTGAACAAGCTAAGGGATTCACAATTATATACAAAAGATAAAGACAAGAAACGACATAATTTATTTGTTTTTTTTGACAATTAAAAGTTAACAGTTGTCAACTCTGACAGTGACAAATGACATTTGGATTTCAGCAGGGAAACATTCAAACAAACAACAAAATAACTAAACTCAAATGTAAAGTTTAATATATTTAAAACTAGCTGACCCGGCGAACTTCGTACCGCCTTAGCGTAAATTTGATGCACTATTTTATTTTGTATAGCTGACCCGGCGAACTTCGTACCGCCTTAGCGTAAATTTGATGCACTATTTTATTTTGTATAGCTGACCTATCTTATGTATGCGTACCTATTCAATTTGAACTGGAATCTATAAAATCCTCCATATAAAAATGAATACCTATTTCCCTGGTCTCGTCATACCCGAGAAGGACTTTACTAATTTTATTAAATATTGCCCCCCCAGTGCCTCCTCCACCCCGCCCGCCGCGATCGTAATATCTTTTGAATGGAAAGTTCAATTTAAATAATTTAAAAACTATTTTATAGGTACTTAAATGGTCTGGACCATAAAATTATTTAATTGGATAAGGATTAGTATAAACATATAAATAGCATGGTTTGAATTTGGTTAGCATTTTCATTAATGTTTAAAATGAAAAAAGTTGTTGTAGTGACATAACTACAATAGTTGGACATATGCTACCGCGGAGTTTTTTGTAGACATTATGATGTTCTTCAATATTGTTGTACATTATTTTGTTCTATCGCTAATAGTTTCGGCAGCGCATTCAACGAAAGACATTTTAAGACTCATTTTTCTATACCTTCGGTTACATTGTTCAAATTTTACCAAAGATTCCTAATTTTTCTCAAAATGAAATGTAGCCTATGTCAAATAAGAAGAATGTAGCATTCTATTGGTGAAAGAATTTTTTAAATCGGTCCAGTACTTTTTGAGCCTATTCATTACAAACATACAAACATACAAATCTTTTCTCTTTATAATATTAGTGTAGATGTAGATATATAGGTTCATGAAAATATACAATAATATAGGTATATATTTTTCTTATTTTGCATTGCAATAGAGACTTTGCAAGAAAGCTATCAGCGTTATAAGTGGCCAAAAATTTGCATCTTTAAAAGTAAACCAAATAGCTTAACTTTTATCTGGTTTACAAAGTTTACATTTTATGTTTTTAGATTTTGAAAACAAATTTCTAGTTTTTATTGCAATAACAAATCACCAAGTTTCTAAAAAACCATATTAAAAAAGATATACTCAAAATTTAAAGCATGACTTTGATGACCTGCCAAAAGTTTAAGATTTTTTTTTATTTTACTTTCTAAGTAATTGATTCAAGAAATGTACTTTCCTTTCCTATAAAGTTGAAAAATTTAACTCAATTTGTATTTTTTGATGTGAAACATCTAAAGCTTTTCGCATTCTGTAGTTTCACGTCATCTCGCTTAATACCGTCAGAGGCAACATTAAACATAACTATTACTAATTAGTGATGATAAACTGATGACTACAATTGTAAAATTTTTTTTCTAGGTAGGAGAATTTTTCCTGCATCTTTTCTCTCGTACATTCAATCAACCTCATTTTATTTTTACTTTTATATGTTCTCTAAAATTACGTAGTTTTGCGTTTGCATCTACTCTTAGTTTTTCCTTTAAATTTTTCCGTTATCATGTATCCTAAAATCTTGTATCTTAACTATACTTTCTAATAGCATAATTCTTTTTCCAAACTTTCTCTAAAATACTCTCTCCTCTAAGCTTCAAATTTGCTCTATTACGCTGCATTTCTTTTCTTGACAAATTTTTTGATATGAGTTCTTTCTGTATTTTTTTTTATTGAAATAATAGCCTAAAGACATACTCTCATTCATTTTTTCTAACTGCTGTTCTTTTCCTCTCTATTTATTTGTTTTCTCTCTGCCTTCTGCTTTTATTAAATATCATAATTTTCGTCTTGTTAGTGTGGAACTTGTAATTTTTTTATTTATCCATACCACTTTCATTCGATTACCGCTATATAATCCGCATATGCCAATGTTCATATCTTTTCCTTTCCTATCATTACTTCTCCTACTTGCGTTCTCTTTAATTTTTTATTCATGTCTCTTATGTATCAGTGGCCAGCAAATTATAATTCACTAGGGCATTTTATAAGCAACTGTTTTTACTAAAAATACCACTTGCATGGCACAGTTGTGTTTGGTTGGTTGCATTGAAGTTTGAGATGACTTCTCAACGATAATGATTTATAACTCTAAAGGTTTATAGGCACTATAGGGTCATAAATATTTTATTTTAAAAGGGATTTAAACATAGAACTCAGGTTTTGAGGCTTGTTTTGCACCATCCAACACGTTTTGTAAACTTTTCGCCTTTAGTTTTCAACAAATTTAGCTGAAAATTACGTATATGGAAATTAATGTAATTTGTATAATAGTTATTTACATAGAATTTTTGACTGGAAAAATCGATTTTAATGTTTTTTTTTTCAATTAAAAGTTGATGTCCCATATCAACTTGATCAGGATTTGAATAGTAGTTTTTTAGATATTCTTATTAATGCTTTTTTTGTCATATATTTTTGACCCTTGCAATTAATTATAAAATATGTGAGAAACAAAAAAAATTGTTTTAATATATTTTTAAATAGTAGTTTATTTATTTAATTAATTTGATTAAATTCAACAAAAAGCAATTTAAATCATATAATAAAATTAAATAATAATAATTAATATCGTTTTGACCCCAATCTCGTTTATGATAGTGTTTTGAACAATCTTTTGAGCTAAAAACGAAATTATAAAAATTGAGAAATTATTAACAATCATTATTAAAAAAATTAAATAAAGTTATATTAAAAATCTTCGCGCAAATACAGAAAGCACCATTATTATGTGCATGTCATATTCTTAGAATTTTTCTAGCAGACTTATTATTGAAGGTTTTTTTGGGCTAATGTTGTTAATTTGTACGGTTCCATGTTACTCGTACTAAATATTAAATAAAAGTTAGTTAGTCGAAAAAATTGCAATTGAATTCAATTTCTCAGTTCATCGTAATAGTAAAAGATCCCTTGCTCAGGTGTGCTGACGGATATAGTCCAGACTTTTCTTATCGACATTCCAGGGAAACGTTCGTACGAATCAATCGAGGATAGGTTTAATTAATAATTTTTTTTTTAAATAATTATTTTGGTTAAGATGTTATAATTTTAATTCTGATAACTTCAGAATACGATTTACTGTTACTTTTAATTTTATAATTTAATAAATATAAATATTTTTTATTTAGTTGAAACTGTGCAAAGTTTTAATAATCTGTTTGTGTTAAATAGAAGTAAATTAGAAAATGGTTGAGACTATAACTTAGAATGGATCCTTTAGCTAGTGCAAGAGATGCGTCTTTAGATTTCCAAAAAATTTCAAAAAATTAAAAAAAAATATGTTTACATATTTTATTATTAAATAGTAATAAAATTAGCAGGAAGTAGACTGTGATTATATAGAAAAAATTTGTTCTTCAAATTTCTAGCATTTATTAATAAAACATACAATAATATATGACCAAAAAATCAGCCAAAAATAGAATTATATACTTATAAACCCAATTTTTAATACTTGGTGTAGTAACCATCATTTTCTTGACACTCAGTTAACCTACGCGGCATACTTCCAACCAAACGTTGACAAATATTTGGTGTAACATGCCTCCAAAGTTCTCTTACATGAGTGGTTACCTCATAGATTTTCTATAGGGTTTAAATAAGGGGATTTGGCTGGCCATGGAAGAACTACAAATTCTGGACGGTTTTCAAACCATTGCCGAACCACTCTTGCCGAATGAATAGGCGAGTTATCTTGCACAAAAACAATTGGCTCGTGGCCGACCCAAGGAAAAGGGTTAATAACTTCTGGAAGAAATTGGGTTTCCAGTAAATTAACAAAAGCTTCTGCCGTAAAACGAAGGGAAGACACTTGAATGATTTGTTTTGGACCATGTGACGTCATCCACCCCCAAAATCCAGTGGTGATGCGACCGCTCTTCCCTGATTCTACAACGTGTTATCTACTATATCTGGTATTATCCAACCGCCACAAAACTTTTGGCGCAAAAATCTAATCTCCTTTGACCATGCTCCTCTGAAAGACCAGGTCTATTTGCAGGTTTTTCTCATCTCCTAATTTGCTAGAAATATTTTAACAATATGATATGCACATAATAATGGTGTTTTCTGGGTTTTCGCGAGAATTTTAAATAAAGTTTTTAATTTTTTAATAATAATTTTTTCCGAAAATCGTCTTGGAAGCAACATTTTCCTGCTTATTTACGCGCAGGAAAATTGAGTTTTCCGGACTAGTACTGTAAAAACTTTACAAGACGCAAAATAAAAAAGATACTATAGTAACTATAGCTGGCAACAAAATTGACAAACTTGATTTTTGTAAAATTTGTTAATTTCGTCTTTTTTACGATTTCCGGAAAAAATTAATACAAAACACGTCAGTAAAATCTCTTACTTGACTCGGAGCTTTAAAATACTAGGCACAAAGTGCCTCGTATTTCAATTTAGCTCTTCTTCAGTAATGTGAAATTTTCCTGACTTTTATGTAAATAACTATAATAAATTTTTTATTTAAAAATTTTTTTTAGCTCAAAATTTGTAAGATTGTTCAAAACACTATCATAAACAAAATTGGGGTCAAAAGTCACAAATAATTAAACAAATTAACAATTTGGGCAAATCCGACTTCAATATAATTTATTATTATTTTATTTGTTTAATTAATTCAAATTGCTTTTTGTTTAATTTGTTTGAATTAATTAAATATATTAAAAACAACTTTTTTTTTTTTCGCAAATTTTTATATTTAATTGTAAGTGTCAAAAAAAGCATTAATAAAAATATCTTTTAAAACTACTAGTCAGATCCTGATGAGACCACATGGAAAGCATCAGCGTTTAATTGGACAAGAAGGCATTAAAGTCGATTTACTCATTCAAAACTTCTAGTTATTAATTTTCAAGTAAATAGAGCATTAAATATTGACATTTGTTAACGTTTATCCTATTTTAACAAAGTTAACAAATTTTAAGCAAAAAAAATTAAAAAATTATTAAAACTTATTAAACATATTATTAAAAAATTTATAATTACTTTTTATAATAATTCAGATAATATGAACGCAAATGAGTGACTTAGCTTGGTTCTTTAAAAACAAACTTATATATGTATTCTATTTAGCTTTAAACACACTTTGTGGTTTTTGTTTCTAATTTAATTGTTAAATTGGTTTGCTTGAAAATAATAATTGTAGTATTTGTATAATACAGTTTATTATACCTAAATTGGAACAGCATTTGTAAAATGCAGTTTGGTAATGCAGAAATGTATTTTCGAACCATTAGCTACTTCTCGTAGAAGCAGGTAAAATGACCAAATCTTTATGATAATAAGAGAAGGGTAGGATGAAGATTTAATTGCTTAATCCGATGCTTGACAGCCGTCAAAAACTATGAAAGATTTAAATTTGCAACTAACCAAACACAGCTGTGCCATGCAAGTGGTATTTTTAGTAAAAACAGTTGCTTATAAAATGCCCTAGTTAATTATAATTTGCTGGCGAGTGTACAACGCAAACAGTGTTGCGTTTTTGTTCTCTTGCATTCTCACAATTTCTCTCTATTCACATTAGCAAACGCCGCGCGGAAGTTCCCAAACAACGTGTACAGTTTCCTCTTTTTTTCTTCATTTGCTCACTAGCTGCATGCTACGCTGATACATAATGACCATATTGTGCATCCCTTTCGTGCCTTCTTACAACTCCGCTTGTAAGTCTGGTAACAACTTTTCCTCCTCATACTCCTGATTCAATCTCTTCTGCAGAATCATGCTATAGATCTTACATGCCGTATCTAACAATATTATCCCTCTATAATTTTCAATTTTCTTTAGATGAGGCATTTGAGACATATACGACTCTCCATTCATCCGGCAATTCTTCTCCTTTATATACGTCATTTAATACCTTTGTCACCCTCTTACACCTCTTGCGAGCAATATATTTTCACCCCTTATTTTTTATCTTATCTACTTTATCTTTCTTTTCTTAATTTATTTATTTGCTTTTACATTTCTTTCAATGTAATATTATTCTTTTACTCTGGCATTTTACATTTTTTTTTAATTGCTTCTTCTGTATCCTTTATTATCTCCTCAAAATGTTTCTGCCTCTCTTGATTCTTCAATATTTTTTTTCTCTTTTCTGTTCTTATTTAAATATTTCTACTTTTTTTTCAATTTTTTAGGTTCTCTATGTTTATTCTTTGACTGTCTTGCCACATAAATTTTTCTTCTTACATTTTTTTATACTCTTTATTTTCTCTATGTATCTTTGCTTGATGATTTCATTTCTTTTTAATTTTTTTAGAGTGTTTAATTTCCTTTTCTTTTCTCTGCAATCCTTGTCACACTATTCGTTCTTTTGCCACTTTCGTTTATTGTATATCTTTTAAGATTTTTGCTGCTTCTACCGTCTTTTTCAATCTTCCTACTTTTCTTTGCTTTATATTCTCTTGATTTGTTTTTGTTAAACTTTCCTTCTATTCCTTTATGCTTTTGTTCAAACCTTCTTGCACTTTCTCGCTTCTTTTTTATCTGCTATTCTTTAGTTTTTTGTCACTACCATAAAGAAGTCGTTTGATTCTATCCTTTCGTCCTTGTTTATATTTCCGATATTTTTAAATGCTTTATCATTTGTCATTATATAGTCAATTTATTCTCTCTATATATGATATGTTCTTTTATCATTTTTTTCAATATTGCCATTTACCACCTTCTACTTATTTTCTTCTAACACATCTCCCAGTTCTTACCTTTTCCTGTTGTTTTTTAATCTTTTGTATTTATCTTCTTTATTACTTTTTTTTTCTTCCTCTTTTGAGATATTATGACTCCCCATTCTCTTACTCTTGTTTAAAATCTTAAATCTGTTTTCTTTTTTTCTCATTGTTTTCGTCTTTGTTTTATAGATTATCACTTTATACTTTTCTTTCTCTGAAATAATTTTGTTATCTATTATTTCATTCTTTTCATCATAATCTGTTTCGTTTTAATTGATTTTTCTGTCTTCATCTCTGTCCACTATTTTTTTATGACTGTTATGATATCCCTATTTGATCATTTTTTTGTTTTCTTTTCTTAGATAGCTGCATTTTTATTTGTATTTTTAGTTCATTTTACTTTTCTATTATATCCATTTTACATCTAGAATTCTGATTTCTAGAGTTGCTATTACGTCAATATTCCTAGAACTCTTTGTTTTTTATTTCAGCCCCACGCGTTCTAAGTTATCATGTTTAGATTTTTTGTGTTTATTTCTTCTTTTATATGTCATACTTATAACATTTATTTCTTTAGATTCTTTCTCTTAAACAACAATACTTTTACTTAATCTTTCTGTGTATAATTAAAAAAATATATTGATCTCATTTATTTTATATCGTCTTATGATAGTTTTAAAACTTATTTTGCTAATAGTAAATAGATTAAAACTGAAAAGTTTTTTTTATAGAACTAAAGTAAGCAAAAGAATGAAATATTTAATTAAAATCAAAGATAATTTGTTACGTGATTGATTGAATTAGCGAGAACAGCCAATCAAACATCATTATTTTAAGTTGAATTGCAATTAATTAATAATATTGCAATTAACTTAATTTTAGTTTAATTTACTTTCAGAAAACTCATTATAATATTGGTAGAAGTTGTTGCATAATTTAATAATAAAACAAAATCAAGCTTATGACAACGTTATAAAATCAATAAAAGCTATTAGTGTTTGCTTATTAAATTATTAATTCAAACAAAAAAATTATCGTTGAAGCAGGGCTGTCAGACTATAGAAAAACGCTTATTTCTCTAATAAACAAGTAAATAATGTTCGTACATGTCATGAACTCTTATCTATACTTAATGAAATTTTTTGGTACGTACTGTTTATCTGAACCAGAAAACTCAATAAAATCTTCAATAAACATTCTTTGGAGCGTTTTTCTTGCAATATTTATGACATCCTATTCAGTTTTTGCTGTTACTGCCAGAAACGTTAATTACCATAACATTCTTTTCAAATTTACTGCTCGTCTTTCGACATTAACTTCCTTATCAAATTGCACTGGATCAATCTTGTGGTTGGTGTTATCAAGAAACAAAGTACTGCTTTCAGTAAGTCTCTGATTACTTTTATTAAAACATTTATTTTTTAGTTGCTGAAATTTTTAATCAAATTAAAAAAGTTTGATAGATGCGTTGGTTTTCAGAGTGAACTCAAAACAAAGAATTATAATAATATAACTATATTTCTCATAGGATTAATTTGTTTATATGCTTGGCTGGATGTTGCATTATTTACAACTGAGTTGAATATTGTGCAAATAGGAGATGTTTTGGCTTATTGCTTTCCTTTTATTATTTCCCTTATGGTAGTAACCCAGTTTTCAATAAAAACGTTTCAAATAAAAGAACGATTTGCTTGGGTGAATCATCAACTTTACACTGTTCAATTGCAGACTAGGTCAGTTGAAGTTAAACTATAGTTGAGCTGTTATACAATAAACCGCCCTAATGCCCAGAAAATTTCATTTAAATGTAATTTGCATCGCACTATGGAAGAACAGAGTCGTTAATAAATCGACAAGACAGTAAAAATAATAAAGACCGTCTAAAAAAAAATTTAAGCATTTCCATTTATTTCAGGAAATCTTTAGAGAGGCAACAGTTTTTTAACTGAATAGCTCAGAGTAACAATATATATCTCTGAGTTTTGTTACAATATGAATTAACCACGAATTATTTCAATCTAGCCAATGAAAAAATTACTTTTAAGTTACTTGAGTTTTGAAGGGTGTTTTTGCTATGTGTTGAGCAGCTCAACTATTCTTAAAATCAAAACTCATAGAAATTTTTTTTATACATAGCTTGGTGAAAGTAGAAACAATTTTAAAAAGTCTAAACTTCTTACGAAAACAACATGATATATTATGCAGCTTAACTTCCACAATAAACATTATATACTCATTTCCTCTTTTGTTGACCATAATACAAAATTTTGTTACTATAATAGTAACTTGCTTTTTTTATCTAGAAAAATCGCAACCAGTGATTCAGAATCATTCGAATATTATGTACTATATATGGCAGATTCTAGTTCTTCTTATACCAAGTGTCGAAATTATATTAATGGTTAAAATATGTGCCAAGACGCAGAAAGAGGTAAGTGACATTCTCTTGACAAATAAAAAATCTAAACACAATACTGTTTATAAAAAAGTCTTATTCTACTTTTGGGTACTTTAAAAGTTAATAATATTGCAAGATATTTTTAGAATGAAGCACATTAAATCACAAAATAGTGATTTATTTAAAACATAATGGCAAAGATACTTTTTTTTATTTATTATCCTACTTTAGAAGATTAAAAAAGATAAGAGGGAGTCATAGAACAAATCGGGTCAGATAAGGTGTATCTCTAACTAACGACAATAGAGCTTGAGCACTTTGAAATTTGACAAAATTGCTAAAAGTAGAGATTTATAGATAGAAAATTAGAGATAAAACTTTTTGATTTTTTAGCTTTTTATAGCAATGCATAGAAAGATAAATTAGTGGTTGGTTTGGAATTTCTGGTACTACAAACAAATCACACAGTTTTACCCTTTACTCAATGGTTTTACCCTTTGCCAACAAGTTTGTTTATTAGGTCTCAAGAGATCTCAAATGGTCATCATCAGGAAATGTCTAAGCTGAATTATGATTTGCCTAATTTTACCTGGTTTAGAAAATTTTTGAAATTTTTTTTAATAATTCGACTCAGGACTTGAACAGAAGAACGTTATCATTATTAAGAGCATTTGTCTTATATTCATGGATTTCAATAAATTCCGCGTCGTCCAGGTGTTTATAGTTCTTTATTTGGTGTACAAATTTTAAGCTGTTATTACTTATTATAGAAAGACGTGCTTAGACTCGACTTGTCTAATCTGCGGTATTTCAAGTGAGCTAAGCGCTCTTTGTTTCTGGTTTAAACTGATCTACGCGTTTGCCCGATATAACAGTTATTACACTCTATGCGATAAATTCCAGACTATTCTGGAAATAGTGTTTTGTCTTTTGGACCTCATCACAATGTTTTTAATTTTGTTTCTCTCTGATAAACCGCTTTAAAAAAACAATCTTAATCAGTTAAATAAATAAAATAATTTAAGTTGGTTTTTCCCAAATTTTAATTTGTTTCATTATTATTTTAATACTTTCCTAATGTCAAATATGTGAAATTAACATTTTTTGGTCGTATTGATTGATACAATGCTATATATTTAGCTAATTTGACATTTCAATTTCTACACTCTACAAACAAACAAAAAATAATATTTACTCTATTAAAGTAAATAGATAAATGACAAATTGTCGTTGAAAATCAAAAAGTGTCGATGCTTAAATTTATATTTATATATAAAACAAATATCATCTAAATAGGTACTTATGCAGTGTTCAGATAGATGAAAATTGTCTACTATAGGTAAAAACAATTACATAAATCGGAGTAAGTACTGTTTCTATTATTTGCAAAATAAAAAAAATTAAAAATTGTTTTGCTCATAAAATAATATGCTTAAATGCATCTTTATTATCAAAAAAATTGAAACTTTGACGTATTGTCTATTAAAACATCATCAAACTGTTTTAAGATTTTTAATTATTCCTACAAAGTGTTAGAGTTTAATTAGCCCAGCTTCCAGTCAGGAGTGAAGTAGAAAAAATATACAAAGAGTGTTTTAACAACAATTGTTCATATTGGAGAATGCTTGACTTGAAACATAAGGATTCAACTTAAAACACTTAGATAAAATGTTCTTCCTTACCGAGATACTTCTTCTTAAAGTGCCATCCAGATTCTTCTTAAAAGTCTTAAGAAAGTTGTTCGAGCTTTGCTCGATTCTGCATTTTATTTCCTGATCCGGAACCCATTATGGGTTGATCATGCATCCCAAGTATTTAAATTGAGTGACTTGTTCAATGCTCTCTGTATTTATAAATATTGTAGTATTCGGAGTTTTGTTTCTGCTAATGAAGGTCATACAGTTGGTTTTACGGATGTTAATTTTTAGATCCAATCTTTGACTTTCTTTATTGGCCTTTTCTAGTAGGGTTTGTAAATAATTTACACTGTCCATCAATATCACGGTATCATCCGCATACTGAATATTGCTAATAGAAATTCCGTTTACTTTATTGCCTATAGGACGAAGATTGACTGGGTGAATTCTCTTTCTATATAAAAGTTAAGTAAGTTTGATTTTGAAAGTGTGACGAATTTAGAGCGGAGCCAGTTTTTGGACATGTCATAAATATTCTTAAAGAGTGAGCAATGATAAGTATCAAGGTTTTTTTCACTAACCAAATAAAACGTTTCATAGTATGTACATATGAAACGTTTTGGTCCTCATAGCGTTATTATTTCATATTCGAGGTTCCCCGGTCTGTCATCTTAGAAAAGACTAATGGTGTATTTTTTCCATGTAAGTAGTAGTTTTTCGGTGTCCAGTATTATTTCATTGTTTTTAACCTTGATAAAACTTATATCATTATAGTTATAATATTCCAGTGGATTCTTTGACTTTTTTATGCAGATGGAAACTGTTTCCTAGTTGGCTTAGATTTTCTGCCTCCACACATCTTTCTGTCAGCCAGTAGAAGTGAGCAAATACGCAATTTTTACAGCCCGGCCCGACAAATTTCTGTCTCACGCTCTAAATGACCCGAGATTAGAGAAAAAACTGGAGCCCGGCCCGAGGTGTTTTTGATAAGCCCGACAGCCCAAAAAGCTTGTTAATTTACAGCGCGACTTGAGCTTTACTATAAGTAACTAGTAACTATAAGAAAAATATAAGAAAAATTATTTTTTTTAATAGTTTTTTATATAATTGGAGAATTAATTTTTAGAAATTTAATTAGACAGGCCTGGTCTAGACCAACCCGGGCTTTAATTTTGGCCCGGCCCGGCCAAGCCCGATTCAATCTTTAAGTAATTCAGCTCAAGCTCGGCCCGAACATAGACGGGCCAGGCCGGGCTTCGGGCTTCTGGCCGGGCTGCCCACCTCTATCAGCCAGTTTTCAATTACTGTTCTTATTTCATTTCAAATTCTTCTTTGAAGATTTTTATAGTCTGTATAGTTTTTGTTAATTTTACATTGTCTTCGTTTTCTCATTAAATCTAGAATATCATCATTTATCCATTTGTTTCTCGTATGCTTTTGGGTAGTCGTGAGAAAAGTTTTATTATTTTTTTTAAAAAACTTCTTTGACTTCAAGCCAGGGTTTGTTTGTACCATTTGTGTTGCTAATACTTTCCAATTCTTTATTAAGATGATTTTCATAAATTGATCTTCTTTCCTTATCTTTAAGTAGTTTTGGTTGTAATATCTGTTTAGCGTTTTTTTTTTTGGGTCTGAACAAGTGCAATAGTATGTGGGCACGTAGCGGATTGTGGTCAGATTCAACTGGCATTGCTGTTACTTTAGTGCTAAAATTTCGAAATCTTTGATTAATGATAATGTAATTTAATTGGTTACGAGCAATGTGGAGGTCATTGTCTTGTAGAGATTTTCAGGTGTATAATCGTCTTAGTGGGAGTGTGAACTATGTATTTGTAATCTCTTTTGAATGTTCTCTTTGCAATACTGAATTAACCTTTCACCTCTTTCGTTTTTTCACCTACGCCGTAATCACAAACCACAAACTTAAGCATTAAAATCTTCTAGAATTACATTGATTTCGTTTGTTTTTGTAAGTTTTAAAGCACTAAGTTGTCTGTAAAAATCTTCAATTTTTTTTTCTGATTTGTCTGCTGTTGGGACATAAACCTCAGCATTGATGATCATGGGCCTACTAAATAGTTGAATTAAGAGCACTGATAAAGTTTTTTACTGACTTTTGTGTGTTTTTATATATTAATATGCTAACGCCATGCTGATAGTCTCGGACGGCATAATTGATACCTGAGTAGTACAGTATTTTACCTTTTGATCTAGTCATTCCATTTTCAAGCCAGCGAACGACTTTGTTCACACCGAGAATGTTTATCTCCATTCTGTTCATCTCTTGAATTAAGTTGTTAAACTTTCCAGCAAACAAAGATGACTTACCGAGACACAATTTTATTTAAAAATCCAACAATTAAAGATAAACGTTTAAGGTTTATAAAAAATGTATTTAAACTATTTGTAATACAAAAATTATAGTAAATTTTCCAAATAAACTCTATTGACTTCCATACACTTTTGAATTCTTTTGTTGAAATTTGTTCTATTTTTTTAAAAATATGTTTGGTTAATTTATATATATAAAAGAATGTCGTGTTAGTTACACTATTTATAACTCAAGAACGGCTTTACCGATATGGCTGAAAATTTATGAGGAGGTTGGTTAGAGCCAGGAGACAGACAGAATAGATACTTTTTATTTCAGAAACCACCCTCTAAAAGAGAGGTAAAAGTCAAAATTGGAATTGCGATGTCGGAAACGTTCGGTGAGGCGCGGCAAATTACCGTTTATAACGTAGGCGCTAGACATTTTTTCGAATTAAACAGAGAAGACTCTAGGTACGTTTAGCAACCTGATGTTTAAAAAGAGCATAAACAATTACCTATTTTTATTAAACATTCGCTGTAAATGTCAACATTTCCATAATATGTATAAATAAATTAAAAGGGCATGTAACAAACATACTATTTATTAATAAACAGAACATTTTATTTTCAACACTTTTTTAATCAGGTAGCAACTTTCTTTGTTTTCTTAATTGCCGATGTACTTCCCGCCGATTTCACTTTTCTGAAATGTTTATTAGCGTTTATTTGATTGAGGTAATTCATTCTAATAAATTGTCCTTTGTTTCACGTAGGCTGTAACAATGTCCAAGTGAAAATCTTTCACTTTTTTATAAATTTTAGCGGATAATCTTATAAACAACGTTTTGCTTCAAATTTATTTTGCCTTTATGAAATATTTTGAAGCAATCGTCGTATTTAAGGATAGCTTGGAATAAGTCATCAGACGGTTTAATTAAACTACCGTAAGAAATTTGACGCAACCACGAAGAAGCGTTTACGTTGAAATTTATTTGACGTGGCTCAAGAAATTTTCCCAAACTTGGATTTTTTACAATACATTCTTTTGCAATAAGTCGATCCAGTCCCCCACCACGCACCAAAGTCGGACCGTTAAACCACATATCTCTTCTTTGGTTTGATGGCAACTGTTCCAACTAATCAAAATGCAGTTTGAAAAAATTGTAAATACCAATTACCATTTAAATTAGCAGGAAATTCAAAAAGATCTATTAAACTATTTCTATAAAATCCACACTAAAGATTTATGTTAAATTCGTGCAGAACATTTTGAGTGTATTAGGTTAAATTGTGCTGAACAATTGAACAATAAATAATTACTACTGAAGCAGCCTGTATAATATGTAGGTATACATATTAAACAATAAACAACAAGGAGACAGCTTTATTCTTTATGCCAGCACCAACCTTTCAATTTATTTTCACCTTATTAAAATAACTATAAGATAATTCTTTCTCTCTCTGAAATTATTTACTGACTTTTAAAAACACCATATAACCTTATACCTTCTGCGTTAATAAAATAATACTTACTATCATTAAAACAAACAAATTTAAAAAAATAAAAAATTGTTCGTATAATTTACAACAATGTTTTACAGGCGAGATATACATCACAAGTTTTGGATCAATTTCATGGAAGTTTCACCCAACTTGATACGTTTGCACGTCATTTCGAAATTAGACCACAATTATATAATATAAAATGCTTTTTTTAGATAGAGTACTTTTACATGCAGCTAACCCACCACAATGTTAAATTCTCAGCATGTGGAGTCTTCCCGATCGATGAAACTCTTCCGTTTTCAGTAAGTAAATAAAATAAATTTTCAAAATAACTATAATTTTTTAGATGATCACAGCGATAACAACCTACTTGATTATTGTACTTCAGCTACAGCTCAGCAATTAGCCCATTTAAAGCTGGCCTTAATTCTTAATCTATAAATAAAAGTAAATGTCGGTAAACACCTTTATTATTAATCAAGTACATTAAGAGAATTGAATTAATGTATTTCAAGGCAATGTTTGTTCTTTACAAAAAATATGAATAGAAAAAAAGTAGAAAATGTCTATACTATAGTGAAGCCATTATTGTTAATATCAAAAACGTTTGGTCTCTATCCAAATGTTATAAACAACAAGTTTGCTCATAGACGTGACATATGGGCTTTAACATGGGCGTGTGCTTTAAGTGTTGGTTGTATATCGTTTACTATTTTTTCAACTATTGAACAAGATTTTTACATTGAAGATAAGTCTATATTTGTTATTGATATCACATCTCTACTTATATCACTCTTAAGTTCTGCCGCTACAACATTTGTTGTTATTATAAAGCAAAAACAGGTTTTGTGTTTTACAAAAATTTTAAAATGCACAATTGACTTATACTAAAAAACTTTATTATTATAACGTGAAAGCTGTACAGTTTATTTATTTCTTATTTACACACTTAAATAACGCTACTTTTCTACACTAATTAATTTAGCACGTGATGCTTACTCGATTGCATCTGAACTCAAACTAATTACTAAACTGGTAAACAGGTAAACGGACGCCGCTCGTCCCTTCTTAAAGATGTTTCGTCCCCAAACAAGTGGCACTTATTGTGTGAAAACTTGCACAAACTACCTTTCGTGCACAACGAGCTAGCATAGAAATAACATAAAACTGCCTTCTTGTCTCTTGGACGACTCTATTTCCCAAACACTTGGATGTGGACGCCGGTATGTTTGAAGAGAACTTCCATCATACTTCTAACCATTTTTCAATCCAATTCATCGTTTCCAGAACCCAACTTCGAAATAGCCAACTTCAGACAATCGCTATTCAATAGGTGATGTTTCAAATCATTCAAAGCTTCCTATATATCCGAGTAAGAACAGGTGTCGTTATTTGTCTGCTGTGTCACTAGATAGCAACTGAGTTGATTCGTGTCCTTTTAACAATAACGTCTTTCCAACTAACAGTTTCTGCGGGATCAACTCTTGAAGTCCTCTAAATTTATGTCTAAATCTAAAAGCTGGCCCTTTGCAAGTGTGAGTTAGAAAATATTTTTTAGAGAGTTTTAACAAATATTGATGTTTTTTGGCCATTACTCCAAATTCGATTGTTGTCCGTGAGAATGCGTGTTCATAAATTCCTTAAAAGTTTGTTTCTTGCACCGCCATTTCCTGCTCAATATTGCCAGCAAAAAGGGCCAAACGATTGAAATACACTACTCTTGGTTTTCTATTCGTGTTCTTTTTAATGCGGTACCCTATATTCATAGAGCCATAATAGAATAGAGTCAAGATGTAGGCAATTTGTTTTGATGCAAATAAAAAGAGAGCATTCTAATCGCATAATATATACGTTGCCACACGCTCTCGGTTTACAAGGTACGTCGCTGCGTGGACAATTAGTGTCATGCGTGGTGCAGTATAAAAGTTCGTTGTTTTTGAAGAAAATCAAGTTTTGTTTACCATATGGTATTGTGAGGTACTGCTTTCGCTTATATCATTTTTAATTGCGGGAAAACTAGTGTTTTGTAAATTAACTCAACACAATTTTCTAGCAAATAATAATAGAGATGTTAATGAGAGCCTTAAGACAATGGTTCGATTGGAATGTAGTGTGTGGATTTAAAAAGTTTCCAGATGAAAATATGTGACTGCTCAAGGTTGATTATCGTTGTATTTACATCAACAGGGGCGTAGAAGTTTATATTTTGTCACAGCTTTATGAATCTTTTTCTGACAAAATCTATAAGGCTAATAAGTGTTTTTCATTAGTACATGTATCAATTGCATCAATAAATATTTATAGCAATATTGTGAATTTATACACAACCGCTAAATAACGTATTAGTTTATGGATAACATCCAACTTAACGCATCGTAAACAACAAAGGACTAATTCCAGAACTTGTGACAGTCATCCATTTCATACAAATTACAGATTCATTATAAATTTACATGTAGTTTGGAACATATTTGGCTTTTCTCTAAATCTCTGCGCCGCTACTGCTTTTGCTTTTTTAATTAGACCAGTCACAGTCTAATTGTCGGCCCCCCCAAACTACTGAAGTACCCCGCTCCCCGTAATTTTGCATCACAACCAACGCAAATTGTAGTGGGGAATCCTGACTCCATCTTATTATAGCTCTATTACTATATCATTTATCCGTTCCAGGACTTTGTAAGGACTATAAACCTAGGACCGAACAAGTTTGCAGCTTTGAGGATAAACCACGTTGTCGCTGTGGGTTAGAAAGCCAGACCAAATCGCCCTCTTGATAACCGCCCTTCTCCGCTCGAATGTCGTAATAATCTTTAATTCTATCACTAGCGATCTTTATAATATAGCAAGCTCTGTAATAGATATCGTTTATCTTGTTTTTCAGGTTCAAAACGTAATCTTTCCCAGCATTAAATAATAATCTTCATGTCCTATTCAGGTGTGGTACACAAGTTTCAGATCCCAAAGCCGAAAGACTTGATTCTTTTCACCATGTCCAAAATAGTCCACCACAAGCACGATGTATTTGTTGCCTTAGTCGCTTTGAGGAAACAATTCGTTCTAATGGGTTTCCTACGTTCTACTGTCATTGGAGCTCGACGGCGTTTTTGAAAGCCCGTACTGACCGCACAGACTACACATTTTTTTATACTTTTCACATCTTCGCTGCAGTTAACTCAATAAAATCTATCGCGCAGTCTCTTAATGGTTTTTGTGACGCCTAAATGTCCTCTACTGGTTTCATTATGAACTTCTTCTAAAACTTCCATCCTTTTCTTTTTAGGAATTATTGTCTGCATCTGCCTTTCTGTTTCGTCAATATTCTCACAAACACGTTTCAACAGATTATTATCTACAAGGGCCTTGCGTTTTTTCTTTTTCATAGAACAATTATTTTTAAGTCGTCATCTTGTTCTTTCCTCAGCTCCCATTTATCATCCACTACTCAGTTCTATTTACTGCTGCATCTTTGCAGCAGTAAACAATTCTTGCAATTTCTCAATCCATCTTACCACTTGCTCTTCTGGATTTTTGAATTGCAGTAGCCATTTCAGTGCATCATGATCAGTTCTTACAAGAAATTGGTGCCCATATAAGTACTTGTAAAAATGCTCCATTGTTTTTACAACTGCTAGTTATTGTCTTCGTGTTGCACAGTAGATGCGTTCGGGTTTCGACAGCGTTTTACTGTAGTATCCAACTACTTTTTCTTGCCCATCTTAAATCTAAGACAAAACAGCGCTAATGCCTACATTACTATACTCTATTTTTATAGCAGAGGCGAAAGCGCGCGCATTGGAAAAAACCCTACATACAATATAGCAACTTTTGGAGTATTTTCAAGAAACTGCTGCCAATTTAACTGTTAATAGTGTTTGGGTTTACATAACCTCATACAAGCACCGGAATCTCTAAAGACTCGCAATAGTGGAGAAAAATGTGCGCTCTAAACGACACAGGCTTTTCACGTCGTTAAGGAAAAATCTTGTTTGACAGACAAAAGTGAGGTTAGAATAAATTGACACGTCTGGCTGACAGTGCTGACACCGCTTTTTCATAAAATTGTGCTGTGTAAACGGGAAAGGTGTTAACCAATAGAAAGGGAGTATTTTAAATGCAATTCCAAAGATGCCCGATTCGTCTTGCCAGTAGCCGAAGAATGTAGTATAGCATCTGTGTACAGAACACAGATTTTCCATCTAGTATTAGATAACAAAGAACTGGAGCTTTTGTTAAAACGTCTTTTAATTTGGCAAAAGCTTCTTGCAGGCTTCTTTCACATTAGTAACTAGAATGTTCTTCAGTCAGTCGAGACAATGGTTTGGCTATAGTTGCAAATCCAGGAGCAAAACGTCGGTAATATGTGCAAAAACCCAAGATACTTTGCACTTCCGTTTTGGTAGTGGGTACTGGCCACTCTTTTACAGCGTTTATTGTCTCCGTGTTCCGTGTCTACCGCTACCTTTTCTTTAGAAACAATGTGTCCCAAATACTGCACTTTTTTTCTAAACAACTGTCATTCCTTAGGGCTCAACGCTTCCTAGTCTTGAGAAGACATCGTGCAGGTTTTTCAGGTGTTCTTCAAACATTTTCCCCACGATAATAATGTCGTCGAGATACACTAGACATGTTTTCCATGACAAGTTTCCTAATAAAGTTTCCATCAATCGCTCAAAAGTGGATGGAGCGTTGCACAGCCCAAACAGCCTTACTGTAAATTGCCACAGTCCAGAACCAACGGAGAACGCTGTCTTTTCTTTATCTTCGGGAGCTAGTTCAACCTGCCAATACCCACTCTTCAAATGTGTCGTCAATTCTTGACAAATAATAACTATCCTTCTTCATCATGTTGTTGAGTTGACGGTAGTCTACACAGAATTGAGTTAATCTATCTTTCTTCTTCACCAGCACCACCGGCGATACCCCAGGACTGTTGGAAGCTTCAATAACATTTTCTTTTTTATTTCTTCAATGATCTTTTCTGCTCCCTCTCTCGTAGCCAACGGGAACCTTCTAGACGTTTTCCGAATTGGTGTAGACTCACCAGTGTTAATTTTTTATTCGTTCCTTGGGCCTGTCACTTGTAGCGAAGACATCTCGATATTGTAGAATAAATTTTTTACTTCTTGTTTGTGCGTAAAACTCAAGTTTAAAGACCCCAAAAGTGTGTTTCTAATTCCTGCGGCAAGTTTTCTGTGGTGTTAAGATTCCTGGATCTTAAAACAGTCTCCTAAGACAGTACCACTTCTTAGTTTAACTGAACGATAATTAAGGTTCGTAACTCTTACAGGTATAACTTCTCTATTTTCCACAACTGCTCTTCTTACTAAAACTCCTTTGCCTACCAGATCGTCGTTATTGGTTGGTTCCAACACCACAGGGCCACCATCTTTTTCTAAAGTCTCCTTTATATAGGCTTATAATACAGCCGTTTCACATCTAGTGAGTAAGTGAGTATTTCAATGTCGTTAAAAGTCTCAACCGATTATGTCTGATTACACCGCGATTGAAACCAGTGGCGGCTGGTGCAGGGACGGCAATGGGGCACTGCCCCCCCCCCCCCCCCCCGTGATAAATTTCTTTTAACAGATAAATTAATTATAAATACCTAATTTGTTATTTGTTTGTAACTTTTCTGATTTGAGTATCTATTCTAGAGTATCTCCTTTGCCCGCTGACCTGTGCTGCCAGGTATACCGTTTTAGCGGTAGATCTACCGTTTTCTGGCAACTTCCACCGTTTTTAATTTAAATTCTACCGCTTTTTTGAGATCAATCAAGTTTTTCATGAAAATCAGACTATAAAATGAATAATTGCTATTTACTCGTACTATCATAGTAGTCATATATCATATAAGTAAAATTATAGTGTAAATAAAAGTATATCAATAAATATATCGTATTACGCAAAGTGCTTTTTACCCTATCTTTTAAATTATTTTCATACTATGCACATATTCTGTTGGGAATGCAACTGGAGTTTAATTTTTTTAAAGTTTTTTCTGTACCTAATTTTTGATATTAAACACTTTAAAATTTGTAATAAAATTGGAATTTTAGAAGCATATTATGCAAAAAACTTCCGGGGGCGCGGACTCCCCAGACCCCCCGGTGCCCTCCCGTGAGAAAAAATCACGAGCCGCCACTGATTGAAACACTATCTCTTCTGAGTCCATCTCAAGCACTTTTTTATTATCGTCAAGTTTGAAGCCGTGGGCGCACATAATGTTTATACCCAGAATAACATGTTCTTAAATCTGCGCAACAAGCACTACCTGTCTAAAACACTTTCCATTTTACAAAACTGCGACCAATTTAATATATTGTTCTTGAGCCCTACGGTCATTGTTTCATTAGAAATTCTAGGATTTTTTGTAAACCAAATATTTTCTTAAGTGGCTTGTCACTACGGCAGATTGTCGAATAGCAGCTCGAACACTCCATCTTGTTGGTTTGACACCTGCTGATTTAGGCAAAATATCTGGTCGAACAATTGATTTTATCGCTCTAATTTCAATCAAAATGCTTCGCCATTTGTCATTAACCAATGCGTGATGCTTCGAAGACATTTGCGAGGGGGGAGCATTTTGGACATCTACTTTAAGGACTCTTATTTTTCAGGGTTTTCCCATCTTTTTTGTGTAATCAAGTTATTAACATCAGGTAAAAATAACCGAGTATATTAAATTTTTCACTTAAAGTCAATTTGACATAATATTCGCTGTCAAGCTCTTTAGTATAATTATAAAAAAAGCTCTATAAGAGCCTAATCTTGTTGCTCGCCACAACAAAGTCAATTGTGCATTAAAAAATATTAAAAAACGTAACAAAATTCTGTTTTAGATAATTTCTATAATTAAACAGTTATTACTTTTAGACAAAAAAATGGAAATGTTACAGTTGCATTTTGACCAAACAAAAAAAAAAAAAGTTAAAACTAAATTAATGCTTCTAATTGGCTCGTCTGGAATCTTAGTTACAGTCTTTACAATAATTGACATTGTCCTTTTTGTAGATAAAATAACTGTTACAAAAATCGGATATGACGTTGTTGGATATGTATATCCTATGATAACTATGGTAATTATGACACTACAGTTTTCCACATTTATTTTGTTAATTCATGAAAGGTTTATATGGATTAATTCAATTTTACAAAAAATTCAGCAACAAAGAAATGAGAATAATCTTAAGAATTTGTTTTGTAGACTCCAAAAACCATATTTCTTATCACATGTGTAAGTTACTAACAAGAATATAGCTAGTTTTTTTAAAAAATTCTGTTTACAGAACGTCCAATCTGAAAGTCTCCGAAAAAACAATAGATTTAATTGAAAGTCTACGAAGAAGGCATTTTGATTTGACATTAACTTGTCAAGAACTAAACAGTATTTATAATTCTCCCATTTTACTTACTATTCTGTATATATTCATAACAGTTGTTTTTGCAATGTATTTCAGTTTTGTAGAAGTTTCAAAAGCTAAACAACGTTCCCCAATTTTATACTTTGTGTGTTTTAGTGTAATTAGTGCTGTAAATATTCTTGTCTTGTATTGTCTGTTAATTCTACCATCAAATTTACAAGTTGAAGCAAGTCACACTGCAGATTTGCTTCATGCAATCAATTATAAGACTGAGCAAATGGAAACTTATGTTAGTTTGAACGCGCTTCAATTTTTATTTATCTAAACGTTTCTTTTCAGATCAGTCACTTTTCATTGCAGATTATTCACCAAAAAATTGAGTTCACAGCATGTCATCTATTTCCACTAAACCAAACACTTCTGTTTTCTGTAATTAGATTTATAATGGTAAAACTTTATCTATAAAATCATATTTCAGATTATCAGCTCAGTTACAACATATTTGGTTATTGTAATACAACTGCAAACAGAATAAAACATTGTAAAATAAGTAGCTTTAAAAACAATTTTTAATTCCCCAGCCTACAATCAAATCTTCAATATAGAAAAGGATAAAGTATAACCAAAAAAAATAATTTAATATTAAATTTTATAACTGATCTATACCTGATCGTAAAACACGCACAGATAAACAAAATTGCCAAAAAAACTTCTAATTAATAAAACGCTTGCAATCCATCACAACGAGTTCATTAATCACAATCACCCACTAATTTTGTGTTTCATGGTATGGCATCTTTGCCAGATTATAGAACACACAAAAAAAACAACAATGCTGAAACTAGCCGAAACACATATTATTTCTTCATTAATACAACGCGCGTGATTGGGCGGAGACCCATTTTGGTTACTGTAACATCTCAAACTTTTAGTAAAATAATAATATCAAAACCATTTATTGCCCAAGTTAAAAGACAATTTTATAACTTAAAAAATTAAATATATTGTAAATAGCCACAAATAAAAATTAAACTTAAAAAAGTATATAAATGTTAGCGATATTAATGAATAGGAAGCTTTCACCCTAGATATGCTCTAAGACAGGCGCATGTGTCAGCTACAATGTACCGGTGAAGACACCTTAGTAGAGACGGTCGTACAAAAGTTACTTAGTAATAAAGAGCTGCTTTGTATTAGTGTTGTGTGTTAAATGTTTTGTTAATCCCAAATCATTCCTTAAAATTAACGAAAACGTTATCATTAGAAGTGGGATTAAGCCTGTGTACCGCAAAGGGCTTTTTTGTTTGCCAAAAAGGCAAAACAAGAAAAATTTTAGAAATTGTTATGAACTTAGGTGTGGTCTTACTTCGTTCATCATCGGGTGTGCCGATCCTATTAATGGCAGAAGTGAATCCACCGCACAATGATGACTCATTCGACAATGAGGAAACAAAAAATCATGTCGAAAATTGGCAACCGCCGGAACCACCGGAACCGCCGGAAACGCTAAAATATCTTGTGGCGGCCCAGCAACAATTGGCAGAATTGACACGTTATTCCAATATGGCGCTTGAACCAACACCTAATCCATTATTAGCAGTTGATAACAGTATTACTCAAAGTTTTTAATGTTTTTTTTCGCTTATCTGAGTTCAATCCCGACAGTAGCAATTACGTTATCAAAGATTGGTTGAATATTGCAACTGAAATGAAGGTCGAATTATGCTTAGGCGATGTTTTAATAATTGCTATGGCTGGTGAAGCACTGAAAGGCCGTGCACATCGTTACTACTGCAATAGACCAGTACAACGTTCTGTGGTTCAACGTACCTAGACTATGCTAGAAATACTATAGTGAGTCGCTCCTGAGAATTCAAATGCGATCGATTTGCGTACTTGGAGGTGAGAGTGAATGTTACTAGCATGATAAACGTAGTAGATATAGCAAAAATCAACACGTTGGTTGTGACCACATTCTAGATAAAAAGAGATAAAAAAAAATGCGCACCATAATATTTCTACCATGACCTGGACTAAGTTTTGCAAAGCTCTGATAACCTGATCGTTGCTTTTCCAGATCGCGAAACTCTTAGTGCTCGTACTTACACAGCTGCGGCAATGCTCAGTCATGTTTTTTACTCCTTAAGCAATTATGACATTTGAAAACTTAGAGAAATCAATTGCTTTCATTGGGATCTTCGTTGGAAGGCTGTGCATCGTAGAACATGGTTTAGATCACGGCGAAGCCCAAGCTACCATACAAATGCAAAGATGAAAGAGAAGCGCTAAAATTGCTTAGTGAGTTTGATGCTTTTCGAAAACCTCAAACAATATAGAATAAGCGTCTTGGTGAATTATCAAACGGATATGTTGCAAAACGTTGTGAAAAAGTCCCGAAGAAAAAATGTTTTCGATGTGGTCAAAACAGTCACCATCTAAACAGCTGTACCTCGAACGTAAATAAAAACAAAGTAACAACAAGCAATAACTAAACGATTGAAACAGATAATGTTCACACTGCAAGAAAATAGAATCCGCAGAGCAAAGCTGTTGGTTTAAACACGGTAGCCCGGAAAGCGATTGTTTTCCAAAAAATTACGTTATCTAAATAAAATACCAATAGCTACATTATTGTGTAAAAACAGTGATTTTAAATTTAGTTATCTCGTTGATAGTAGTGCTGATTTTTCCTTTATAAGGCATTCAGTAGTTTAAACTCAAAAAGCCTCAGTTAAACCAAACACTAATACGTGCGCATTGGAACCCAAACTGTTTATTCTCTAGGTGTCTGTTACCTAATAACCGCTTAAACAAATGTGACTCTTGAAATAAGGTACTTGGTTGTATCCGACAATGTTATTCCGGGTGAAATCGATATGATAATTGATTGAGATGTGATAAGTCGACCTTGTTTACGCGTTGAAAAATCAACAGCTGGTCTTGAGTTACACCATGATCTGCAAAACATTATGAAAGTATTTATGTTCAACACAATGCTTCTCTCTAGAAGCATTGTGTTAAAATCAATCAGCTTGACCTGTCTGAAGATATAAAATTAAAATTAGAAACCATATTGACAAATTACCAAACAAAACACCTGATCACATCATCGCAGGTAAAGTCAAAATACGATTAAGGGCTACTTTTCCCGTGGCGTATCATCCTACGCGGTTGGCTTATAAAGAACGACGCTAAGGGCAGCAGATTGTGAGTGAACTTTTACGTCATGGTGTAATACGCAAAAGTCATTCCATTATGCTAGTCCGATTGTGCTAGTGAAAAAAAAAGTAATTGATGATTTATTAAAAAATAATATTATACGCGAAAGTAATTTGCCTTACGCCAGTCAAGTAATTCTAGTTCATAAAAAAAGATGGGGGCAGTCGTTTATGCGTAGATTTTCGAGCGATAAATTAAATCACCGTGAAGGTTCTTTTTCCTTTACCGCGTATTGAAAGATAATTAGATCGATTAGAACCAGATAAATATTTTATTACTCTTGATATGACAGCTGGATTTCGCTAAAAATTACATTGAAAAAACTGCTTTTGTGACACCCGACGGTTATTATGAGTACCTCCGTGTTCCTTTTGGTCTAACAAATGCTCCCGCTGTGTTTCAACGCGCGATTTGTAACGCCCTAAGCAATTTAAAAAATAGAGATGCTTTGATATAATTGGATGACATTTTAATCCCTTCAAAAACAATTTCCAAAGGAATAGAAAAAGTAGAGCGTGTTCTAGCAACCTTAACTAAAAAGACGCCTTTTCGCTTAATATCAAAAAGTTTAAATTTTTAGAAAATAAAGTTTCATATTTGGGCCAAAAAATCACTGGAAAAGGAATAAGTCCCAAAGATGTTAAAGTCAACGCTCTTTTAAACGCGCCCACGCGCAATGTTAAACAAGTACGACAATTTATGGAGTTGACAGAGTACTTTCGAAGATATATTCCAGAGTTTGCCATGCAAACAGCTTGTATTACCTATCTTACCAAATCCAATAAAAAATTTTAATGGTGTCAAGATAAAAAAAACTGCGAAAAATTATAAAATTATAGACGCTAGTTCGATCAAAATATCACTTATATGAGTTAGAGACGCTTGCTGTATTTTATGTTGCAAAACATTTCCGGATTACCTGTTGGGTATTACTTTTAAATTAATTACATACTGCAATTCGCTGAAATTAACACAAAATAAAAAAGATCTGCTTCCACGTGTCGCCCGATGGTGGCTTTACTTACAATCTTTTAATTTTACAATAGAGTACCGTGCGATTACCATGATGATTACTTTAGTAGAAATCCAGTAAATATGACGACCATTCAAAATTCAGTTCATGCAATTATTTTATGTATTGTTAAATCACTTTTCAGAAAAAAAATATTTTATTTGCTCAAAACAATATTTCAAATTGACCCGATGCGACTCGACTAAGTGAAGCTGCAAATATCCCCTAGTCCATTCTCGCCTCTTCTTGTAAATCCGGGGGTTCCCCAAAAACATGCCTTGCTAACAGTATATAGTTTGCCAACAAACGCATACTGCTAGAAATTTAGTAAATGTGAGATTTGTCGCTGATTTAAAAATATGCTGCGTGCATTTCGCAAAGCAGAAAGTGTGTGTTTTACTGTGAATTTTACAGTAAGTAGTTTGGTTTTGAAGATTTCTTTTAGAAACAACATTTGTAGGTCAAACAAATGAATAGCATTCATCTAATTCTAGAATTAGACTTAAGAACTTTTAAGTCTTACAACTTAAATATGCTTGCTACTTTTAGAGCAAGAATAAAGATTTTTAGTCTTAGAATTTAATTTTTTTTGCTACTTTTAATCGTTTCAGAGCAAAAGTCCACTCAGTGGATATTGTAAAACCAACAACGATCGAAATTTGTCCATAGCGCTCCTCGCAGAAACTGGCTAATCTTTTTTCCCCCAACCAGGGTGCAGCAGAGTTGACAACAGGTCGAGAAAAAAATAGGATAGTATAGCATAACACAAGCAATACATAAATATGACAAAAAGGCATTTGTGCTTTTGAAACAAAATTACACTCACCTGTTTCCCTTGCAGCAGCATGAAGGTTTGTACATACGTGTGATTGAAAGTAATCCTGACAACAATTTACTTTAAAATAAAAGTTACATTATTATTGATTAATCAAATAAAAATATTTGATATATTTTGTTTTAGCCTGATCTAGTAACGCCAATAATTTTATATAATAGAATAAAAATATCTTTGATTTTTAAAATATAATGATATATAAAGTGATCGTCTAACCTGCAACGGTACTATCAGTTTTGTTTAGAGAAAGATCAGCGCTTCTCCTAGATTTTCATCGTTTAGAATGTGAGGCTTGGCTCAACTTGTTGTAGCGGCTCCATCAGTTTTGGCTTAGAAATAAATCGGTCTCTGACATCTCTCCAAGAATTTAGAGTTTAGCAATAGAGATTTGACTAGGCTTTGCTGTCTGTATTAAAAGATAAGATTTTATTTAAAATGTTTCAAACAACAGTGGGCCTGAGCTCAAGCGGCTGGGTTGCAAAGTTCGTATCAGGCAAGATTATAACCTCAATACTTATTTTCGTGAGGCCACAACTGTGCAAATCCACAGGGGGCCACAACTGTGCAAATCCACAGGGGGCCACAGCTGTGCAAATCCACAGGGGTTCTGAGCTCAAGCGGCTAAGCTGCCAAGCTCGATGGGTGGTTAATAAAAACTGTATACAGCCGCATACTGGTTTACCTAAGTTGCAAAATAAAGCTCCAGCGGCTAGGCTGCCAAACTCGTACTAGGCAAAATACGCAAAACAATAGTACTGTAAAGTGGTAGATACTGTGCAGTTTAGCACAGTAGCCTCGCCCTATCAAGCGGCGAGGTTACCAAGCTCGAGAAGTTGTTAATGTAAACAGTATGCAGTCAGATGATGATTTACGTAAGTCGAAAAATAGAGCTCAAACGGCTAGGCTGCCAAGCTCGTATTAAACCAAATGCACGAAACAATATTATGCTGCTAGTCGTCGCTCATACGAAGATTTCTAAGAGAGAAAGTCTTCTGCCCTTTACTACCTCGTAGACTTCCATGATTTTATTTTTCGGGCCCATTCGCATAACTTTAGGTTGAATTTGACGGTTCGATTTTTTTATTACAGGAAAGATTCAGTTCTTAGAAAATTTTTCCCTAATATTTGCCGTTTTATGTGGCAAAAAAGACCATAAAATATGGGCCTTCGACACTTTGCACATGGGGGTGGTATTTTTATGGTAGTGACCGTAGATGAACAATAGATGTTGGAATCCTTTTCACGGTACCAAATGTAAAAGTTATTTTATTTATTTCTAAATATAATATTTTAATAGTTTAGCAGCGCTAATTGTCTTAGTTTTAATATAGTGTTCTATTTTAAGAAGAATCGTACTTTGTTCTATTTATTTATAATGTAACATAGTGGTTCCCAATTGTGAATAACACCCCGTGTGGGGTTTTAAGAGTTTCCTCCATTGGGCGCGTCCCCCGCGTGGCGGATAGGGGAAAGTTTCAGGGAAAATCCAGGCAGCGTCTGACCCAGAACGAGCGGCTGTCGGGTCGGCGTCTGACCTGAAGCGGGCGGTTAAAATAAAAATGCTTGCCGACAGCTTTAAAACGGATATGGGAATGACACCCAGAATAGAACACCAATTAAATGGACAGTATGAACGAAAAAACGAAAGAAAGACCCCAGTTGAGACTACCGGAAGCGGTAGTCTTAACGCCGATTCTCCACAGATTATGGGGGGGCCAGGTACATGCTGTGACGATAACGAAAAAAGCAAGTGAAAAAGGACAAGAGATGGAAAGTGAAATTTTTAAGAAATAACCTAAAGTGCTTAGAAAGCCTCCTACTTTAAGTATAAAAAAAGAAAGGACACAAAAAGTTTTACTTCTACCACATAAGCCCAAGATTTAAACGTAACAAGTGCCGAAGGGTTCATAGATAAAGATTTAGGCAGTAGCCAAATCTTTGTTTTCCTAGAAGAAAGTCTGGAAAAAATCAGAGCCAAGTACAAGCTGAAAAAGAGGCTAAAGACAAGAAAGAAGAGAGCGCAGCAGAAGGCGAAAAAAAAAAGTGGAAAAAAAATGGTGAAAGAACATAACCGTTTAACAACTAGCGGAAGTAATACTAAAGAGAAAAGCTAGCAAACAAAAAAAAAGAACTGGAAGAAGAACATTAAAGAATTAAAAAAAGTAATTGATGACCAAAAAAAAAAGAAATCAAAACTTTGAAAGAAAGACCTAAAATGGTGAGCGTAGACCTCTAGTGCAATGAAAAAATAAACAAAATAAGAAAAAAAGTGGAAACCATACTAGAAAGTATGAAAATTAATATGACTTTCAATGAGTACAAAGAAGTTGCTCTACAGATAAATGACCAGAGGAAGCATGTAAAATACAGATAAAATGGGTGAAAGAGCTAGCAGAATGCACAGAGCAGGATGCAGTAGTGCTGGTAATGGGAGAAGAAGGAAAAAAGAAAATGGAAGAAATAGGCTGTTCTCTAAGAGTTAAAGAAGCTCTAACAGATGAAAAATTGTTGGAAGGAGATGCTGCCATTGTTAAAAACATATCAGAAATAAGAATGTTGGAAGAGAAAGAAAAAGGAAATAAAAAACCATTATTATTGTGGCAAAAGTAAAAGAAGCAAATGAAGAAGGATTGGAAAAAGTGATGTTTAAAGTACTAGAAAAAATAAAAAAAAGGTGCAGGAGAGAAATGATGGAAAAAAAAAATGTAGTGTGCGTGGGAATTTAAACTGTAGGTCTGCTGAGAAAGATGCTTCAGTGTCCGTGGTGGGGAAGTGAAATAGACGCTAAAGTGTGTCTAGTAAGAAACGAAAAGAAAAAAACTGAAGAAATAAAAGAAATATCTAAAAGTGTGCTAATTAAAACGCAAGAAGGAAACACATACGCAGAAATGCTCAAAGAACTAAAGACGGTGGTAGACATGGAGGGAATAGAGATACGAGGTGTTAGGGAAACAAAAAAGGAGACATGATATGTTTTAACCGTAGTCAGAATGTTGTAAATGAAATAAAAAGATCGCCAAAATGTTCCTTAAGCTGTTTGGACAGTTACAACTCTGACGTGACCATCATCGCCCGGGTGTACTTCGATAATCCTCCCTAATCTCCAAACCGCCGGTGGCAAATTATCTTCAATTAAGAGCACCATTTTTCCTTCAAGATTTGTTGTTAGGACCACGTCGTTGTACCATTTAGCTCGCTCTTGCAAGAACGTTAAATTTCAGCATGGACTTCAAACAAGCTGCCAACAATCGATTTATTGGGCATTGCTCTAGTTCTTCACTGGGCAAATCCGAAGTACTTTCTCCGATTAAGAGCGAGAATTTAAACATGATTCTATTTGCACTAACAGGGTGTTCATTTCATTAAATGTTAAGGTTGCATTTCCCGTCACACTTGTTATATGATTTTTTACAGATTTGATATTTGCCTCCCAAATACCACCCATGTGAGGCGATTTAGAAGGCACATCGGCGAGGTTGTTATGTAATTTAGATTGACTTTCATTTAAAAAATTAAATAGCTCGTACAATTCCCTTTGTGCTCCTCGGAAGTTTGAACCGTTGACGCTAAATACGTCCCGCTGTCGACCACGGCGACTTACAAACCTACGAAACGTAGATTTGTAAGTCCATGGATCTTTTGCATCCGGAGTGATGTTAACGTGTTTAAGCCTTCCGCCTACTTGGATTATACCTGACTCTCCCATAAAGAGACTTAGAGACAACAATTTTGAATTATGAAATAAGGGCTTACGTTCGCACAATAGCTTGTATTTATTTGAAAATTCAAATTTTTAAATATTTTTTATTATTTGCAAGGGGGAACTTTTCTACTCATTTACACTTAGATGTTTTTTTGTCAGAGAAGGTTAATGTTTCATTATTATCCACTATGATTTGATTAACTGATTGATCTTTTATTTTACTTTTGCAATTATTTATAAAGCGATACATCCATCCAAGTACATTCTGCAGTTTTTTAAACGATGAGAATTTCTTTAAAAGCAAAAGATCTTCTATAGAGTTTATATAGCAGGGTGCCACAACCTGATGGATTTCAGGCAAACTATCTTTGCACATATTAGTTGGAGCTGGTGGCCACTCTGACTGCTCTTGACGTAGGAAAATTGGGCTTGTGTACCAAATAGTATCTTTTAACAGCTCTGATGGAAATGCCCCACGACTTAGAATGTCAGCGGCGTTATTTTCGCTTCGCACATGTCGCCAAAAATCAGGATTAGCTAGCGATGCAATTTCTTTAACTCTATTAGCTACAAATACCTTTAACACGCTTGGACTTGTTTTTATCCAGGCTAATGCTATTGTAGAATCGCTCCAATAAATTTCTCTTGATATAAGGATTGATATATTTTTTCTTACTTTGTCTACTAATCTAGCTAATAATAAAACACCACTAAGCTGCAGCTTAGGCAATGTTAGATTGTTTTTAATTGATGCAACTCTAGATTTCGCGCATATTAAAGAGATTTGATATTCATTTCGAGTTTTCGATTGATATTTAAATTTTTTAATAATTCTAATTGGTTTTGAAATCTTGTCCACATTGTATGAATAATGAATATCCATTGAGACACATTCGTCCCAACCTAGTGTAGCCAGCCACAGCTTTTGTAAAGTTATTTTTGCTAGTATTGTAATAGACCCTATAATTCCTAATTTATAGGGCCTAATTTATTGATAAAGAATTGAGCGTTTAGCAATTTTTTGAGTAATTTTACTTGAATCTATTTTAAAGGTAATATGTCATTACAAGGCTGCCATGATAAGCCAAATACCTTTGTAAATTCATCTTTGTTTAATTCTACGTTTGATGGTGGTGGATGGTACAGAGTCAAACATGATACTTAAAGTAAAAAACAATACTGACAAAAATAAGCTAATAGAAAAAATGAAAGCAATAAAAAAAGAAGGAAAAGGTAAAAAAATGGCAAACTGTAAAGAACTGTATGACAGAGAGGAAGTTATAATTAGGAACCTGGAGCCTTCGGTAACAGAAGAAGAAGTAAAGGAAGCTATTTGTAAAAACAGCAAATGTGATATCAAAAAATAAAAAATGTGAAATCAAAGTACTTCACGGGATGAGAAGAAGAGTGGAGAATAGAGCAAAAATGACAGTTTTTATGCTAGCAAAAGATAAAGCATTAATGTTGAATAATAAAAAAAGAATAAAAGTAGGATGGATAAACTGCCAAGAAGAAATTAACAAAAGGCCTAAAAAGATTCTTCAAATGCCTTGCTTTTGGTCATGAGGCAGCGAGTTGCAAAGAGCAAACCATAAATATGTGCTTAAGATGTGGAGAGAGTGGGCATTATGCAAGAGAATGCGATAACGCAGAAGTGGAATGTTATATATGTAAGGTACATGGACATGTAGCAGACTCCCGCGCTTGTCCAGAATATGTTAAAACCCTAAAAAAAGAAAGGGAAAATATAGGGAAAAAAAGTGTAAAATAAAAAAAAATATGCTAAGAGTATTCTTCTTTGTCTTCTTCTTTGTCAGCCTTCTTCCGTCCGCTTCTGAACATAGGCCTCTCCGTGTCTTTTCCATTCATGTCGATCTTAATCCTTATCTAAGATCTTAATAGTGTTTTAGGTTTTGACATTGCATGGTTTTGTTAGTTACGGAAGTTTTTGGCATTAAAACGCCTCGCTTGCCCTGCGTGTTGGCGAGTGTGTGATAATTTGCTGGTAGCAGAGCGTGGTTTCGAACCACGGACCTCTGGGTTATGGGCCCAGCATGCTTCCACTGCGCTAGTGGAGCTAAGAGTATTACAGGTCAATAATAATAGGAGTTTACCCTCTATGGATGCGGTATGGAAGATTGCAGTGGGTGAAAGAGTAGATGTTGTTGTTAGCTCAGAACCTAATATAAAAAGAGTATCGGAAGAAGGGAGTGGATGGATTGTAAATAAAAAAAAGAGAGTAGCAGTAAAGATATGTGGCCATAGGGTTAAGTGCTCAGGGTATAGAAGAGGAGATGGTTTTGTATGGGTAAGATTTGATGAATGGACACTGTACCAGTGTTACGCTTCTCCAAACGAAACGCTGGAAGAACTGGCAATGTTATTACAGAATGTGAGTGGTAGAATAAATAGTGAAGAGCACGATAGAATAATTGTAGGCGGCAACTTAAATTCCAAATCACCGACGTGGGGGTCTCCTACTACGACGATAAAAGATGGCTGGTAGACGAATGGATACACAGCAAAGACATGGTTGTGATAAATACAAGAAGCAAACCGACGTTCTTTAAAGAGACCCAAAAATCGCATATAGATATAAATATTGGAACAAAAAGCATCGTTCCTATGGTTACAGAATAGAAGATTATGGAGGAGGAAAACCTAAGTGATCATCTGTATATTATGTATAAAAGGAGAGAATGCGGAGAAGAAAGGACAAATGGTGAGAGGCAGAGACATGGGTGGAAGGTAAATCATAAGGGTATAGTAACTGCAATGAATATTATAAAGAGAAGATGATGAAAGGTGTTGAAGAAGCAGCAGAATGCACTAATAGACTGCAAAAGATGTGCGAAAAAGCGTTTGAAAAACCGAGAAAAGTTAAAAGAAGTGTACTGGTGGAACGATGAGATAAATGAAAAAAGACAAAAATGATGGAAAAATAAAAGGAAAATAGACAGAAAATAAAAAACAAGATAGTAAAGAAATAGAACAAATAATGAGAGACTATAAAAAGTCAAAAAAAGAAATGAGAGACGAAATTAGAAAATCTAAAAAGAGAGCTTGGGACAAACTATGTAAGGAGGTAGATAATAATGTCTAGGGTGAAGGATTCCAAATAGTTAAGAAAAAAATAAGAGCAAAAAATAGGTATGCAGCCATGTGTGAAAAAGAAATGAAAAAGGTGGCGAGTGAGCTTTTCCCACAGCATGAGAAAGTTGAATAGGAGCAAAAATTTAATGAATGGAACGTCTTGCCGTTGATACAAAATATCGAAAAATTTACAACTGTGGAACTAATTAATGCAGCCAAAAGGATACGTCTCGGCAAAGCCCCGGGTTCGCATGGAATTCCTCCAGAAATCGGAAAGTTGTTTGCAACGGAATGTGAGGCAGAATGCTTAAAAGTGATGAATGGATATTTAGATTAAAGAACCTTTCCTGGTTTATGAAAGGTTGGCAGACTGGTGTTGATAGAAAAAGAAGTGAAAGTAATGAATTTAAAACAAAATACAGACCATTGTGTCTGCTGAGTGTGATAGGGAAATTATTAGAGAGAATGATAGGCGAAAGAATTATGAATGAGATTGAAATCAAAGGTGGACTTTCCGTCGAGCAATATGGCTTTAGGAGAGGAAGGTCTACAATAGATGCTTTGAAACCGGTGAAAAAAAAATGGCTTTGGGCGCAAATAGGGGAACATGAGTCACTCGCGGTTACTGCGTACTAGTAACCTTGGATGTCAAAAACGCATTTAATTCAGTGCTTTGGCAAGGCATAGTTGGAGACGGTGCGTAGGGGAGTGCCCCCGTACTTGGTTCGCATGACAGGGAGCTATTTAAATAAAAGAAGAGCAGTGTTGAATGATGGGAGTAAAATGGAGATAAGTGTAGGTGTTCCAGACAGTCGGTTCTTGGGCCGATACTGTGGAACATATATTATGATAGAGTGCTCAGGCTCCGCATGCCAGAGGGGGTAAAACTTATTGGATATGCAGATGATCTGGCAATAGTGATTGTTGCGCGTGACGAGGATGTATTGAAAAGAAGGGCAAATAAGAGTGTCAAGAGAGTAATGGAGCGGATAGAGAAAAACGGGATTGCTTTGGTCCCAAAGAAAAGCGAGAGTGTGCTACTGATAGGAAGGAAAAAGGTGCAAAAGATCGATATACAGATTGGTAGATCGACTTTGCAGACCTCCGAGAGTTTGAGGTATCTTGGGGTATACCTACAGCGTAACCTGAGGCAGCTCAAGCTGACAAAATTGAACAGAAGGCTAGGACAGTGGCTAGAATTCTACCAAATGTTGGAGGGCCAAGAGAGTCTGTCAGAAAAATATTGTGTACAGTTGTGCACACCATAATGCTGCATGGAGTGCAAGTGTGGAATAAAGCGTTTCGGTTGAAAGTGTATAAAGAATGATGAGAGTGCAGAGGTGTATGATGATGGAGTGTGTGGTGCTTATCGCACAGTTTCGAATGAAGCTCTGTCAGTGGTCGCTGGAATAGTTCCAATAGATTTACTGGTAGAAGAAAGAATTAGAGTATGGGAAAAAAAGAAAATGATTGTTGTCTTTGGCAACAGAGATGGGATGCGAGTATAAAAGGAGCATGGACGAAAGAATTGATAGAGAATGTTAGCGAATGGGTAAATCACGGGACATGGATGTCTTGGTGCGTATCTGAAAAGGTTTTGTAAGGTGACGGATGCTAGCTATATGTATTGTGATAGTGAGAATGATACCGTAGAACACACGGTTTTTGCGTGTGACAGGTGGAGCCAGGAAAAGATAAGAGTAGAGCTTAAAATAGGTAAAAAAGTCACGAAAGAATGTATGATCGGTATAATGTTAGAAAAGAAACAACATTTTGAAGTAATAGGTGGAATGCTAAGAGAAATTATGAAAAGAAAGAAAAAGAATAAAGTTGTGCAACACTGAACCAATTTTATGTATATTTAAGAAAAAAAAATTTTTTTAATGCAACTTGCAGGGAATCTTACCATTAGTAATCATTATATCATATTATTGTGTTTGAACTGTTTAACTGTACAGTGAAAGTAGGAAATTCCTCCAATCACTAGTAAAACTTGCCTAGATCTTAAAAATATAGAATAATGTCAGTAATGAAAAACAATTGACATATACATATTAGTTGTCAAATTAAGTTTAAAAAAAAAAAAAATTAATTTTTATTTCTTTTGTATTGATTCTATTACTTAAAGTCATAAAATAAGTACAGCAATCTGTTACACGACATTCATCGACTATTAAATAGGCGGTACATAGTTCGCCGAGCCAGCTAGGTATAAAAAAAGCAGAAAGCATATCTAAGTCATATATTGAGATTCAAACGTACAAACTTCTTAAGCTATTAATAGAAATAAAACAATTAAAAAAAAAATAAGAAAAAAATTACACAAGTTTTAAACATTAGAGACTGTATTTTTAATGTTTAGTTAAAAATATTGTAGTGTATCAGTTTTTATTAAATTTTCATAAAACTCGACAAATTTTGACTCTCAAGAAAAAGTACTGCATTAAAAATTCAATTGTGTTAAGCACTTAGAACTCGCAGTTAATCTACTGAGATTTTTTATAACTAGTTGCCACAAAGTAGGTGTCTTTCAACAAAATAAAATTACGCTTTTGCGCCAGCTTGAATTAGGCGATTTATATTAATCAAATCTCAAAAAAAAAACACCACAAGCAAAACTGTACGACACCATACATTGCAATAATAAACAATAAAAACACCGCCTCTACTCATTTTAACTACAAAGTTTAACGATTAACACTATAATCAAAGTTTACATTTATTGCCTTTTCGAGTAATGTTGATGTATGGTTGCACAAGAGGGTGCATCTCGTGAGCACTCTTAAAAACAGTTACGTCCGAAATAATCGATGACTTGGGCTCTTCAGACACAGTAGAATCTTCTTTTTCTACAATTCGACCTGAGCCTCCTTCTGCCATAGAAACTACATGCACGCATAACTTTTTCCTAAAGTTTGAATTATCCGCCAACAAATCCTAAAAAAAGCAATTTCATTCGTAAGAGTGATTCATTTCCAGTATACACAACTAAATCGAATGATTTTAGAAACTTTTGTAGCGTAAAAAAATATATTGCCTCAAATAATCCACTTTGGTTATTTGTATTTTTAAGAGGTTATGTGGTCTCTTCATTTTTTTTTTAAACTGTACATACTATGTTTTGTTTTTAATGTGAGACATTTTCCCTTTATATTGCTGCTGGCCTTTATCCTCTAGATTGTGTTATTCTTTTAATAACTATTATAATCTGACGTAGAGCTCAAATACTCTTGAAAGATACGCGTACTTTTGATAATGATAAGCTTACGCTAATAGGTGAAACCCATCTGTGTCGTCGCTAAACAACACAGACAGTTTTATCTACCGCTGTACCACTGCGCATCTAATGTGAATAATAAGCTGTCCCCATCTAAGAAAAATCGTACTCTAACAGATAATTGTGATGTTAACTGACGTACCTATCAAATATTTTGAAAAATTCAAAGCATCCGCTTTAAAAGTATAATATTGCACAAAAAACACTTTCACTGCAATACAAGTTCCCTCCCTCACAGATATGTATATTAGAAATGAATGAACTGTACTACTCAAGATCTAATAACATGCGTTCATAATTTTTTTAGATCCAGTCTTGCTGTGTAATTTAGCTTTTTTGTCTTTGCCGACAAATGTCAAAGCTGTCTATGATATCGTACGATTCTGCGTTTAAACTAATCAAAAAACTAACATACGTTCAACGTTCCTTGGCAAGGCTTGATGTAAATAGTTTATAAACGCACTGTATAATATGTTTTCTGAGGAGTGTGCAGCATTGAGTCACTATCTAAAACAATAAAGTAAAAAATAAAACCTACCTGATAAAAATCTATAATATCGTCTTTAGTTAAAGTACGCAAATAGCTAACTTCCACATTCGCTCTATCAAAATGATACTGTTGAGCGGTGATCTCTCCCCAGTAAATATTTGTTTGAGTAGACAATTGCTTAGGCTTTTCTAATCTCTGAGAGGCTAAAGCTTCTCGGTGCCTCAAAAATTCTTCATCAGACATGTCGCTAATGTACCCCTAAATAATACAATAGATAAAAATAAATCAAATGTTTTTTCTGTTCTATTCTAAATAATCGCTACTTGGTCCAGATTTTTATTTGATAACAATTATTGAAATATAGTTTTAAAAAACAAATCCAAAAAATTGTTTTGTAAGACTTTCGTATACTACAACACAATAATCATATACAATAGTCGGTCACATGAGATAATATTAGACATCATGGAGTATCAAACGAATAGAGTGATACTCCAGAAGTACCCGCATGAATCCTATCGAACATGTTTGGGATATAATAGAAAGACAAGCTAGAACTCGTATTTCCTTCACAATCAACAAATATTAGGTGAAATGCCGTTACTATTGTATGATTATCATTCCCATTATGACTCACCAACATATTCTTTAAAAACATCTCGATCCGTTCATCCAGATGCGTGGGATGTTTATCAGATTGCACTATAACTCTTAGTCCCTGAACACCATTAGATCTTCTAATACCACTAAAAACTATATAACCTAATTGCTCTTTTGTTCTCAGAATATCAAAACATGGTTCCTGGATAATTTGAGCAAATAACTCTAGTTTCATATTATTTTCTTTCGATTGGAGGCCGCATTGATAATACAATTCAATGCAAGACTCCTTATGGACGTCATTTTGCACTTCGTACATATAATTGCAACCATTTTCTAGTTTCAATTCTCGGTTAAGTAATAACTGCCGTGGTAGTAAAGGTGACATGTTCAATGTTGATAATAGACGATCTTCGACAATTCGGACAAACTCTAAAGCTTTTTCCTTATTCACATTTCCGTGAATTAGAGATTCAATGTGCATTTTTGACAAGATTTGAGGAATAAATGCTTCAAGTTTGTCCAGAGTTAGATCTGCAAGTTCCACATTACCCATTATTAAATTTATTATACGTATTATAAACTTATTTCCACCAACAATATCATAAGCCGTTAATGTCTAATCAAACCGTGCGGAACTGGCGGAAAATTTATTGACACTAACACTATTAAAGTTAAAGTGCCGAAGCTATCTACTGGTATAGTCCGAAATTTGCAGCATATTCCAATTTATTTCGTAAAAATGCACCGAAAGTCCTGCGAGATATGGCAATGTTGCTATATGGTATGTAGAGCTTTTTCCTGCGCGCGCATGCGTCTTTGCAGGAAAAATATAGTATAGCACCGTTTTTTTGGCTAAATGGGTGTAAATTGGGTTCATGTAAACGAGGTGTAAACGTTCTATTCGTGCTCTTTATTGTGAGCTAAAACAAGTAACTACCAACTTTTTATCACATTTACAGGTTGTTTTCTCGATTATATAGTTTAGTGCCACAGAAAATGTTTTCAGCGGCCCTTAAACCCGTGTCTCTAAATTTAATTGTAATACAAAAAAATATACTTACGATCAGTTGCTGCTAAAAGCTCTTGCTTGGTCCACGAATGTTCAGTTAGTAATGCAGCAAGATAATACACTGCATGCTGATATGGCTGCTCTGCAGCAAAATTTTTCAAATTTCTTATATACTAAAATGTGGAATTAATTAAATTTATGTTAAATATAACTCTAGCCAATACGAAAAAAGACAACATGTGATCTGGAGCGCAAGCTCCGCCCCTGTCGCCTTTCGTTGTGGCGTTACCTTTGATAAAACTTTACATTCTCTTTAAAAATTTCGAATCGCTGAGAATCGACCTTAAAATTCGTCAATTTTTCCATAACTTTATCCAAAAATATATGTTGTTTACTGCTATATCCTCCAACAGCCAGCTGAAAAGCTCATTCAATAAAAATTCTAAATTAAACAACATTCTTACAATTAGTCCATATTTGGTATTTACCAGCTCCCATTTTAAACCCGCCAACTCGGCAGCGTATGCATATTCGTTTAAAGCATCCCTAAACAATTGAACCAGCATATGTGTAAGATTGCAATTTAATGGATCTAAATATGCTAAAGGACTAACAAAATCAAACATAACATTTGCCTTAGGAAGCAAGAACGTGTCATCTTGTTTAAACCAAACTCTAGTTAAAGGTGTATCCTGTATAATAGCTGGATGTTCTGTAATCTTAAAAATCTTAACATAAAAATTGCTAAGCTAAACTTATATTATACATACATCTATATCAGATTCACAAAGGTCAAAATCTGTTGGAATAAATTCGTTTTTTTCTGGCATTTTAAAGTTGTCAGATAAGCCAGCTGAATTCCACCTCTAAAAAACACAGTTTCACATAAGAGATACCCTATTCTCCTAACTAACAAAAAAAAGCAATAATTGATTACTTAGAAAACATTTTAAGTTTTGTTATAATCAATGTGACTAAACTGAGTTTACATTTATTTCTTTAAAAAAAACTTTCCAAAGATTTGTGAAAAAACTTACTTCTAATGTCTCTTTAGAAATGTCAACAACTTTAAATTTTGTACCATACCAGGGCTCGGTTTGGTCTAGCTCATTTTCAAATTGTTTCGCTAAAACAACAATTCTGCAACAAATGCAATTCATCTTGATTTCTAATAATTTGTTAATAGTAATAGTACCTAATTTTTTCAGGAACAAAATTATCCCATATGTCTTGAATAAGATCAGGTTTCCATTCAGAGAATAAATACATGCAACTCAAAACTTCTTCCATCTCGTAATCCTAATAATTTACAGATATAAACTAATAACAAAATAATACTACAACTCACTTGTAATGTATGGACTAATCCAGATATATATCCTCGTGGCGATTCTTTATCTTTAAACCTAAATAACATATTACCAATATCCCTATTTTCATCCTGAACCCACTTCTGAGGTCCTTGTGCTTTCAACATATTCAAATACTGAAAAATTAATTCAACTATATCATCGACATGCTTGACTCCTTCTTCGGTAAGATCAACTGTTACACCAAAAAATCCCATACCACGAGGAGCTGGTCGACTGCCAGCGACTAAATTATTAGACCAACCACGCGATTTCAATGTTGATAGAATGCTTCCAGGACCTTCGTGTCCCATAAGATGGCTAATGTAATGAGTAGGCTGCAATATTAAAAAAATATAATTACCAACACCTTACAAAATGCGTAGATCAATATTTATTATAAAACAGCATAGTTACGTAGTCACATCAGAAGTTTCTTACAACATTGAGGTCAAGAAACCAAGTTTCCACATCTCAATGTCAAAAGTTCTTCCCAGAAATGCCGATTTACCAAAAAACCAAATTTGACCAAACGTTAATAATTTTGATGACAAAGTATGCTCCATTGTCTATCTTTCCTAAGTACACATTTTCTCTGATTATAGTCGTTTTTTGTTGTTGCACTTTTTTACCAATGTTTCAAACTTTGACATTTTTGCGTTCAACCTATGACGTCATGAATGTTTTGTGTTCAAACCTGCAGAATATGATTCAAAGCTACTTCGCGCATGTATTTGTAGTGTGATTCAATATGGCACAAAATGAAAACTGTCAATCATGCTGTCAAATTCAAATTTTCCCAGTCACTCCCATAAATAAAACAAAAATTGTGTAAAACACAGCCTGCAGTAATCACTTTTACTGCCTTTTTGACACTATTAACATTAACAAACCGCAAAATACGCTATCTACCTTTTAAAATTCCAAATATATGTTCTATTACTATTCGAGAACTACTTAGGGCCCTGCTATGATTACTTATATTATTAAATGAGAGTTAAGAGGTAGGGACCTAAGTAGATTACTTTTTTGAATATATTGGGCAGTTATTGACTTGGTATTTAAGTTTTAGTTCAATTTTTTATTAAACTTTATAAGATTTACTCACTCGTCTTTTTAAGTTATTTACGTTTAATAATATAAATCTAATTTTTAATTTGAGTAAAAAAACGGATAATTTTTTAATTTCAGTAAAAAAACGAATAATTTTTTAATTTAGTATTTAATTTTTTATAAAAACGATCTTTTTTATTCAACCCTTTAATTTAGCTTATAATAATTAATAGACTAATTATTACGCTACGGTCTAAATTATAATGTTATAAGGTCTAAAAAAAAGATTAAAATTTTCAAAACATATTTAAAAAATTATAAATTATTTTTAGATTTAAAGATTTAAAACCTGTTTTAAAACATTTTTGAATTTTTTAAAAAAACCGTAAAAATTTTTTCAAAATTTATTTAAAGTTGTTCTGCTAAATGTTTAAATTTTTCTAAAACATCTTCAAAATTTTCAAAAAAATTTAAAACTTCTGTGAGAGTTTTTGATTTTATAATAATTTATAGATATTTTTTAAAGTAAAAATAAGCCAATAAGGCGCTAAATCGCTTGTATAATTAAATCATCTCGATGAGAGCCATATGGCATCTTAAGTAAAAGAGGGAGAACATCGGCTTAGCATCCCTGGAAAGGTGGTGGGAGAGGCCAGTCAGTCAGCTGAGAAGGTAGATTAAAGAAAGGTCAGAGCGGTCGGAGGGGCAGTATTATGAGTATTTAAACTGTTAATTGTTTATAAAAAGAGAAAGATAGTTAACGTGTTGATCTTTTGATCATTATGTTGTTTTGTGGTAATAATGTGAATTCAGTGCTGTCTCCCTGAATTCCGATGAATAATGTGAATTCAGTGCTGTCTCCCTGAATTCGGTGGAATAATGTGAATTCAGTGCTGTCTCCCTGAATTCGGTGGATTAATGTAAATTCAGTGCTGTCTCCCTGAATTTGGAGGAATAATGTGAATTCAGTGCTGTCTCCCTGAATTCGGTGGATTAATGTAAATTCAGTGCTGTTTCCCTGAATTTGGAGAAATAATGTGAATTCAGTGCTGTCTCCCTGAATTCGGTGGATTAATGTAAATTCAGTGCTGTCTCCCTGAATTTGGAGGAATAATGTGAATTCAGTGCGGTCTCCCTGAATTCGGAAGAATAATGAGGTACCGAAACAATGAAGACATCATTGAGAACACGATGTTAAAGAAAAGGGGTGAAGAATGAGTCAATCGAGTCCATAGAGTAGTTGTCCAATTCCAATGAGTTTTGTGATGTCTTCCACAATCAGTTCGAGAGGAAGAGAATCCTGCGAGGAGGAGAAAAGCCCCCGGTGAGTTACTTTACACGTATTATTGACAGGTACGTTATGTGTAAATATGTTTCATGTGTCGCCCAATCGATCCGTCTGACTGCTCAAGCGTTTCTCTAACAATGAATATAGAGGGGTGAGTTGAAGTAGATTGTTGATGATAATGTAGCTGGTTGTTGCTATTCTGTACACTGTTTTTGAGTTAATAATTAAGGCTAATAATCGTAGAACATAGACATCCTGACAAATTTATTATGGAGAAAGAGTTAACTGTTATTTAATTCAATTTAATTGTTAAAATTTGACAAAACGTAAGATTAGAATAAAAGAGTCTTACACTTCTAGTAAACATTTCTTAAAAAATCTTTAAAATTTTAAGTATTTTTAAACTGCTTTAAAAGATCTCTAAACTTTTTAAATATTGTCTAATAATATTTAAACAATCTTTAAAATATAAATTAAATCTTTCTTAAAAATACTTTAAACTTATATATGGCCACTTCTCAAGGCCCGAGAAACCACTTTGCAATCGTGGTTTACAGATTATTTTTTATCCTACACATTACCTTATAATCGAGCATTATCTTAAAATTTCTTCGAGGTTATTACCGCTAATTCAAAATGTCAAACCTTGACAGATGTGAAAAATTCATAAATGACTTTACTGTCGTGATTTACACAATTTATCTTGCACAAAAGTAGTTTTTTTTTAAATAAGATTGACGTTCTTAAACAGTAAATGTGATTTAAAATTTTAACACCGCTCATGAATAATGAGACGTTTTGTTTATGACGACTGTTCAACCGCCTATATAGATTTCATATCTCTTATAACAGCAACGCCTGGCGGAGAAAATCAGATTTTTTTTTCTCGGCTAGCCGAGAATCATGTACTTTTTCGGCTGTCGAGAGACGAGAAAATTTTATTTTAAATTGGAGTAGCATAAAAGAAAAATTGAAAAAGTTTAGCAATGAGCTAAATCAAGAATATAAACAATATAAAAATATGTTAAAAAACATTATAAGACATACAAAAAACGACTATTTGAAAAATGAATTAATAAATGCAAACAATTATAAAAAAATATAGAAAATTGTCGATGACGTAACAGATAGAAAACCAAAGAAAAATATTGAACAATTTAATATTAAAGATAATGATGGTAAAACATTAACAAATGACGTCGATAAATCAAATATCTTTAATAGTTTTTTATTAACATTGCAAGAAATTTGTCACAGGATCGCATTACTTTACCTAATTTACAACAAGAAACTGAACTTATTTTGTATATAAATAACGTGAAAAATAATGCGGCTTGTGGGCCAGAAGGAAGATCCATCATCTTTCTAAAAAAGTTTCATTTAATTTTGAAAATACCTTTACTACACATATATAATTTAATCATTTTAAATGACAAAATACCATAGAAATTTAAAGAGTCTACTTTCACTCCAGTTTTTAAGTCGATCAGCAACAAATTACCGACCCCTCTATGTCATTAATAATTTCTCGAAACGTTTTGAATACTGTTTGAAAACTAGATTGGTAGATCATTTAACTACACATAAAGTATTATCAGACAATCAGTTTGGTTTTAGGAAAAATATTTCAGCTGAAAATACCATTTGTAAATTAACTGAAAAAATTGTAAAAGCATTAAATTCCAATTAAAAAAAAATAACTATGTTTCTAGACTTACGCAAGGCATTTGATACAATAGATCATGGAATTTTGTTGAATAAATTGGAAAAAGTAGGAGTAAGAGGATTATCTCTAGAATTATTCAGGAGCTACCTAACGGGAATTACGTTAAGCATAAATAATTATGCTTAACACTGCAGCCATTAAAATTATCATAAATCAAGTTTTACTTTAAATAAAATAAATATTATTATTATAAAATAAAATTTAAAAAGGAATGGTGTTAATAATTAACAGTTGAACATTAATTTAGCTAAGTTACTTTAATTGAAATAAAATTAATATTAACTGAATTCAATCATTACTTATTATTTTAATAAATTAAAAATTAAATAAAACATTAATCAAAAATTATTAGATGTGAAATTTTACAATAATCTATATATATAAAAGAAAGTCGTCTTTTATGTTACTTCACTTATAACTCAAGAACGGCTTTACCGATATGGTTGAAAATTGGTGAGGTGGTAGCTTAGAGCCAGGAGACGGACATAGGATACTTTTTATTCCAGAAACCACCCTCTAAAAGTAACCCTCTTTTGGTGAAGTGGTTGTTTAGAACCAGTAGCCTAACAAAGAATATTTTTTATCCCATTCCGTGTGACGTGACATACAATATAAAACGTAAACGCATCTGACATATAATAACAAAACAAATGACAAAAAAAATAAAAAATAAAATAACAAAACTAAGGCGGAACAAAGTTCGCCGGGCCAGCTAGTATCTATATATATAAAAGAAAGTCTGTTAGTTACTCCACTTATAACTCAAGAACGGCTTTACCGATATGGTTGAAAATTGGTGAGGTGGTAGTTTAGAGCCAGGAGAATGCTATAGGATACTTTTTATTCCAGAAACCACCCTCTAAAAGAAGAGTTAAATCAAAATTAAAATTGCGATGTCGGAAACGTTCGGTGAGGCTCGGCAAATTACCCTTCCAAATAAATCGATCCACTCCCCCACCACCAACCAAAGTCGGACCGTGCGTTTACATGTAAAGCCGGCCACTGACGATCCAACGCGCCAACGCCGCAGTACGACTGTGGCGTTGGATCTTGGATCGTCAGTGGCCGTCTTTAATCGTCTTCCATGAGACAACTTCCCATATAACAACTTTGGGTGAAAGTTTGTATGGAAAATTATGATGACTGGATTTGAATGAAAAGAATAGAATACTTTTTATTAACAAAGAGATAAAAAGAGGTGGGATAGGAACAAAAAATGACAAGTACCAATATTAGTATGATTTTCAAAAATTTTGGATTGTTTATTTTAAAAATAATATCTATGTTTAAATCCGAAATTTTAGAAGTAAAATATTATCATTCTTTGATAGGGCGGAAAGAGGGCAAAATGTCTAAAGATTGATGTCGTTTTCATAATTTTTCCCATAAATTGCCTAAGTTCTCAAAAAAAAATAAATAGGTATGTTTCCTGCTTTCTAAAAAATTACTCTTAGGAGGATGAAAAGAGTGTGTTCTAGGGATAAAAATGTAAGAAAACGATATGGGTATTTTCGAGGAATTTCAGGTCGTTGATTTTGAAAATGATATTTAAGTTAAAGAGGGTTGTAAAATGAATGTGATAAAGGTAATAAATGTGAATAATTAATTTGGGTATCATTTTTGGTTGTTGTCAACCAGTAGCCTAACAAAGAATATTTTTTATCCCATTCCGTGTGACGTGACATACAATATAAAACGTAAACGCATCTGACATATAATAACAAAACAAATGACAAAAAAAATAAAAATAAAAAATAAAATAACAAAACTAAGGCGGAACAAAGTTCGCCGGGCCAGCTAGTTAATTATAAAGTAATATAAAAAATAAAACAAAATCATTTTAAATTTCATTTAATTAAAGTAAGCTGGCTGAAATAAGAGCCAGCGAGAGGTTTTAGGGTTTTACCACTACAGCTAACTGGCACAGTAGTCACTTGTATGAGATGAGACTTCGCGAAAAATCCATGGAGCTATAATAGAATGAAGCCAGGATTCCCCACTACAATCTGCGTTTTTTGTGATGCAGAATTACGGGGAGCGGGGTGATTGAGCGGTTTGTGGGGGCCGACACTTAGAATGTGACTGGTGCGATAAAAGAAACAAAAGCAGTAGCCGCGCAGATGTTCAGAGAAAAGCCAAATATGTTTAAAACTACATGCACATAATGAATCTGTAACTTGTATGAAATGGATGACTGTCACAAGTTCTGAAATTAGTCCTTTGCTGTTTACGATGCTGAAAGTTGGATGCTATCCATAAATTAATATGTTAGCGGTTGTGTATAAATTAACAATATTGCTATGAATATTTATTGATGCAATTGATACATGTAATAATCTAAGACACTTATTAGCCTTATAGACTTCGTCAGAAAAAAATTCATAAAGCTGTGGCAAAATATAAACTTCTACGCCCCTGTTGATGTAAATACAATGATCGGCCATGAGCAGTCAAATATTTTCATCTGGACACTTTTTGTATCTACACACCGTATCCCAATCGAACCATTGTCTTAAGGCTTTTATTAACACCTCTATTATAATTTGCTAGAAAATTTTGTTGATGAGTTCATTCACAAAACGCTAGTTTTTCCGCAATTAAAAATGATGAAAGCAGTACCCCACAACACTAAATAGTAAGCAAAACTTGAATCCGACGTTGCCGGCCGTTGCGAGTTTTTTCAAAAACAACGATCTGCACTGCACCACGCTTTATATGACACTAATTGTCCACGCAAAGACGTACGTACCTTGTAAACAGATAGCACGTGGCAACGTATATACTCTGCGCTTAGATGCTCTCTTTTTATTCCATCAAACCTAATTGCCTACATCCTGACTCCATTCTATTATAGCTGACTCCATGAAATAATCAGCTAATAATCCATAACATTCAACTGTCAACTGTCATTAAGCAAATGTCATGTGACAATGTCATAACCCTACTTTTTTCTACCAGCTGTCATCATTAGTCGTCATTTAATCCAAAATATAAAATAAAAAGCGGTTTCCTAATTGAACATGGAGTTTAACGATAATTACGCCCACACCAGTCCTGGAGTAACTTACATTCCCGAAAACCTTCCAACAGAAGACATCATCAGAAGGAATGAATACGACCTAATGGGATGTGATTGCACAAATTTATGTACTGCTAGCGAATCCTGTGCCTGTATTCAAAGAACCGGTGCGGTGTATAATTTTAATGATATTAAAAATTTAAACGAATACATTTTACACGAAACCGGATCGAATAAGCCTATGTATGAATGCAATAAAAATTGTCATTGCCAATCTGTGCTTTGCGGCCAAAAGCTTGTACAATTCGGACCTAGACCCAATTTGAAGATTTTCAACACAGACAAATTAGGTAAAGGATGGGGCTTATTGACAGAGCCTAGTATCAAGCAGGGCAGTTTTATTTGCGAATACGCTGGAGAAGTATTAACTCAGAAAGAGACTTTAATTCGATATAAATTCTATCGCGAGATGAATTTACAAAATAATTATATATATTGCATAAATGAGAATTTTGGTGAAGGCAGCAACGAAAAAACTTTTATCGATCCAACTTTTTATGGCAATATTGGACGTTACATCAATCACAGCTGCGAACCTAATTGCACGTTAATCCCAGTCCGTATTGATGATAACATTCCAAAATTATGCATTTTTGCCAATCAAAATATAAACAAACAAACAGAACTAACATTTGATTACGGTCATAACGATGATCCAACTAATAATATAAAAGAAAGAAAAAAATGTCTATGTGGGACTCAGAATTGTCGAAAGTTTTTGCCATTTGATGACACACTTACCGATGATTTATAATGCTTCTGAAGATCCGGACATGGGAATACTATATTTAAATTCCTGACATCTTTAATTGGGTACATGTAGACGCAAGTGCCAAAATGTGCATCATTGAAGGGATGCTTCTCCCATTTGGGAGCCTCCACAGATTTATCCTTTACTTGGGAGAATAAATTTACAACCATTTCTTCCAACTCGTCTAAACTTTCTAAAAAAAAATCGAAAATTTAAGTTAAATTATCCCCGTAACGAGTAATTAAAAAAATGTTAACATGTAATGTATTTTGTGCCTAAGATTTAAAATATAAAAACTAGTATTATATCGAATTTGTTCCTGTTAGGACCAAATGTTTAAATAATAATTATTTGTAACAAAGAGTCGGAAACTGGCATGTTGCAGAGCGACTGATTTTGCACGGGCGAAGACATCAACTATGAGAAATTGTTTTTTTATTGACAATATAACTAGCACTAATAGATAATTTTAGATATTATATTTTCTCTGACGTTTCGATCATTCTTTGCATTATACTATGCAATAAAACTGAAAAAATCGTTAGTTTTGACAAAAATTTATAGTCCAGCAGCCACCGCCTGTTTTTTTCAGTGATTAATAACAAGCTGAATCTTCGTGAGTTCGTTCAGTTCGACGAGACGCCCAAGTTTTTCCTCTGTCCAAATTCTCAAAGAGGTAGGTTATGAATTACGCAGATCTAAAACGTGTCCAAATTGTCTGAATAACACTATATTTTTTATTGAAATTTTAAGATAATACGATACTAAGCTCGGAAAAACAAGTTAGTCAAGTTAATATGAAAAAAGTCTAGAAGATTAGAAGAAAGCTAAACCTTTGTAAAAAATTATGTTTTTAATAAAGATGTTAAAAAACTGTGAATGCGCCAGATACAAACTTTTCTGAATTGGTCAATTAGGTGTGTTCCATTACAAGTTAATATGAAAAAAATTTAGAAGATCAGAAGAAAATAAAACTTTTAAAAGAGATTATGATTTTTAATAGAAATGTAAAAAAAATATGAAAGCACCAGATACCTGAATTGTTTAATCAGATGTGGTTTTATTAAATTCACAAGTTGCTCAAGTTATTATTAATAATGTTTAGAAAATCAGTATAAAGTTAAACATTCATAAGAAATAATGTTTTTTGATCAAAATGTTGAAAAGTAGCGAAGACGCTAGATACAAATATTTTTGTAAATTAGGTCTGCTCCTATTGTTCACAAGTTACTCAATTTATTATAAGAAGAGTATAGAAGAATAGTAAAAAGCTAAACATTTCTAAGAAATTGAGGTTTTTAATAAAGAGGTTAAAAAATAGTGGATGCGTCAGATACAAACTCTTTTGTAAATTATTCAATCAGTTGTATTTCTATTGTATTAAATTTACAAATTGCTTAAGCTACTTTGAAAAGAGTCCAGAAGATCAGAAGAAAGTCAAATACTCATAAGAAATTAGGATTTTTAATAAAAATGTAGAAAAATGGTGGAGGTCCAGAAGATGAGTGAAAAGTTAAACCATTCTAAGAAATTATGGTATTGAATAAAAATGTAAAATTATGAAACCGTCAGATAAATTTTTTTTGTGAATTGTTCAATAAGGTGTGTCTCTATTTAACATTTTTTAAAATTTAGTCTCTTTGCAATGATCTAAAAAAAGATAGAACATTAGAAGACATAATCTAATTTTTCCCTATACAAAATTACCGAATCATTCTTTATATATATATATATATATATATATATATATATATATATAAAATAAAATTCATGTAGAAGTTGACTTTGATAGCGTTTTATTATTAACACATGGACTTATTAGAAATATAAATTTTTTTCACGATCTCACTTTATAACATTGTTGTAGATTTTGATTACCCAAAAATTGGCAATCGCTTGTCTAAGTTTAACATACTATTGTCAACCATGTTCATGATCTACCAAAAGCTGTCGCAATAAGTCAAATTTTTGTCAAAAAAATAATTATCAAATGTATATTAATTTAGAATTAATAATCTTTTCAGAGTTTTTATTCTGGGAAATGTGTTCTTTTTAACATTGTAAAACCAAAGAATTGATTAAAAAAGTATTTATTATATTTTCAGTTCTTACCGTTGTGACACCGTTGAAACGTCTATTTGAAAAAAAAACTATGTTGTAGTGCTTTCACTGTAGAATATTGAGTGCAATATTCAAGTTTTTAAAATGATTAGAAATATAGTTTTTCGCCAAAATTCCATACGGTAGCATCCGCCCGGTAGGGCTACACCAAATTAATCAGATGATATGGTTAAGCCCCCTTCCCGAATACATTTCCAATATTAAGACGGCTTCTGTCAGCAAATTTTTGCGTGCTGGTATTTTTTACATTACGCTCATAATAATTTTCCACACAATGTCACGAAAAAGTTGAAAATAAGTAAGAAAAAGTCGTTTAATAACATTAAAACTTTGTGCAAATGTCGTATCACCCAAAGAAACAATCGCGAGACAAACTGAAATATAGGACTGGGTAAGTTTATAATATATAAAGTATAGTAAGTTCAATCGTTAAAAGCTTTTAGCAAGCCTGCAGCGATTGTTTTTTCTTTAGTACCGCCTAATTACCTATCCAAACAAGCAATGAAGCATTGCATATACGTGAACAGTATTCGACAGTCTTTTTGCGCTGGCCACTCGGACAATACAGGTAGCCGACAATTGAGTAAACAAATAATATGTGATGTGATCAATATTAAATGAGCGGTTGTAAAGCCGGTAAATACACTAGCTGTATGTCTTGTATCAACAATACATGTTCTAATATGGTTATATATATGTTCAATCTTCATCCCTACTCCACCAGTTTAGGAGAGGGTGATATGCCGAAACCCCAAATCTTACCCCAAAATCAAGAAGTTAGTATAGTAATAGTTTAAGAGCAAGCGAGATATAGCAAGACGAGAAGACTGTTATAGATCAAATTTGTAGTTAATTTATAGATAATAAAGGGTGTTATTTAAATAACGAATATTCTTTCAACGGGTTCAGTTAGCGCGACCCCGCGATAAAAGCCATGGTCCTTCGCAGCCGGATTATTTGATAATCAAGATCAAGTTGTCCACGTATCAATCAAATTACAAGTAACATCAATCTAATCAATAAATCAGCTACGGATCAGCAACTGCTACAGTGAAACAAAAGAAGCAGCTATACTCCAGGGCACCGTAAAGGCTAGACTTCCGGAACGAATCTACCACGGCACCAACGCTACAGCAAGAATCGCATCTCACCGCCCAACAACAGAGGGAAAACCCATCGAATTCAAGGAATCAGCACCACCAGGTCAGTGTCTCTTTCCTTTTGTTCCACTATTATTTATCCTCAATTTAAATTTACAACAAGCTTCAATTGAATAAGATAAATTCATTAAAATTTAAATTATAATCATTATCAATCGATTTAACTAGTATCGCTCATATCATAAAGAGTCACAATGACACGTTTAGATGAAATAAAGGCAGTTCTAAACACTATTAATGATAAATTATTGCGAATAGAAAATTACGTTAATAATTACAACACTAATGGGGGTACGGTGAGTCGTTTAGAGGCGCGACAACAAATTCTAGAGGGCATAAGAAAAGAATTTGAGCAATCGCAGTACGAATATGAGACATTAGATGCAAAAAATGAGGGATCTAAAGATAGGCACCGCGAATCGCGAATTCATTTTGAGGACAAATATTGCGATATTATGGCTGATATTTTAGACATTATCAAAGAGCAAAAAGCGTCACAAATTAACGCAAACTCAACTCCTTCAATTTCTTCACATAATGTTAATATACAAAACAAAAACAATTCATTAAATTTACCAACAATCCACATTAAAACTTACTCCGGTCATTATAAAGACTGGACCAATTTTGAAAATTCTTTTCAATCAATAATAGGAGAAAATAAAACCTTGGATAACAGACAAAAGCTTCAATATCTAAAGTCATGTTTATCGCATGAAGCGGCGCGAGCAATTGGATCATTATCAATCAACGAAGAGAATTATGACAAGGCATGGGAAATATTAAAAAATCGTTTTCAAAATATGCGGCTAATTGTTCAAGATCACGTTTTTACTATTTTAAGCATCCCTATCATTAATAAACAATCATCAGGGGCTCTTAGAGAATTATTGGATACTTTAATTACTAACATGGAAGCTTTAAAAACATTGAATATTCCAGTAAATTCGTGGGACGCCTTAATAATTCCAATTATTAATGAAAAACTGGATTACAACACAAAAAAAGAATGGCAAATGACGCTTCATTCAAACATACCTACATACGGGGAATTTATTAAATTTTTAGAGCGGCGATGCACTATGTTAGAGTCGTTAAACAATATATCTAGTAAGTTTTCAAATCAAGTTAATAATAATAGCAACATTTCAAACCAGTCACATTCCAATAAGCGAAATGTAACAATGACAACCACAAATAGCGGCAATTCTAAACTTTGCGTAGTTTGCAAGGGCCCGCATTTAATTTATCATTGCACCGATTTCTTAAATTTAACAGTGCAAGCAAAAAACGATAAAGTTAAAAATTTAAAGTTGTGTATAAACTGTTTAAGAAACAATCACACGCTAGCAACATGTCGAAGCAATAATAAATGCAAACATTGCGCCAAAAAACATAACACGATATTGCACGCGGAAAATCGACGTGAAGAATCCGATGCACCGGAAACTGCAATCACAATTAATAATTACGGAAATCACCACGTCGAAACACTTTTAGCTACTGCAACTATTTTAATAAAAAATTCTCGTAATTATTATTCTCCATGCCGGGCGTTGTTAGACCCGGGAAGTACCTCAAGTTACATTACAAAAGAAACATGCGAGCGATTAAGTATTAATCTTATTCCCGAAAAATTTCAAATTAGAAGCTTAAATGGTGCGATTAGCACAGCGGCACATTCGGTGTTAATAAACATCAAATCAAGCGTTAATGCTTGGACTTCAAACAAAGTTAAATGCATAGTGGTAAATAAAATTACTGAAAGGTTACCACTAATTTCAATCAATCTTGCTGATTTAAATATTCCGAAAAATGTATTAGAAAACTTAGCAGATAAATCCTTTGGAAAAACAAATAAAATCGATATACTACTAGGTAGTGACCTTTTTTGGAGCCTATTATCGATAGGACAAATAAAACTACCTTCCGGATTAGTTTTTCAAAAAACCCAGCTAGGGTTTATTGCCGCCGGACCCTATTTTCAAGGAAACCATAAACAAACATCTGTTTCAAACACGAATGCGCTTTGTAATCTAGGCATAGATAATAATTTAAATGAGAGGGTCTCAAAATTTTGGGAATTAGAAGAAGCTGGTATACGACCACTTAACAAAAATTTATGGACGGAAGAGGATTTTAAAACTGAAATGCATTTTAAGAAAAGTACTGGGCGAAATTCTGAAGGCCGTTTTATTGTGTCTCTTCCGCTAAAGAACAATAAATTAGACGTTGGAGAATCAAAAGAAATAGCACTTAAACGCTTTTACGGATTAGAAAACAGACTTTTAAGAAACAAACAACTTCATAAAGATTATTCAGAATTTATGCGTGAATATATCGATTTAAAACACATGATCTTAATTGATAATTCACTATCATTAAACGGGCTATATTTGCCCCATCATCCTGTCTTTAAAAAAGACAGCATGGGCAGTAAAATTCGCATTGTGTTTGATGCTTCCGCGAAAACATCAAATCAGTTAAGTTTGAATGACAATCTCCTAAAGGGACCTATAATACAACGGGATTTATTTGCTATTATTCTAGATTTTCGAATTTTTAAATATGTCATTAGCGCTGACGTAACTAAAATGTACAGACAAATATTACTTGACCCGGTTGACAAAAAACATCACTTAATATTTTGGCGTAATCATCCTAGAGAAAATCTGCAAACATATCAATTAGAAACCTTAACATATGGAACAAAACCAGCAAGCTTCATAGCAACAAGGTGCTTACAGGAATTGTCTGAAACAAATAAAGACGAATTTCCAGCTGCGGCGAATGTTATTAAAAATCATTTTTATATGGACGACTTATTGGCAGGGGCCAATTCAATCAAAGACCTTATAAAAATTCGTGACGATGTAATTTTTATTCTGAAACAAGCGCAGTTCGAATTGAGAAAATTTCAATCTAACGAGGTTCAAGTTTTGCCAATAGACAACATAGATGAATCAACACTCCAGGTTCGATTAAATAAAGATGAACATATGAAAGTATTAGGATTGTTTTGGAACCCCAATTCAGACAATTTAAACTACAAAATAGATCTTGGAGAAATTCCAGAAAAGGTCACAAAGCGTACCATTTTATCACTAACAGCCCAAATATTTGATCCTTTAGGACTTATTGGTCCAGTAATCATGAAAGCAAAAGTTATATTACAGCATCTTTGGGGGCTTAAATTGTCTTGGGACGAAGCCGTTCCAATGTCTATACACACCGTTTGGTCTAAAATGTTATCAGAAATCAAGAAGCTAAATTGTTTAGCAATACCGCGACTTATCGTCGATTGTAGTTGTAATGAAATAGAACTTCACGGTTTTTCCGACGGGTCGCAACTTGGATATGGAGCAGCAGTATATTTGAGATCTATGGATAACAACGGAAAATATCAAACAAGGTTAATGTGCTCAAAATCAAGAGTAGCACCAATAAAAACAATATCTCTACCAAGAATTGAATTATGTGGATGTCTGCTGTTAGCACGGTTAATATCAAAAATAAAAAATAGCGAATCGATAAAATTTACAAAACAGTTTTTATGGACTGATTCATCCATTGTCCTAGCATGGTTAAACACTTCACCAAATACTTTAAAGGTGTTCGTAGCCAATCGAGTGTCGGAAATTGTTAATCTGACCTCTGTTAATGACTGGCATCATGTAAGCTCTAAAAACAACGCAGCAGACATCATAAGTAGAGGAGCCTTTCCTTCTGAATTAGTAAAAAATAAAAGTTGGTTTAACGGTCCTCAATTTCTTGAAAAACCTATTTCTATGTGGCCCAAATCAAATCTTAATATAAAACAAGTCGAAATTTTAGAAGCTCGTCCATCTCAAACTTTGTGCCACATAAGCATTGACAACACTTTATTTAATAAGTTTGCAAGTTTTAAGAAGCTACAACGGACTTTAGCTTGGGCGCTAAGGTTTGTCAATAACTGTAGAACAAAAAATAAATTAATAAGCCCAACTTTATGTACTCAGGAACTTGATACATCCTTAAAAAAAATTGTTCAATTGGTACAAAGGGAAGAATTTTACAAGGAGCTGGAAGCACTTAAAAATTCAAAGGATGTGTCATCTAACTCAAAAATTTTATCGCTAAATCCATTCCTCGACAACGAACATATAATTCGGGTCGGCGGTCGCTTAAAAAACGCCACAGTTAATGTTGATGCAAAGCATCCAATGATGCTACCAAAAAACCACATCATATCGAAATTAATTATAAAATTTGTGCATGAACAACAGTTACATGCCGGACCGGAAGGTACGCTAGCGGCAATTCGAAGACGGTTCTGGATCTTATCAGGTCGCAGTGCCGTACGCCAGGTTCTTCATTCCTGTTATTCGTGTTTTCGGGCTAATCCCAAGCCAGCCCAATTTAAAATGGGCAACTTGCCCGCTAATCGTGTACAACCTGCTAGGCCATTTTGTAACGTCGGAGTGGACTATGCGGGACCCGTCTATGTCAAAGAAATTAAAGGACGCGGAAAAAAGATAATAAAGGCCTATATCGCTTTATTTGTATGCTTCAGTACTAAAGCCGTGCATATCGAATTAGCATGCGACTTAACGACTCAAGAATTTGTTGCCGCCCTCAAACGATTTATTAGTAGAAGAGGTTTCCCTCTTAATATATACAGCGACAACGGAAGAAACTTTGTTGGCGCAAAAAACGAAATTACAAGTATAATTAATTTCCTTAAAAATCAAAATAACCAATCAGTAATTATTAATGAAGCGGCAAATTTAGGGTCACAATGGCATTTTATACCGCCAAACTCACCCCATATGGGAGGACTTTGGGAATCTAACGTGAAATCCGTAAAGAATCATTTAAAACGAGTCATTGGCAATGTTCGGTTAACCTTTAACGAAATGAACACATTATTAATTCAAATTGAAGCTTGTCTAAACGCTAGACCCCTAACTCCTCTCAGCTCCAATCCCAATGATCTTGAAGCCATCACTCCATTTCATTTCCTAATCGGAGAGACACATCAATCATTGGCTGAACGAGATTATAGCCAGGTTCCGATTAATCGATTGTCAAGGTACCATTTAATTGAAAAGCTGAAAGCACATTTTTATAAGAGATGGAGCCGAGAATATTTATCTAGTCTGCAGAACAGGAGCAAGTGGAAGAAGACTTCGACAAAGGCTAATCTTATAGGAAAGTTAGTCATTCTAATAGAAGAAAACGCACCCCCTTTGACCTGGAGGCTAGGACGAATCACTGAAACGCACGAAGGCAACGACGGCGACGTGAGGGTTGTCTCCGTGAAGACAAAAAACGGAACGTTGAAGCGCACATTGAAAAAGGTGTGCATAGTACCACAAGAACAACAGAGCTCAAGTGTGTAAAGTGTAATATGCAAGAGGACAGTGAGTGTAGTGCGGAAAAATGTTTGTCGATCTTTAGACTTAATTTAACGATTATAGACAATTTATTTTTTTTTCTCTCTTCTCACTCCATTGATTAAAATTCGTTAAACCTTAAAATTGTACACATAAAATTGTTTAGTCTTGGTTGTTTAGAAAACAATTATCAAGCTGTCTGATAATTTAGAAATATTTAAATTTTGAAGCAAGTTACTTCAAAGGGGGGACCATGTTCAATCTTCATCCCTACTCCACCAGTTTAGGAGAGGGTGATATGCCGAAACCCCAAATCTTACCCCAAAATCAAGAAGTTAGTATAGTAATAGTTTAAGAGCAAGCGAGATATAGCAAGACGAGAAGACTGTTATAGATCAAATTTGTAGTTAATTTATAGATAATAAAGGGTGTTATTTAAATAACGAATATTCTTTCAACGGGTTCAGTTAGCGCGACCCCGCGATAAAATCCAATATAGTCATAAAAAAAAGAAAATAAAAGACGTAAAATCGTTATCTATTCCTTAGGTTATGAAAGAAAAAAATGCGAGAAAATGTAAAATAATTTTCAGGGTACTGAAAAAACGACCCAAGAGAAAAATTAAAACTTTTTGGTGTTTTGACACTCAAAAAACGGGTCGCTGTGTGTTAATAATTTTTTTTTTCTAGTCTGTTTCTTACCTTTTCCTAAGACTGCCATGCACATAATATTCGATGAATACCATTTATCATGAAACTTCAACAACTCATCTCTGACATTAGTGCCGTTCTCTTTTGGAATAGTCTCCAAAGTAAGCCTATTACCTAAACAGTCTTTATTAGTTAAAATTAATGACGTTTCCAAGTTTAACCTGTTCCAAAAGTATGAAAAGGGTGATCTGGATCAGCTAAATGCTTATCGAGCTGATCTTTCCGCCACACATCGCTTGGAATATTCTTTTCATGTTCCGAATTAACTGCGTTCAGTTCTCTGTCTGTTGCTGCTTCCGTAAATAATGGGGAAATAAAAAATTGAGAAAATCTGTCTAGAGCATTATTTAATTCCTCAGGTACTATGTCAAAATAATAAATAGTGTGATCTGGATAGGTTGCAGCATTACTCGCCCCACCATGTTCACTCAAAAATTTGCTATAGTCATTTTCATTTGGAAATTTTTCGGTCCCCAAAAACAACATATGTTCGCAGAAGTGTGCTAGGCCCAGAACTTCTTTAGGATCACTCATATAGCCTATAATTTTTTAAAATTTAATACATTATTTTATTCTCATTTGAACAAGCTAATAATTCTTACCAACATTCACATCTAAAGCGGCTGCTGATTTATCTGTAGTACAGTCACTCACAAGTAGGACTTTCATATGGTTTGCCAATTCTAAGCCTCTGTAAAGTCGCTTATCTTCTTGAGACTTGATGATATTCTCAACTCTTCTAATAACCAAACCCGATGTGTTATCCATATTTTTACCAAAATTAGACTTTTTCGCAGCTAAACCGATAGAACTAGCAACAATAATTCAATTATTAGATACACTAGAAAAACATAATGAGAATCTACCTGTAGAAATATATATTTGTTAAACGCTTGTTAGCAAGCTCTTTAACAAAAAGTAAACTACGGCGAAAGTAAGGCATTCAGAATAAATATTTAGTTTTATATTAGTGCCCAAGTGTAATAATACTGCTTCTTGAAAATTAAAAACATATAATATAATATACGAGATTTGACAGCTCACCTCTATACGTTAGCTGTTAATTGTCAACTGTCAGTGTTACGACTTACGACGATTACGTCAAACAAAGTATGGAGGGTAGAGGTAAGGAGGACTATCTCTGTGTATGAAAAAGTGTCCGTTGAATGAAATGCGTCAAATTAGGGTGGCGCTACAATCGCATCAGTGTAAATTTTAAAAACCACGCCAAAAGTTATTAAAGTAAGATGGAAAAATAAACAAGAAAAGAACAACTTTCGCTTCAAAACTAATAACTAACTACTTTAGTCAACAAAAATAATAAATTTATTTACTCAGCACACTTCAATCTGTCTACAACTGCTACATTCATACCGTACACTGCTGCTACGCCAGCGCCATTCTGGAAGGTTTTTGAACTGTTACTTACAGCTGACAGCTGGACACTTTTTTAACTTGTCCCCCATATAAGATAGTCCTCCTTACCTCTACCCTCCATAAAACAAAGTCAAAAATAAAAGTCTATGTATTTGACAACTTATATTTCAATTGTCAACAGTCAGCGTTACTCTACGTCAATAATATACAGTGTGATAAGAAAAACACAGACAAAGCAAGCGCTGCAAATTATCGCTCATGTCGTAGCAAAATCGGATGCAAATAAGCGTTTAATGCACAGGCGTAGACAATTTGTGGTGTCAAATCATGGAGCTATACTATAATAGAATGGAGTCAGAATGTAAGCAATTGGTTTTAATGCAAAAAAAAGAGCATTTTAAGCGCGAAGTATATACCTTGCCATACGCTCTCTTTTTACAAGGTACGTGGCTGCGTAGACAATTAGTGTCATACAAAACTGGTGCTGTATAAAAGTTCGTTGTTTTTGAAAATAATTGTAACAGCCGGCAACGTCGGATCTAAGTTTTGTTTACTATTTGGTGTTGTGGAGTACTGCACTGCTTATATCAATTTTCCTTGCAGGAAAACTAGTGGTTTGTGAATGAACTCAACAAATTTTTCTAGCAAATAATAATAAAAGTGTTAATAAAAGCCTTAAGAGAATGGTTCGATTGGGATGTGGAGTGTAGATCCAAAAAGTGTCCATATAAAAAATATGTTACATCAACAGGGGCGTAGAAATTTATATTTGGCACAGCTTTATAAATTTTTTTCTGACAAAGTCTATAAGGCCAATAAGTGTCTTTCATTATTACATGTATCAATTGCATCAATACATATTTATAGCAATATTGTTAATTTATACTCAACCGCGAAATGACGTATTAATTTATAAATATCATCCAACTTAAAACATCGTAAACTACAAAGGACTAATTCCAGAACTTGTGACAGTCATCCATTTCATACAAGTTACAGATTCATTATGTGCATGTACATGTAGTTTTAAACATATTTGACTTTTCTCTGAACATCTGCGCCGCTACTGCTTTTGTTATTTTTATCGCATCAGTCGCATTTTAAGTGTCGCCCCCACAAACCGCTAGAACACCCCGCTCCCTGTAATGCTGCACCACACCAAACGAGAGATTGTAGTGGAGAATTCTGACTTCATTCTATTATAGCTTCATGTGTCAAACGTTGTTTTATAATAAATTATATCAACTTTGAATTTATAAATGAACATTTTTTTATTATTATTTGAGAGTAAAAAATTTTTAATAAAAAAAATGCTACCTTTTGCATTTGAAAGAATAAAAATGAGTAAGTAACCAACTGTATTACCCCATGTGACGCCGCTGGTAAACAAACTTTTCCCTCAACTGTCAAAAAAACGTCAATTATAAAGCAACGGTTGCTGTCGCCTTAAAAATATTTTTTTGAGTTTTGCTAATTTTCTTAAGCAACAATTACTAAAAAATGAAGTAAAATAAATTTTACCACTATTTATTTATTAGAATGTTATTTTTAAAACAAAGTAAAATAAAATAAAGAATAATTCTACTTTATATTTTTTAGCTTTGAAAATTTTTAAAGCAGATATCTTTAACAAATGAATATTAATTATGAAGAAACCCATTTCAAATTTAAATTGAAATAATTTTGACGCGCTAAACAAAACATTAAATTGTAGATGGCGCCACCTAATTTCAGCATTTCTCTATAGATGAATAACATAGATTTGTTTTTTTATTTAAATCTTTGGTTTTCAAAAGGTAGCTGACTCACGTTGTTGTCAATGAGTCGATTATTGTTAGAAGTTTGATTTATGCTGCTCAAGTATTTAAATTATAAAATGTTAGTTTCGTAAAAGCTAGGGTTTTTGTTGACTGCTTTGGTGACATTGGGAAATCTGGAAAACGGGTAGGAGAAGGAGAAAGTAGCGGGACGGTTGCTGGAGTGTTGAAACGGAGAAAGAGATAGACGTGCCTACCGAGAAATGATGTTCTGAGTTGTCGGCCATTATTAATAGTAAGTACGCTAATTGTACATGCTATTTGTTTAGAGAAATGGTTATTTAGGTATTCGGTGTAAGTCGCGTTGTGTCATAATATATTCAATGTCGGTTGCGTTCGCGAAATAAGCCGAACTGTGTTGTGGTTAGAACGGCATGGTAGCTGTAAATATCTTACTCATCTTGGGCTTTAAGTATATGGAAGCGCGGCAAACGGTCTTTAATAAGGATTGCAATAATCGGGACGTAAATATTACGAATGTAAATAGGGTCGTTGTCAAATTAGAGAAATGGTCTGTGTTGGGTACCTGGGGTTTGTTTGGGTAATATGTGAATCATCCTACATGTTAAAATCCTTGTCTATGTAATAATGGTCGCTCCCGACAATGTCTGTTGTTCTATAAATGTAATCTTGAAATCAAAATAACTCTAAGTGTCTTTGTGCATAATCTAGAGCAAGTCCAAAATTACGCTCGTAAGTGCTTTACTCATCTTCTTGTTTATATCAATTAAAGACACTTAATTCTATCTATCTAGTGGGTACCGATTGCATAACAATCCCAGTAATTGTCTGTCTATGTAGTATTCTTATGCTACCAATATGTCCACCATTCATTGTTCAAAATATATCTTCCTGTCATGTCCGGTTTGTGGAGAGACGGATGGAGGTAGGCTTTCCCACTCCTTCCTATTCCTTCCCCATGGTTGTTTTGGTTAATATGGACAAATCCATCTTTAAACAAAGGACGCCGATATTTCAATCTCCGGACGCCATCTTAGAAATGACTTCAAGGCCAACCCAGACACTCCAAAAGGACGTCATGACACTAAATAAGATTTTCTTCTAGTGAGAATCGTAGCTGCTGTTCCTGTCTTGGAGAAAGCCCCTGGAAGTGACGCTGTAGGAACGAGCCCCTGGTGTTCTAGGATTCGATGCTCCAGGTGAAACTGCCCTTGCCAGGTCACACAAATGTCTTGTTTATTAATCTGTTTATCCTGTTCATTGAAACTAATTGCATTGTTTGTTCAATTATTTTTAAGTAAATAGCGCTTACTTAGCAAAACGCGGTCAATCGAGAGGAATACTTTTGAGCCGCAGGCTATAACATATACTAACCGGCCTGAGAATTCTAGCTGTTGATAGGGAGGAAATGCAAACTTAATTGTAGCTAATTTAAATAGATTGTGGCTTAATCTTGCCCAAGTAAATTATGTTGAGCTGTGCTTAGGCACAAATGGGCACAGCTCATTAGTTTCGGGAACCCGGGCAGGGACATCTGACTAGGATTGTCGTAGGCGCGAATAGGGGTCCAAACCGTTTTGATTTGGATGTACTTCTTCAGTTAGTCTTACCCAGGGTTAACTGAAGAATTCTCGTGTCCGTTTCAGGGATTTAGGGTAGCTGGGGAGCGAGATCAGTTTGACACTATCTCGGTGACCAACCGGCCGTTCACTGGAGAGTGGACCGTTGTTTGGGCTTAATTAATCGAATGGTTAATTAAAGAGTAGGGCCTCATGAAATCCATCGTGCATTTCTGAGTAGACGGTGGACATAACTTAAACTCTTTAGGGACATCCTCCTTCGTCTCATTATTATAAACCTAGCTTCGCATCACGTGATGCACCCTGTGTTTTCTCGACTTCGTAAGAAGGTGAAAGACTCTTGCAAGAGGAACACAGGTTTTTTTGACATGTATTTAGCTGGTCATGTAAAGTAGAGTTCACAGACTTGCTGTGTTTAGCCAGAGCGCACTCAAAAGTACAATCAGAGGATTTTTTCGCCTCTCACTTTTCGCAAAAAAATGCTGCAGCTAGTAAGTTGTTATTTGCAACCCTGTGATAACCATTTTGTTGCTGTAAATGTTTAATTCTCTTGTTCATAATTGTTACATTGTTGATGTTCTTATGTCTTATGTTATTTGATTGCCTATGTTGATTATCTTGGTTTATGTATTTATGTGCCTGCTGAAGTATTCTATTCATTTATTCTGTACAATTGCAGTAATACCATTGTGAGTGACCTTGGTCTCTCCAACATGAATCTCATGTATGTAAATTTCATTGAATTTTGTTGGTTCTGTATTCATTATTTCTGTGTCGGATTGTATAAACGTATAAACTGTCCGTATATTGTTGAAAACTTATAGAATATATTTGTAGATGAAATATCTGTTTTATTGGGTCCAATAGTACTGCAAGCGAGCTCACATTCCATTTAGAATCAAGGTTATTTCAAAATCACAACGACAAAAACAACACAACGTAGGGATCCGCCAAACTAAATTTACTTGTCAAACTCATTGTCACTTGTCAAAATAAATGTCACTTGTCAATGTAGGGCGCGAAAATTCAAATATATGTAAAAGAACCATTACAATTATCATAAAGTTTATCAGTGTAATAAAATTATAGTATGTACATACATTCAGACAATCAAAAAGAAATATTGCCTAATAATTAATAACATATTTTTGAGAGATGGGCAACTAATAAAACCATTCTGCACAACTTTTTGATAAATCAAAAGATAAGGTAGCACTCTTGATTGTTTTCTTTTTGATCATTCTGCATTCTAGTGTGTAACTGCGTTTCAATCGCCTCACTTTTTACCTAAATCGTTTATAATAGTTATTTACGTTATTAGTGCGGTAAGTTTCATTTTACAGCGCAAGGTTTTAATTTTGAAGACCGACGCTCTGCGGAGGGCTTTAATAAAACCGCGGGCAATTTAAAAAAATATTAAATTGTCGTTATTTTTGAAATCGATAGGTCTTATTAAGTGCTGTAAATTGTCCTGGTATAAACAAACTATAATTATGACAAAACAACACTTTTTTTGGAGGTCTCTAAAAGCGGATAATTTTCATGGTATTTTACAACACGCCAGTGAGTCAAAGTGACAGATGGAAACTCTGCATCTAAAAAAGTCTAGTTACCATAGAAGTTGATAAGACGTGAATATGCAGTTTATAATAGACGAGGCTAAAAATACTGTTAACGTAGCCGTTACACGTAGTCACATGCGCACGACTTGTAAAATCACACCATCGGTGCGGTAAAACATCAACAAAATTGAGGATAGCTTACAAATCTATTATGATTTTTGAGAATTATAGCAGTTTTCGTTGCAAATTGTATTCAATTTACTGCACATTTTATTTTTTAGAAACAAGAGTTTGTTTCTATTTTTTTATTTTCTTTTTCACTTTTATCTTTGTCTACTCTTATAAGACATCCTATAATAAGTTTAAAACTATAGACACTACTTGTTTACTCTAAGTTGTATAATGTTATGCTAGCTTACAATCACTCTCCTAAGCCACAAGTAAACAAAACATTATTTATTGGTTATGTTTATAAATTTGATAACAAAATGTTAAGTAACAATGTATTCTAAAACTTACAGTTTATGCCAGTCACATGTCTTAACTCTGTAAACAACAGAGAGTTAATATTGTAAAGTAACATATTATGTCTGTCTGCCTGTGATTTTAATGTTGGATGAGTTTTTTTTGAATGTTTATTAAATGTCGTTATTAAACATTAACGTTTAATGGTTAGTTTTGGGCCTACTGTGTACCGAAGGTAAATACACTATTGACATAAGGTAAATACACTATTTTATATAAACTTTGATTAAACTCTTTGTACATTTAATTTATAGTTATGTTGATACATTTATGTCGCTTACTCGATTGGATTTGAACTTCTCGAATCTTCGATTCTGTGAGAGTGTTTTAGACCAAAAAACTATTAAAATTTTAAAAATAATGGGCATGGTTTAGTTTGCGCCGTGCACTCGTTCTGTATACGAAAAAGATCTATTTGAGTTTTTATCAGTAATTTTTATCAACTTTATGTTAAAAACACTAAATTAACAGTATCCACTTAATAACAATAAATTATTGAACATGTTTTCTTAACTGGGATTACTGGGAAGGACTTTGTGCGATATTTAACAGAAAAATTGATGTCGTGGCATATTTGTGCAAAAAATTTCAAAAACAAAATTGCAATAATAGTCTTATAAATACATTAATTTTGGAAAAAATCAACAATGATCTTTTTCAGAGTTGTTAAAGAAAGCTAAAATCTGAAAGAACCACTGTTAAATAAAGTGAACTAAGCATTGGTTTCAAGAATTTCTATATATATTTGTTTCCATTTTTTTTCACTTACATAAAAAATATTGTATCTAAAAAATAAGTAATGCTTTTTTTTGCATTACTTTTTATTTTAAAAAAGCAAAAAGTTTGCCGCCCGAGCAGAGACTTGAACCCTGGACCCTTGGATTAAAAGTCCAATGCTCTACCGACTGAGCTACCCGGGCTGTATTAGCTGTTCAAAAAGTGTGTGATATCAAGAACAAAAAATTAAAAGTTATTAAAAATTGAAAAACAAATATTTTTTTCAAGCATTTTACATATTTAAACAAATACTAAAAATTTTTGGTAACTTTGTAAATGATGTACTATGCTGTTTTTCACCAATGTTTTTCGCAGATGTTAATAAAACTTCATTAATAATCTAATAAAACTTTGTGCAATTAACTTATCGAGTAAAGAAAGATAAGGGCGGGAAAGCAAAAGATGGGTGCTAGAGCGGGTAGAATACATAAAAGTATCATAATATGCGTATAAAAACCGTAAATCATGTCAAAATCGTGAAACTATTAACTTGTCTATAAACTTTTTAGGGCAAGAAAAATTTACAAGAATGGTTTGCGAAAGCATGTGGACATTTTGTCGTACCAAATAATCAAGGTTGTCAAAACTAAAAGCATTTTATAAAAAGATTTATAATTTACTTTGCAACCTTGACATACCATCAAATCACAGAAAACTTTACGTGTCACATCTTGTCCAGCTAATGTATAAATCCCCCCTCCTTTAAAAAAGATAAGGTTGTCAATTTGACTGTATTTTTTTTATGTGTGTTATCTTACAACTTTTTTCTTAAATAACCAAATTTGATGATTCTTTTTTTATTTGGAGGCTGGTATTTCTATTTGAATTCATTGAAATTTGATCAAGATCTGGCCAGTAGTTTATCAGTTATTCTTATTAATGCTTTTTTTGACATATGTTTTTGAGACTTCAATTGATTATAAAATTTTGTAAGAAATTAAAAAACATATTTTAAACTAATTAAATAATAGTTTATTTACTTAATTAATTTAAGCAATTTGATTAAATAAATAAATATATAAAATGATAACTAATCATATTGAAGTCGGTTTTTTTCAAATTTCTAATTTGTATTATTTATGTATTATGGTCTTGCATAGAATTAAAAAATATTTATTTGTGCATTACCACGCAGCAGTTAAAACCAATAAAAAAAGCAATAACACAATAACTTATGAGATGCAGCACAGAAATACCGTGAAGATAAAGTGGCGCTTTAGTCTAGTTGATCTAGGAACACTTTTTCCTTGTTCGAAAACAATAACATGACAAGCAAAGCAAATAAAAGGCACATATAGCAATTTTTTTTTTTTAATTTGGCGTCGAAGATTCCTATGAAAGTTTATCTTTAAATTGTGAATTGAAGTAACACTTATTAATTTGACTAGCTGATCCGGCGAACTTCGTACCGCCTAACAGTCAATGAATGTCGTGTTACTTTTTAGCTGAACTAATTTAGGCTTTGATGAACGTAAAACAATAATACAAAATAATATATTTATATAGATAGAAACAAAAAAATATTTTATTATGATGAATGATGATGAAAACATACATACAGAATGAGAATAAAAATAAAAAAGAATAAAAAATAATAATTAAGTACTTCAAACTCATGTCAGAAAAAAATGATTGAAAACTATGTTGTGCAGATTGGGGAAAAAAAAATAAAACTCGGATTAATTCATTAATAGGATTTTCATTCAAGCACTTTGTGGTAAACGACATTCTTTGTTGTTTGGTCAGGCGCAAGAACAAATAAAACGGATGGTTTGCCTACACGTGATTATGCCACGTACAATTGACCATGAGAAAAACATGCATTTTCTAGATTGAGGCCACAAATAGTCAAGCATTGGCCCTGTGATTTGTTGATCGTCATGGCGAAGGCAAGACGAATCGGGAATTGAATTCGTTTAAACTCAAAGGGCATATCCGTTGGGATCATCGAAATCCTTGGAATAAGAACATCCTCATTTTTGAATTTTCCTTTAAGTATCGACGCGTGCAATTTCTCGCAGATAATTGACTCGCGATATTCCGTTGCCTAATTGCATTACGGCTTCGCTGGGAAAGATTAGATCTTCTAGGACGCGGCATTGTTATTAAAATGTGCACTCGCATAAAACCACCAAATATAAAAACAGTGCCTGAACTTTCGAGACATAGACAATAGCTCAAAGAATGAATAGCTTATCAAGAAAAATCATAGACAACTTATAAAAAGACATTTACACTTTTGCTAACCTGTAGATTTTTTTTCCTTAATCTTATAACCTTTACCAACTGATTTTTTATTCTCTAAATTCCGTTCTTTTCCGATAATTTTATGTTTTTACTGTAGAATAAATCTTAGGTATTATTTTCGGGAATTAAAAACAAATATAACAGTACCTGAACTTTGTTTTACAAAAAATAAATTTCTGAACGCACACATGATGTCTTCAGAAAAAAATAAAGTTGTGGCTTAAAGGTCTCAGCAACCAGGCCATAAGCTCCAAAAAAAAATAGTTGTTACACTATTTGACAGGATTGGACAACAAATGTTTGACATGTAATAAACAAATCAGCATCTATTGAAATGATTAAGTATTCATTACACATATCGAGTTTTCATTGTTTTTAAGATGTATTCTGCTATTCGGGACGGAAACAAACCCAACAAATCAAAAACCATGGCAATCGGTCCAGCCGTTCTCGAGTTAAGTGTTGTAACAAACACGACTTTCTTTTATATATATAGATATGTAAACCGATTCTAACCTCACTTTTAATTTAATGAATCGATAGTTCAACACGTTAATGCGAGTAAATTGAAACCACTTGAAAGCATTTATACTTTATAGTATTATCACAAATAAAAAAATAACCTTCGATCAGGAAATATGGTTTATACAAATATACAAAATGTAGTCTATCAACCCGCAAGACATTTGCGGATTTTTTGAACAATTGAGGTACTGACATTTGCCAACATTTGAAGATTATTATTAATTTTATCAATGTTAGCAACAATTACTTGACGCAACTCATTGAGGTTATTTAAGCTTAGCTGGAATATCTAGTTCATTAAATAGGGTCACAAAAAGAAATCACATAGAGCAAAGTCGCAGAATTTTAAAAGGTACCTCATGGCTGTATTTCGGCTGATAATTCGACGATTATAAAACTTTTGTATTATATTCAAGGTCTCGTAAGTAGTATGTGGAGTAGCACCTTCTTGCTGAAGGTACCATTGTCATGCAGCTGTGCAAAAAATTACTGTAAAATCTTCTTTTGGTATCTTGCAGCAGTCAAAAAAAATAGCTCAATAATTCTAATTCGCCTTGATACAGCAAGCAGCTCATATTTCTATTTTTTTTCAGGGTGCAGTTAAACCTTTTCAATAAAATTAGATTTTTTTGAACTCCACGTTTACATGTTTTGTGAGTTGAAATAACCGTCTAAATGAAACCAGGACATTTTGTGGTAAGTGGTGGTTGAACAATAAATTATCTTCACAAAGCGACATTTGAATATAAACGCTTTATTGTATTTTCTTTGAGATGTTTGCCAACCAAAGTCTATTCATTTTCGAGCTAGAGCGCTTGTAAACCAATGTGGCATTTAAGCAATTTAAAACAGGAAAAGTAGGTATGCAGGTACACAAGAACCAACAGTTATCTATGTTTGTATTAAATAGGATAAAGTACAATAACTATTTATCATTCAAAATATTTTAATAATATTTAAATATTAAAAAAATATATTATGAATATTTTTAGAAAGTGAAATTAGGTTTAGTAATCTGCGACAAAAAGTAAAATAAAAAATCAAAACTGGATTTGCTTAGAATAGTCAATCTTTTTGAATCTTTGGACCAAGATCCATTGATAAAGATAAAACTTAAATTCTGCGGACTGATGTTTGACGGGTTTTAGTTTTTCTGAATATTTGCTTCTGACCAATTATCGCCCTTTTCAACTGTTGTGATCGTTTGGAATTTATCTCTTTTTTGTTTTGGTCAGGTCAATGTTACATCTCTTTCAAGCTTCTTGAACGTTTTATCAGTAAGATGCAATCGTTGTTAGTACAAAATTTCGGCTTCTAAATAAAAATGATCATTTATTGAAGCTAGTTTCTCGCAAAATTTGAATATTGATTTACGTTTTCAAATCGGCAGAGTTGTACTCCTACGAGCTCAGCAAATAAAATGTTGCAAAAAAAATGAAAAAAAAATAAAAGTTACAGATAAAAAAAGATTAAAATAAAGATTATTACGTAAAGAACATATTTAGTAGAAAAAAGATTTCAAGTTAATACGTCAACTACTATAGAAAATCGTTAAAAATTGTTCAACAATGAGACAGGTAAAATTGCCATAACCAGGTAAGGTACAAAAAAATATAAAAAGCTAACAATAACAATAACCAATTCGTAGTTAAATTTTATTAACTTTTTTATGCATTTTTGATTGTATTTTTAATGTTTTAGCAAAAATGTATTGCAAATTTGATAAATAATTTTATTAAAACTCAATTAATTTGAAATAAAAAAACTTATTATAACAGGGTATATGATAAAAAAGACTTAGAACGGTTTCTGGTTCGATTTTAATAGATTTAAAAAGCATTTGAATCATTGAGAATGTGCTTTAAGGTGAATTGAAATTTAACTTGGTTTTTAGCAAAAATTTTAGGTCAAACATCTGTCGTTTTGTTTTTTTAAATAAACACTAATATTTCAGGGTTTTTTTTTTGGTAGAGAATTAATAAATTCAATGAATGAGTTTTACTACGTTTTTAGTAATAAATATACTTTATTTTACATATTTACACTTAATTAATAAATTAACAATTAACATAACACTCATATTTACAATAATAACCTTTTGTAAAAATTTATTAACCATAATTTAAAATATGGAAATATAAATTATTTGAAGGTCTATCGATTGATTTTGCTAGAAAAAGAGAAAAACAGGTAGGTTAAATGATTTTCAATGTCTTAAAATTTATGTAACATACCACACAGACCTACATAACTTCTAGACTCCGATAATCCAAAGTTTGAGCAACTCGGATAACCTTTCTGATAAGGAAATTCTCCTAGGACATTTCCACTGAAATTTTTTAGTGATGAGCAAAACACCTCATCTCATTATTTCAAACTCACCTTGGTCCATAATTACAGACGTATTTTTTTGTGTAGTGTTTATGTTCATCAAGATAATACGCGAAGCCACAGCCAATCACACTGGTTTCAGCCCAAATCATCTAAAAGTGAAAAATGTTATTAAGAAATTGAATAGAGTGTTATTGTTTTTGACATTTTTTAAAAATATGCTTATATTTATTTATCACCACAAGTCAAAACCCCAGCACAAAAAATAATTTCAAAAATAACACAAAAGGTATTTCCTAAATAAATAAATAAATAAACATATAAACATATGTTTTCTCAATAAAGTTCTTCTGATGGAGGAAAGAAAATAATTTCCGAAAACTCGAGTTATAATAAAAGAGTACATTTAAACCACCATGACAACGATCTATTATATTCTTTAAGCACGATGATTAATAAAAGCTACGCATAGAATAAGCTTCTATACATTTACAATTTCTTTCTCATTTTTGAAGTGAAACATCTTTAGCCGCAAGTGAACCCAGCGCTATTTGTAACGACGCATTTTGTGGTTTACTCGGTTTGGCTTTGTGTCATCTCGCTTGCGACACCGAGCAAGATTTCAACCGAGCTTAGATAGCTCAGTCTTCAGTTATCAAACTTTTTGGTAAAAGTGATCCTGTTTCTCTCAGATTATTAACTAATGTTTTTAATGTTTGTTGCTTGGGGTGCGCTCTGTCTGGAAATCGTTCGGCATAACTCGAAAACAAAAGCCAAACTAAAATCATCCAATTAAAATGGTCACTGGTAAGCTTTTTAAATTGCTTTTAAACTAAGATAAAATTAGTGAAAGTTTTTCAAGTACGGTCTTCTGGTACTTGAAGCTCAAATTTGATAACAACCCAAAAATGCGTCATAAATAGTATCCCTGCTAAAGCTGACCGACTATCTGCAGTTGGGACAGAGTCATTTGGAAGTTAAGCACCATACATGTTACAGAAAAAGCACGTTGGTTTCTAACGGTTCAATTTACAAAAATTTTATATATTAGGAAAATATGTGTTCAGTCCTTAGAAACTCAAGCAAATACTTTTAATTGTTAATAAACTGTATTTTCCACAAATTAAGGTCCAAATTTGATTCTGTAACAAAATAAGCGTACTACGATTGTAGCGGCTCACGAGTTTTATTTGTAACCAAAATAGTATCTTGATATTTTAATATTTAGACACATTAACTCGCAATAACACAACCGAAGATACCATCTGTACATCGTTCTTTAAAAAACTTCTAACCAAAAATCTTACTACATATTTTGATCACATTCTAAAAGTTTAATCTAAAACGCCTTCACTTCTAAATCACTTCTTTACTGTTAGGATCAGTTTTAAGGTTTGGTGATCTAGATGCAATGGTAATACCGTCAGAGACAACATTGAAAATTACTATCAATAAAAAAAAGTGGTAGCAATTCAAAATACAATTCTAAATTTTAAATTATTGTATTTAATAGAACTAAATGATTCTAGAAATAAACCGTCATCATTTTTAGAAAAAACTTAGTAAAATTTTACTTTTTATTTATTGAGCCATATTAAGTTCTGTTCTTTTATGCATATTACTTGATTAAGAAAAAATTAATGTTTCACATTTTGTAACCAAATTTGAAAGTAAGTTTTGTAAAAGACATGTATATAAACTTTATAATTATTGCTAATAATTTCAGATGTTTAGTTTTAATGGTAAAATGTCTTTTTCTACGTACATATTTTTCGAATGTTATATTCTAGGTCAGTTTGCTGACAGACAAAAAAATGTTTATAACGTTCTGAAAAAGATTAATAATGATTTAATTTAACGCACATCGCCGCTTGAAATGAAGTCTGCTGATTACTGGACAGCAAATTGACAGAAAGTTTTTATAAAAATATCATTGGTTTATGAATCGTAAAATTGTATTTGTCATCATTTTTTGATAAGCCTATTTTGTTGTATGTTTTCTTTATAAACAATTTCTCTAAGTTAGATCGGTCATAGGTAAAAAAATAAACAATTAAAACCTCTTGTGAAGTTGTTCTTTGTAGAGTACACGAAAGAAAAACCTTTATCACCAAAAATGCAGCTAAAACGATCTAGTGAGTAGAATAAAAATAAATAATAAAACTTGCTATGTAAATTAAAAAAAAAATAGAAACATATTTTTTTTGCACTTGTAAACTTTTTTCAACGCACAAGAAACTTGTTTGCGCCGCAAACAATTTTTTTTATAATCGTTTTTGCTCGTTTTTCGACACGCTTGGGTATTTCTCAATCAAACGTGTTCTAATATTTTACACGTACCTGAGTATAATGCGTTGTAGGCCTACTTATAAATCCATCAAAATGGTAACTTAAGTTTTCATTAAACCATTTGGAGATTGCATCGGAATAAAAGTCTGGGCTCATATCAAAAAATGTATTTGGTGAAGCGGTCGTCCAACGTGTTGCTATATTTTGTCCAACCAAAAATTGCCCTAAAATATTTTAGTAAATTTGAAAAAAACGCCGTAAGAAATGTCTTACCAGTGTGACGTCCTGGGTCATGAATGTAAGGATAGCATGATATTGCCCATTCCTGCGCTCTATTGGCCAGTTCATCGCTCCATCTCTTTAGTGAAAAAAATAATTTAAGAAAACGAATACTAGTTATGTCGGATGATAATAATTGGAACTTTTTTGCATTAGCAAGATATAAAAACTTAATCTTATATATATTTTAACAAAAATTTACTAAATCATTTTTAATTGATACTCGATAATATTAAGCCTATCGATCGATGCCAATGATAACAGAACATTTTTTTAGACTACAAGAGAGATTACTAGTCGGACAACCATTTTAGCGTTTTTTGCATGAAACCCATATTTAATCATGAAGTAATCCACTTTTCAATTTCTGCTTTGAGATTGCAGCAAAAATATTACAAAGTGATGAAATTTAGATAAATTTATTCAAAACCAATTTTGTTTGAATAAAATTGTTTGGCTAGAATTGACTTACGTTCACTGAATTGGTTATGACTCAAGTAAAATGTTAGTTGTAGTGACATCTATGATCTATGCTTCTTACCAGGCTAAATACCAAAGCTTTATGTCTTGATGTCAAAAGTGACTAAGCATCTCTCGTCACTAAACGACGATGCCATTTTATAACTTTCTTGTCCGACCGTCAATCTTATTTGATAATACTTCTCTGATAATAGTTTTTGTTAAATAAGCAGAAAACTGTTAGACGTGGACTTCATTAAAATCTAACAAAATTTTAAGCTTTAAAGTAAAAAAATTAAGTAAACGTTAATCTTTGATCTGGTCGATTATTTATAATACATATTTGTAAATATCAGCAACCTGCAACCGTGCAAGCCTTGTGTTTTTGAATAACAGTGTGTTTTTACTATTTCATTAAACAAACAGTTTATCTTGTAAAAATTTAGTTATTTTAAACAATACGGCTTTAAATGTTGATGAAATAAATTTAGTTATTTTAAACAATACGGCTTTAAATGTTCATGAAATAATTTAAACTGTAGCAAATTATTTAGAATTGATAAAAGTTTTGTATATATTGAACTTACCAACTCCATCATATTTGCAGCTGGAGGTTGTCCGTGCGTTTGGCCTAAAGCAACAGCTTGTCTAATTTTATTATGAGCATCTATAATCATTTTTTTATCATTTGACGACAATCCCACTTCTGAAATGTTAGCATTTATTAGTTTTGCCAATTTATAAGAATTTAAAGCAATTTTAATTAACAATTAGCTTAATTAATGAGCACGACTTGGCAAATTATTAATATTTAGTATATAAATAATCTACTACAAAAGTTGGAATTCAAGTTAAATTGCATTACTTTTCTAAAATGTATAATATTTACAACGCAACTTACATAAATACTTACGCATCATTGATCTAGTAGAACATGAGTAAGTGTTGTTAACTGTTGTAAGAAGAATAATAGCCAGCAGCAAGTTTTTTAAGAAACTTGTTTCAACCATAGTGCTACAAAAAATAAAATAAAATTTAATATATTGTTAAACAGCGGTTTGTTCTTTTTACAGAATACATTTTTGAAAATAGCTGAACAAGTTTTAACCTGTTGAAGCTACTAATGAGAGCTGATATGCTCAAAAAGCTTTAATCTACAAATTTGTTATGGCTTATACATTTAGATAGTATCGCTTTGTAATAATATATTAATAAGTCATAACGTTAGCATTAATTACATTAACATTAAACATCATTTGCGCCGTAATGCCTCTGCCTGCATAATAAATATTTCATTATAGCACCAACTCAAACGCCTGTTAAACATTTAATGTGTAAATTACATTGAACTTCATAATGAGGCCTACGTCTTACCCTAGAACATCAAAATTAATTTCAAGATTTGCTATTAATTAATCCATTTGATTACAAACTGCTATCACAGACACAGCGAATTAAATGCAGTGTTATTTGCTTTGTCAAGCATAGAAATAAGTGTTTTTTTAACTTTGATAACCAAACATAGCGTTTGGTTCTCAGTCAAAATAAAGTTCAAAACTAAGTCGACAGGCTGACCATCTGTCGCAATTGTGCAGTGACTCTTGCTTTGATAGAGGTTAGAATGTCTGTATACAGTTCTGCGAGTGATATCATATATGACTCTATGATATCATAGAGTCAACTTTCAATACGGACTAACTTGAGACTGTACAAGACAAGACTCCCAACAAACAACTTTGAGGTTGTACCAAGTCAAGAGCCACTCTTTGATTGACTAAACCACCAAGTGGGAACACTAGACAACGGATCAAACGATAAATTGTTGGTGATTGCGTTAAAAGTAAGGGTTGATTAGTAGCTTCATTTTGGTGTGAATGTAGATGGTTTGCTTGTAAGAGTAAGCATCTTTTAACCTAGCTTTGTCAGGCCCAAATAATTGCATTTTTGGGTTTTATTTAGTAGAAGATTTGATTTGAGGTGTAAACCATCACATTGCAGCATGTTTTTTCACATAATGATTACAATTAATTTATTGTTAAATTATTTCTTTTCAATTATTGAATTTTTTATAACTTGTACTTTTCTACAATTTACATTATCTTGTAAAATTTTAATTATTTTGGTTAGTTCTACATGGTTCTACATATATTATTTAAAATTTATTGTCTACATTGTTTCTATGAGTTTTTTTTAGCTGCATTTTGGTCTTTACCCTCAGTTAGTGCAGATAGTGCCAGATAGTTTAGTTTGGGTAATTATTCTCCTGAGGTAGGTGGCGCTTTAAGATATTTTCATCCAAAGCCCGTTGATTTTATAAAGTACGCTGTGACAGTTAATGTTTATCACCATTTTGACATTGGCTTTGAGATAATATTATATTTTCTTATTTTCAAATAAAACACAAATGTCAATAATAATATTATTGACAATAATATTATTATTGTCAATAATAATATATGATAAACATTAACTGTCACAGCGTCTCCTACCGGCAAATGAATCGTTACCGAAGCAAATTTGAACTCGGTGTCGGTACTTTATAAAATCAACGGGCTTTGTTTTCATCATTTGAAGGAACGTAGGTTTTTTTGCTGAGGTTCTAGCCGGTAAAAATTTGAATAGCATTGCAGCCTAAACAGATCTTTAAAATTTGAGCAGTTGTCTTGCATATTTACCATTTCATTCTGTTGTTGCTTAGAATGTTAGAATATTTATTTTTCGAATATGAGTTTTTCACCAGGCCTTTTATAGATAAGTTTTTAAAGATTGGTATACATAACTGCCAGAAAAATAATTACGTTAAGTGTAATTTTTTTGTCAATCATTGAATTTTTTTTTATTGTTATTTGTGGGCTTTTTGGATTTATCTGTTAATAAATTTTTACTCGTTATGTCTGTTAGTTTCACACTGTTTTTCTCTATTATACCTACCTAATAATTTTTTCTTAAAATTTAAATGTCAAACAAGTCTAACAAAAGTTTTAAATAATGGCTTGCTGCTGCTAATGACCGTGCTTATGATAATGACAATTTAATGTAACGCATTTAGCCATTTGCGCTTGCGCCACGTTGAAGACCTCCCTTCTCTTGCCTGACTTTGTGGCTTACCGGGGGATATCGGTAAGCTTTTCGAGTCAGGTCAGACCAAATCCGAAATCATCCATGTCAAGTGCAACACACTGACTTTCATTTATATGTGTATATAATATGTTATTAAATTAAGTTCACCAGCACATAATAAACCATTCAGCATCTTCTCGAACCTCAACAGACCGTTACCAACAAATTTTTCTATCCAAAAACAAAATTAACTGGGTTTTATGAAACTCATTCCTGGTAAAGATTCTTTAAAAAACCAGTGTTAGGAAAACTTATATAGATTAGCAATTTCAAAGTGAAGAGCATTGTTGTAAAAATACACGTTCATTAATTTTTTTGCGTGCTGAAGACTGCTTATATTAGTAATTTCACGCACGCTATCAAGACACTGCACAAAAGCCCTCGTTAAGCTAATTTAGAACGTTTTTATAATTATTCTCTTAATGACGACTTAAATGGATGCCAGAAATGAGTTGGATGGATAAGTTGGTTAATTTTATTATTGACTAGGTTCTAATATTATCAATTTAAACCTACAATAGAAACTAAGTCAAGACTTTTACAAGATTTTACAAAGTAACTTACGCTCTCTCAACAAACAACTTTGGGTCTGTACCAAGTAAGGAGAACACTACGATCAACTAAACCACCAAGTAGGAGCACTGGACAACCAACGGGTCAAACAATAAAATGCTAGTGATTGCGTTGAAGGTGAGGATTGACTAGTTGCTTTTTTTATGTGAATATAGATAGTTTTTTCGCAAGGGTAAGCATTTCATAACCCAACTCACTAGCTTTGTCAAGCCCAAATAATAATATTTTTGAGTTTTATTTAGTACAAGTTTCTTTGAATTTTTTATAGCATTATTTGGGTTTTGACTCTCAGTCACTGTATATTGTTTTCTTTCGGTAATTATCCTGCTAGGTTGGGTAGCGTTTTGAGCTATCTTGCCTATTTAATAAAACCTACGCTTTTTTGCTGATAATCTAGCATGTTAAAATTAAACAACGTAAAAATTAAAAACAACGTAATTGCAGCTTAAGCAAATTTGGAAAATTTAATATTAAGTAAAAATTTAAGCAGTAATCAACTATACATATCTATATAATTGGTGTGAACTCCTCCATCAGATACACAAATGGATCAAAAACGAAAAAAGAGACAGGCATAAGAATCTATGTTCCAAAATATCGGGCAACAATAGCACTAGCTAGCACACCCTGAATTAAGCAAGCTGAGATACTTGCTACAGATCTAACTGCTCAAGAATGTCTGCGAAAGCATAATAAAAACAAGAAGATCTATATTCTGCCAAGCGGCCATAAAAGCTGTCAGTGCAAATAACACTGAATCTTAAATGGTCTGAGAATGCAGACAGTCCCGCAAGAACTTGGCAGTGAGCAACAAAAATGTCCTTATTCCTTATCCCTCTGAAGGAATAGAAGAAATAGAAATTGCCGACGAACTAGCGAGAACAAGTTCCAAAGCTCCCTCAAATAACCTCATTTTGTTTTGTAGATTAACAAATTTGCGCAAACTGCCGGAAATGTGGGAATCGGCAGCCAAAATGTGCCACTGGGAGAATACTCTCGAACAAAGGCAGGCAAAAAAATTCATTGAATGTTTGCCAAGGAACGCAAAAAAGCTTCTTTTTCTATTGAAAAACAAAATAAGAACGATTGCAGGCTTGTTTACTGAACACTGCTTAGTGAGGTATCACCTTAAAAGGCTGGGTCTGACGAACAGTGAAAACTGCCGACAATGTGAATCAGGCAGTAAAACCGCTGAGCACATACTCTATAATTGTGATGCTTTAGCGTTCTAAAGGTTGACCTACAGCGTCTGCCGAAGTCAAAAAGTAGACACTTAGGAACATACTTGGCCTCCCAAAAATCCTAGAATTTCTAAGGAAGCAATATGCGTAGGGTTAAGAAACAGTCAATCAAATTGGTTGCAGTTCTGCAAGTAAATTGCCAAGTGACCTCTTCTCAATCAATCAATCAAGGCATATTCTGTTGTGTAATCTTTGAATTTCTTGAATTGTTTTTTGTGAGCTATTTCGGATTTATCAAGTAATAAGTTTGTTGTCGTTATTTCGGTTAGTTTTCGAATTTTTGATGGGGTACATAAACTTTGCTCTTCCCTATGAACTTTTTGTTAAAAATTAAACAGATTATGTTAACCAAAGATTGAAATTAAATTTTAGATCAAACTGCTGCTACCAACCGTTGGCTACAAAATTTTTCAGAACTTGAAAGATTTATTCTTTTTAGGTGTATAAAATAAAAAAAAGACGCAAACTTAAAAAAATAGCTTAAAGAACACGTTTTATAAAGAGTATTGGCGCACGTGTTTTGCTTGCGGCTCGTTTTATACCCTGAAACTTGCGCCAAATCAATCTTTACAAAACTAGTTCATTAATATACTATTATGATACTAGAGTGTAAAGTAAGGCTTTTATAGCTAAATTATGAAGATTAAAGCACAAGCCAAAGATGAGTGTTTTGATCGCAAGTAGTGTATAAAAGCATTTAACACACGTATAATATACAATATTTTTCCAACAATATATTTGGAAAAAAAAACATAAATTTGGTCAATTTTTCTAAATTTACAGTGAATGTTAAATTTGTACAGCTATTTATTATAATCACTCTAAAATAAATAAAAGTATATTAAAGAACAAGTTTTATAAGCATTGATTTGGCGCACAAGTTCCAGGGTGTGTGTTGCACTGGCAACACGTGCGCCAATATCTTAATAATTTTTTTTCCCTCTCAAAGCTTCTAATAGGAATAAAACAGCGCTGTCCTCAGGATTTGCTGCATACATTACACTTTGATGACATGCTCAGAGATATAACCTTTCATGCATTAGAGAAAAAATCAAATATATTTATCCCAATCAAACCTTCAATTGAATTGTAAAATTGACAGCATCCGGTAAAAAGTGTAGACTCTAGAGGACTGTCTTAAAATAGAAATAAAATTAATGAGTAGTACCACCTGATCAAAATAGATTTGGGTATTCGGTACAAATATGCCCTTAATACGTGTACTTCGTACAAATCACATTATCATCTGCGGAGATCTAAACATTGACAGTTTAAGCAATAATATGAAATATACTTTACTCTATGACTTACTAGAATCCTACAAAATAACAAATAAAGTTTCAACACCTACAAGAATATGAAGCTACGCAAATGGTTTTATTTCCGAAACTGCAATAGATTATATGATAACCAACATTGCAAATGAACACTGCGAGTGTAGCGTCCTGGATGTTGGATTATCTGATCATTATGGGCAAAAATTAGTGTGCTCCGTAAGCAATAACGAAACAAGTATTGAAAACAGCGGAAAGATCCAAGTCAGAAATATCAGCAATAAGAGTCTAGAAGTAGTCAGGCAGCAGCGTAAAGCTGTGACTTGGGATGAAATTCTAAGCTGTGCAACCGTAGATGCTGCGTTTAGTAATTTTTTAGATCATTTCATTTGGCTTTTTAATGAATCGTGTCCTGTGAAATTCAAAAATGCAAAAAATCAAATATCGAAACGCAGCAAAGCATGGATAACACCGGAAGTGACCACAATGAGTGTGGAAGTAAAGAGTCTTCATCAAATTGTGCATCTCAGTGATAGTGTTATCTTAAAAAATATTTTACAAAATTAAAAAAAGAACTTCAAAACCTTGTTAAACACAGCGAAGAAACAATTTTATATGAACTTGATAAATAAATCTACAAATCCAACAAAAACAATATGGAATTTAGTTAAAGATGAATTTAGTGGCCAAGTGCAAGGAAAGGTAATGCTAAGTGTAGATAGTAAAATTTTACAAAAATTCATCTGTCATTGCAAACAAGTTTGGCAACCATTTTGCGAATGCAGCAGTAAATCTGATGGGAGTTCATTTCGGTTCATGCAAACCAACAGCACCATGCACAACCTCCCCAATGGTAAAAAACAGCATGTATTTTGTTCCGATAGAAGCAGAGGAACTACATCACAAAATACAACTATTTGAAAACAAGAAATCTGTGGGTGTTGACGGGGTTCCACTAAAGGTTGTGAAATATGTATTGAATGAATTGGTAAAACCACTGTTGCATTTGTATAATAGTTCTATTGAATCGGCTATATTTCCTACTGGATTAAAAACCGCATTAGTAATTCCTATACATAAGAAGGGTGACGCCACAGTCACCTACCTACAGTCTATGAACTTGTTAGCCAATGATTTTGTTGAATATATAAACAAAAAACTTGATAAAAGACAGTATGTTGCTGCTTTATTTTTTGACTTATCATCTGCGTTTGATACAGTGGATCACCAATTTGTAGAAAGCAAATTGTACTCTCTTGGAATTAGAGGCAGCATATTACTATGAATAAATTCTTTCTTAAATAATAGAAAAAATATAATAAAAATAGAAAACAAAAGATCAAATAACTATAGTCTAAATTTAGGTGTTCCGCAAGAATCTATTATCGGACCATTGCTTTTTCTACTATTTATAAACGATCTTGCAAGGTTTATATCATCTGGTTTATTAATAAACTTTGCAGATGATACATCAATTGCTCTTGCAGCAAACTCTAGAGAAGAACTAGATAGTAAAATAAAACAAATAACATCTGAAGTAGAATTGTGGTGTTTCAAAAATAGATTAGTGCTTAATGCATCAAAAACTGATTGTATATATTTTAATCAAAGCGATGACGTAACAAATGTAAAGTTTCTTGGTATATTACTTGATAGTAGATTAAGTTGGCATCCACATGTTGACTTTGTGTGTAGCAAACTAAATAAAGCATATTTTGCTATTTTTAAATTAAAACCTAAATTAGATATCACCGCTTTAAAACAAGTCTGCACATAGCCATCTAAACTATAACATAATTTTATGGGGTCAGTCTACACGTCAGTGCGTACGTTGCTAAGCACCCAAACAAGTTTGATAAAAATAACAAATTTCATGGTTACCCTACTAGAAATTGTCTTGGGCTGCGCACTACACTTCACTCTTTGATAAAATATGAAAAATCTCCTAGCTATGATTGCTTAAAAATGTATAATAAACTACCAGATGAGTTGAAAAACATCACTACACTTCACTCTTTGATAAAGTATAAAAAATCTCCTAGCTATGATTGCTTAAAAATGTATAATAAACTACCAGATGAGTTGAAAAACATCACACAAGTACATGTATTTAAACGGACTTTAAGATTATTTTTAATTGATAAATGTTGTTATAATATGTCAGAAATTCAGAATATTTTAATCTGTAATTACATTTTGTTCTGTTCTTTGTCTTTTTTTTGTTTATCTAGCTTAAGAATTGACTTTGTGTATACGCTTTAATGTGTCTAAAGCACAAATAAATAATTGATTGATTGAATGCTCACGATACACATCATAATGCATAAAAGGTTAAAACCAACTCACTATATAGTTATATAGTAAAGATCAAGCTCATAGAAGTATACTGGTTTTTTCAATACCCTAACCTAATGAGTTTCCAACCTAATGAGTTTCCAATAAGAACGAAACAGCGCTGTCCTTAGGATTTGCAGGATACATTCATAAGATGCTCAAAGATATAACATTTCGTGCATTAGACAAAAAATCAATAAGCTTATTAAAGACCCGAATTCAAAAAATATGTGCTAATTTATTGTTGAGTTCACGATAAATTAGTTGTTTTACAAGTTTGTTGACTTACAAAATTTGTTTTGTTTTGTTTTATGTTACTTGGCAACTCTGACCTCAGAAATCGTTTTAATGTTATTTCCATTTAGTTTATATTAATCTTTTACACACGATTTTGTTCATTTACGCACTATTTATTTAATATAGCTCATCACACAACATTGAATTCTTAATTAGTTTATTTGAAAATAATTTTAGTAAAAACTATTTGGGGTTTTAGCAAACCCAAAACAATTAAAAAAAAAATGTGTGAACGTTTTGCCAATGCCATGAAAGGAGTAGAAAGAAGTCATTTTAAAGTAGAAATTTTTTAAATAACAAAAACTCGGAAACGAAAAAGTTTTTTTACGAAGGTGATGATTCGCAAAGTTTTTGATATAGAAAAATATAATCAGATTAAATTGGCCAAGAGTCGAAAGAGAGAAATAGAGATAAAGAACAAAAAATTATTAAAAAATGAAAGAAAAAATTTAAAACAAAATTGATTTTGTAAATTTGGCCGTATTTCGTGTTAATGCATTCAGTTTATATAGGTGGGCGAATGTTACAGTAGACAAAAATAAACCTTATGAATTGAATGCAGGCAGTAATGAAAACTTGGAATTACATTGGGAAACATGGAACTATTTGAAATCTAGACTTTATGGGTCTTAAAGTCAATATTCCAGACACGAATCCCTCTCTTAACCATGTTACGTTGTGAAAATTGAATCCAGTAACGATAGCATCAGAGAAGAGCTCCTGAGCAGCTCATTCCAGGAAACTGCTAGGATGCTGAGATGCAGAGACGCCCTACCGACTGCGGACGAATATTGCAAACTAAACAAGGGAAGAGCGAGAATGACATAAATTATTTACAGAGTGTGCATCACACATAAACGAGAAAAAAGCATAGACTAAACACGAAAGCTTTAGCTGCAATAAAATTTTAATTAGATTTTCTATTTTATGACTTTAAATTATCGACTATAATACTGCTATAAAGCCAAGCAACGGCGGGGCGAGTTTTGCAATATAAAGCACTACCTATATTTTTCTTTAAATTTTATAAAAGCTTTGTCATTTTATTACTTACTTTAGTCCAATGAAATAAACTCATGTTTGCACTTCAAATGCTTAGATTCCACTTAAAATTTTATGGTAAAACAACATCAGAGCGGATTAGATAATAAACAGGTAAAACGTTGGTCTCATAAAAAAATAATTTATCTTCTCTAAAACTTAACATTTTCATGAATAAAACAATAAATAAAAAAAATTATAAAAGTATTGAGTACATGCTAAAACAAGAAAATGTTATTTTGACAATCATTTATCTCAACATCTTAAATTTACCTAGTAATCCAATAACCTAATTGAAAGATCTTGAGTCTCTCTTAAATGTTTCTGTTTAACCATAGTAAAACGAAATTGTTATTGGAAAGAATAAACTGTTCCTTTTTTGTTATCAACGTAAAAAAATAGTTGCAAAAGATTAACAAAACTTTTATTGTGCTGGTAGTCAATTAACGCCGAACAAAAATTTAAAAAATCTTTTAATTAAAATTTGTGAAACGCTTTTTCTATATAATATTATCATAATTAATTGGAATACCGCATGACGTCAGAAACGAGCATTTAAAGCAGCCCATCAGAATGTTTTTTAAAATTCTAATTAGCAGCCCCAAAAGAATAATTTTTTTTTTGCATTAAAGATGGTTTATAAAAGATAAGTTAGTTTAGAAACCCAAACCGGAAGCGACAGAAGTATAGAGTAGAGTTGCCACTACTTTCACTAACAAACAGAAAAGGACCAAAAGGCCGTTGGGGGTATGCACTTCAAGTTGTACTTAAGCTAAAAATTTTTAGTGCGATTACAACTTTGCCTTTTTAAATACTTTACAACAGACCAACCCATAATTTCCATAAAACTGGTGGCCATGTTTTATAAAGCAGATGAAAATTTTAGTCTGGTTTCTATGCAGATGATTAGATGAAAATTACTAATGTTTCTATACCCACCGACATATTTTTTATACTATCCAATAAATTAATAAATATGTGCTCAAATATTAATTGTAACATAATAGTTTAAGCCTTTAGTAACATGCAGGCGAAGAAAGTAGAAGCACCTTGAATGCGTTCCTGGAACCATCTTCAAGATTCTGCAAAGGCAAGAAACCCTGCGGTGCACCCCCATAAAGCTTAGGGAAAGTTGAGTAGCAATAAAACCATATTCGCACAAAATGTTTTGCCAGACTATACTCGAGGTCTACGAGTCTTTCGAAATTTTGCAATAAACAGAAAAAGAAGCTGTAACAGGCAAAAACAAGGAGAACGAAGACCACTACTAACTTGTTTACTAACAATCCTTTTTCTTTGCTACATCTTTTGCTTCCAACAGCAATAGAGTCGTCTAGGTGAACTTATAACACGCGATGGAAAATTCTTCTATAATTGCAAAGCTATTCTTAAAGCAACAACTGTAAAACAACAACTGGGATTAGTGTCAAGAGCCTAGGATCAACAAAGTAGTTTTAAAGTCTGTCATGTCAAAACTTAAAAGTAATATATGATCACAGACAGGAAGCACTCCGTGCGACGTGCGATACAAGTAAACTTGTATTTCAAAATGTATCACTCGGTAGTTGATACCAATCATAATAATTCATTTCAATGATCACAGTTTTGACCAAGACTTTGTAATCGCTTTTGCATACTTTGCTGAAGATAAGTTTAAGACACTACCAGCGGAGGTGCAGGATTTGGTAAGATACCGCACCGCAGCAAAACACGTCTGTCTTTATTATAAAAATGTAATATGAGAAAGCACCAACACCAACAAAAGGGGTGAGTACTTACTCGATTTTATAGTTTCAACCAACCTTGAGATTCTAAATGTTAGGAACACACTAACATTAGTTACCAAATTTATGAAGAATGTACCGGGTGTATAATATTAACAGAATTCAAGGGAGAATTAGATCGGTTCGTACTAAAATTAGGTAAAATAACTACTCAGCCTGCCTTTTTCTTAAAGAAACAAATTAATCGAATATTTTCGTTCTCCATTTTATTGTTTTATTCCATTTCAAAAATAACATGGATCCGTTATTAATCAATGTTATTTTATTATGGCACTTATTAGTGTCGGTAAGAAAAGTAAGTGTAAGCTAACCGGTATTGCACATGTCTATTCACAACTGTGCACCAATACTGTTATTGATAATTGAGCACAGTGCTGTGCATAAATGCCAGGCCGATGCATTTGCGCCTTCTTTTAAATGCGAAATAGATTTTTAATTATTAAAAAAAACACAAGAAATTGTCAAACTGGATAAAAATATGTATTTCTTATTTTACAGCGCTCAACAACAATAACGCAAACAAATTAAACTAATATATTCGAATTTACAAAAATCTCTAGACCATTGCGTAAGCGACTTTATGTTTACAGAAAATGGTATTGGCTTTTGTACTAACCGATAGTACTACATTTACTATCACTTAGCATAAATTCTATCAACAAGAATGCTATTGTCATGATAAATAGTAAAATATTGCATGCACTTCATAATGAAAAAATAATATATGAAAAAAACAATTATTTTGAATCTACAAATAACGCAAGTTTGTTAAAAAATAATACATGTTTATTGATTTGTTCACTTTGCTACTGGCATTTTATTATTATATAACTATTTCACATCGTTACTGGAATTTTATTATTATTTAAATACAACTATGTATATTAAGCCATAAACATGTTTTTGAAGTAAAAATTTTTTTAGACACGTTAGGCTCTTTTGGAATGAGTAAGCACCGCAAAGTGCGTGACTATTCATTTATTCTACAGTAATCAAATTTTTAAGCAATTTTACTATATAAGTGACAACACATTAACATAATTAAAAATTTATTACTTTGTAATTAAAACCTTTTATATAATAGCGCGGTTATCAACTGACTTCAAAAAAAAGGAGGTTTTCAATTCGACTGTATTTTTTTTATGTGTATTACCTCATAACTTTTTTCTATGTGAACATATTTTCACAATTATTTTTTTATTTGGAAGCTGGTTCTTCCCATTTAGTTTCATTTAAACTTGATAAAGCTATAATCGGGATTCGGGAGTTTTTAAATTTTTCTTATTCATGCTTTTTTTGACATATATTTTTGACACTTACAATTAATTGATTATAAAAAAATTGCTTTTAATATAATTAAATATTAGTTTATAAGCAATTTAAGTTAGTTAAATAAATAAAATAATAATTAAGTAATCATATTGAAGTCGGTTTTTTCTAAACTTTTAATTTGCCTAATTATTAAAAGTACTTTTAATGGTTTTTAAATCAATAATATTTTGTTTTAGCTAAATTTCAAATTTAAATAAAAGTTTTTTATTTGAAAAAAAGTAAATATTTAATCTCAAAAAATTTCTAAAAGTTTTTATTGGAGTACTGTACAATGTTCCAGTTTTAAAGACAAAATGTTTAATTTTGTAAATTTATTAACAAAACGCTGCAAAATATTTTGAAAAAAAATGAGGTTAAAGAGATTTTTTACGGAAGTACTATATAGTATATTGTGTAACACTAAAAAATAATAACCCATAAACACAATTAATTTATTTGAGGCATTTTTAAAATACAGCTTCTATAAGTTTAAATAGTTTTTCAATAAACCTCCTCTAAGTTTGTTGCCATTTCTTACATATTTCAATATTAAATCAAAGATAGCCTCGTGAGAGAAGAATGAAATACTTATGAGACTGGCTGTATAATATACTGAGAGTATAGAAAAATTCCTGAATTACTCTATTTTTGTAGAATTATATAGTAATTCAGCCACTTTTTACACGCTTTTTGTAATTTTTTAGAAATATGTAATTAATTTTTTAACTAAGTATTTTATTGTATCTATTTGTTATCATTTATATTTTCTTTTCCTATTTTCTAGTTTATCAAAAATGCTTTAAAGTAAGTACTACTTGAAGTCGCTTGGTGGCCAGGTGGCTGTAGATAGTGCTTTCAGAGCCTAGTCGACTAAGTAGCGTTGGTTCGAATCCCACCTAGGTAGAAGTCTTTTTCTAAAAAAAAAACTTGCTTTTGTTTGGTCATGAGTGTTTGTAAATGTAGGGAGCACAAAAGATCAAAAAGGTCGCAGTGCAATATTCCTGTTAATATTAAGTACTACTTGTTTAATTATTTTATGAAAAATATATTTAATTAATAAATTTTATGACAAATTATTGACTGTAAAAGTAATTATTGTTCTACTTGTTCAGTTTCCTATTTTTAAAAATATGTTTAGATACTTATTAACGAATAATTGAATAATTTTTTGTTAATAAAACTATTGACAAAATTATTAAATATTTTACGTTTTAAGACAGTAGTTTGCAAAAAAGACAAATTTGGTATTTGACTTCTCAAAATAAAATGAGTTTAGTATAGGTACACGATTAATAAATTTCAGGAGAAACCAGTAATTTCCAAATTCAGGAAAAACAAGTATATTTCCAAAGCTCATTAGAAGTCAAGAAGCCAAAATACCAACTTGTCTTTTCTGAGCTTAATTTTTTAGACTTACAAGAAACAAATGCGAAAACAGGCTCTAATCACAAACTCATAATCACAAAACACTCACAAAATAGAGAGAAAACTTTAAACAACAGCAATATTTTACACAAGTCTCATAAATCTCAGTTATCTGCCGGCACTCAGTCTGGGTAACTCCAGATATTAACTAGTTTCTGAATTTATATATCGATGAATAAACATTGCAAGGCCATTCTGCAGAATACAAATAATATTTTGCAGTACCTAAATGACAAAAAAGCACTCTAAATGTAATTTGTTTATTTCAAAGTTCATAATTGATGTTATGCGTAAATTTTAGTAAATATAACGTCAAAACACTTTGTATTTTTTTGCTATATTTTGCAAATTCTTAAAATCGTCTCTGTTTAAAGTAATCGGAAGCGCCAGTTGAAGGTAATATTATTTAGTGCTGAATGGAAAATATAGGTATTTGTGCAGTTTCAAGGAATTTATTTATTTTAATCATTTGGATCTAATTTATTGAGAGGGCAATGACGATCGAAAAAATAATAACACATAATGATATGTAGTAAAGTCAAGGCAAACAAAGATTTGTGATTCAGACATGTTTTGTGCTTATTAGCACCTGTCAGTTAGACTTCACAATTAAGATTCCAATCAGCGATGCATCAACAACTATTAAATAAACTAATCTTGTTTGCAAAAAATTAATCTGGTTATATTTAAGCAAATGCGTAAAATGACATTTATAGGGACATCAATCGGAGACTTCTTATTGTATCGAGGTTGGTAACCGAAGCCGTTAGTGTTAATTGTTAAAAGACACTAATGACAAACGCCGAAACATTGTCAGACAATAAGAGAGATCGATTATACGGGTATTGGCAACAGCCATTAAATTTTTGCTCATTGTTTCAGTATCTTGGAGCAAGTTTTCCCAGTTTACCCATCCAAATAAAATATCCGATAGCACAGGAAACTTTTTCCTGAAAACATTTAGAAAGATGTTGTGAAGCTTCAGTTTCTCTTCTTAAATTATTAACATCTTTGGTGCTGTGATCAATCGGTGCAATCTTAATACTGGGAGTCGGGCTTAACCTGGTTTCAATTCTCTCAAAATATGCACGGACTTGCTGGCTGCAAATAAATAAATTATATTCGATACTTTATCAAATATTTAGATCTCAAATGTACACGAAGAGTTTTTTAAGCTTTGTCTACATTTGAAAAGCAACGTTTTTTACAGATTGTATCAAAAATTGTTTTTTTTTTTATATAAAAACCAACTGATTTGTTTGGTTGACCTCACTCTCTATTATTAACAGATGTCATCAATAGCTTCACAATCTTTTAAATCAATTTTGTTTGTTTTAGAAGTCAATTAATATTAGCCTTTTAAAATGTGTAGGTCATTCTAAGCAAGGTTATTTAAAATAATTAAAAATAGATAATGAGCTTCTAACTTATATTTCATTTAAATTATAACAACAATCATTATTTATAACAAATCACGGATGTAGCTTAAAAAACACTAAATAAAAAATTAGTTATTGTTTCCAAACTTTGTTTTTTTGACAAAAAAGCTCTTGTTTGCTTGCTACGGCTGTTTGGTACTATCTGGGCGGCAATTTGTTGTTTTTTATTTGTTATATGAATCTAGCATAGTACACTTTCATATAAGCTGTTAAGTTTGATTTCAATTATAACAATAACTAGTTGTATAAAAAATTCAATAAAACACTACAAAATAATTTGAGAATAGTTATTTACCTAACTAGTTCGGAAAGTAAAATTTTCCACAGGAGCACGAGTGAAAGAAGTGCTGCATTAGTGCAAATAAGAGTAATTTCTTCCCAAAAAAGCAAAGTAGCAGTTTTTTTGCATCGAAAAACTCTAATTTTATCAGTTGGTAGCGTTGGCCCCGCGGATTACTTGGTCTTTTAAATTTAAATTGATCTTATTGTTTAGTTTCTATGGTTTTATTTAATTAAAAGGACCTTGTTTCAAACGTTTTGTAAGGAGATTTTTTTTGACGCAATTAGCATAAGAATAATGGTGAACGCGTAGGGATAATTATAATAACATAATTAAATTACCCAGTGACATTAAAGTACAATAATTGTCAGATTGTTTCACCATATTCTTTTTTTTTATTATGAATACAACTTAAATACTATATAAATACAAGATTAATAGACTGCATTATTATCAACGATCTACTACAACTCACGCTTTTTGTGGCCCTCGTTAAGAACCCGCCACACATAATGTATCTGTCAACAATGCTTATCAAATAACTCACCAGGCTTGCCCCCGCAAAGCAATCTTCCTCCATTCCAGCTACCGATGGCGCTTCGCGGTTTCTATCATACAGACCAAACTCCATGGACGCCGACGATAATCATCTGTTTTACCATTCTTCTACGTAGATGTTCTGTTTTCGGCACCTAAAAGAAGAGAAGTTTTTGAAACCTTTTCAAGCCTGCACTCAGATATAAGAATGTAGATATCTATTGACGAGTGTTTCCGGCGAGAAAAGTTTAAGGAATTGAAAGGTAAGTACACTGCAATCTTCCATTGTCTCAATTGAGATAATACTACAACCATTTTAAGCAACAAGGCACCGGCCTCAAAGATCTCTCAAACTGTCAAGAAATCTGAGAAGCTAGATCTAGATCTCAACCGAAACACATAATGTGTTAATCGACGTCGAGAGCCAAATAATAGTAACGTAGAAATACTAATAATAATAATAAAGATAGGCGAAAGCACATAAAGAGCAATAATAAATAACAGCCACCATGTCAATTTTGACACAAAAATATTTGAATTCTCTTTTATTAAATCCAGTATGTCAATGTAGACACACCTAGATGTATCTGCATGCATAAAAATAACTAATATTATGTGATAAAACCTTACATGTGCTCTTCTCCAAGATTAGAGCTAGTCGGCTCAGTACCCACAAACCTAACTACTATGGCCGAACCAGCCACATTGTTAGAAGAAGGTAGGATCTGTCACCAAGCTGGGTTACTGAAACAAAAAGACTAACACACCACATTCGCACAAGATATATTCGTTCGAGTGTAGAGATAACTATTACTGATCAACAATATACAATTTTTACACGAGAGCTGATAACCCGAAGACCGTTTATGTTTCCCATTCTCAACCTGGCTTGACTATGCACGAGTACTGTGCTCCTAACAGTACTAACTGCCGACCACTGTCCACTGCCTTTTTGGCGAATAGTTTTATACCTCTGCTGAGGGCTCTGTGCAATCTCTATTCAACTACCATTCTTTTTTGCATTATATTGTATTAAAGTCGTTTTGACTTACATAATTTAATAATTTTATATAAGAGTATAATTTATAAAAATTAAACTCTTACAGGTTGTTCTGTCATTTTTCTTAGTTTCGATTGCAAAGTAAAAAACACCGGGGGGGGAAATCGTTTTTTTATTTATCGAAAACGATCGGAAACGACCGATCTTTGAACGATGAGTCCAAAAACACTATTTAAAAAAATATTATGGTTTCCAGCATTTATTTTTTGATCATTGAAAATTTAATAAAAATTTGTTGCATTTCAGCACGCTAGGTCGTGTGAACAAGCTCTTGCTCGCTCGCTGTGACTAATTGGAGCTGCAATCAGTCGCTTCATGTTCGTTATAATATACGAGGTAGTTTTTAAAAACGAAACACTTTCAATATCTTTGAACTGAGAAGAATCGTCAGCTTATGATGAACAAACAGAGACATTATTTGAAATAGGTTTTCAGTTGTCATCTCTTACGCTCTTAGATGTCAGCTGACATCGTGTTAACGTTAACAGCATGTTAATATTTAATTATTTTTGACACCGTTGTATAAATGATATCTAGACGCTTGTTAGCTGACACAGCTTTGACAACAAGATCACGTATAATTTTTAGGAATTCTATCGTTTAAAGATTGAGGTTGGTGCTATTAAGTCCAACCGAATCAACCGATTGACGTTTTACATAGCATACTAAGCATGCTCTTTCAATAGATAGCATAACTTACGTAACCTCAATTCTTAATTTGTGTTTGGTTGTCGTGTTAAGTTTAATAGTTGCTTAAATACCCTTTTGTTTTGTGTTTTCAACTAATTAATTAAAATTACCCCCTGAACATTAATTGAAAAATACTCTTTTCTGACGTTCGGCTTGTTCAGTGTCTGGAGAAAAGATTTTTACGTGGGTGCAGTCAAGAGCACTTTTTACTTTTGAAAACCTTCGAATATTATGAAATCCTAAATAACATATTATCTAAATGTCTGTGCAGCTTACTGCCCCAACTTATTTGCTTTGTCGGTCTTTAGGATGGGGCTCTTTTAGTTTCCAAAGTCCGATTATTGAGACAGCCAAATGTGAGGTTATGTTGACAGTTGTGACGTATATTTGACAGACGACAGTTACATTTGAACTACTTGCTATCTACTGTGGCGAGTATTGAAGTGTACAACTACTCTAATGGATAGCTGACTCGTCCGTCATTTTGGAGCTAAATATATTGCGATAAATTTGAAAGTCTACTGCTTAGCCACAAGCCGTTGGCTGTATTTTGTGCGATTCACAGTAAATATTTAGGATTATTACTAAATGTTGCATAGATCATCAAATAATGAATACAGTAACGACTTGAAATAATGTAACTTAAGTAGATATAATGCTTGTCATAAAAAGCTTGATTTGGTTTGACCGACATGATATTATATATTTTGCTGATAATTGTTCATAACTACTACTCATAACTGTTGGGTTGTAAAGTGTCACATTTGTTATCAGAATTAACTTTCAACATTACCTAAAATTTCAAAAAACCTCTAGATTTGCAAGGAAGAAAAAAAAAGTTTACTTATTCCTCAACATTAGACGCAAGAAAACTTTTTGGGTTTTCCTCAAATAGCGTTTTCTATTTTTTTTGCTACGGGATAATGGATTACATACTACTCAAACAAATAGACACCAAAATATTTTTTTTGTATGAAAATATTTACTTTTGTATTTATTTAATTTGAGGTATAGGCACAGATTAGTTATACCAGATTGCTCACTTGCCTCGAAACCTTTGATGTTTTGCGCATCGTTTCTATGACCTTGGCGTCTCTTTTCCCTTTAAACTGGTTAATAGCAGTGTTGCCGCGCGCAGTTTTTTGTCAGAATTACTACAGAAAATGCGCTGGTGCCAAAAAGTGTCGTCCTGGAGCTACTTGACACATCATAGGTTTTCTGAAGAAAACTTGTGTAATAAACATTAATTTTACTAATTAAGCATAATTAGTAGGTAAAAATTAAACTCAGAATATCACAATCGCAAAATTCAGTTGACATGTGTCAAAATCATCCTTCAGTAGGCTACATTCAATTTTTTAAATAGATCTGTCATGCCTCAGCTGGACCTTTAAACTGGTTAATATTCTATCTCTTTCTTTTTTAAGCTTTCTTTTCTAAGTGAGCGATCTGGTATAACTCATCTGTGGTATGGGTGAAGAAAATAAAAACTACTTATTTTATAAGCATGTTTGTGATCTTCAAAAGAAGACGCTTTTAAATAATAAATTTTAAAGTTTTGTTTGGAATGACATGAAATAAATAGGAAAATAGGCAATATCGGTAGAAGAAAAATATACGCAAGTAAACATTTTGTATAATTTATAAAATTAGCAATTTTAAATTTTGTCGGGCAGCTGTGCAAGCAGTATCGGTAATAGTATTTTTGTTATGCTACGAGTCGTAATCGTGAAGAGAAATAGGTATAAATACTTTGAGAAAATGATAGGTAAATAATCTATATAGGTCTAGATTAAATAATCTAGATAGGTCTAGATTATTTAAAAACTCCCTTTTTTTTTGTTTGTTTAAAAAAATCCTTAGAACTAGGGACAAATTCTCTAATCTGACACCACTCGGAACCAGGAGATTAGCCCCAAAATGGCGGACGAGTCAGTTGCCCTTTATGTAGAATCTATAGTGGAGTGGTTAAGCTCTGAGTTACAGAATACAAAATCTAGTTGGAGTGATTACGAGAGTTATACAATTTTTGTCGTGACCACCGTGATTATGATAACCACTGAGAATCGCTATTTTTGTTAGTTGACAGTATGTTAACCTATTGTCAACTATTTCATACATTTACTATTAGAAAACGCATTTGACATTAAGTTGATAGCTTGTTAAAGTAGACAAAAGTTTTATACAACCGGGCCTTAGCTGAGTACACAACCCTTTAAATATTTAAAATAAAATCACCTATCTTGTGATACATTATTTGAAAGCTATTGTCATATAAAATCTTTCCATGTAATTGTTTTTATTATTACTCACGAAACTGACGACTGAAGCAATCTGATTGATTGCGTTTTTGTTTTGAACTGTTATCAACTTTTTTGTTGGCCCCTTTATCAATGAGAAAGTTTGGAGTAAGACGAAGTATTTATGCAAATTAAGATTAACATGCGTTAGTTTTCAAAATAACGGCGTTGCAGTCCCATCAGTGGTAAAGATTTAGGCGATTGGGGGGAAAGTGGGATTAATTTTCATCTATGGAGCCCAGCAGAGTTGTACTTGCTTAACTGCACGTAAATTTAACATAAGAAATCCTAATAAGAATGTCTGTGCAAAGTATATTATTGAAGTGGTACAAACATTTCAAGCAACAGGATTAGTGGCTATCAAGAAAAGGAAAGAAAACAAGGTGGTTAATGAAATGGGCCCTATTTAAAGTGCTTGGCAATTTCGGTACGACTCCAAGCAGCTCTCTGCGTTGCGTTGCTGCAATTACGGGTCTTTCTTATTCATCTGTATGCAAAGTGACAGAACTCTTCAAATTAGATGAAAATTGTCTAAGATCTAGACGAGGACGACTATGACAGAAGACGGGAATTCTACGAAATTATGACCGAAAACATAATTGTCAACCCAAATCTGGTGGAAAATATCTGCTTCTGTGACGAATGCACAGTTTCTTTAAATGGCCGTGTGAATAAACACCATGAACGATACCAGAGTCATGTAAATCTGCATATCGAAAAGGTCTTACACAAGTCCCTCAGACACTTAATGTATAGGCTGGAATACTTAGCGACGCAATTATAGGACCACGTTTGATTGACGAGACGTCGAATGGTGAAGATGTTAGAAACCTTTGAAAAACCAGCGCGACGTTGAGGGAAATCAAATGTTAGCCGAACATGGGTATTTTTCCAACATAATAGAACCCCGCCACATTATGCTGTTAATGTGCAAAATTGACTAGAGTATAGGTTTTCTAGTAGGCGGAAAACCAATAAATGGCCACCACAAACATCGGATTTGACCTCTTTGCGATTCTTTTTGTGAGGTGATCTAAAGTCCGTGGTTTACAAGACACTGCCGGCTAACTTGAGGGATTTACGTGAAAGAATCATTAACGAGTGCAAGAGAATTTCACATTAAACATTCCAAAAAGTGCAGCAAGAATTCGAAAATTGCTTTCACTTTTCACTTTAGACATGCTCTAGTTCCAGTTATTCTAGGCACCTCTTGTGACGGCCATATTTCTGTTTTTACATTCAACTCAACAATTTTTTGTGTTCGTCTGGGATGTTTGATTTAGTTGTAAAAAGTCACTGTTTGCACCATAACTTTTAATGATAATGTTATCATATAAGTGAGCATCAGAATAATAAAACCAATTCATATAAAGATTTCTGATAAAAATTGCTTTTAAATGTTCTATCACTAGATGGGTGGTTTAATTTAACGTGTTTAAAGGTTGTTTACCCGCTAAAAGAGCGAGAGATAATAACTGAAAACTTATCTCAACATTTTTCCTGTGTTCAAAAATGTTTAAAATGTTTTGTTTTTAAAAAATCACCTACATAACATGATATGCTTTTAGTAGATTGTGTAAAAAATATTTTTTAAATTAGCAAATGAATTCAAAAATATTTTTTTTATTTTAATTATAGCAACAATATATAATTAATTATTTTAAAAATATAATAAGCCGCGGATGTAACACTAATAAAACGGAATATGATTGTTTTCAAACCCTTGTTTTTTCTATAATTAAACATTGATTTTCTGATCAATGAAAATTGAATGAGTCGTTGATATTTAAATATCAAACATAAAATATTAATGTTCAGTGCAAAGCTATGTAAAACAGATAACGTAGCTTAAAAATTAACTACCTTTAATAATAAACTGTGTGTAGGAGCAAAAGAGCTCAACTCTGAATTTTATAACACAATTTAGATTTTAAAAATAGTTAGAAGATAATACATAATTGTCTATTTAAAATTACAATTAGATACAAAGTCTATCTAATTTCAACTATTCTTAAAAGTATCAAAAAATTAACTCTGCACATTTAAAAAAAAAATGGAATTTTTCAAAACTTCAAATAGTTTTTCCATATAAATTCTATATACCCCCATTCTCATAACAGCTCCAGTTGTTAAAGATAAAAACATGCATCAAAACTATAGCAAAAAACATTTCAGCGCGCTGTGCCGCAGCCGGGCAGCTGACTGTCTATTTTTGTTCGTTATCTGTATTTATAGTTTAGCTAAACTTTTAGTGCGATTACAATTTTGCCTTCTTAAATACTTTACATCAGGCCAATCCCCAATTTGCATAAAACTGGTAGCCAACATATGCGTCTGAAGTTTTAGTCATCATGGATCCCAATGAAAGTTTTAGTCGGACCGAATTTCACTTTCAAGTAGGAAAAACTGTGTTCGCTATGTAATTGGAAATGTTGTAACTTTATTAAAATATTTATTTTTAAAACATAAATAATTGGAAAGAAGTTATTTATTATGATTTCTTTTTAATTGCACTGTAATCACAGATTAGTTATACCAGATTGCTCACTTGCTTCGAAATCTTTGATCTTTTGCGCATCGTTTCTATGACCTTGGCGTCTCTCGTCCCTTTAAATTGGTTAATAGCAGTGTTGCCGCGCGCAGTTTTTTGTCAGAATTACTACAGAAAATGCGCTGTTGCCAAAAAGTGTCGTCCTAGAGCTACTTGACACATCATAGGTTTTCTGAAGAAAACTTGTGTAATAAACATTAATTTTACTAATTAAGCATAATTAGAAGGTAATCGTTTGGTTTTTAAGAAATATCCTACTTTATTCACATAATTACAAATGCATTAAAATATATTTTTTTGTTTTTTGTCTAGAGGTTTCCAAATAGTCACGTTTTAAAATGGTACATTGACGTGCCTTTTCGATTTTTTATATTTTCAACAGCAAGAAAGATATGATGGGTGGGCCGTTTTATAATTGGTGGATAAAACCACGAGGCAAATAAAACTGGATCGGACAGACATCGGACCAAAGCGTGAATTTAGACACTGCATACAATCATCTCGAAGCGTTCCGAGTGTATCTTTGCTTACAGTGAAATAAACTTCTACTGGGCATGCGTCAGCTGGACCTTTAACCTGGTTAATATTCTATCTCTCTCTTTTTTAAGCTTTCTTTTCTAAGTGAGCGATCTGGTATAACTCATCTGTGCTGTAATAGTGAGAAATGTTTATTTATTTTTTAGTGACATGATATTGTTGATTTTTGTCATGGATACGATATATGAAACGTATCTCATATCTCCCTTGGGACTTTGTAAAGTTTTTCACCCTCAAACACATGGTTACCATGCATTTGCAGCAATTACACATTCACGCATTCTCGGATGTTGTTATTTTTCATATAATTTTATTAAGAAAGCAGTAATGAAATACTAAAAAATAAAATATTTAATGCACTACGGGAGATATTCTGTTTTTCACCCTCGGTAGACTTACAGACCGCGGGCCTCCGGCACTTGGTCTGTAACACGTCAACCTCGGAGAAAAAACATTCATATCTCCCTTAATGCATAAATATCTATTATACTATAAGTAATCTAAAAAGTCCCACGGCGAAATTACAAACTAATGTATGTTGCTATAGAAACTCAGTCACAGATTTAAAGTACATTGAAAACTATAAATTTATTTGTCAGGTGCTGTCATTTGTTTTGGGAATTTTAACATTCAATTTTCATCTCTATAGGATGTCAAAGAGGTAAATATGCTTTAAAATTTATTAATTTTGTTTCAAAATAATGATTTTAGAGGAAAACCCATCACTTTGATGGCACGAAATTTTATTTTAAAATTCATTCATCAATAATCATTTTTTGTTCGGGAAAGAGATTATTGACCCTTTATAAAAGTCACAGAGAGGGTGGCTGAAGCCTTACAAATCTCAAGAAAAACAGTGACAAGAGTGACAAAAGAAAAACAGAAAACAGGTATTTTACGAAGTCGTAGCAAAGCCACTTCGTAAAACGTTTACGAAGTCGTAGCAACTTATATGCGTACTACGTGAAAAAAGAGTTTCCTACGTTAAAAAAACTACAAGTTACACTAAGAAACAGCAAATTGTTTCATGGGTCAATTGGATCTCTTAAAACTGTTATAAACGAAATAGGATTTACATTTAAAAAATCTAATGGTAGACTTGGAGATGCAAGTTTTTAAAACAAATTCGAAGAGAAAATTTTAACGAAATAATATTTTTTGATGAAATTTAGTTAAATGTTAACCACACACTGTCTAAAATTAGGACTGATGGTTCGAAAAAGTGTGGTCTTGAGGTACTTTCTGGGAAAGGTGGTCGTGTAATAATTCTTCATGCAGGTTCTACTAGCGGGTTCGTTCCAAATGTTCTCTTGTTTTTTCAGTCGAAAAAAACCACTGATTACCATGAAGAGATGGATAAAAATCTTTTCAAGGAATGGTTTGAAAATCAACTTAGTCTCAATATTCCGGAAAAATCTATTATAGTAATGAATAACGCAAAGTATCATTCCATACAAATAAATAAACCCCCTAATGCAAGCAACAGAAAAATTAAATTATTTCGTGGTTAAAAATTCTTCTACCTTACCATTGTCATTTTAATCCTATTAAATTATTTTGGGCACAAATAAAAAAATATGTGGCTTCATATAATAAAAAATTTAAGATGAGTGCACTAAAAAAGCTTCTTTTAGAAGCGATAGAATTAATTACACCTGATCAATGAACTAAAGATGTACGACATGTACGAAAAATAATTGAGGAAGCATGGATTAAAGAAAGACTTTTAAATCAAATAATTGACGAAATTATTATAAATATAGGAGAGACAAGCGATACAGATTCTGATAGTAACATGAATGATTTATCAGATGAATAAGATTAAGACAATTTTTATTTTTCCATTTTGTTTAATAACTTTTGGTATTTAATATATGAATAGTTTTTGTTCTCCATATTCTTTTTCTTGCTCCACCCGTTGAATGCACGCTCTTTCTGGCCGCATTTTACGCCAGAAAGAGCAACTTTTCATGGCCTGCATTTTCTAGCCGCTACCATAGCAACACAACCACAAAAGTCATTATGACAGAACTGTTAAACGTTAAACTAAAAGAAATTCGGCGGGTGGAACAAGAAAAATAGTATACGACCTACGGCCAGAAAGTTGGATTTCATATGATGGACCTCGGCTTCGCCTCGGCCATCATATCACATACGCCAGGGCATCCAACTTTCCTGGCCTTAGAACGTAATATACTATTTATATTTGTCTAAACACTTTAAACTGTTTGATGTGCAAAATAACAACCACACAAATTATTGACTAACAATTTTTTTTGTTTTGACTGTGCTCACAGAAATATTAGCGCCATTACTGAAATATAACATGGGACTTCTTACATTATTCTCAGTATAGTTATTTTTTCCTCGTGTTTTAACACCACTCTTTAGTATGTCAAATTAAAAAAAAAATCAAGTTTGTTGAGATCCATGTTCAGAAGTTGCTCAAAAACATATAACAAGTACTTGTCTTAAAAACTTTGAAATATTTGGAGCGACCTGTCGTTTAGAGGGAATTTTTGAAACATTCCAAACTTATATATTTTAGCATAGAACTTCAAAAAAATTTTTTTTGAGACGTCTTAGTATACAAAAAACATTATATATAGTTTAGCTAAACTTTTAAAGCGATTACAACTTTTCTTCCTTAAATAGTTATAATACAACAGGCTTTATTCCTATATGAGGGTTTACCGCAGGGTTTCTTGCCTGTACAGAATCTTGAAGATAGTGCGTCAGGACCGTATTCAGGGTGCTTCTACTTTCTTCGCTTGTATGTTACTGAAAATAATAATTAAATTACTATTAATTATCTAGACATAGATTTATTTGTTACTGGATAATATAAAAATTATGTAAGTGGGTATGGAAACATTAGTAATTTTTATGTAATTATCTGCATAGATATCAGAATCACTGTTATTATCATTATTAACTTGAATGATTAGTTCTGGTACCATTTTCAAGCGGTAGATTTGTTCCTCTTCAATTACGTAACGAACACAGTTTTCCAACTTAACGGTGAAATTTAGTTCGCCTACAATTTTCATTACGCTCCATGCTGACTAGAACCACAGACGCATCTGTTGGCTACCAGTTTGATGCAAATTGGGGGTTGGCCTGTTGTCATGTCTTTAAGAAAGCAAAGTTGTAATCGCACTAAAAGTTTAGCTAAACTATAACTATTTTCTAATTATTCATCTATGTCGAGTACTATATTAGTGATTTACAAATCTTTCGATAACTATAAAGCTTTACAGATAAACCTAAAACTTTGTTTTAATTATTTGTATAATTAAATAAATTATAAAAATAATTAAATTAGATTTTTAATAATTCGCACACTTTAGCAAATTAAACTGGTTAAGTGTTTTGAAACTGTTTTTGTTGTGAAAACGGTTTTTTGAAAAAAATTTCTAATGTAAGAGCATGTTTATAGCCTATTGTCGTTTAAAAAAATAAGCCCTATAAAAATTGCAAAAAACTATGTAATCTCATTTGAAAAAAGATTTTTGACAGTGACAGTCTTGATGCTATTAGGGTTATGCCATCCATTTTAGGTTCCAGTTTGCAGTCTTTTTATAATTATTAAATTTAATATAAACAAAATAAATAATGATCCTATCAAATCGTATTTTTTTGGTAAAAAGTCCTTGTATTTATTTTAAATCAAAACTTAAAAACTAACAGTGTGTGGGTAATTTGCATTTTATTAAACTTTTTTAAATTTCAAACGTGCAAAAATGAGACAAGTTCAACTCCTATTGGAGCTCATCAGTTTTTTGTACAGTGTAATTAAATAAAAAAACACGTTTCTAAAATATCTCATTTCTTCGTTTGTTATTTAAAATAGCACAGACACGTGAGAGTTTTGGCTTAGAGTAATAAATTTTCATATATAATAATAATAGATGGTTTTTTTAAAATTGGTGTCATATTCCGCCATGCCTATGAGATTCTGTGAACAAACCAAAATTTTTAAAGCAATTGCTTCAAGTGTCAAAATACTTAATTGGTAATTTTAATTGATTTTTGAATGCGCCAATTGGCTTGATCTAGAATTGAAGAGCTATTTTTTGGGGTGTCTAAAATCAAGGCATTTAGTAAGTTTTTTAGATCTTTTTCGGATGGTTACTTTTGGGAAAACACTAAATTTGAAGGATTCTGTCCTGTTTTTCGTGTGCCCAATTTTTGGTGGCCTACATATATTTGGAAACTTTTGGGGTGGATAAAAATTAATGATTTTTGAGAGGTTTTAGGTCCTATTCGGTTGTTTGCTTTTGGGCAAACAGCTAAATTTATAGGGTTTTGCCTTGTTTTTAAAAACGCCAAATGTCCTGGCCTAGAAGTGACATTTTATATACTACTCAAAAAATTATCTAAAATGTACTACAAATAATGGAAAAGACGCCACAAACATTGCTATTTACGTCGACTTTCACAACAAGTTCAATTATAAAATACCAATTGCCACTCAATTTAAAAAAGAATACTTGTATCGTCTGCAAGCAGTAAACTCTTTGCTGTTGATTATCCTGTACGTGTCTAATAGTTTATTAACACTTGCCATGGAATTAAGTTAAACTTATGTAGACGTTTGTGTAAACTCACAAAATATGAGTTCAAAAACTCAAAAAACAGAAGTATAGATCGCGCAGAATTATTATTGACCAAGTTTTTTTCAATAAAACATTGACAACTGCAAGATACAGAAAAAACGTTTTTCAGCCATTTGTTGTACAGCTTCATGTGGATGAAATTGTGAACGAATGCTTTCAGCAAGACGGTGCGACTCCACATACCACTTACGAAACCTTAAATATATACAAGAATTTTATAATCGTCAAGTTATCAGCCGAAATACAGCTATAACTTACCTTTTAAGACCCTCCAACTTCGTTCTATGTGACTTGTTTCACTGGCCTTTTTTAAAGAACTCAAATTTCCAGCAACGTTTAAATAACCTGAATGAGTTGCGTCAGATAATTGTTGTTAAAATTGATGAAAATAAAAATAATTCCCAAATGTTGGATCTACGACATTTTGATTATCTGTTGTAAACCTTATTTCCTCATTAAAGTTAATTTTTTTGTTTGTTATAATACTACAAGTGTTGTCAAGCGCTTTTAATTAAATCTCATTAACGTGTTGAACTATCAATTCGTTAAATTAAAAGTGAGGTTAGATTAGCTTAAGATGATAAATTAATACCTGTCACTTCGATTCGATGATAAACGTACGTTCACAATTTAAAGTCCATATGTATTATTTCCTATAAAGTTATTCAACAAAAGCATCACTATTTTTATTTTAAATGTAATTATGTATTATTATTAGTGACTTTTAGTACCTAATTATAAATTTTTATTTTCAAAATTGATTTTTTTTTGGTGAATTTCGTGTTAAGTGCCATGGATAAACATCCATGGCATTTTCAACGCCAAATTAAAAAGCAACACCTTTATAATATTTAATTTAGAGTCAGATTCACAATTTGCTAAATAATTTGTTTCAAATTGTACTTATGTAATTTATCACAAATAACATAACTTAAAACCTAACCCGATTTCCTCAATTTTTTTTAATAATTGTTGTTTACAGCGTAATAATTTTTTAACTATAAACTATTATGTGGACAATCAATTTCATTCTACTTTTGTATCATTATTGTCAAAACTAAACTTTGTATGAATAATTGATGCGTGGTTTGTGTGTATTGAATTGCGACAGTTACAAAGTAAAAGAAAACAAAGCCAAGAGCTTATTCACAAAGGAAATCATTTGTTGTTGTTAAATAAGATTTTTGTAATTTTTAAAACAAATAATTTGTCACTTTTGTTTAAAATATATTATTGATCTTTCTCTGATACTTTTTTTATTTATTAACTGTTACTTCAAAGATATTATTATTGACAGTCAACGGAATATTATAAATAAAAGCTTAAAGCATATTCTAAAATTATTATAAAAACACTAATATTTTCAAAACTATTATTAGAAATAATAAGATGCAGTTTTTGCCACTTTTTTGTTTTTATAATAAATTTAATACTTGGATTTAATGCAAGATATAATTCATTAATAAATTAAAAAAAAAATAGCCTTGGCTAAAATATGAAAAAATGCTAAATCTAAAATAACTTATAAGCTGCGATAAAATACTTCCAACAAAAAAACTAAGATTTACTACTAAGACAGAGGTCTATTTCAAAAAATACTAAAGTTTGAGCGCTTTAAATTATTATAAATTTGTTAAAAATAGAAAGTACCTAGTTTGAATCGCAAAATATTGGTTTATTTTATCAAACCAACATGACAAAATACTTATTCTATTTATTATTTTGTTTAGAACGATATAGAAAACAATAAATTGTAAATCTTAATGCAAGATCTAAAATAACTATGTATCTTCTTATTATAAAATTAGTAATGTTTTGTAATCTATTACGAATATTACGATAATTCTCTGCTAATGGTTTTTGTTTGGTTTTTAAATTATTTTTTAAAATTAAGTCAAAAATAGATATTTATGCATTAAGGGAGATATGAATGTTTTTTCTCCGAGTTTGACGTGTTACAGACCAAGGGCCGGAGGCCCGCGGTTTGTAAGTCTACCGAGGGTGAAAAACAGAATATCTCCCGTAGTGCATTAAATATTTTATTTTTTAGTATTTCATTACTGCTTTCTTAATAAAATTATATGAAAAATAACAACATCCGAGAATGCGTGAATGTGTAATTGCTGCAAATGCATGGTAACCATGTGTTTGAGGGTGAAAAACTTTACAAAGTCCCAAGGGAGATATGAGATACGTTTCATATATCGTATCCATGACGAAAATCAACAATATCATGTCACTAAAAAATAAAAGTTATTTTTTTAATTATCAAAATAATAATGGTATAGTAAAATTTGACGGATTGCGTAAGTAATCAATTTAAGCTGAAAAGCTGATATTTTAAAGCTGCTTTAAAATATCACTTAAAATAAATTGTGACATAATTCATAAAAAACCGCTGAATAAATTTGTTAGACTTTTAGTTTTAATGGGCTATAAATATTCATTAGCTGTAAATTAAACATACAACACTACAAAGATTATGTAATGTGAAACCTACATCATAATTATTCTAGTTGTTTCACGAGATTATAACTAATTGACGTTAAACACGAAATTCACCAAAAAAAAAAATCAATTTTGAAAATAAAAATTTATAATTACGTACTAAAAGTCACTAATAATAATACGTAATTACATTTAAAATAAAAATAGTGATGCTTTTGTTGAATAACTTTATAGGAAATAATTTTTATTATTAAGTTTAAATTGTATCAAATTGTGAATAATAATGGTTAAAAATTGTGAAAAACCCTTACTAAGTTTAATTGTAAAAAATTGAAATTGATATATATATATATATATATATATATATAAATGATAAGGAAAAGAACGATCCATTGCAATAATATATTTTTAACTTTCAATAAATTATTAATTAAAAAAAATTTACATTTTGTTGATAAAGCAAAGTGCATTTTTCAAAATACAAAACGTCAAGTGTGAAAAAAAAAGGTAAAACAAAAACTACACATTTAAAACTAACCAAAAATAAATAAAAGCTTAATAATAATCACAAGGTTAAAATCTATTGTGATCTCATTTTCAAGACCAGTCAGAAGTCATTTTCTTTTTAGAAAGATTCTGGCCTGGGTGGGTTCAAGTTCCACCCAGTCCGGAGTACGAATCGAACTCATGTACTCTTTTGGCCAGGTTCGGAAAGCAATATTTTCAGTCACCTTAATTACAACAATAAATTAATATTTGTTAGTTTTTGGCTCTATAGTTACAAAAAGCAAGAAATAAATCAATAAAAAATATTGTCAATTTTGTGCGTGTATAATAGCTGTTAATAATAATAATAATAATAATAGATAAAAACAAATATCTAGGTTTCTTTGCTATGGGAAAAAAATTGTGCATCCTGAGAAACTAATTTCTGGTAATGTATGTTTTTCAAACGTCTTTCTTTCATTGCTCTTAAGGACCTGGAACTACTGGAAGCATTTCTACCAGCACAACCCTTTCTTTTAGCGACCTTAATTTTGTGTTAAACAGATTTTGCTACAATAGCGCTTTTCCACCCACAAACTCTCTTTAGGTCTGTGAGACTACATCCTGTGTCCGTAAAGATTGTGGTCGAGGTCCTTCTCAGGTAATGACTTCGAAAGATGCAGAAGCGTCGCTATCAGTTCAGGAATGCTTTCTATTTTATGACCTACGTTTTGTGTGCGGCATTTTCCCCAATTATAAAAAACAAATAAATGATTACGTTTAGCATGTTTTGGTTGCAAAGTCATGTATTTTTTCACAATTTGCACCTGATTGACAGGACCGCTATAATGACAGTGAAACGTTTTACATAATTCTTCGATTGATTGCTGCTAATAAAAAACGCTAATAATTAGAGCTTCACCCTTATCTTTAACATAATTTGTATTATGTGCCACATCGGCAAGCTCCAAAAAATTCAAAAATAGCTACAACTTAAAAGAAAGTTAAACAAACTTTCTGAAAAAATCTGTATCCGTGTTATGCATACTTTACATAACAAATACAGCTCGTCGTCTGCCTCAATTAAAAACTTTCTAAAATTGTCTTCCGCTAAAGTCTGGGTTTTTATATGTCAATATTTTTTTGACACTGATAGTACTTTGCAAGCATCGAGAAGTACGGCCATAATAATAAAGGGCAATGTTTTTTCAACTAAAAAAAAAACGAGAATTACACTAAGAAATTAACATCACGAACGCTTATCAGTTAAAATACGCCAACATAACAGTTTTATTTATAGCCGCAACATTATTGGGATTTTGCCATTGTTGGAATGCCTAAGATTTCTGATACTTGTCTTTTGATTTTTTTGGATTAGGTTATTTAATGCTTGTTCTGCTTTTATTAGAACCTTTTCTGATAAAACCATATCTTTCAAACTCATTTTGATCAATTTTAATTTGTATAAACAACAAAATTTAACTATGGCTTCTGACCGTATCATAAAAACGCAATCAACTCCATTTTTTAACCGACTTCAAAAAAAGGAGGAGGTTCTTAATTCGACTGTATTTTTTTTAATGTGTGTTGTCTCATAACTTTTTTCTGGGAGAACTCATTTTAATAATTTTACTACTATTTAGAAGCTGATGCTTTACATTTGGCCTCATATAAATTTCTGATATAAAAATCAATATCTGATCAGTAGCATTTAAGTTATTTATTGTTTTTTTTTATATATATTTTTGCCACTTTTTACAATTGGTTATAAAAATTTGTAAAAAATTAAAAAAGATATATTTCAATATAATTAAATAATAGTTTATTTATCTAATTAATTTAAGCTATTTGAATATTAATAATTATGTTTTTTGATTTATTTGATATTGCATTATATTGAGGTAAATGTTTTTTCTCTCTTTCTTCGTTTGACTCATTCAAACGGCGCTGTCTCATATAAGCAGCGCGTTTAGTAGGTCTACCGAAATACTTATTAAACTGAATTTATTTTGCAAGCCATTTACAATGAACCAGATGTCTATTAGCTCTTTCTACCTTAATTTTTTGTTTTGTAATAAGTTTTCTTGGCAAACTTAATAATATTTGAGTAGTGTTTTTGCATGGTAGAACGATTGTGCTTATTTACCGCGTACGCTTCAGTAAGTAGTGTTTACTGGTTACTAAGATAAACAGAACGGTATGTAGTTAGTAGTAAAATTTTTTTAAATAATCACAATTTGTTTACTGACCAACCCGTTCTCCTTCCTGTTAACATCATGTGTCATTATGCGTCACTACCGGATTCCAGAACTAGGGGAATCACTGACATGATGAATCAGCAGCGACAACAGACGGATCTTCACGAGAGAAGATCGAAGATAGACGAAGATATACTGCGAGTGCAACTCGTAGTAATTCTGGACCATTACCATTTTCGCTTACCGTTTGCGAAGTCTTAAAAACATAATTTATTTTTACTCGAATGTTCTCGATATTCAATATAAGTTTTGTTATCATTTCAACTTATTTTATTATTTAACTAACATTATTACATCAGAAGTGGGATTTACGCCTCACGCGCCTCTGATTATAAAGTGACTCAGTGGACATTTTTGTAAAAATGCCGAGACGCTCCCGAAGTCGAGTAAGGGAATCGTCGACTGATCGACGTGAAAAACGCTATTGCTCACGTAGTGCAAGTGTTCATTAATAACAGCTTGTTTGGCTAAACAACTTCATTTATCACCCACATTGCGTATTCCTAAAATATTTATTTGACCACAATAGGTACAGACAAAATTCCTGTGACGTCATCTGTTTATGTGGACTGTAATTTTGATGGAATTACAAAATGTATCGAATTATTGATTGTCGATAAATGTGTGCGGGATGTGGAGATATTAATTGGGCAAAATTTCACTGAACTCGATGACGTAATGTATATAAAGTGTAGTAATAATTTAAAATTTTACAATACATGCGGTCTGCACTCAATTAGTGCCCATGAAAAGTATGATTTAAATATTGGCTCAATCGCTAGCAGTGATGTTGATAAACTTCTGGATGTTTTGAATCAACATCCAAGGTGTCTCACAAATACTATTGAGCAAATTGGACAGGTTACAAATACTTATGCAAAGATTGATCTGATATCTGACGTTCCAATCTCTTGTCGCCCTCGACGGTATCCAGAGGTGGAGCGTGTACAGATACGTGAGCTGGTTGATCAACTTCTTAAATATAATATTATTAGAGAGTCAAAATCACCCTACGCATTTCAGGTTTTATTAGTCAAAAAGAAAACCGGTGATATGAGGCTTTGCATCGATTATCGTCCACTCAATAAAATAACCGTTTCTGATAGATATCCTGTTCCTTTAATTAACGAACAACTAAATCGTTTGTCTGGGTTCGACTGGTTCGAGTGGTTCACTTCACTTGATTTACTTTCTGGTTATTATCAAATACCAATGGCACCTGATTCTATTGAACGTACAGCTTTTGTGACCCAGGATGGTCATTATGAATTCTTGCGTATGCCGTTTGGCTTAACAAATGGTCCCGCTATTTTTCAGCGTATGTTGAATACAGTTTTGGGTCAACTTCGTTTTACCAAGGTTCTTGTCTATCTAGACGATATACTCATCCCTGCACTTACTATTGAAGATTGTTTAAATATTATACATGAAATTCTTACTATCTTTGAAACAAATGGATTAACTTTGCGTCTATCAAAATGTTGCTTTCTCCAACAGCAAATTGAATACTTAGGTCACATAATATCTAACTCCGTGATCAAACCAAGTCCCCGAAAAATTCAGGCAGTACGAGACTTTCCCGTGCCTACAAATATTCATGAAGTTCGCCAGTTTTTGGGCCTTACGGGATATTTTCGTAAATATATTCCTCAGTATGCTATTAAAGCAAAATATCTCAGTCAATTATTGCAAAATGACGTCGTATGGCAATGGGGCGCCGATCAAATCAATTCTTTCGACTTATTGAAAAACATATTAGTTTCTGACCCGGTCTTACGGTTGTATGATCCAACTTTAGAGACAAAATTGGATACCGATGCAAGTCACCTGGGGTTAGCTGGTATATTAGTTCAGTGTTTGAATAATGAAGAATTTGTAATTGAGTTTACAGTCGATCTACCAGACCCAATAAAAAGAAATTTCATTCTTTTGAATTGGAAACTCTCGCCATTGAGGAATCTATTAAAAAGTTTCGGTTTTATTTGTTAGGACTTAAATTTACTGTTATTACGGATTGTGCGGCAGTCCGTCAAGTCTTTTCTAAACAAGAAATTAATAATCGTATTGGAAAGTGGGTACTCCAATTATCAGAGTATACTTTTGACATTATCCACCGAGGTAATCAGCGAATGAAACATGTAGATGCTCTAAGCCGTAATCCAGCTACCCTCACACATAGCATTAATATTATTATGGAGGAAGCTGACTGGCTTTTAGCAGCGCAACTACCTGATAAAGAAATTCAAACAATTAAAAATCTTTTAGAATCCGGTGATTTAGATAATAATAAAGAACTATTTTCTATATATTCTGTAAAAGGCGGTAAAATATATCGAATAACTAAAAATGGCTTACGTTGGGTAGTCCCAAAAGCAGCGCGATTTCATTTTGGGATTGATAAAACTTTTGAGCTTGTGGCTCAAAGTTATTGGTTTAAACACATGCGTCATGTTATTGCAAAATATGTCAAGAATTGTCTTCATTGCGTTTTTTTTAAAACTCCATCAGGTAAACCACCAGGTTATTTGCACCCTATACCCAAAATTGCGCAACCGTTTCACACTATTTATATCGATCACGTAGGGCCTTTTATAAAAACTAGATCTGGTAAAACTCACATTTTAACCATCGTGGATGCATTCACAAAATTTATTTTAATCTACCCCGTAAAGAACACCCAAAGTCGGTATGTTATCAGTTGTTTGCAGAAACTCATCAAGCTGTTTGGAACTCCTAAACGTATTATCAGCGACCAGGGTACCTCCTTCACCTCACAAATTATAAAAAACTTTTGCAGGGATTGGCATATTAATCATCATCTCAATGCTGTGAATCTGCCCCGAGGCAACGGTCAAGTAGAACGTTATCATAAAACACTTCTTCAATCATTGGCTGTTATGGGTGCCAATAAAGATGACGACTGTTGGGATGAAAACATCATCAATATACAACTGGGCTTCAATGGGACAGTAAACGCAACAATTGGTGTTACTCCAAGTGAGGCGCTTTTGGGCTTTCGTGTCCAAACAAATCCTCTTCTTAGTAGTGGATTGCCTACTTCAATTGACGTTACCAAAATTCGTGAGGATATGGTACAGCGCATTGCTCAGCATCAGGAGAAACAAAAACATCGTTTCGATCTTAAGCGACGTGATGCACCACTTTACACGGTTGGTGATCTGGTAATGCTTAAGATAGTTGTCAATCCTGCCAGTGGTCAGAGCCAGAAACTTTTACCAAAATGGCGAGGCCCATTTCAAGTAAATCAGGTCCTAAAAAATGATAAATACGAAGTACGTGACATCCCAGGTGCGTTGCGATCACGGATCAAGTATCAAAGAGTGGTTGGCGTGGAAAATATGAAACCTTGGATCACTTTTACCGAGGAATAAGATCCAGAAACAGACAGTATTGCAATGCAATGTAGTACAAAGATTGTACAGGGTTTGTACAGGTGAATGTGCTCTTGGTGCGCAGAACTATGTAGGTTGATGGTTTTGTCTAACTTGTGAGATTGTCTGCCTTGCATATTTTTGCGTAGTGTAAAAAGATGCTTGTGCCACAATTTTTGAGAGTTACGCACGACATCATCCTGATAACATGGGTGCACATTAGTACATGTCACGTTTATTAATAGTTATGCTAGCATGGTTTTATTATGTTTTGTTAAATGTGTTGTCACAATGATTTTAGTCTTTGTTTATTATTAGGTTTTTTTATTTAACAATTAAAGAAAGTGGTTTTACAAATGTTTATTTATTTTTCGACAATAAACACTTTTTAATGGAGTTCTTTTGTACTAATTGACATCAAAAACAGGGACAGGTACCTCAATAATTTTCCCAAAAACCCTTTAGTATGAGCCTTGCGCGAGCAGGTGCAAAGTCGTCAAAAGCTACAAATTATAAAAGATGTAAAGTACTAAAGTACAATTGTTTTTTTCTAACCTTTAACCCTGCATACAGTACAACTTAGGAAAATCATTTTCGGTCATTAAAAAAATCCGATGCGTCTCTTAAAATCCGTCTTTGAATAGTCAGCTCCAATCTTAAATTTAAATTGGGATTTTCACAAATTATTTATAATTAACCAAATCAGTAAGTACCAATTTGTCATTTTTTCACGGATTTGCACTAATTTAACAACAACAATTTTAAATCAAACTAAATTAACTGTCAAAAACTAAACCCAGCGTTATTTTTCCTCTTAATCATTGTGATTTTGTTTCTAAACACCACGCAAAGCCAGTGGTTGAAAATATTCTCTTTTTCGCAAATCTTGCGTCGTGGTTATATTTAACCACTTTGGTAGTTCTAATCACTCAGCTGAGTGATAAAAAGCTAACCCTTCTCTTACAGAATCGGTCAGATTGTTCACGTATATCCAACGTTCTATTGCTTGTTCGGATCGGTAATTAAACGGTGCTAAAGAAAAAACAATTGCCTCAAGAAAATATCATTTTGGTTGAGCCTACTATGCATTTATCAATGTCCATAGAATAACTAGGTATACGGTATTCATTTTCAAAAAAGAGTGCTTTAAAACAAATGCATGCAGGCTCCACGTTATCATATCTATGAAGAGGAAGATGGTCGACGATTTTTCAAATAGGGCAGACCGCAGAAACAATTGTTTATTCCATTTTAGATCAAGTGGTTTTCAATACGGCTTAAATATATTCAAAATTATATTATTTTCACTCGTATTTAAGTGGTTACGTTAAGCCCTTTTTCTGAGAGAACTGAAGTTCTGGAATTAACCTCAGTCTCTGTATCCGTAGCAGCACACAGAAACAGCAACGAAACAAATGCACAATGCACCCCTGTGCTTTCGGCTGCCAGCCCGGTTCAAATTTCAGGAAGTCGGTATCACTTAGTCTTTATGAATGGATCACGCACTGATCACGTCCTACACATTATTTACTACCACTCTTTCTTGAAAATGAATACATTATAAGTCAGGTGTGACATCTGCCAATCAAGTAAACACGCCCGGACGATAGTTCAACTATACTATAGTGAAGATTAACATATTTATACACTGATAAAACTTTGCTTATTGCCGGATATAATATTGTTAACAATAATCACTAATTGACCGACTGACACTAAAACGACTTACCTATTGCAATATTTAAATAATTAAAATTTTTTTTTCAAATTCTGATTCATAATAGGTATTATGGCAAATTTGGAACTTTTGTAAGTAAGCCTCTACTATTCACTAAAAATCCATTATTTCTGCAATAAAAACCATTTTAATAAAAATCATTGCATAATCTTCAACTGACAAAAATTAATAAGCTTTCAGGTCGATCCATAAATATTTTTTTTTGTATGACGAAGCATAACTTTACAGAGGAACTTAATTTTAATAATTTTTTTTATTAAATAAGGTATACTTTGAAGTTAATACCGTGTAATAAACTTGTCAACAAAATTTTGTCTCTAAAGTATAAAAAATAAAAAATTATAATTATATGATTTTTTACTTACCTAATTTTCAGTTCTCAACCAAATCTGGTAAAAATTGACTCACATAGTGATAATATGTGTGCTAATAACGCTATTACAACATTACATTTCAAAAATCTAGATGAAGTTCAGAAATAAAAAAGTACATACCTGATTTATATAATGTTACCACAGACAACTCTTAGGAAAAAGTTTGGTTTTTTAACGCTGCCTTAAAATTATTTAGAATTTCACATATTGGTTTCCTTGTTTGTCATACTTAACAAATTATTGAATTTTATTTGAGTTGTTTATTAGGCCACTTTATTATCCAAAACAAACGATAACAATTGCTTTGACATGTTTCAATAACAATAAAAGGAACTTAGTGAAGCATGACATTACAACAATTGATCAAACATAAAACTGTTTCTCCAAACGTAGTAGCTCTTAAAGCCACCTAAACTTCTACAAAAGTCGCTCAATAATGCCATTGAAATAAAATATAAAAAAACAGTGTTTCCAACAACACTTACTTATACACCAGTAGTTGCCTTGATATCAACAAACTTCCGGTTCAAAAGATTTTATCTTAAAGAAAAGTTTATTTTTATTTAAAGTTGTGAAATTCAACTCGTACACTTGAGTGAAGTTGGGTTGTTAGAGAGAATCACAACCCACTCAGGAAGGAATTATAGACGAATAAGAAACACACGTTCTCGTCATAAAATAAACAACAGCTTTTGAAGTTATAGAAATTATATCATTTAATTAAAAGATAACAAGTGCTAGTGGAAAAAACTTGAAGAATGAATTAAATACTCTCAAATCTCTTATTAAAAATGTTTAAGTTTTAAGATGATAATTTTGCTTGAGATGCTTTTCTAACCATGATTGATGTTTTATTATGATTGGTCTACATAGTCAAATATACCTTCGTGACTGTAATACAAGTTTTTTTTATTTATTGTCAGTCTCGTCGTGGCTGTCGATTAGTCGAAAAATCAAAAATCTTCTTTTTGGGTTGGGCCTTGGAAGCAGATAGTTTGATCTACTCCAGTGAGCAGTTATATAGCGCAATTTTTCTAACCACTCTTCAGAAAATAGTGTTTTGTTTTACCCTTAAAATGTTTCAAAAAAAAAATAACCGCGTTGTGTGTGGGCTGGTTCTTGTCCGATTTAGTTGAAAAAAAAATCTATTCGGCAAGCGCAGTCATATTATTATTAAACGTCTAGTAAATCTAATCCAATGTTAAAAGATTTTCCATAGAAACGCTTTCAGATCAGATAGCAGCTGACTTGATTCCATATGTGCAAATTTGACTTAAAGCTTCAATTCAAGTTTAAGAACACCGCCTCAAGTTTTTGGATAACGCATTTCTCAAGTGCGTAATCAAGCAAGCAGTGACACAAAATAAGTATTATGTGCTAACAAGAGTAAAAAAATCAATTTATTAAGTAACACAAGCCAAGTAAATTTGTGTAAAATGTATAGACTCATTCATGTTTCGAGTTTATTATCACTCAACAATGCCATTTACCATCTAAAATTCACAACAGCTGTACCTAAAACACATACTCGAATCAACTAAACTTTTTTGAATAAGTTTGCTTCGACTAGTACACATATATTTACTCAACTGTTTTTTATTTACGTAAGATGTAATACGTAGCGACATCTATCGAAAGTTTTGTACTACATGCAGGATGGAAAGTCAAATTTTCACGTTATTTTTGATATGAATATAAACTGAGTAATTTTATTTTGTAGTTTTGCTATAGTTTTACGTAGTTAAGTCAATATTGTTTTTCAACTGTTTCAGGGTAAACCATCAGGTGATTATTTAGTAAATTAAAAAACACTAGACAATATTTTGGCTTTTAAAGTATAAAATACACTCAAGAATTATTTTATTTAAAGTGCTTAATGAGATCCTAAGGGTCGCATTTTAAAAACAGTTGCTTAGAGTTTTTTGAGCTTTGCAAATTTATGAAATGTAATTACTATATTGAGGCGTAGGTATCTAAGAATTATTCTCAGCTCTAGATCAACATGCTTTGAGCTTAATTTTCTTCCACCCACGTCAAATCTCTAGGGCTTCCAGCAAACCACCTAGAGCATGAAAAAATTAATACCTATTATCGAACCTTCTAAACAGGATGTACTCTTTTAGACCAATTTTAATTAAAACGTAATTTTAGAAATTGAAAAATTTTCTTAGCATACTGGAAAGATGATAAAAACGCTGTAAGCAATAGTCACAGCAAAACACTGTAGACTAGTCTGATAAATAATAGGGAAAATCTATTAATTTGATAGCATCTTTTGTAAAATAAAGTAAACAACAATGGCGACTGATTATGACATTATTGACAGAGCGGATGCTTTTTATTTGTGCTACCTTGCAACAATTTTTAACTACGATATTCTTTTATTAAAATAACAGATGATGCGACAAGATTCTCAAATAAACACCCGTTACCTTAAAACAACTTAAATTTAAATTTTGTTTAGCATAAATTTCAGAACTAAGAGATAAGAGTCTCTTTTGTTTTAAATAGCAACTTATATTTTTCTTAAACTTTATAATAGTTTGAAGTAGTGATGAAGTAATCATTACCTTAAGGGAGAAATTTGTCTAACTAAACGTGTTGCTCAAATTGCAGTTCTGTCTATGTATCGATTGAAGAATTATACAAAATGCTCATTAGCAATATTGGACATGGTAAATTGCTTATGTGCAATTGTTTAAACCTTTTTTTAAAATCTCCAAAAAAACAACTATGGTTTTAGAAATTAAATAATTGTTTTGCTCAGCTATTATTGTCAAAACGGGAAAGATAATAAAAAAATTTCAAAAAAAGTATTTAAAAAAAAAGATAAGAGATGAAAAACGAGTGATAGATGCAGCTAACAAAAAAACAAAAAAAAAAATAATAACATGCTAAGAAACATACTAAGCTAAGAAACATACTAAGAAAATTGAAGATATGGGTAGAAGATAAAGATGTTTTGGAATGTGGCTGGAATAATAAGCTAAGATAAAAAAATTGTGGAAAAATTTGTCGTAATAGCGATGACAAAAACCTAGATTCAAAAGAAAAAATAGATAGATTAAAAAAAAGAATAAACAAAAAATGGAGCTAATCAAGAAAAGAAAACAAAAAATAAAGTCCAAAAAGCGTATAAAACAGCAATAAAAAAATGATGAACAGAGAAAAAGATAGAAAAACAAAGTCAAAGGAATATGAAGAAAAGTAAAGAGTAATAGAAAACAAAATAACTATGAAACAAAGATTAAAACAATGACAGAATAAAAAATGTGATTGTTTGAAAAGCTTCCCTATACAGTTGTTGAGTTTTTTAACAATTGTTATCAGCTTATAGGTTTTATTTAGTTTAAAATATGTTGTTTTGGTTATGTGTTTATTTTATTTTTTCTACTTTTCACGTTTCAGATTTTGAAAAATTCAAATTGCTTAGCCAACAAGTGTTTTTTTTTAACAGTAAAGCATCCAAATTTATTATTATTAGTATTAATTATGTTAAAATAAAAGATTAAATTCATGTAAATTGAATACCTTTAATCCAACATTTGTTTATAAATTCAAATTTTATAAGTTAGTTCAAACTGTGCTATGCTATCGACATGCAGTGGTACAGTAAGTGGGGTATTAATTGCAGTAAGAGGTACAAACGATGCCGCAAATCTAATTAAAACTATAAAATATCTAAGCTATATTATTTTTTACCGTTTAATATTGAAAAAGTTATGTATCTGGCGTTTTAATAAGTATATTTACGTTGTATAGAGAGATTTTGATTTATGACGTATTGGACAATACGTCAAATTGAAGGGTAGACAATTTGAGCAGCTTTTACGCACGGCATGTGGTAACAATCCAGTTGACTGTAAATATTATGTATCCGGAGATGTTATTTCAATGTGAATTTGGCGTTTACATGCACGGAAAGCAAAAAGCTATTTATAACATCAGCAATCAATTGCATCTCTCCATCTAGTAAATTATGTAAATCTAACCTTTCGTATAAAACAGACTTTATTGAAACCGGAGCCGTATAAAAAAATGTTGTGCTCTATTTTTTCTCTGTATGATTTTAGTCAATTTTTAATAGATTACACTAAATTGGTGCTTTTGTGTGAAAAATATCTGTGATATATCGCTAAAATTTAATCTATTACTTCATTTAACCTTTTCTTTTTAAAATAAAATTTTTAAGCACTCACCTTACGACAAGCATCATTGATTTATTGTGCATTCTAAAATAATTTGGAAAAAAGTAGCAGCGTATTAAAAGATGATAGTTATTCAGAAATATGTTAATAAATTCTAATTTATTCCCATAATTGCATAAATATGTAAGTATATTGGTTTTGTGATTGTCAGACTTCCGATCTTGCAATAAGTATATGGCATTGACACGATAATTTTTCAGCAGAGAGTCATCCTTGACAGCTCACCTAATATAGATGAACATTTAATTAATCTCCACGAAATTTATAATTACTTTAAACGTCGTAAAAAAACCCAAACATCACTTTATGCAAATATTAATATTAAATTACAGCTGTTTGTTAACTTAAACAAGATATTTTAAGTGAAATGTAAATACAATATGGTAATTACAACCTGGTTGGTGTTATTAACAATGGATTTGTTTCAGGCTAAATCACTCACAATGAAATAAGATTACCTTGCAGAAAGGCTACTAAGCCTTGGCAAATTAATTCTTCTTTGCAATCTTGACATTTTATTCCACTGAGATATTTTACATTTTAGCGTATTTAATCATGCTGTACTCAACAATTTGGTTTTATTTTTCTGAAGTTTATACATCTTTTAATAATACTCTTTTTTAATATAATTATGTGTGATAATTGGTGTAATATAAATATATTGAAGAAGAAAGGCTAATATATAAATATATATATTACTGTGACAATTGGTCGATGATAACTGAAATGACGCAAATATAAAATAACAAGGCCAAAAAAACCAATTAAAACGCAAAATCAGTTTAAAGAAAAATTTATATTAGATGAGTCTAATAAAAAAAATAAGTTAATTAGAGCACGTATACGAGATGATGTTAACACTTTGTGTTTAAATTATTCAGAATAATTTTTGACTAAATAGAATATTCTAGATTTAAAATAGAAAGTTCTAGATCTATACAGATAATGTTATTGCGGTAGAAATAGTTTTGTGAAACGCTTAGAATGTAGTATTTTTTTATGAAACTGTTCGTATTTAAAAATCCTTTGTTTTATATTTAATCATGGTCACTTAATGACTTACTGTGAACGCTTAACTTGTAAGTCAGCGGTTTTGATATTTTACTAAACTGTTGAATCAGAAAAGGCGTACTTTAGTTTTTGACAGTGTGTTTTAACACACTGCCAAAAACTTTTTAACATAAAGTCAAACCTCAAACAAGAAATAAAAAACTTTAATTCTACATATGTTAATAGATAAATAATTTTGGGTCGGCGGTCTACAATCAAACTCTATTATGTCATGTTTATTTTCTGAGTTCTCTATAGTCACAACCATCAACCATCATGTAGGTGCATCAAGCATCTTGTATCTATATTTCTCAGCATTTATATTTTTAACATTTAGGTAATAAAAAAAAACCTAATACGTGTTTATTTGTTTATTTAGCGCCGACTCAAAATTATTTACATATAATAGCTGAAAAGTTTTTGTCAAAAATTTTTAATTTTCTGATTTTTACTTACGTTTTTTTTTTGTTGTTTATTCTTTTGATAAATTGTTTTTAAGGCTTAGTTATGTTATAGTGTCATTAGAATTACAATTTATAAAATATGTCAATTTTTATCAGAATCTGTTCACAACTGAATATTTTATGAATAAACAATCAATGATCCCTTATTTTTATTTACCTTATAAACTTATATGTTAACAAGTTTGAAGAATATTTTATCCAATAAAAAACGAGTATTGCGCTATACTTTTTATCTAAATTATGTATCTGTTCATTCGTTTATTTGTGAATTATGTGTAGTAGATATATTATTCATATTTACTTTTTTATTGATACTACTTTTAACTATTTCTATTTTTTTTTTGTAATTGAGTTAATCGATCTGTTGGAAAATAAATGTATTATTGTAAACATATTATTTATTATATTATTAGATATTTTTACTCAATTTTAAGAGTCACCATAAAGATAGTAATAAGAGCTTCTTTAAAAAATCGTTCCGTCTCTAATGTATCGAATTTGTCATTGTCCGTTCTTTTTGCAATTTACTTCCTGTAGTCTTTGCCGGATGTCGCTTTGTGAAAATCCGGAATCACTTTGTTTCCGGGAGCACAGGTGCACGTCCAATGCGCAAATCAACCAAAGAGGCTCGATTGGTGATTAGATCAGGTGAACCACGGATACAGCCCGGCCTTGTTGACCTCGACCGTTCTACAGGTCACTATTAAACTGTGACCATCGACTTCCAAACAAATCAATACTTACTTTATGGATAAAACATTGTCATTAAATAATTTGCAATGTCTAGAGAATGATTAATCAAAAATGCTTGAAAAGTTTTAAATTTAAAAATATGTTGCCAAGTAATACTATGTAATATAAGGTATAAAACTATATAGTATAAAGTAATATTCGAGAAAGTCGAGTTATATTCATCTTGACAAACCGTAATTTTACATTGTACATTTTACATTAGAAAAGCTTTCTTTGTTAATTTTTATGTTGTCAATATTACTAACACTAAAAAACATACTGCATGTGCTAATAGAGCTACAGATAAAAATTCTAAAATCATGATAAGTTTGATCTAAATTTACCTTTAGTATTAATTTCATGTAGAAGCAACAACATTTTTTATATTTAAATGACGTTTAAATACATTTATTTTTTAATTCATGTTGACATACATAATCTAAAAGAGGTAGGCATAATATATATTATTTTATTCTAAACGACTGAATTTTGTTTTACATACCTTTTCAAAATTATTTGCAGCCAAATGTATAGTTTGATGCTGCCTAGTTTTTACAAACATTACATTTGCATCATAGCATTAGTGAACCTTTAGTTCTTGCAACTATTTAGCTTGCACCACTAGACTGGCGCCAAGCGGTAGTCCATTCAATTGCACAACGCATAAATATACAGAATATTTTTTTAAAAACAAAACACTTTCCATATCTTTGAACAAAAAAAAATTGTTGAAATTTTCAGAAACACGTCAACTTATATGCCAAACAAGGAAGTACCCATTTTGTAATACATCATTCAAAAGCTATTTTCTTATAGAATTTTTTCATGTAATTGGTTTTACTATTACAATGCTCACTTATGTGATAACATTGTTATTAAAAGCTACGGCGCAAACAGTGACTTTTTGGAAGTAAATCAAACATCCTAGACGAACACCAAGAAATTGTCGAGTAAAATGTAAAAAAAAGAGGAATGTTGCAGTCACAAAAGGTGCCTAGAATAATTAGAACTTCTCTAAAGTAAACAAATAAAATTTCTATGAGGCAACATAAACATTTTTATTCTTGTATATAAATCTAATAAAGTTACAAGATTTGCTAAAATTGAGCACTATCATTTTTCATACAAAAGTGAAAGCGATTTTTGAATTCTTGCTGCACTTTTCAGAATTGAAATGTGGAATTTTCCTGCACTCGTTAATGATTCTTTCTTAAAAATTTTTCAAGTTAGCGGGTTGTGTTTTGTAAACATCGGCGCTTAGATAACCCCAATGAAATTCATAGGGGTCAAACCCGGTGACCGTAGTGGCCATTTAATGCTTTTTTGCCTACCAATCCAGTGATCGAAAAACCTATTATTTATCCAATCTTGCGCATTAACGGCATTAACAGCAAGTCTTGTCAATAAAGTATGGCCTTATTATTGCGTCGCCAAGTATTCCAGCCTATACATTAAGTGTTCGAGAGACCTGTGTATAACTTTTTCGAATAATATGCGGATTTACATCACTCAATTATTGCACACTGTGCTTATCCACACGACCAATTAAAGAAAATGTGAACAATATGTTTTTGGTCACAATTTGGCAGATTCCAGTCTTTTGTCGCAGTCGTCGACAGTTCTTGAACAATCTACATCTTATAAGGATGAAGTTTGAAGAGTCTTGACACTTTGCGAACAGATGAACAATAAAGGCTCGTAGCTGCAGCAGCGCAACGCAGAAGGCTGCTTGAAGCCATACCGAAATTGAAAAGCTCTTCAATATAAGCCATGTTGACCAACCATTCCTTCTATTTTTTTGTTTGCCACTGAGCCTCTTGTTTGAAATTTTTGTACCAACTCAATAACATACTTGGCACAGGCATTCTTATCAGGGTGAAGGGTGGTGTCTTACATTAAACCCATGTGCAGTCGCGCGAGCACAACTATGCTAAGCTCTAAGAAAATTAATTTGACTCTTTCCTCAATTGAATAAACTATTGTCACTTATGGGTCTGCAACACTGTTATTTTAAGAACTAACAGATTTTAATCCTTATTTTGATGGAAAAACCAGTATTAGACCAAACATTCCATTGATAAAAGAGCCAGCAAAAAAGTTATTAGCAATTCAAAGCAAAAACATCAATTTTGTGAGTAATAATAAAATCAATTACATGAAAAGATTCCTTATGAAAATAATTTTCAAACGATGTATCACAAGGTGGGTGGGTGCTTCCATTTAAAATGTTTAAAAGGTTGTTTACTTCGAATTTAGGTAAATATGCTATTTTTTGCACGGAATTAATATATATATATATATGAAAATTCTTTGGGTTTCCGGGTATTCATCCTGCGAGTTGCCCCGGTTGAGCAAGCAAGAACTCTCCGACCTGAAGATGGCAAATGAGATTTTGCTAAAACGTCGTCAAGAAATTTTAATCAAGAATTCCACGCGGCCGGAAACCCGAAGAATTATCATCAAGCATCCGCGGAAACCTGAATATTAACATATGTATATATATATATATATATATTATATATATTATATAAATCCAATTTGCATTTGAACTACTCGACTGTGAATGGAACATTTAAGTAGGTAAAATGTAGGCATAAGTGCGCCTACGCTACAGAGCAATAGAAGTAGGTATATTTTAAAGCTGTGGTAGATGAAATAAGCGCTTTTTCAAATGATACGTTTGACGGCTCATTTTTTATTAATTTTTTTTTAAGTGTTCTTGAGCGCCGTTCACAATAATGGATAGGATAAATTGCTTCTCAGAAATTAAACTTCATCCCGATATGTAGCAGAGTGTCTCCAACCATTCAGTTTTTTTGGTTGGTTTTACGTACACTTGTTTCCGAAATTAAAGCTTACACTATGTCGGTAGTCATTCAAACGTTTTACAGGTAGCGAGAGCAAAAAAATATCTTAAAAATATGAATAATAGAATAAGGTTGGTAGCTTATAGTGTAATAGGAAAATTCAAAATTATGTGAAAACTAAATTAAATAAACATAATATAAATCTGGATAAAGTTATGTTGTTTCTAACCAAAAAGATGCTTTATACAAAAATTCAGATTCTAAACACACTATCGTTAGCCACCTGGCTGCCGAGGGCTCTCACTCTCACTCATACATTACAAAAGCGTTTCACGTCGTCACTGATGACTTTTATTTGAATTTCTCAAACGTGAATTATAACTTAATTAAACTTGTTCGTCCTTATAAGCCTCTTTTGCTTTATAATCTTATTTTCAAAAGGTTGTTTATAGCTACTATCAAGTATCAAAAAAAAGTTTTTAGATAGAGCTCTACTAAAGCATCATGACTGTACTTATTCATTTGTTTTTTATAATCAAAAAATCTGACTAAACTTGTAAACCGGTTAGCTCACACGCTATGGGGCCGCGATAAATTTCTTTAAAACATTTTCAATAATGTAACAACAAATTATCTTTCAAGGGGTAGTTAACAACAAAAAAAAAACTTTCAATAAAATAAAGCGTACGATCTATTTTAAGGGTAAATCTAAAACAAGGTTTCTTAACCAATTGCGCTAGTGGTTTGCCGTCTAGCGGTGTTACATTTAATTTAAAATGTTACATTATACCTTTTGCTAATACAGGTCTCAAGCACATGGAAAAACAGATATAGGTTAACAAAAAACTAAATTGGGAATATACATAATTTATTTGTTAAAGGTAGATAAACCATATAAATTCAATAAAGTTAAAAGAAAACATTTTTTTTCAAAATAATATTTCATTTAGCTTTACTCTTCACACATATAAAGTTAATAAAATAAATCTGAAATATACAAAATTAATAAATTCAGTGTATATCAGATAGGCCTACGTATATAATATAATATATAACATTACATCTGTTTTTTAAGCTACATGTATGCATAATATAATCTATATCTTTCCTAAGTCTAAATCTATTTAATATTGACTGTTTAGAGCGACCATTGTATAATGAACATCAAACCAATGAGAAGCTAACTCAATCAGGACAGTGCCTGTTTTAAAGACCGCCATGTGAAATTTTACCATATGGCGTCAGTACTTTATTTCTACAGTGCCTATAAGCACTATCATGAAGAGTATCACGTATCACATCAAAATGGCAAACATATTGAAGCGGTAACTCTTTGGTTACGGTGCGTATCGATTCAACAAAAATATATTGAATCTAACATTATAGCACAAGTCTTCTCTATAGACATTATAGTACAAGACAAGGTATTTGGTTCGCTATAAAGTTAAGCTGATTGCCGGTACTCAGCTGACTGGTAAAAATTCCTCAATCTTTAATGGCTGAGATTAGTGCCATTATGAGCTTAGATTTATGAGTGTTCAAATATCTTGTCTCTTATTATATAACTTTCGCTACACTAAATATGTTACAACTGTCGTTTATGATATGTCTTCATTTTAATGTATATTTTTAAAAAATACATTTTAAGATTATGTTGTATATCAAATATGGTTTTTATATTTTCATTTTACATATAACACTACTTAATTATTGGACAGGACAGCTGAAGTCACATTCATGATATGTGTGCAGTTTCGATAGATATGTATCAATTTCTAATACTATTATTTCAAGTCTACTTCTTGATTGTAATATAATTACACTTTTTGCACGATTACATGATATGTATATGTTTAATATAGCTGTCTTAGTAGATCTATTAGATATAGATAAAATCAATAATTGATCTACTAAAACACCAGTCTCACAGGCCGAACAACTACTTGCTAAGACGGTGCTCTGCAAACGAAAAACATGTAACAATGTTCAACAAGTCTACATTTATAAGCTCAAACACATCCAACAATTTTAAAAACAATAAAAAACTAATTTTTTAAAGCTTTATCTTTCATTTTTAGAAAATACACCGTCCTCTTTTTTAGACAAGGAACTCTCATGCATAAACTTAAACTGCTATAGGCGACGTCATTGTATATAGTAATGCTAAAAGTATAAGATTATATGACAGCACTAAAATGAACTCAATAATAGAAAACAATATTGGAGTTAAGATGAGAAAGCTAGTTATCTGATTTTGTGCCACCGAAATCTTTTGTTGAAACATAATTCATGGTAGGGTTTTACAGCCTACTTGCCGTCTGCCAATGCAACAAAAGAGGCCATATAACCTTACACCTTTAGCGTTGCAATACCTATTATTTATAATTATTAGAGACTAGTCTTATTTTAATCTACAGTCAGGATCTACTTATTAAGCTATCATAAGATTAAGATAAACTCTTCATACATTGTTGTAAGGCTTGCAGCATCAAGAAAAGTGTATAGTGCAAAAATTGCAAAACTTATAATGTACAGTCTTCGATTTTGTTGTTCAGATTGTTAAATCTTCAGATTTTATTATCTTTTTCAGATAATATAAAACATTAACATCTTGTTACTTTAATAACAAGTTTTTGTACCGTTTGAAATTATTTGGTAATTAGTTTTGACAACTAACCAAATGATGGCTATATTTTGCACAAAATACTTTTAGGAAAAAACAAAATATCAGCTAATATTTTAACGAAGAAAGCACATTAATCAAAGAAGTATTGCAAAACTGGTAGATAACTTTATTTAATTATTAAGTAATAAACCATACTTTTTTAATAATATTTTAGTTTTTTTTGAATGATTTATGCATCAAGTGTCTTTGCAGTTTTGAACTTTTGCCACTTCTTACTGTATATCTCGAAAGATATAAATGATATTAGCAAAAGAAAATTAGTTCTATGTGTAAGTCCACGCCTTCTTAGATGCATAAATCATTTATAAAAATCCGATATGATACTTTTCTTTCAATGAATATTTTAATTTAAATGTTAGTTGTGTAGTAAAAAGGCGTCAATGTTAGTAAATATGTCAGATAAATATTTTCTCAAATTGATGAGTTTAACAATGCCGGCGCCTTTAGCTTCAAAAATTGATACGTGTTCACAGCATCAGCTCATCAGCTGTTATTGTATCAGATTTTTTATGAATGCGCAGTATAAATAGCTAAACTAGTCTAGAAGTTAGTATAAAGTAGTATAATATAGTTATCATATCATATATAGGCACTAATCTAATACAGGCATAAGAACGTCGGGTGGTAAGCCTGCTACCGTTTAAACTCACAGAAAAATCTATTTTAATATAGTTATATTGTACTTTGACTGTTACAAAACGTAAAGGCATAATATTGCTGATTTTAAATTATCATCAAAATTTATAAAATATCTAAAATAATTTTCAATTAAAAGAAATGTGGCTATTTATACAAACTGTATATAAAAAAACATACGCTTATTTATAAATTTAACTAGCACTGTCATTGTGTTTCAAAAATTATATTTTGAAATTACAACAAAACGCATTATTTATAGCGCTCTTATTTATTGTAAAATTTCAATTATTTATACACAACATTAAATAGAGACCAATAGACTGCAAAATAATATAATAAAATAATAACGCAAAAAGTTTCAAAGCTGAACTGTAAGATTTTGAATGTAAATTTTCACATATTTTTTTAGTAATTGTATTGAAAAAGACGAGCCCATAGCTTGGCGCGAAATTGCCCCATCAAATACATTCCTTTAGATCTATGAAATCATGTTTATGTTTCCTAAAAATAAGGCTCAATTAAGAGTTAAAATTGTTGAAGCGTGTTCAATACTTCCTGTTGAAATAGTTCTTATCTTTTTCACAATTTTGTTCTTATGTCTATACTTGCCATTTCAGAATAAAAAACTTTTCAGACTGAGTTGATTTTGAAAAAAAAATCGACAGTTCAACTTTAGGGATTCTATACTTGATTTTATAAGATGATTTTATTATTGTATGATTTGTAACAATTTAATTTAGTTTATAGATAGTTAAAATAATCCGAGCTATAGACTCATTTTAGACAGTTTGGCAGAAAGAATAAAAAAAATGAAAAATGACATTTTGCAAGGTACTATGAAAGCTTGTTATCGATTTGGAGCCGCATATCTATTTAAATAGTTCTGAACTTTTTAATAACTTAAACTATAATTAGAAAATATTAAAATTATTTTATATAGGTTGAGACAAAAATAATTTAAACTAGAATAACATAAGTGAGAGCAACTAAGCCAACCAAAAACGTCAAAAATATTAAAAAAAAAATAATTTAAATTTACTTCCTGTTGACAGAAAATCAAGAGTTCAAATTAAAATTCCTTTTTGTGCCCCATACTTAACTCTATTTGATATAACCTGATTGTTACAGTAAAAAATAGTGGCAAGAATAACTAGCAGCTAGGTGTGAAAAATTACGTGAAGATGAAAAAATGTGTTTAAACCAGAAAATATTTGATTCCTTTATAAAAAGTATAGTTTAGATGAAATAATGTAATCTAGGCAGGGAAAAAATAATGCAGTCAACATAAAAATTGCAGCATTTCTTGATAAACCATTGACGTGCCAAGCTGATGGTAGAACACAGCAGTATATTATAGAAAATCAGATAATAAAAAAACTATAGATATTAATTAGTAACAGTCAAAATTTTTGTTGTCTTGCATAATAATTATTTCTTCTAACATAGAAATACGTTAGTGGTAAAACACATTTTACAGAAAAAGTACTGCTTATAGTGCAATTTCAGAAATAAATTACTTGTAGATAATTACGTATAAACGCATCTCTTGAGTTTGGCACCCTTTCATTAAACTTTCTGTTTATATACATATAAAGTTTATTCACATATTTGTTTATGTACATATAGTATGTATAAATAGCCAGATCCTTAAAAACTTCCAGAATGAAAATTTCCAACCGTTTGTGAGAATTATTGTACCGTAAAATTGACAAGCGTGGTGTTGGACAGAGATAATTGCACACTACTTTATTCATATAGAAGAAGAAAAATATAGGGATTGGTAATGTACTCATTTTGAGTAAATCGTGTAAAAGAAGTACATACCATTTGATCCGACAAACCAAACTGCATTAAAATTATCAATCAATTAATAGAAGTATAGCGTTTTTTATTACTATATACAAAATTTCTATACATGATTTATGCATCAAGTGATATGTGCCGTTTCCAAATCTTGAACATTTGCTATTTCTTGATTTTAGTCTTCATTCATGTGTCAATGCACAGTTAATGTCGTATAATCAATATAACCGAAAAGAAACTATTTATTCTATTTACACAAATAGAAAAAGACAGTCAAAGTCCACGTTTTTTTTGTTACATAAATCATTTATAAAAACTTTATCGTAAACTAAAAGTGTATATACAATTTGGCTAAAGGAAGTGAACTTATATAGTGCATATATCACGACTTTCATTAACATTAATTTCCTAGATACTTACAAATAATTTTGTAAGAATTGCATATTATGAAGCATGCGCGAAGCAAGTGTAGCATGGTACCCTACACCTAACATAAGATTGGTTTCTTAATATTATTATTAAGATCGATAAATATGATTGTCGATGACTGTGTATAAATGCAGATATTTGTATTTTATACAAAGTCAAATGCGTACAATTGCAACGAGCATGCCAGTCAGCAATCTTAAACCCATCTTAAGCAAAACAGGTCAAAAGCTCAATTACTTATTTCATTAAGCTTTGGCTTTAAAGATCACCATTCGATAATACTTGTAAAATTATCAGTTTTATTCTCGAGCAGAACCATTGCTGGCTGTCATTACTATATCTTTCTATTCCGAACAAATAACTGATCATTTATCAAACGCTTTATTGATTGTTTCATGCTCTGATACTGACTAGTTCTATGTCAGATCCTCAAATTTCTTTTGACCTTTTGACTAATCAATTAATCCGATAAAAATATCTCTGTTATATATAAGGGTTGTGCTGAAGCATATTTAAGTTAGGACTTGTCTTTATAACATCAAAATAATTTTATTTTCAAGTCTGTTTCTATTTGTTTGATATTGTAAAGAAATTGTTAACTTTACAAACAGAGTTTCGTCGTTAAATCGTCTGATAGAGTTTACATAAGTAGTTGTAGTTATCAATTTACCTCCATTTCTCTACGTCTGTGTCTGAAGCTTTGCACTAAGTAGGTCTACATTTGCTTACATATAAGAGATACTTATCTACAATGCGCTTAAAGCTACCATCAAAAGGACAAGAATTTCGAGGAGAGTTTGTGCCGATGCTCTTCTAGATGAAGATCCCATTTTACTTAAGTATGTGTTGACACAAGGTGGTTCTGCCGAGTCTGTAACAGAAACAACAAGTTAGGTCGGTCAACACTCTTTATACAACTATATTAAGGAATTAAAAGTACATAAATATGTACATTTAAAAAAAGCTCTAATATAATTAATTTTATACAAAACATGTAACGTTTTATCACCAATGCCTCATAAAGATATTGTACATTCTACAAATTTTAAATACAGGATTTGATTTACTGTGTATTTATTTTAATGTACACATTTTTTATAATTGAGTAGTATTTCAGAAAAAAAAATAATAATAAATAATAAAAATAAAAAAACAAAGCTTAATGTGCACAAATACTTTCTGAATCAAACACCGATTTACATAATAGTGTCAGAAAACCAAACCGCTAATAAGAAAACAAAGTCATAAAAATAGTAACATAACCTAAAACTTTATAAGCATTTAAATTTATTTTAGTAAACATTAGAACAACAAATCTAAGAATACGGTTTTCCAGCTGAACCGGTCAAACGGAAAGCCGAAGTAGCGTTACAATGAGATTTGGGGTAAAACGTTTTTGTACTATTTTAATTTAACCAATAAAAGCATTACTTTCAAAGTTAATCATTCATTTATTCATTCATTTATTTACGGTTTCTTTATCTTTGAACCTCAATGGGAATCTAGCTCTGAAACCACTCATTAAGTACAATTTATTAATAAGCTGTTGATTGTCGCTCCTGAAAAAGCCGTAGCTTTTGTTGTCACAAATCACAATAAAAAGTTATCACAAATCACAAAAAAAAAATTTTCAGATTGTTTTGATGTGCGTTTTACTTGCTATATGTATTGAACGCCCCAACTATACAAAAGTATATTATTATGTTTCAGTTTTATAATACTAAAAAACATTATATTTTTATGTAAAATTTGTTAAACGTCTTTTTATGAAAATATACAAGAAATAGTCACATTACCGTTTATTCTTTGCCAAAATTTAAATTTGCGGTTTTGCCTAGCCACCACGATATGCTTAGAGCACGCCATAAACAAATTACATGTCGCCACCATCGTGTAGAATTTTTAACATTTCTTTTTCAGTAATCCAAACAAATCGAAAAAAAATCGATCTAGTTGCTAGCTGAAAATCCAACTTTTTTAAATTACCTCGAGTAACTTGATGCTAATAAATACATTTTTATTAGTTTCTACATTAGTGGTACCATTATAATTTAGTAAAAGTCACGCAACTATATACTGGTACGTAATAATTAATATTAAACTACAGCTGGAGTTTTGGTGTGTTTATTTTACGTTTGTCATTGGCTTTTATTTAGTTTTTTAGCTTAATGCAAACTCGAACATGGTAAAAGCTTTCTAATTAGTTTGACAAGCTGAAAACTGTTACTTAGCTTTAAAAAGACGCAATGGAAATCTTAGAAAAAAACGCCGTTGTTACAGGTTGCCCAGTTGAACTGTCTTATAGCTCCGTAGCAGAAATTTCTTTTGTAAACAATTAACCAGCCGATATTATTACCTAAACAAATGTGCTTAAAAACAGCAAAAACAAATTAAAACACATTTGGTACAAAATTAATTCCTGTATATCAAACTTCAAACATAATAGAACCAAGCTTGGAAAAAGTCAATTAATTTTCGAATGTACAGACCTCAACGAACGTTATACTTTTTGTGAAGAAAAAAAAGTATCCCTTAGATCCAATTAGTGTACTTATATTTATAGAGTAAATCAAATGTTGAGTCACCTTTTAATTGATGGTCAACGTTTAGCAAAATTGTCTTCAATTTAATATTTTATAATAATTAATATGTCAAAAGCCACATTAATATATCAAAATGATATTTATAGTTCCACCAAAGTCTACATAACATTACTTTTACTTCATTTTGGATCACTTTTGGATCAATTTTGTATCAATTAAAATTCGTTTGCTTCACTTTATACATATATATTAGGATGGTTCAAAAACTTCGAACTTTTTTTTTCAGTCTCGTATTAAAATATATGAGTTTATAACGTTTTTACAACTCCCTTTAAACGGCATGTCAAAATAAAGCTTTTGGAGAAGCCAAAAATTTTTAAAAGTTTTTAATAAAGGTCGGCAAAAATCAATTAAAAAAATTTTTTTTTAGCATTTGATTTATTTCTGCAAGAAAAATGATAAATATCTAAAAAATTTTTAGTCAAATGTTTAATTTTTAGAAGGGGCTCCAAATTTTTTAACGTTTTTAAGCCTTCATATTTTTTTGAGCTACTGCTGAACATGAACATTAACAAAACAAATATTTTTCCTCTTAAGTTTGAGAACATACTAAAAAATAAAAATAAAACACAAAAATCAAAAAAAATTTAATGAGCCTTTCTCAACATTGAAGTATAATTGTCAAAAAATTATGGTTTTTTAATTTTTTTTAGTTTTCAAAAATAAACATTTTAATAAAATTTTTGTAATTTTTATACTATTTTTATAACCTTTAAACCCAACAATAATCAACTATTAGCTATATTCAAAATTCATTTTAGTTCAATTTATTGACGTTAAGCGCGCCAGTTAAGAGCATGCTGTAAAGTCACTCAATAAACACACTATGTGCTTAGGTAGCGCCATTAGTAATTTTTCATATCTATCTTTGTCGCATAGAAAATAGTCTGGTAATAAAAAAAACAAAGTTGACGTTTGAAAATTTGAAGTGTCATTAAATGTCAGTAATAATTTTTCCATATTGTTTCTAAAGCTTTATTTCACTAGTCTCGTTAAATCTTTGCTGATTTCGTATTTTCTTCGATTTCAAAAATAATTTTATTTTAATTTCTAGTTTTAAGTCTATATTTCAAAGATTATTGTTCACTTGTCTATAAAGTTTTAAGTCTATATTTCAAAGATTATTGTTCACTTGTAAAAATATCTGCTGTCAAAGTGACATATTTGCATAACCCTAATTTTTTTGACGTTTAAGTACTGCTGCCATTTTGGCAAACAAGATTCTCTAAAGCCAGAGACCTCTTCGTCTCACTTCCAACATTTACATTTTCCATCCTTTGTCAACTACAAATTTCAACATGAATCTGTCATTTTATACCTCAACACGTAGTGTGTTTATCAAGTGACCTTAGCAGCTTGACCGGTCAAAAATAAAAAAAAAAATAAAATTTACTTTCTGAGCTTAAAATCAAACTTTTTCTGGGCGATTTTTTTAATAACAATATAAAATAAACTCTTGAAGAGACGCATATATTCATTTCTTAATTAGTCATAATTATTTTTTTATTTGTTTCGCGCCAATAGAAAATTTAGCTTTCAAATAATTTTTTTAGAAATTGTACCACTTTAGAGCATATACGCCCCTTTCAAAGTAACTAAACATTTTTTTTTTGCTTAATTTGATGAGTTAATTAATTAATTTATAAAGTTTTCTTATGCAGTAAATTAAAAAAAAATTATTTTAAACAGTATCTATCTTTTTCGTCTGTGAAAGAGAGATAACTTCCACAGTTCAAGCAATTTTATGCAGTTAGCGCCTCAAAATTTGAGTTATTGACACAAAACAATTTATCGACATTTTGGCGAATGCAACCTGCCTACCCACCCTTAAGTATTATAGATATAAAGTAGTTGCCTTAGAAGCTTTAAAAACCTTAAATCGACCTTAAAATATTAAAGTTTTGGCTTAAGATTTTCAGGATTTTTATTAATTTTCCTGTTGAAAAACATTAGATAATGAGTAAAACTAATTACAAAAAAACCTATATTTAACAATTTTAGAATTTTTTTAGGAAAATCTTTAACGAGACTCTACATACCGGTAGTATCCTTAGCCAATGAGCAGAATCCCATATAATACTTCTTCACAAGAAAGGTCCAAAAAACGATATCGGAAATTATAGCCCCATATCTCTCATCTCAAATGTATAAAAAGTTTTGGCCAAAATCATTTTGGGCAGAATCTCTATTAAACTGAGTGCATTGAATGAACTATCTGTGCAATCGCGTCATGTTTTTTATTTTATATTGTTTATTAACTAGCACTGAACAAGAAGATAAAATGTGTTCAATTATTTCCGACGAATTAAAACACATTCTACAAACGCCATTCACTCGTTCCATAATTATGAATTTCGAATAATTTTTAGTGTTAATTACCCTATCTTGAATAGCAAAAACTAAACCTTCAGTTTCTGGAAAAAGTGATCCTTTTGACAGCTCTTTATCTATCCCATTTAACACAATTTCTCTTCACAAAAAATCTACTGTGTAATGTCTTTTGTTTAATTTTTAATTACAAATTATTATCTTGTTTATCTAATTTATTTGTGATAATTTTCCTTTTCTAATATTTAATGGTGTAAGACCTGTATCGGTGATCACAATAAATTTTACTAATTTATTGTCCGTTTTAAAATCATGAAAGTAATTTTGCATCTTAGAAATTTGGTTATTTAATAATACTGATACGTTCAAAATTCCTCTGCCTCCGTTTTCTCTAGTAATTAAAAATCGTTCCATTGAAGATTTTGGATAATGTTTATTAAATTTAGTAAAGTTTTTAGTTAATTTTAGTTTGAATTTTTATGTTAATGTTATTAATATCCGTTGCAGTTCATTTAATTAGACCGAAGGAATAACTTAATAGAGGAACCGCATAAGAATTTATTGCTTGTATCAAATTTTTACTATTTAATTTACAAAAACATTTGGTTGATATTATTTTTAATTTCTTCATGAGAAATATTTATAACCTAATTATTTGATACAGTTCTCCTTGATTTAAACTGTCAATAATTTCATTGTTCTCAGTTGTATAAGATAAAATTTTATGTGTATCTTTATTTGTGTCTTGAAGTTTACATTTGCTAGCATAATACCAAAATCCATACCAATACTATTTGAAAACAACTCAGTAATTTTTATTAAATTGAATAATTGATTTTTACTGCTTGCATATATTTTTATGTCATCCATATAGATAAGATGACTAATAGTTGAAAAATTAATTTGGTTTGTCATTAGTTTATAACCACAGCCTGAATTATTATTATTATATAATATTTTTATTTATTATTATTATAATTACCGAACACATGACATTAAAAAAACTATGCGTAAAACAATCAATTTTAAAATTTTACTAACAAAATAAAGGAGGCAGCATGAGTCGATGTATAATGCCTCTTCTGGCTGATTTATTTATGCATCATTTTGAAAAGAATGCAAATACAGTTTTTAATATTTTTCTCGAATGTGGATAAGGTACGTAGACAACGTCTTTGCAATTTTTAATAATTCTGAAAGTTCAACAAATTTAGTGTCAAACTTGAATAATTGTTTCTTTTTAATTAAATTTACTTATAAAGCGGAAATTAATAACAATTTATCCTTTTTAGATGTAAGCGTAATAAAAAAAAACAACAAGCCATTTAGAATTTGATATATTTAGAAAAGAAGGCATTTTAAGATATATACCTAATGACTCAAATCATTGTTTTCAACATAAAATAGCAAATTTTTTAGTAAATAGATTATTTACCTTTTCTTAAAGTCAAAAAAATTTGAATAAAGAAAAAACATTTATCCAAAAGATGCTAATATTAATAAATATTATAAAGAAATATTAAATAAAATTATAAATTAACAAAAATTTAAAACAATTATCAAAAATTGCACAACTTTTTAAACAAATAAACAAAAATTAAAATTCATTTCAATACCCTTTCAACCTAAGATAACCAACGAACTTGACATTCTGTGTGAACATTTAGGATTAAGTGCGGATTTAATAGTCAAAATCAAAATTAAAAGATTTGTTAGGAAACAGGTCCAAAAGACAAAACCCCATTTCTAGAAAAGTCTGAAATTTATCAGTTTGAAATTATTCAATATCTGAACGCCGCTGAATTAATTGAAATTCATAAAAATAACGCAAATGCTCTTAACAGAGATAACGAATTGGTAAAAATTGCAATTAACAATTGTCAAATATTTTTAACTATTATTTTCAACTTTAAATAAATTAGTAAACAATTTAACGTTAGTAAATTATAGCAATTTCGTTCATATTAGAAACAAAGCATCTAAATTTTGTAATGTTTTCATTTCTAGTATCGTTTTATTATTATTATTATTCACGGCAAACCATGTTACAATAATTATTATAATGACATACAAAAAGAATAAACGTAAACATAACTTAAACTATACATCATACATTAAACTGTTTAGCTGTTTTTTAAATCTAGATTAATTTATACCAAAAAACTCTATATTATGTCTGTTCATGAAATTAACATCTCTAGCGATCCTAGGTAGTGGCGAGCAAATTCCGTAATTAGTTCTATGGAAAGACACATGTAGCGTAGTAACATGCCTAACATAACATTGAGGTACATAAATATTGAACAAGTTCAGAATGGGTGGACACTGTATAATATTATTAATGACCTTGTAGAAAAAGTGTAAATCAAATTTGGTACGACGACAATTTAACTTACTCAGACCAAAATAGGCTAACAAATCATTGTAGTTACTTTTTTTAAAGTCTATATGAAATTTATAACAAATACATTTTACAAATTTTTTTTGAATTTTTTCAATCCTGTCAATAGAGTTCTCATAAAATGGGCACCATATAAGCGAATTATATTCCAAGTTTGGTCTAACTAGCGAGTTAAACAATAAAATAAATACTCTTAGATTAACAAAATCTTTACATTGTCTTATCACAAATCCTAACATTTTATTTGCCTTTTTGACGACATTTTCAACATGCAAATTAGAAGTAAGTTTGCTATCAAACATTACACCAAGGTCATTAAATTGAGATAAGCATTCTAATAAGGTATCATTAACGTAATACTGGGGATAGCTAGTAACACTTTTTCTAGAATAACGGACCACCTTACATTTGCATATATTTAGCTCCAACGAATTAAGCTCACACCATAAGACTAACCGATTTAAATCATCCTGAATCAACAGACAGTCTTCTTTTGAGTCAATCTTAAAGAACAATTTTAAATCGTCTGCATAAAGAAGAATCGAATTGTTAAAAATTACATTTCTTATGTCATTAATGAATAATGAAAATAAAACCGGACCCAAATGAGATCCTTGCGGAACACCCGAAGTAGCCTCAATTAATCTGGATCTACACAAACCTATACGAGCTTGTTGTTTTCGATCTGAAAGATAAGAACGGATCCAAGACAAAAGCGGATCACCTATTCCCATACCTTTAAGTTTCCAACATAATTTTGTTATGTTAACACGATCAAACGCTTTTTTTAGATCTGTATATATACAGTCAACTTCTAAGTTGTTTTCAAAACATCTGATGACATATTCAGCAAAAATAAATAAATTTGTGTTAGTCGATCTACCTTTATAAAACCCGTGTTGCTCGTCGATAATAATATTTTTAACTGTTTTAGACAAGATGTCACTTACAATAGAATCTAATAACTTAGGAAAGACATTCATGATAGAGATACCACGGTAATTTTCAATCATTGTCTTAGATCCGCTCTTATGTATAGGCACTAAGTCAGCGATCTTCCATACAAGAGGAAAGGTACCAGAACTCAAAGATTTGTTAAATATTATTTTAAGAGAAAACGCCAAAGAGTCCGCACATAAACGTATCATACCTGGAGGAATCCCATCTGGGCCCGGACTCCACTTAATTTCAACATTATAAAGTTTAGAAAGAATTTCATCTACCAAAACTTCAAAATAATTTAAATCGATTACATTAGAACTAGAATGCAAGTTATTCTTGCCACAATCAACATCCGCAAAAGAAGTATATACACATATACAGATTTGAAGTGATTTATGATAGTACAATTGTAATTATGTATTAGGAATTTAGGAATTACATTGGTGTGTTTTGAAACAGGTGCAAAAATATTAGATCGTTACTTATGGCAGCACAAACTGTAGACATTAAACTTTTTTTAACAATCTTAAAGATTAGGGAGCTACACTTGCTTCTTACTTAACATCTTTACTATGTATCGGGTAATAAAGCTAACTTAGAAGTGAAAGCATTAAAGCTTTGAATTAAATTTCACTTACACTATTAACTATTCAATACAATTATTATTTTTGCTGTCAAATAAAACTTACAAAACGCCAATTACAACTATATCTCTTGCGCTAAGCTTTATTATATCTTTTCATATTACCGAATAAAATTTACAATAAACAGCAAATTAGTTTGTAAATTATTTTATGTAGTTAATTGACCCTTAAGGTTATTATATAATAAGCTTTATTGTTGCCTATACCGGCTTACATACTCTATCTACACTTTATTTCATTTTCTATTCTACCCCCCTGTTCTTCCTTTGTCCTCCTTTTCCTTCTCTCCCATACTTCTTTCATCCACTTTATCTCCGCTCCATTTTCTTTCAATATTTCTCTTCTTTCTGCTCTTTCTCTCTCCCTCATATCACTGCATTCATTCCACATGTGCTCTATTGTCTCTCTTTCCTCATAGCAGATTCTGCACAGTCTCTCTTCCTTTTCCATCCAATACCTATTCTCTCTCTCCTCATTTCCGCACCTGAACCTCGCCATTATTTTCCTCTCTTTCGCACTTTCTCTTCCCAGGTACACCGGAATCTCCTCTGTCATACATTTCTCATAATTCCTGTTGTACCTGGACTCTTTGATTTTTTCTCTTCTTTCTTGCTTATCTACATCCCTGTCTCTTTCGCTCGTTTCTGCGTTCATCCACTTGCCTTCTGTTCTTAATCTTTCCACTTCTTTACTTGCATACCCATTTCTTCTGTAATATTTTTCTCTTTCGTTTATCTCCAAATTTTTTTTCTTTTCTCTCCAACATTCGTTTAATATTCTACATTCTTGCCTTCCATTCATCCTATCCTCAAACTTAGTCGCTCTTTTCCCCGCTTTCACTCTCAGCTTGTTTCTCTTACATTCTTCTCTTACTATATACCCAGGGGTTTCTCTGTCCACCCCAAGGACCCACCTCAAATATTTCACTTGTACTCTCTCTATTTCCTCTTGTTCTTTCCACCCCCAAATTTCTGCCCCATACATCAATACGCTCTCCACCAAGCTCTCAAACATCATTATTCTCCTTTTAAAATCCCCTCCCCACTTCCTCTCTCCTATTCCCCATACACATCCCACTATCTTGTTTGCTTTCCTTGCCAACTCTCTGACATGCGCTTTGTTCGTTATTGACCCTTAAGGTTAAAGACTATAATTTTTTCTTACATCATTTGCCTTTATTGTATTGGTAAGAATTAACCAGAATCACTTGAAGGAGAAACATAATAAGCTCTCTAAATTGGCTGTTACATAAAATCAAAAGATCAATGATTTCAGTCAAAATGTTAATTTCTGTTATTTATCTTTTTGAATAATAATTCAAATAGTACAAACATAACATTATTATTAAAAAAATTGCCCTAATTTTGCTGTTTTTTCTACAGTTAGGCATATTCAAAAAAATAAAATCTTACAATTTTAGATAATGAGAAAATAAACTATATTTTTACTATTATTTATGCAGTTAGTAGATAAATCAAACAAATCAACTAATAATATTTCTAGCCTGACAACTTTTTTGCTTTCTTTAGAAATAATTCTCTCAATTCTTATACTAAATTCTCCTTCACGCTTCTATCGGTTGTTATCGGACAATACACAAACACATATAATTATCGATTCGAGATAGATATAAATTACTGTCTCGAATAGATTTAGTGAGCCGCGATCAATTAGTCTCATTCCTACGTCATCGAAAGTGATGGAAAAACTTATATATATATATTCAAATGTATGCTTAAGTTAGTGAACATCATACTCTTTCCTCAATGCAATCTGGGTTTAGGAGAGGCTCTAGCACAACTGCCACGCTGCTTAATTTGTTACATAATGCTATAACCGCTAGAGATAGAGACTACACGCCTTTATGTGCTAAACTTAACTATCTAAGGTAAGAAGCGACTGCATTAGTTTATTTAAATGTTACCTGGGGAATCACTTGCAAATAGTAACTTATAACAACCGGTTGTCCTACGCGGGGCCAGTTACTTCCGGTGTATCTCAAGACCTTATAATATGCCCTCTTATTTATCTTTGGTACACTTTTGACCTTAACTTTAATACTTGCTTAAAATCTTTTTTGTCCAATGATTTTGCTGATAATACCAATAAAGTCTTCTTTGAAACAAAATTATCCATCACTTAACAATCTGTTCAAAATTACTGTGAATTGCATAACTTACAGCTAAATCTAGCCAAGTGCTCTTATTTAAGGCATTTGGCCTTTTTGGCCATCTTTTTTAGGCATTGTTGAATCTCAAAAATCTACTCCTATTGAGCGTCAAGAGGATGACCTCTCGAGAGTTCAGGGTATTTGTTATACTCTTGCAAATAACGTCTCAATCTCCTCCTGTTCTAGACTAGGTAAATATTCGTCAAACTCACTCCATCCTAGGCCAATTAAGGTTACTTTTGTTAACCATGTCTCTGTTGATCAGATCATAACCGGATTGATAAGAGCAAAGAAAGCCAAGAACTCTCTCCTGTCAGTGGAGAATCTTTCGATAGTCCACGACAAAACAAATCTCCAGAGGAACGAACAAAAAAAATTACGTCAACAACTCCAGAAACGGACAGCAGCAGGGGAACGGAACTTGAGGATTGTAACTCGTGCTGGTCAACCGATGATAATCAAGAACCATCGGAATATTTTAGCCTCGACTCCCAAAAACTCAGCTTCTTTAACTCCACCTCATCCTGTCTGACATTATATTATCAGAATGTCAGGGGACTAAATACCAAATTAGATAGTATATTTTACAAAACTAGCATGGCTGAGTATGATTTTTATGCTTTTTCTGAAACCTGGCTCAAAACAGGTGTATTTAATAATGAAATTTTTAGTAACGACTATTCTGTTTTTAGCTGCGATAGACGTGAGGAGTTCAGGAGGTCGGTTGGAGGTGTGCTGATTGCATGTTGGAGTACAATTAATGCAATACCCATAAAATTTGACGATATACTATTACTCTTCCGACAGATTGAAATTGTGGGTGTATTCTTTATTAATTTGGGTATAAAAACCCATCTAATTAACATCTATATACCTCCTGACCTGCATGCACATATCTACTTTGACCTCCTTGACCAACTCTCGTCTCACTCGGCCATGGATGATGGAGCATTGGTATTGCTGGGCGATTTCAACTCGCCACATTTTGTTAACTCCTCTATTGGGGGCTTGGACACTAAGGCTGATCAGTTGATTAACTTCTCTATACTTCTTAACATTACGCAATATAATGTAGTTCTCAACACACATGATAAGATACTTGATCTAGTTTTCTCATCAATTAATTGTTTGGTTGATGAAGATAAGTCCCCATTGGTTAAAATTGATACATATCATCCCGCACTGAGGATTACAGCTGAAATGAATTTAATAAGACCAAAACCAACTTTAAAAAAACCGCTAGGTAACTATAACTTTCACAAACTTGATAAATCACGACTTATTGCCGAGCTTGGACTTATAAGTTGGGAACCGCTGTATGATTTTGAGTCCCCCGATGACATGTGCAACTACCTATATACTCAACTTGACTTGGCATTTGCAAAATCAATACCTAAAGCTAAATCAAGTTCTTATAAACCCTCCAAATATCCACTATGGTTTACCTCAGAAATAATATATGACTGTAAGATTAAAGAATCTCTTCGTCAGAAATATAAGAAAAGCATGGGAAAGTCATCTTACATTTTAGATCAATACAAGCATCATAGAAAAGCTCTTAAAGCCAAGATAAAAATTGCATATAACAACTATAGCAATACGACCTAAAATAAGCTCCTTACTGATCCTAAATCTTTTTGGAGTCATGTTAAATCAAAAAAAGGAAAAAATCAATTTCCAAGCAGCTTTCTAATCTCAGGTAAATATACTGATGACTCTCAATTAATTGCTAATTCTTTTGCTAAACACTTCTGTAATGTTTTTGAGCATCTTGACGACAATGTATTCTCTCATCTTACAGTCTGTAATACTGAGCACTTAGGGGGTATTGAACTTCCATCTGATCTTGACATTTTGAGATGTATCAAGAACTTACCCAACAAAATGTCAGCTGGCATTGATGGTATTCCTTGTAAAATAATCAAAGAATGCTCTGATCAATTATTACTACCGTTAAAGATAATTTTCCATAAATGCCTAAATAAAGGTCTCTTCCCCACCATTTAGAAGATTGCTAAAATCTGTCCAATACACAAGACAGGCGAAAATACTATTATTGAAAATTATAGACCCATCTCAATTATACCAGCATTTGCTAGAATCTTTGAGATGTTAATTTATGATATATTACTGCTTTACTTTATTCCGAAAATCACCTCATCTCAACATGGCTTTTTAAAGAAAAGATCGGTTGTCACCAATCTGCTGCCATACACACAATATCTTGCTGACAATATATCTTGTGGGAAACAGGTTGATGTCATCCATACAGACTTCTCAAAAGCTTTTGACAAAGTAGACATTGCAATACTCGTTGACAAAATAATAAATCTTGGCATACCTGAATTATTAGCTAACCTGATGATATCTTACCTAACAAATAGGAAAAACATTGTACTTTACAATGGATTCCTATCTCCAGTTTTTTATTCAACATCAGGAGTACCTCAAGGATCCAATCTTGGACGACTGTTATTTATTATCTTTGTCAACGATGTTGGATCGTTATTATCAGTGCACTTGGATTTGTTTGCTGATGACGCAAAATTATATCACGCTATTGATAGTACATGTGACTGTACTGTTCTACAGGATAACCTGGTTACATTTACGGAATGGTGCAGTAGCAATAAACTGTTATTGAATCAAAATAAGTGCAAGGTAATAACGTTTCACAAGTCAAAAAACCCTATCATGTACGACTATTCCATAGATGGGACGATTTTGGACAGAGTCTCTATAGTAAATGATCTTGAAGTAACATTTGACTCTCAACTTACGTTTACTGATCACTATACTAACATTATAAGATCGTCTATGAGAACCCTGGGTTTTATCATAGGTACTACTAAAAAATTTAAGAACTATAATGTTGTCAAAGCCCTGTATGTTGCACTTGTCAGGCCTAAACTCGAGTATTCATCAGTAGTATGGTCACCTACATATAAGATCCATATTAACAACATTGAGAAAATACAGCGTAAATTCCTCAAATATTTCTCATTTAAAAAGTTCGGTATATACCCAGACCGTGGATATGATTATCTTGCCATGTGTGTGGATGCGAACTTACTGACTCTAGAAGGGCGTAGAATTTGTGCATCAATATTATTAGTATCCGGACTACTATCCAATGAAATTGATTGTCCCAGATTTCTGGAACTGATTCCAATATTAGTACCGCAAAGATGCTTAAGATCTGATCAGCCTTTCTATCCACCTCGGCAGAGGAGCAACTTCATCCTCTCATCACCTATTAATAGACTGATTAACGCCTGTAATTATATAGTTCAGCAAAATAGTGATATTGACTTGCTTGGCCATCAAACGCGCTGCGGCGCCAATGTTCTAGCATCCATCATTATTAACTCTAGGCAATTTAATTAGCGAAAACCAATGATCATACTCCATCGCTTTAATAATAATAATAATTATTGTATACTTAAACACCTGTATTTTGTTTTTTTTAAATAATATTATTCTCTTATAATTGCTCATTGCAACATGTGTAATATTTCATATAAAATACATTAATGTATCTTTTTGTATCCTAGTAATTGGCCATACCGGCTGTTAGGATTTATTAATAAAGTAATAATAATAATAATAATAATAATTTAATTTTTTGTCCTAAACGCTTTTACATCCCAGGTACATCTACTCTTAATCTGCAAGTACAGTCAACTTAACCTGAACTTTTATCTCGCGCAAAAACTCTTGGAGTAATATTTAACAATGATCAACGCTTTGAATCTCATGTTTCGCAGCTAATCATTTAGAATGACCCAAATTGAGTGAATTTTATTAGTATAGTCTTACAGTTATTGTTCATTCGATTCTAGTTTCAGCGCAGCTACCATATATGCAATCGAAATTAATAACAAGATCTGCTCCGCATAATGTTAACTTGCCTCATGTTCCTAATGGTCTGTCTAATTTGATAAAAAATTTTAATGGGATTAAATTCAAAAATATTATATTATAGAACTAGTGCTATAAAAGTTGATTTGGGGTACAAATCACAGTGTACAAAACGAGCCGCAGGCAAATAAAACTGTGTGCCAATACCCCTTATAAAACGTGTTTTTAATTAGGCTACTTTTCAAATTTGCAAGCAAAAGTGAGGTTAGAATTTATAAAATTTTATTGAAACGAAAAAAAAAACGAGCAAAATAGAACAAATAGTATAAAACACTCATTGCAGAAAGCTTTTCAGTACTCACTTGTACCTCAACTCGCCGCTACGCGGCTTGTATTGTAATTTCATGTTTGAGCTTTAATATATATATTGAATATAAGTTGTATTTCAGTATACTATTTGGATGTAATAAAACTACAAGTTTTCTTTTCAATAATTGAAAATATTATAAATAATAATCAAAATTTTAACTCAGTTTGAGACTGTAGAGATTACCTTAGATGAGACAAAAATCGATGCATATATTTTACGTTTGTCTTGATAGAAACAGCTTTTTGAAAATTTGTTTATATTTGTCCAATGTTAAAAAATCAAGTATCAATTTAAATTATTTAATTAACAAAAATAATCTAGAAGCCTTCTTCACTTATGGCCGGTTTCACAAAGCGTTGTCAAAATTTGGCTAACACGTTGTTAGCTAACATTGTGTTAAAATTAACACGTTGTTAAAATAAGAACGGGTTTGACAACAGATTTTTATCTCACAAAATTGGGTAATATCGGCAATAAACTTCTATAATTCTATATTATTTAACAAAACCACCTGTCATCTGTCAAATCAAATGTCAAATACCAAAATTCAAAGTTATAAAATGGGGGCTATTCTGTGAGGCTTCCTTTAGCTTTCCTCACCGTCTATCGTCACACTAATTTCTATAAAATAATTTGTTCTTTCTTTATTTTAATTGAATCATGATTGTTAAGATGGATAATAATTTGCAATGGAGTAAACGAGAAAAGGGAAAAATTTCACAAAGGAAAAGCGTTGTGTCTTTATGAACTGTGTAGCCAGGTGGAAAAAATAATTATACTTATAACAATATTAATAGATTTGTTAAAATCATACTTTAGTTTTGTAAATATTCTATATGCTGGAGAACAAAAAGACCGACTACTCTAATCTCAAATAAAAAATCAATGCCTGACAATCTGATATTTTAACGTAGGTACACTAACAAACTGACAAATTTATATATAATGTTAATAATTTTTGATATTGATAGACCTGTTTAACGCTTTTCGTCGATTTTCTTTCAACTTTAATTGAAAATATTTTTGAAATGTCAATTTAACAACGGCCCAAGCTCTAATTAGTTTAACAAGGGATTTAACAACGTGTTAAATCTTAACAATGGTTTGTAAAACCGATTTTTGCTTTAACAACGGATTTGACAACGTGTTAGCTTAACTTGTGTTAAATCGGACATAGACATTAAAAACAACTTTTTAAACTAAAAAAATGTGAATTGTCACAAGGCTCCTGGCAGATGTAAAACATCAAAATTAGTTTGTACAAGTAATGTGCATAAAAAAACAGATTACGACAGGAACTAAATACGACTTAATAAAAAATTAAAATACTAATTTTTTTTCTAAAAATATGATCAAAATTTTTTGCAAAAACTTATTTGTTTTAATTGGTAACACAGTTACAGTTAAATTCAATGTTGCCTCTAGCGGTATTTCTTTGATAATTAATCGATGAAAACTGAAGATCTGAAGACAATTTTCAAGCTCGGTGTCGCGAGCGAGATGGCGCAAAGCCAAACCAAGCTATAGATATTTCTCATCAATAAATAAATTCAACAAGAGATGCTCCATAAAGAGCTTTAATGTCACCGTCGAAGTTTCTAATCAAAGATGTATTGTAAAGTTCCCGTAACGTTCGTTAAGTTTAATGAGCATTTAACTTTTAGAGTAAAATTTGTTAAAACTGTAGCAACAATGGTTTTTCATTTTGTGTTGAATTTAACAGATTTAAACCTGAAATTTGAATACGTATTGTAGACTGGATCAGTATCCGTAGCATTTTTTCAGCACCAAACAGCAGCATTTATTGAACAGCTAGTAGCGTACTCATAAAAAAATGTGTGACTGGCATCAAACGGCAGCGTGTCTTAGCAAACCAGTACCGCTTTTTTATTGAAGGTAAAATCAAAACCAAAATATTATCAGATCAAGGCTATAAGAGAAGATTAATGGTTCTTCATAAGTTAGGTCAGCTGCTAATCTTGGTGGTCCAAAATATTACTTCAAAGCCAAGTCATGCAATCCCAAGAGTTCCAATCTTATCTAAGCAAAAGGTTTTTTTAGAAAAAAAGTCCCTATAAGCTGTCTCTCAACTTATCATATCATAGCCATAACTGCTACAAATAAACCAATCAATTAAGTATTTTCCTTTCACCCTTAGTTGTGAAGCGAACTAAGAAGAGGATGCTTCAATAATTCTGCATATCTCCTTCAAATAGCAAGAATTCCTTAGGGTCAATTGAATAAAAAAAAGATATAAATTGAAAGTCTTGCTTTGGTTGACAACAAATTGGTTTCGTTCGTTGGATGTTTTTGTGTCACCAGGAGCGGATCGGAGAGGTAAAAGCGTCGAGGGCTATAAAATCAGTCGGGGCCGAGTTTGTTTCAGAAGGCAGTAATATTTTGAGTCAGTCTCGTGCATGCACAGAGCCCCATCGATCTGAAAGTCCTTTGGGAGTAGAGCTTACATTTCTTAGATACAGGCTGAGACTCCGGATATATTCACATGCACAACATCGACACGTGAGCAGTTTCCGAAAAGACTTGTTTTGAAAGGGGACTTTAACAGAATTCACGTTCTGTTGCAAATATAAAAATGATATGAGACGTAAAGGAGCATTTGCATTTTTTTCTTTCTTTTTTATTGAATCAGGCGTTTACGAAGGAGTAGTTGAGAAAGCGCGATTGATATTTTATAAAATCTAGAAAAGAGCTTACCTTTAAGATACTTTTTAATATAAACCCACATTATTATAGTTTATTTGAAAATAAACAATACATTTCAGCAAACAACTTTTTTTTTAAATCCACTATAATTTTCTGAGGAAGTTAAACCATGTTGAAATGTACAGTCAAACGAGTCGGTATTTTATTGACAAAAGATGCTTAAGCAGAAACACTTAAAGATTTTCATGTTGACGTTTTGTTCCTATCATTATTATCATTTTCTGTCTTTATTCATAATTATATGTCGATCATCGCATTGCCTACTTTAGATAGTAGTTGGGAATTAGCTGCTTCTCTCCACGTTTTGTTTTCATCAAAACGACAACGTTATGAATAATTTAAGAATAATATACACGTCTCCAAAAATAGTTGAAACTGTTAACAAAGAACTCTAAACTCTAAAGAACTAAACAATTCCTGAGATAAAGAGTGAAAAAGCATGCTAGTTTTTTAGGGTCGCTCGGTGCTCAGGTGGCCGAATGAGAAGCAAAGGTTTGTCTCTCATTTAAACGTAAGTCTTTTTCTTAAAAAAAATAGCTATCCTTTCGCCATTGGTGATTGTAAATGTAGAGCACAATAGATTAAAAACGTCTTAGGGCATTATTCTTTTTAATCATAACCTTAAACTAGTTCTTTTTCTGAACAAGTGCTTCCTAAATATTTTGCAGATTATTCAACCAAATACAAATTTTTAACACTAAACTTATTACTATAGGTTTATTACTAAAATAAAATAGTTAAAAATTGGCAACACCAAATAAACAAAAAATTCTAATTAAAAAAAAATACATTTAATAAAAGCATTTGGTGGAATCATGGAGTCTGGTTGCAGTCATGAGCATGAGCAACACTTCTAAAACTTAAATACAGTTTTTTTCATCATAGTATCCCATTCTAAGGTTAAAGTGACAAAAAGGTTTTTGTCAACAAATAATTTATACAACATTTGATAAAAATTATTGGTTTCTAAGTCTTTAAAATGCGCTCTTTCTTTTTGAACTGCTAAAATCACCAATGCACAATTAAAAAGTAGTGCAGTAACAAAGTACAATACAGCTATCGAATATAGAATTATTCACTAGAAATTGTTTTAATTGAATGGTTTGGAATCTTTAGCACAATAAACTATTTACACAGTCTTACCACTTGCTGAAAAGTCTGTCTATTATATCTCGAGAGCTCTTTTGATCACAATGTGGTCATTATCCGGAAATGATTCAAACTAAAATATTATATGTTAATTTTTCCTAGTTTATAAAATTTTTGTGTGTTTTTCCTAATGATCCGACTAAGGAGCTGAAAAAAGAACCGTTTGTTAAAAGCATTTGCCTTATTTTTTATAGGTTTCAATATATTCAGCGGCCTCCAGATGTCTATAGTTATTTTTTTGCTTGACTAATTTTAAACTGTTAATACTAATTTGATAATTGCTATTGAAGACGTATTCTGCTATACTCGGTTTCTCTAATCTTAGACATATTTTAAAAGAGCTAAGTGCTCTTTATATCTAGTTTGAACTAATCTACGCGTTTGCCCTATAAAACGTTTGTTACAGTTATTGCATTCAAATCCTCCTCCTGACAATTTTTTTAATTTCGATCTCGACTGATAAATCGATCTAAACCCTGAATGTTTAAACACAATGTCAAGCCCGTTTGTTATCTTAGATTCAAAGGGTGAATGAATTTTATTTTTTGTTCATAAATTTGAACAATTTTTCAAACTTGTTGTAAATTTTGGTTTATTTATTATTTAATTTACTATTTTTTTATTATATTCATTAATATTAACCACTTTTTTAATAAATAGATTTTCCTTATTAAAGATTTTTTGACTTAAAGTAAAGTTAAATAATCTATTTACTAAAAACTTAAACTTGCTATTTTATGTTGAAAACAATGATTTGGGTCATGAGGTTTGTATCACAAAGTGCTTGTTTCTTTCCTAAATATATCAAATTCTAAATCGCCTGTTGCTTTTTTAATTACCCTTAAATCTAAAAAAGTTAAATTGTTATTGATTTCTTCTTTATAAAAAAATGTTATTATTATTAAAGGAAAACAATTATTTAAAACTGGTTCCAAATTTGTTAAGCCATTAAAATTATTAAAAACTGCGAAAACGTCGTTTCTGTACTTTATCCACATTCTAAGAAAATTTTTAAAACTGCATTATTTTTCCAAATGATGCATCATTTTCCAAATGATTTTACGCATAGCTCCGTTAATGTTATGTATTCGCTACTTAGATTTAATTCAATTTGGTTGTTGTCAAGCCAGTTTTGCAAATAAATCATTGTTTCTATTGGAAAGTTAGGATATAATGAAGTGACATCAAAGACACAAATTATTCAATACTTTTTAATCTTACTGTTTATACTTTATTAATAAACTCATGTGAGTTTTTTACTAAACAAATTTCTAGCATATTTAAATTTTTGAATTAATTCACTAACTATTTGGTAATATATACGGAAGACCGTTTATCTTTCAAACCATTGGCCTGAGTTTTTTTATCTAATTTGTGAATTTTTCGTAAACATAATAATTTAGAGACATTGGGATTAGAAGCCTGCCATATAACACACAAACTTTTTGGCAAGTGATAAAACTGTGTGAATAGATATTGTTTCCACAACTTTTGGGCAATTTATTGGTGAATGAGAAAAGCGATATCTTAAAGAGTCATTGGTGTTGGAAAACTAATGACCTAGCAAAAAAATATGTTGATGCATTTGGTTAATGAAGGAAAATTCTTTAACAAGTGAATTCATCTGCTTAATGTCTAAGTTCATCTGTACCTATCATGTTTTAATACACCAACACAAATTACGTCGGTTGAAAAAATTGTACTAATTTGGCAAAAAAATTGATTAATTTTAGGAAAATTAAAACTCTAAGAATTTTGACACATTTTTCTACAAATTTATACAAAACGTAAGTAAGTATAAAAAGTTTGATTTTAAAGGTATTTCTCCATTAGAACTTTCCAACTGTTCTTGTAATTATAATTTTAGAGTTTTTTTTTAGAACTTAGAATACAATTTGACTGTACTTCACTAATACGAGAAATTATATGCCTATAATTCACTCTGGCAATTGAAACACTTGCATGTTGTTTGTTATACAACATTTATTCTTGTGGATCATGACAAGCATTATTTCTACTTTAAAATATTTCTACATGTTTTGATGGATATAGAATGTTAATAGATACAAATTGAAATAAAAAGTATATGGCTGAATGAACAATTAAGTTATCACAATAACGTCTTTTGTCTCAAACGTAGGTATATCAATGATATACAATGTAATATATCTTATTTAGTTAACCACTATTTTACCAATTTGAGTAAATATAAACTCAAATTTGTCATAGCAAATTTATTTAAAACTGAATTGGTTGCTGAAGTGTTCCAAAAATAACAAAACGTTTCCAAATTTACAGATATAATTCAAATAAATTTGCATTGATCCTTTTATTATTTGCTTATCAAACCATATACATACTGTTTTTTTGTACCAAAAGATATAACCTCTAACTAAAATACTTAAGGTATTTGTAAGACACCATGTTTAAACAGTTATATAACCAAGCCAAGTGCCGGAATTTAAGTCTACAAAAAAAGTAAGAAGTTGTTAAAACCCCTTTTAAACATAGTTTTAAAAGGGTTCACATATTGTGTCCCTTGCAACAAACTTTTTCCAAATTCATAATTGTTTTTCTACAACTTCTAGCTGATATTTACATGCCTATAAGTGATGTAAATCTATTAAACTATAGCAAATTCTTTAAAATTACACTGAATGAAAAAAAAGTTTTGTATTTATTTAAAAATAACTTTCTTAAAGCTTCTTTCAAACAGATTATGTGCCGATCATATAACTACAAGATTTATCTCAGTTTAGAGCGATTTAAAATTCAAATTCTCTGCTTATCCAATACGTATTATTTTATCGTATCTTTCAATATTTTCCAATAGTTGAACTTGCAGCTTAGTTATTTTAGACGTAGTCAATTTCGGAGTTATTTAAAAATAACCAAAATAAACAATAATTATTATCATGGTATTATAATGTTTATTTGATTACATATTTTATCCTGAAAACATGATATACTAATATTATAAAGACGAAAGTTTATATTTATGGATAGACAGCGCGCGTCAAAAGTATGAAATAAATTCATTAAAAATTCTTTTTAAAGAATTTTTTTTCGGCCACTCATATACCTGTCGTTTAGACAATTAAAATAGCTTTCAATAGCAAAAATAAAAATAAAGGGTTTCTATTAAAAAAAAAATATTGATGTCATCATAGCTCTAAAACAAATGACTGCTTGGAATTTATTTGACATTTAAATATGTGTTTCTATAAATAAAAATGAAAGTGTCTGAAAGTTTCTTTGAAAAAAAAAAGGAAAAAACTACTGTATATACTCTTTCACGCAAAAACTACTTGAATGGACTTTAATAAAGCTTTACAATAATTTATTATTGTAAAATCTATTTTTATATATCAGAATAACATATAGGCTATAATTTATAAAGATACTGTGTGAATAGTCCAAAATATTATGATAAATGTCAAATAAGTAATAAAAAATTCAGTTATCTGCAAACTATTCAGGCCTGCGTCGTAAAAATCGCTAGAGTTTCACGTATTTAATGTACACTAAAAATGTTTATCTTAAATAGTCCTAGAAAGAAACTCGCAAACACACATAATGTATCTTATACAATGAGGATGCCTGGGTTAGATCAAATTTATTTGAAACTCAAATGTTGATTTTTTTGACGCTCGGACATGTCGATTTTTTTCACTGCAGTTTTTTGATAATAAACTTATTTATACAGGGTGAGCCAGAAATAAATTGCGACCATCAACATAATGTAATTAAATAGGTTTTGTTTTTTAATTTATTTTTGAATTCTGCATTTAATTCTAAGTTTTTTTCATGTACAATGTTTTATACCTAAACTTAGCAAATATTGAAAAGATTATATTACTTTTAAAAGATAAAAAAAACAACGAAAAATATCAAGTGTGTGTTTCTTTGAACCCATTTATTTACGTTTGGTCTTTTGATTGTTTGCGGTTTTTAGTCGCATGAATGAAAACTGTATGATTTTTTTTAACGCTGGTGTTGTTAACACTTGTTTATTTCCATAGAAACTGAACAATACTTTTACTTCAAATAAATAATAATTGTCAACTGCAGTTGCAAAGTTTGACGCGTTTAACTGAAAAGCAGCGAGTAGAAATTTTGATGATGGTAAGATATAATAATAATAATTCATTTATTTCCATAAGACTTACAAGTAAGTATCGGGTGATGTCATAATGTAAAAAAAAGAGAGGTAAAAACAAATAAAACCTCACCTCTGTGCTGAATATTTTTAACTTGACGCAGAAACGGTATTCTATTTTGAGTTTTCTTAACGTCAGCTGGTAACTTATTATACCGTTTAATTGGCAAAACGAGTGAACTGTTTGCTACAAGTGAAAGGCGGTGATGACGAATAATAATTTTATCATGCCTGAGTCTATAATTACTGTTATCACCAACTTAGCTGTAAAATGACAGATTATCTCAGGTATTCTTTAATGAGTTATAAAAAAACAAACCTAAAAAAGTAAGTATACCAAGTTGACGAAACAGTTCTGAGTTCTGAGTTCTCTGCAAGAGCATCAAGCAAGACTTAGATAGCATAGTCCTCACGATTTTTTTAACGATAAATACTTTCCTTGCTCTCGTATAGTTGCCCCAAACCAGTATTCCGGAGCACAAGCACGAGTGGGTATAAGAGAAATAATATAGCACAAAGTAACACCCCTTTTAAAAAAAGTAAAAAATTTTTTCAACAACCAATTATACCTTCAGAGTACGTTTGCATCGATGAGACTCTGTTTCCCTTTCAAAGAAGATTGCGTTTTAGACCATATATTTCAAATAAACAGCATAAATTTAGAATTAATTAAGGTATTCAAGCTGTGCTTGAAAGATTACACTTAACTTACAACTTTCAAATTTATTGTGGAAAATCAAAAGACCACAATGTAAGTGTGCCGTCAAAAATAGTAATATAGCTAATGGAAAACTTTCTAGACAAAGAAATAATAGAAAAAAAAATAAAAGTTTGCGAAGCAATAGCTGAAGAATGTAGTCAAGGTGTTATAGTTCAAAAATAGAGAGGTAAGAGATAAGAGATGTTCTAATTTTAAGCACAAAACACGCTAACAAAATGGTTACTGTAAGACGAAGAGGCACAAAAATTCAGAAACCCCGGAACATAGTAGAACACAATAAATATAAGTCTTATATAACCATATCCAACCAACTAAAAGCTTACAGAAAATGGTACAGAAAATTAGCTTTAGAGTTGCTAACAGGAACTGCTGTGGTACATGCCCGTATTTTTTTATAAAGAAGTTACTCAAAATAAAATATTGATAACCGAGTTTAGAGAACTGGTTATTGAGGGTCTTTTAAAGACAGAAATGACTGAAGAAGGAACGGCAGAAGCTGAAGAAGAAAATCACAGATTGCTGGATTAATAGACGTCGCTGTATAAATTGCTAAAAAATTTTTTTGTAAAAATGAGATTAGTTTTAGCATAAAAAAAACACCACAATCAAAGCAGAAATGCAGTGTTTGTGAACCCAATTATTGTTTAGAAAGTTTTTTTGACGTTCATAAATGTTCTAAAACTTAAGTTACATGTTTTCTATTTTACCAATATTTAGCTATTTTCAAAAATATTCCAAATTTCTTTGTTCTAAATAAATAAGATAAATCATTAAAACTTGGGTTTGTTTTTAGTTGAATTAATTTGATTGTGAAGGTCAAAATCAATAGACCAAAAGTATGAAAATGTTGATTAGACATCACTCAATTCAATTATGTGTATTTAGATACACTGTATGAGACTCCTGTGGAATCCGGTGAGCAAATTGAATGTGCCGCGGTGTCCAAAATAAGACTGGGTCGACTGGGACCAGGACCAGCGTGGTCTCATGTGGCAGGCAACGTGTGGTTCAGTAAACTGGCAAAATTTTCGATATTGAGCATCAGAAAACTCACATTTGAGTATGGAAAGTAGTTTCCCCAGAAAGTAAATGTATGGGTCAGAATTGTGGGTTGGTACTTCAATTGTAAATTCTTTTTTTTAAAAGAAACACTCAACTCGGAAAAGCATTTAGACATATTACAAAATTACATAATACTCAGTGTCAGTTTAACAGATCTCTACCTGAATGGTGAGAATTCCAATATTTCGGCAAATTTGATATGGTTTCAACAGGATGAAGCGCCCCCATACTATTCGCACACAGCGCAAGATTATCTTGGCAATATTTTCCTAAATAGATGGATCTGAAAGAGAGGTAATATCGAATAGCCAACTAGGTCTCCAGATGTAACCACGTTAGATTTTTATTTGTGGGGTCATGTGAAATTGAAAGTTTACTTTAATAAGCCGGAAAATATAGAGAAATTAAAAAATAGTATAAGGTCCAAAATACAACAAATTCAGTTACAAACGGTAAGTCACTGCACTTACCGAAAATCGACTTAGGTATTGTCAAGAAGGTAATGGTCAACAACAAATGGAACATTTAACTTAATATGCTGATGTTTTTTTTTTATCTTTTAAAAGAAATGTAATTTTTTTAATAACTGTTAGGTATAGAACATTGTACGTAAATTATATTATATTATATTATATTATATTATATTATATTATATTATATTATATTATATTATATTATATTATATTATATTATATTATATTATATTATATTATATTATATTATATTATATTATATTATATTATATTATATTATATTATATTATATTATATTATATTATATTATATTATATTATATTATATTATACGAGAGTATGGTTTCGCACCCTCCGGGTGCTTACCTACTCTCTTGAGTAGAGGGTTGCCTACGGCAACGTGTATGAACCTAGAGGGGTTGCCTTCGGCAACCGTAAAATAGACGCACTTTTTTTTTATTATATTACTGTTTATTTATTTTTTTATTGTAATATATTTTTATTTATTTCTTTTTGTACTTTTTCTACTTTTTCATATCATGGTTTGCCTTTGAAAACATTTATATAAACCTAGCCCATTATTATTTATCTTGAAATTTATTATTATTTATTTAAAAAAAATTAATTTTATTAATTATACTTGTTTTTTTTTTATCTTTCTTAACTTTTTTTATAATAAAGCAAGAATATTAGCATTTACTAATATTTTTTTATTTTTTTTTTTTGTACTCACTCGTATTGAATGTTGCCTGCGGCAACATATATAAATCTATTATTATTTATTTTTAAAAATACTTTTACTATTCATTATTTTAAATTTTTTTCTCATTATTTAGGTGGCGGACAGTCATTTTCTGTTATAAAAATTCTCGTTATAACATTTGAGATCAGATTTTGACATAACGTTTTCATATTAATATTACTTTAATATTTAAAAATAGTATTACTATCTATCATTGTTTTATATTATTTTTTTCAATCATTATGTATATACTTTTTTTTATTCCTTCTTGTTCTTACCATACTCTCTTATATGTAAAAAGTTGCCAATTTTGGAAGACCTATTAACCCAAAGCTTTTCTTTTCGCTCCAAAATACTCTTTAAACGTCGTTTCATTTAAATATTCATTCTAATTTCTATTATATTCGCTTCATCCCTTCGACATTTCCGGAGGCATGCTCTATCAATATAAGATTTTAGTATTTAATAAAAAAAAGTCAACAGACATACCCAGGACTTTTCTTTCTATTATTTCCTCTCTCTTTTCCAATATAAAAAAGCATTTTAATTAATTTAAGGCTCAATGTTAAAAGATCTATTACCCAAAGAGCTTTTCTTTCAGCCATAATAACCTTCTCGACTTTTTAATCTTTACATCTAACTTTTAAGGTTATGTTTTCTTATATTTCTTCTATCTTTTCCAATATAAAAAAGCATTTCAATTAATTTGGGGCTCAATTTTGGAAGACCTATTAACCCAAAGCTTTTCTTTTCGCTCCAAAATACTCTTTAAACGTCGTTTCATTTAAATATTCATTGTAATTTCTATTATATTCGCTTCATCCCTTCGACATTTCCGGGGGCATGCTCTATCAGTATAAGATTTTAGTATTTAATAAAAAAAAGTCAACAAACATACCCAGGACTTTTCTTTCTATTATTTCCTCTCTCTTTTCCAATATAAAAAAGCATTTTAATTAATTTAAGGCTCAATGTTAGAAGATCTATTACCCAAAGAGCTTTTCTTTCAGCCATAATAACCTTCTCAACTTTTTAATCTTTACATCTAACTTTTAAGGTTATGTTTTCTTATATTTCTTCTATCTTTTCCAATATAAAAAAGCATTTCAATTAATTTGGGGCTTAATTTTGGAAGACCTATTAACCCAAAGCTTTTCTTTTCGCTCCAAAATACTCTTTAAACGTCGTTTCATTTAAATATTCATTGTAATTTCTATTATATTCGCTTCATCCCTTCGACATTTCCGGGGGCATGCTCTATCAATATAAGATTTTAGTATTTAATAAAAAAAAGTCAACAAACATACCCAGGACTTTTCTTTCTATTATTTCCTCTCTCTTTTCCAATATAAAAAAGCATTTTAATTAATTTAAGGCTCAATGTTAGAAGATCTATTACCCAAAGAGCTTTTCTTTCAGCCATAATAACCTTCTCAACTTTTTAATCTTTACATCTAACTTTTAAGGTTATGTTTTCTTATATTTCTTCTATCTTTTCCAATATAAAAAAGCATTTCAATTAATTTGGGGTTTAATTTTGGAAGACCTATTAACCCAAAGCTTTTCTTTTCGCTCCAAAATACTCTTTAAACGTCGTTTCATTTAAATATTCATTGTAATTTCTATTATATTCGCTTCATCCCTTCGACATTTCCGGGGGCATGCTCTATCAATATAAGATTTTAGTATTTAATAAAAAAAAGTCAACAGACATACCCAGGACTTTTCTTTCTATTATTTCCTCTCTCTTTTCCAATATAAAAAAGCATTTTAATTAATTTAAGGCTCAATGTTAGAAGATCTATTACCCAAAGAGCTTTTCTTTCAGCCATAATAACCTTCTCGACTTTTTAATCTTTACATCTAACTTTTAAGGTTATGTTTTCTTATATTTCTTCTATCTTTTCCAATATAAAAAAGCATTTCAATTAATTTGGGGCTCAATTTTGGAAGACCTATTAACCCAAAGCTTTTCTTTTCGCTCCAAAATACTCTTTAAACGTCGTTTCATTTAAATATTCATTGTAATTTCTATTATATTCGCTTCATCCCTTCGACATTTCCGGGGGCATGCTCTATCAATATAAGATTTTAGTATTTAATAAAAAAAAGTCAACAAACATACCCAGGACTTTTCTTTCTATTATTTCCTCTCTCTTTTCCAATATAAAAAAGCATTTTAATTAATTTAAGGCTCAATGTTAGAAGATCTATTACCCAAAGAGCTTTTCTTTTCAATAAATTTTAGAAAATTTGTAAATCAATAACATTTATGACACATGTCAATTTTTTCTTGACATTTGACATTATTGATTTTTTAATTCTAAAAATTCAAGTGGTACAAAATTTAAAGAATTAGGTCAAAAGGTCATTGACCTTAATACTTTAAATTTATATTACATTAATGTTAATTCGTTATTCCATTTCAAAACCCTAAAACAAAATATTATTTATATATTATATCTCATTGTTATTTGTATCAATCAATACGCAGATTTGAGTGTACACTTATCACATTCAAGCCATTTGACTTAAAAAGATTAAGCGTTTAGTTTTACAAATCATTTATATTTAAAGTAAAAATAATATAGATTATAATAATAATCTATATACCTACATATCTCTTCCAAAAAAGCCTCTACTTTAGATTCTTAATCGCTGTTGAGAAATTTTAACCTCACTTTTATTTTTCATTAAAATTGAAAGGGCTTTCGTCTTTATTTTATTATACAATATCTCGCATAGCATTTCATAATCATTTTCATTGAAAAACCATTTAAAAAAATGTACATATCCTTTCCAATCTTGTAAAGATTTGTAAAATTCTGGAAAGTCAATTTTTCTAGAAAAACTTTTTAAATAAACCATCAAAACACTTTTCCATTTATCTGAGTAGCATTGGGATGTTCAAAAAATCGATTTCCATCTCATAGGTCTTATTTATTATATTGCAGCTTTATTTAGTTATGACTCGTGAAAGAGCCCCATCGAAAAAATGTTGTCGACAATACGATGCACTTTTTCATCAAGAAAACAAAACAAATCACTACTCCATCATATCCCATCGACATTTTAGCCACATTAAAAGCTTTATTTTCATTATTTTTCACAATTATAAATTTAAATATTTTCTGGACATAACCTAACCTATTCTGGAAGGTCAATTTTTCTAGAAAAACTTTCTAAATAAACCATCAAAACACTTTTCCATTTATCTGAGTAGCATTGGGATGTTCAAAAAATCGATTTCCATCTCATAGGTCTTATTTATTATATTGCAGCTTTATTTAGTTATGACTCGTGAAAGAGCCTCATCGAAAAAATTTTGTCGACAATACGATGCACTTTCCCATCAAGAAAACTAAACAAATCACTACTCCATCATATCCCATCAACATTTTAGCCACATTAAAAGCTTTCGCTTCATTATTTTTCACAATTTTATAAAGATAAATATTTAAAATGACATAAACATAACCAAACAACTTGGAACTGTCACAATTTAGACAGTAAAATGACGAAGTGTCACAAAAAGCCCAGCTTTCAAAGTTTTCTATCTAGAGTGGTTTTTTGGCGAAATGTCCTATCCGTTTACTCTTTTTATCGGACATTTTTTTGAAAAATTTTTTTTACTAAAAATCCCTCCTGTCCCTTTATCCTAGCACAAAAAAATCCAATTCTTATCTCAAAACATCACACCGAAACTCTATTGATGCCGTTTTTTATCAAATTTCTTACAACATTTAACAATTTGTCATAATTAATAAATCTTTTTTACGCCGCACTTTTGCAAGAAAGAGACGCCGCTATCGCGTTTTATTTATATGTAATTATATTATATTATATTATATTATATTATATTATATTATATTATATTATATTATATTATATTATATTATATTATATTATATTATATTATATTATACTATATTATATTATATTATATTATATTATATTATATTATATTATATTATATTATATTATATTATATTATATTATATTATATTATATTATATTATATTATATTATATTATATTATATTATATTATATTATATTGATATTATTTGTTCTAAGAATAATTTCACATAAAAACAGCAAAAAAATCCTATCAAAATAGCATGTAGATTTAGAATATGTCTAATTAATTTTATGTCTAATATTACATAAAATAACAGTTGTTGGTGTCGACAACAATTTTTACAAATAAACAAAGCAAATAAAATGTAATTTTTAGCAAATTAAAGCGATTTTAAAAAAATCTTTAAAATCAAATTAGCGAATAGTATTTGGCATGAAAATCAACCGAATGCTGTTGATTAGGCAGATGTTGCTAAATTTTTAGTTAAATCAGGAACAACGATATAAATTACAAAAATTCAAACAATATTCTTGTCAAAATTTTCGAAATTGTTTTTTGATTAGATGAGTTTCAATTAGTAGAGTCGTTTGATTCGCTTAGAAATGATAAGGTGAATTCTCATAAAAACCAGTTTTAGCCAATTTTTTGTGCACTTTTTATTTCTAAAAAATCCTGTGCATACTAAACTGAACACAAAATGGTCCATCATCTAAGCTATAGTAGAGTAGGCTTTCATCAAATTGGTTTCAAACCATCCGGTAAAAATCTTTATGAATCGCTGCACTGCTTTTGATTTAAAAGCTTGACTCAATTTACTTACTTAAATTAGATTACTAGATAAATATTTCACTTTTGAAGCAACATATTAAATAAAAATTTTAAAATCTTTTCCCAGACGTAATTTTGATTTATAACGAGTTATTATAGTCATTCAAAAGTTTTAAATTAATTCTTTTTGTTAACAAACTAATTAAAAGTCAAATATATTATTATGCTCAATTCGATTGGAAGATATTCAAATGATGTCAAACCTATGAAAGTCTCAATAACTTGTTGATAAAAACATTTATAAAACTATCAAACACCTCTATCCGGTTTTGTCTAAATAACTATTATTCGTTAAATACAATATAATAATATTCTACAACGTTTTATTAAACAACCAATTTTTTTTTATTGTAACTTGAATAACTTGTACCGGGTGTCCCGTTAAGAAAGGTCACCGGCTATATCTCAGGAACCACTTGTCATAGAGCTTTGAAATAAAAAATTTTTCAACAAAAGTGGCAAAAAAAAATGATGGAAATTAGTTTCAAGTTTCTAGATTGGCCGCCAGAGGGCGAAATCGTCACAACTAACTAAAAAAACCGTTTTTTTTTCATTAGAAGTCTAGTAAACGTTAATCAAAAATATGTTTATTGCAAAGATGAGACAATTTTGCACAAATTTGATCTGGCACTTGTTACTCTAATTTGTCAAATGGAGTAGGAAGAGGGTGGGGGTATGCAATGCGGAAAACGTCCATATCTTTAGCTTGCATCAACCAATTTTGACAAAATTGGTGTCAATAGAGAGATAACTGTTTGTTTTATTTAATATGTAATAAATTAAACAATTTAACTTTGTTTTTCAAGTGATAAAAAGCACTGTTCAACGAAAAATTAAACTTTTACAATTTTCTTTGAAAATTTAAATGGAATGGTAGATAAATCTTCACATAAATGTAAAGAAAATTAAAAAACAAGTTCAAATTCGAAAACCGCACGTCGATAGCTTTTTTGCATCAAAAGTTATAAGTGAAAAAGTGAAAGGAGTATGACAGGTATTACATTTTTAGCAATACGCTTGATACGGAGAATATTAGACTAACCTATTTACAAACCTGATTATAAAATAAACAAAGTATAAACAAAGTTTTAATTCTTACTTTAATGTTGTTTCACACAAATATCAAAAATACACGTATTATACCAAAACACACAAAAATCAACCAAGGTACTATATCTAGTGGTTTGTCAAATGTTCAAACTGCTTTTCGTCATTTTGGATGCAAAGAAGCAATCTTTGTCGAGTGGAGTTTACAGCTGCTTCAATTTCAGCTGCTGAAATACTTTGAAGTGCATTTGTGATTCGTTGCACCATGTCTTCTTGTGTTGTTGGTCTAACTAAATCTTTTACCCTTCCCCACAAATAAAAATCTAAGCACGTCAAGTCTGGCGATCTTGGTGGCCATGGAAATAAACTTCCTCTCCCAATCCATTTTTCAGGATACAGCTCATCTAAATGATGTCTAACATTTACTGCAAAATGTGCTGGGCATCCATCATGTTGGTACAACATAACTTGTCGAGTTTGTAAGGACACATTTTCTAACAAAAGAGAAAATATATTTATTAAAAACTCTAAATAAGTATGGCCGTTAAGCGGTTCGTTGAATATATATGCGCCTATGACTTTGTTTTCAACTAAACCACACCAAACATTAACGCTCCACCTGCCCTGATATTGTATTTCTCGCATCCAGTGTGGGTTTTCTGCAGACCAATAATGCATATTGTGCAAATTAATTGTTCCAGCGCTGCTAAATGTAGCCTCGTCGGTCCACAATATTCTGGACAAAAGTCTGGGTTCTTGTTCTAGCATACCTAGAAGCCAATGGCAAAAGTCAAGTCTTGCGATAAAATCTCTTTCTACTAAGGTTTGATGAAGTACCATATGATACGGGTGCAATCTGAAAAACATATTTGAAAAAAATGCTATTTAAACAGTAGAAACACTAACTTGTGTTCTTTCAATATCTTGTGAATAATTGTGCGGCATATCCCCAGGTCTCTTGAAATCTGCCGTATACTCATATGCGGATAAATTTCAACATATGCAAGAACGGATAATATTTGCTTCAGAACGGCTTATACGACGTCTGTTATGGGGATGACGGTGAACGCTGCCAGTTTCTTGCAACCGCTTAGCAATGCGAGTGAAAACTCGTCTATCGTAGTGGTGTCGGTCTGGATATTTTTCGGCATATACTCTTGAGGCGATGGCCGCATTTTGAAAACTTTCGAAATATACTGCAAGCATATCGAACGCTTCAGCATTTGTACGTCAAAAGCAGAAACTACTAAGACACCTCAAGTTGGTCCTCAAAAACCATGCAAACAAACAATACTTTGAAAAAAAATGAATAAATGGAATGATTGAAAAGTAAATAATTTTAACTGCGCTGGTTCAACGGGGTATGTTCACAATCGAAGCTGGTGAAAAACTATATCTTCTTCGTGTAGTTCTACCTAGAGATTCCCTTTTTATTTTTGGGAAAAACCCTGAAAATATCTTCAAACCTTTTGATGCGTATAGCTGGAGCGGTCCTTATGTTTGTCACGTTCTATTGGGTTTTCTTTGTCTAGGTCTATTGCTTTGTTTATGTTTTATGATGGTGCGGTGCCAGCGCCAACATAACTTTTGATTATCTATGAGTTCTATAAACTACAGGAGCAATTTTGATATGCTGTATTATGAAATGCTGGGAAAAAAGTAAAATAAGAATATATTCTTAGGGGAGAGTGCGTAAGATACACTTAGACACGTTTATCTACTAAGTCATCAATTAAAATGCCTCTTGCAAGTGAGGTAGTACTGAGGTATTTATTGTTTTTTCCTGTCTAGAGATAAAAAAGCATTTCAGAACAAAATAAATTCTAAATGTAATTACATGAGTAAGGTTGAATTTTTACAATACATAATATGATTTATTTCTCATATCTCAACAACTATGGCGTTTAAAAACAATTGTGTTGGTTTAGAACATTATTAAATTAGATGGATTTGAGTTTTTAATAAATATACTGTTAGTTTAGTATTCTCCGTATCAAGCGTATTGCTTAAAGTGTAATACCTGTCATACTCCTTTCACTTTTTCACTTATAACTTTTGATGCAAAAAAGATATCGACGTGCGGTTTTTGAATTTGAACTTGTTTTTTAATTTTCTTTGCATTTATGTAAAGATTTATATACCATTCCATTCACATTTTTAAAGAAAATTGTAAAAGTTTAATTTTTCTTTAGACAGTGCTTTTTAGCACTTAAAAAACAAAGTTAAATTGTTTAATTTATTACATATTAAATAAAACAAAAAGTTATCTCTCCATTGACACCAATTTTGTCAAAATAGGTTGATGCAAGCCAAAGATATAGACGTTTTCCGCATTGCATATCCCCACCCTCTTCCTACTCACATTTGACAAATTAAAGTAACAAGTGCCAGATCAAATTTGTGCAAAATTGTCTCATCTTTGCAATAAACATATTTTTGATTAACGTTTACTAGACTTTTACTGAAAAAAAAACGGTTTTTTTAGTTAGTTGTGACAATTTCGCCCTCTGACAGCCACTCTAGAAACTTGAAACTAATTTCCAGCATTTTTTTTTGCCACTTTTGTTGAAAATTTTTTTATTTCAAAGCTCTATGACAAGTGGTTCCTGAGATATAGCCGGTGACCTTTCTTAACGGGACACCCGGTACATTTAAAATACAACAGAAGATACCGTAGTTCTTACTCTGGGTACAGAAAGCAAGTGAAAAATAAAATAAGACCTAACTTTGGGACAACATCCAAGTCCTAAGAGTTTTTAAATACGTCCATAATCAAAAAGTTGAATTAATTGCTGGTGTAATAAGCCTAAATAAGCCTCCTTTATTGCAGGAGCAAGTCCGCTTACTTTCGCAACGCAATCAAACATCTGCAAAAATTGTATCCGTACAAACACCCAAAAAAATAAATAGGTCTAAACCTTCAAACAAACCTAATTCAAGAAGTTCAACAAAGCCTACATTTACAGGAATCGTAAAGAAACCGGCCCAGGCTAGTTCGTCAAAGTCTACGTCAAAAGCAGAAACTACTAAGACACCTCAAGTTGGTCCTCAAAAACCATGCAAAAAAACAATCAGAAAACCAGGGCGGTACCTGTCTTACCTGCGCACTCGCCGCGTCCACCACTTTGGGCTTAGTGAGTCCCCATCTCATGTACGGTAGGTATAGGGGCCTCAATGTCCAAAACTCAGGTCTGGTCAAATACATACAGGTATCCGTTCACTGGCTCTTAGCCTAAACTATTTACATTGTACATAAAATTGGTTAAGCTTTCAGAATTATTGAAAGCTGCAGAGACGTTGTCTACGTACTTGTCTACATTTTTGCAAAATATTTAAAACTGTCTTTTGCATTATTTTCAAAATAATTTAGTTAGAAATGACATATTATACATTAACCCATCCTTCATTCATATTGTTTGTAAAAGAGCCCTATAGCATTAGTATAGGGCTTTTTTTATATTGTTATATAGGGCTCAGTTATATATAAGTAAATAGGGCAAACGCGTAGATCAGTTTGAACCAGATATAAAGAGCACTTAGCTCTCTTAAAATACAGCCGGTTGAACAAGTATAGCACGCTTTCAAGAGCCATTATATTAATAGTATTAACAGTTCAATATAAGTTAAACAAATAAATAACTAAAGACATTCGGACGCCGTCGAATCTATTGAAATTTATAAATAAAAAGACAAATGCTTTTAACAAGGATAACGGTTTTCTGTCCAGCTTCTTGGTCGGATTATTAGGAAAATACCACAAAAATTCCCCAAGCCAGGCAAAACTAAATATTAATTCAGTTTTATTCATAACCAGATGGTCAAGAGGGCTGTCAAAATTTAATAAAAAAAAAAGAAGAAACAAGACGTTTCTTCCTTGGACATAAGAGAGCAATTGTGTCTTGCTTCATTGTGTTCTCTTTAAGGGGGTTTTGAACCCGTGATGAATCCAGTGTTTTAGAGGTTTAGTAGAAATCATCCCATTGCGTCAATTGTCACCAAAATGTAACTAAATTTTAATACTGTCTTCATGAAAGATGTCTTCATGGACGTAGCTCGTTTTTTTTTCGTGTTAAAAACTTTAAAATGGGTTTAAAAGCAGTTTATTTATGACCTTAATTAAAATGATTATTTTATTTATTTAGAATTTGATAAATACAAAATAAACGAGTTACGGCGGTGTATTCAAGTGTTTTCAACAATTGGCTTTTTTAATTTTTAAAAAATATACAAAAATATGGAAATGGCATGTATTCTACACAACCTCTGTCAAGTCGAATTTTTCTGAATTTTCATTAATTTTGTCGGCTGGCCCAGAGTGGTCGACGTGCGGTCAAAAACATAACATCCAATGGATTTTCGGAAACGACACCGTCTACCGATCGTAAAGTTTATGACTTTCTTTTACAATCGAGTAACTAGTGGATCTACAGAAGTTGATATTTATGGAGATATGAATTTTAAAAATTTGAAAAATCCTAAAATTGGGAACTTTTGATCAATGAAAAATATAAAAGAATAAAAACAAAGAATAAATTATAAAAAAAATTTTTTTTTGATTATTTATACAATAGTTAATAATACTACTTAATAAAAATTTAAAAATGTTTTATTGTTTATATCTTTTTTCTGATTTTAACTCGCGCGCTTCCAAGTAGGTACTTTTTAGTATCGTATGAGTCTTTCTGACTTATATGCGGCACTGGTCCTCTTGGTTTTAAATAATTATTTATCTTTTAGGTTCATATATTCTTCATTTGTAGTTGAAAAACGAAAACAAATTAGAGTACGTTTTGAAAACTGTCAATTGTGCCGTAGAATTATATCGGCGTAAACGTAAAGTAGAGGTTGAATTCTGCTGCGATTGCGATTCAACACGTTTTGGTAAAACAAAAGTCAGCTAGCACTTTTGTGTTTTATCACTGTGTATGAATTTTAAAATATTTTGGTAGCTGGTAGCTTCTGATCTATTTATTCTGATATATTTTTTTTCCAAAACCAAATGGTATTGTGTATTTTTTGGGCAATAGAAGCAACAACAGGAACTGTGTAGAAGAAATGACCATCACCGGCTTATTTCAAGATTTAGAAGTAGTTTTGAATCGCTTAGTTCAGCATGCTGATAGTCTATTATTAGATATGGACAGCAATTCGGCAGAATGTTATAATTCCGTTGTAGCAAAATTTGTGGGAGGAAAAGAATTAATTTTTCGGCAAAAGAATCGTACCTGCTCAAGTGCCATGCAGCTGGTATCAGTTTTAGTGTGGGATCTCATGATTATCCGCGTTTAATTCATCACGAGATCGCAAATTTCTAAGAAATTCTATAACAAAAAAAGAAAAACAATATGTCAACCAAAATGTGCGACGACGTCTTTTCCCTAAAAAAGAAAACGCTACGCTGAATCTGATAGAGAATACGACATAGAAGCGGCATTGCCAGAGGAAAAAAAAAATCAGAACCGCTTCCAGAATCATTTGAGGCAGCTGAAGACGATTTAATTAAATCGTTAAAAAAAACAACATCTGAAATTGCACAACTAGAGAAAAACACTATTGAACAAAGCAGTAGTCGATTGTAAAAGGATGAAAGATATAAAAGGCTAACGGCGTCTTCATTTGGAAAGATTTGCAAAATGCAATGTTCCACTTCTTGTGCTGCAGTCTGTTTTATATAATAAATTTACTGGTAGTACTGCTACTGATTGGGGTAAAACTCATGAACGCGTCGCTGTACAAGCGTTTGAGCAACTTCTTGTTCTTGAGGTTACAACTTGCGGCTTGTTTGTTGACCAAATGTTTGGCTTTCTCGGGGCATCTCCAGATGGTCTAGTTGGAAATGATGCCATAATTGAAACTAAAGGCCCTCGATGCGAAATTTTACACCGCATGAGTGTATAAAAAAAGTTCTAAAAAAAAGAAAAAATGATACTTTTTGGAAAGAAAAAATGTTACCACATCTGATAGAATTTTACCATAAATATATTGTGCCGGAGTTATTATATTCCCAGCATCCTATCAGAGATTTGCGGAACAGAAAGACCTCAAGAAGAACCAATTGTAAATGATTACTTTATAAAGCAATCAATATTTTTTACTATTGAGATTATTATTATTTATTTTTATTTTTTTATTGTACTTTATTTTTATTTGTTCCTTCTTGTGCTTATTTTACTCTCTCATGTGAAAGTTTACCTGCGGCAACATATATAATAAAGCAAACCTATTATTATTTATTTTTAAAATTAAGTTTACTATTTATTTTTTCATATTATTTTACAAATAAACTTTAATCAATTTTTATTACATAATTATACTTCTTTTTCTTCACCCACAATATTTTTTTATCATTATCACTTTGTATGATTTTTTTTCTTCACTCACAATATTTTATATCATTATCACTTTGTATGATTTTAATATGTCTTTTTCCGTCTATATTATAATTGCTCAGATTTTTCAAACAAATTATTTAATAGTTGTAGATTTATATTAGAGCTCAATCCATGAAGGATAATATTTAACTCAGATAAATAATTACACCACTCGCTTTCAGCTCGTGTTGCAAATTTTATCTTTGAGGGTAATAGTTTTCATCATGCGCATGTTGAATAATTTACTGTTTTAACTGCAATAAACACATTATTATTACAAAAAAAATTGGTTATTGTTTATAAAACGTATCGTAAAATACCTACTTCAATATCCAATTTGTATTAAGTACTTGTTTCAGTCAGCAATGAACAAGAAGAAGCTTTTTTTTTGCGGCAATAAAATTATGTTTTCCCGTGCAGTTCTTATTTGAGTGAATGGTAATATTTACTGTTGAACCTTAGCATTACGCAATGGATATATCAGAAAGTATTTTTATGATATCATTTCCAAGGATTGGTTATCTTCAGGTAGACAGGGTGACGAGAAAAAGACGAGTAAATGACTGAGATAAAACATTTAAGCTCCGCCCCTCAGCTGACGTAGAAAAACACGGGGGATAGCAAGAACCGAATTGAGTTTGTCTTTAAAACGCTCTTAAAGCGTCTCTGCACCTCGTTGCAGTTGGTACATTTTCTGATTGTAAAAAACATTTTCCCTCTGTTATTTGCCATCTTTGATCATATGCTTTTCTCCATTGCAATAAACATGTTATTTCTATTTGCATAAAATGACTAAAAATTTTGGCTTACTAGATCTCAAACTTTTCTCACAGAACTATACTATATTCAAGTTAAAGATGAAGCTGGAATAAACACTATCACGTGCGGTTTACGTGATGTCCCACCACAACAGGCGTGTCTGTTCTTACAGGGCTGTCATCAAGGAGTGTATGCTCTTCATGTTATGCGTCATCTGATAACGTTTCTCACAACAAAACCGAACTATAACTTAAAAGTACTTACTCAGGCCCTGTCTCGTCACTCAAGCTACGCCTTTATCTGGTCCTTCCATCCAGTAATTTCTATACCACCCCACCATGGGATATCAAACACGAGGTGATCATGCAGTGTTGTTTGTTTATTTCAGCTTCATCTTTAACGTGAATATACTATAGACGCTTCCGGTTCAACCAATGTTCTTTTTCTCTGTTTTTCAAATAGCACAAAAATTTTTGTTGGCAGTTTGTCACTTCTAATCGTTGATACAATCTTTTAATTTTGATTTCAGGAAAAAATCGGAATTTTTATTTGGATAAAAAGATTGTGTTACGGTTAAAAGATGTGAAGGCGGTATAGTTTGCAAAACTGTAATAATAGGTATAGTGCCAAACATCATGCAATTAATTGAATGATAAAGAACATAAAATATTATAAATTACCAACTTTCTATTGATCTGTTGATTTCTTTTTATAATAGCTTGTACCTAATTAAACTATTTACAAAAAATTTGGCATTTAGCGTTTAAACCATTGTAAACATTTTATTGATAAGAAGCAATATTGGTAACTTTTGACAATAAAAAAGTTACGCTTTTCACTAAAAACTTAAAACTTTTCTTTGAAACAACAATTTAATTTTTTTACAGAAAAATCAATTACTGCGTTAAGATAGCATTTTTTCTTATTCGATCAAATTCTATTATATATTGGCTCAAAACCATTAGCTTCCATTGTAGGAAATAATTTCATATTTTATCCAACGTAATAAGAATGATTAAGTGTAGAAACGCATTGTGAAAATAAATCGGATTATATACAATCTCAACTCCAAAATATCTTGTTAAAACATAATACCAGCCTAGTTAGATTATATTTTTGAAAATAATACAGGCAATATACCAAATATTAGTCAAACAAAACAAAAATCTAAAAACTACAATAATTTACAAATAAAAAACATAGGATTCTAAATGGTTTTAACAAATAAGTAGAAACTTATGTTTTTTATGTTCAATTTATTATAGTTAATGAAATTTCACAAAAATATATTTTTTTGGAATGCAGGAAAGAGGAGTATAGCCTGGTACACATGTGCACCACCAAGGTTCAAAATTCAAAAAATTGAAAAATTGAATTTTGTAAGGTGTTGTTTTATTCAAATTATTTTACATGATATGACAGAAAACAATTTTTGCACAGATTCTTGGCAAACAGTTTTTATCCGCGTTTGTTGTTTTTGTTCACTGCACTTTGTATCTTCTTCTTTATTGTCCTTCAACTGGTAGATATATGTAACAGAACGGTGCCGTAAAGCTTAATTTTTTGTGCTTTTAGGTACTTTTTTTAGAAAGCGCAATAAGGTTTTTTTAGTTCCATCAGCTAAGAGCTCTTCTGCCTAGTGTTTATACAACTCGTTCACCTAAGGTTAGAGATTTCTCATTGTAATGAGATATTAGTTCTTTTCCGCAATATTTATTTATTTATTTATTTATTTATTTATTTATTCATTTATTTATTTATTTATTTATTTATTTATTTATTTATTTATTTATTTATTTATTTATTTATTTATTTATTTATTTATTTATTTATTTATTTATTTATTTATTTATTTATTTATTTATTTATTTATTTATTTATTTATTTATTTATTTATTTATTTATTTATTTATTTATTTATTTATTTATTTATTTATTTATTTATTTATTTATTTATTTATTTATTTATTTATTTATTTATTTATTTATTTATTTATTTATTTATTTATTTATTTATTTATTTATTTATTTATTTATTTATGTATTTATTTATGTATTTATTTATTTATTTATTTATTTATTTATTTATTTATTTATTTATTTATTTATTTATTTATTTATTTATTTATTTATTTATCTATTTATTTATTTATTTATTTATTTATTTATTTATTTATTTATTTATTTATTTATTTATTTATTTATTTATTTATTTATTTATTTATTTATTTATTTATTTATTTATTCATTTATTTATTTATTTATTTATTTATTTATTTATTTATTCATTTATTTATTTATTTATGTATTTATTTATTTATTTATTTATTTATTTATTTATTTATCTATTTATTTATTTATTTATTTATTTATTTATTTATTTATTTATTTATTTATTTATTTATTTATTTATTTATTTATTTATTTATTTATTTATTTATTTATTTATTTATTTATTTATTCATTTATTTATTTATTTATTTATTTATTTATTTATTTATTTATTTATTTATTCATTTATTTATTTATTTATGTATTTATTTATTTATTTATTTATTTATTTATTTATTTATTTATTTATTTATTTATTTATTGATTTATTTATTTATTTATTTATTTATTTATTTATTTATTTATTTATTTATTTATTTATTTATTTATTTATTTATTTATTTATTTATTTATTTATTTATTTATTTATTTATTTATTTATTTATTTATTTATTTATTTATTTATTTATTTATTTATTTATTTATTTATTTATTTATTTATTTATTTATTTATTTATTTATTTATTTATTTATTTATTTATTTATTTATTTATTTATTTATTTATTTATTTATTTATTTATTTATTTATTTATTTATTTATTTATTTATTTATTTATTTATTTATTTATTTATTTATTTATTTATTTATTTATTTATTTATTTATTTATTTATTTAAATAATACATCCAGCAGTCTTGCGAACAATTAAAGGAGTACATAGAAATAAAATACATGAGTGGTAGCCAAATATACGTATATACGAGTATCCTAAATGTAAGCAGAATGAGCATTACACCTTAGCCATAGCTTGTGATACCTCGTTTCGTTGGCTTCTATGGCATGTTATGTTTCAAAGAAGAGCGTCCTTTGAATTTAGTCATGCTCTCCAGCAGTGCTATGATAGACACTGTCTTGGCGACATTTTGAAAAAGAAAATTTTAAACAAGCTAGTAGATCATCAACATAATAGGTTTTTGACAAGTTTGTTGGTTTATTTAGTATCGCAAAATAAAGTTTAGAGACTAAAGCCATCAGTCGGTCTCGAAAAATATTTTTTTTATTGCATCATTACCTGAAGACTCTTTACTACTCCAATAATGCTGCAGACTCGGCAATTTGTTATAAGACATAATAAACCTACATCCTAAAACTTTCTGCATTTTGTCTTTATCTGTGTTTTGATCTTTTTGGTTTTTGCCTCTATTCATTGTTTCAAAACGTTTGTGCATTTTATAAAATAAATATAATAAATGAGAAAAAATCTTAAGAAAAATTTGCATTGAACTTGATTCCAAATGAATTGATTTATTGATTTGACAAACTCTTTCACATGCAATATTGTTTGCTGGAATAAAATTGTCAGTAAGTATAGTCTATTTTAAAAAATGAGATTGGTGTGTTTGAAGTTCAATTGTTGTATTATATTCTACATCGCAGCCTCATTTGCAATTTCACCAACTAAAGATTTTGGAAGGGTATATTATCCTCTAGCTCACTGCCACTATCTATTCCACTCTCAGGAACATAGTCATCACTAGAACCAGATGAAAATGATTCTTCTTGTACGTCAGAAAGATCTGATAAGTGTTGAGCAGCATACTCCAGCTCTTTCTCAAAAATTGTTTTGTGACCATAATGATTCTAAGAATATGGGCACTCTTATAGACCTAATTCTCTATTATATTCTATATCAGTGTTATTATAAAATACTGGTGGTACATACGTACCACAATAAAAAACAATGAATGTATCGAAAAATACACAAAAAATATACTGTCTTATTTTATAAAGTTAGCTGTCATATGAACGTATTTGTATCACCGAATCCCTTTTTTTCGTTTTCATCAAGCGTCACAAGATCACACACATGCATAAACTAGCTTTAATTAAAATTTTAGGTTAGAAATGCATGGTGAAAGTGTATCATAGTTACTGGTTTGCGTATCAAAATACTTATTATTTTGAGTTCCAGAATTTTCTTCATTTCGGTGGTATACATGAATATTTATTTCGGAACAAAATGGTGTTAAGGATAGATAGATATGCAACATTTTTTGTTGATATTATTATCGTTTTGAATCCTTCAAAACCCTTGCAGGTGTCAGGATCAACTATTAATTATTAGTTCAGATTATTCACACAATCTCTACTCTTTTCGATTTTTTGCCATTCTCTTTGTCTCTTGGGTGCTGATGTTGTTCGTTCTCAGTATTTTATTTACTATAAATCCTACCATGTCATAGTTGGTCTACCTCTTCTTTTTTCCTTCACTGAATTCCATACTTGTTTGGTTTGTCCAGTTTCCGGCATTCTTATTAGGTGACCGTATCATGCTGCTTTCTATCCAATGGTGATATGTATATTCTCTTATATGTTCATTTTTGATTTTGTCCCTCCTTGTAACCCCTGCTATTTTTCTTAAGAAAATCACACCATTTGCTTGTATTTTACTCTTAATTCTATTATTTATCTTCCTTGACTACCATGGATTAACGTTGGTGTCATCTTGGTACCTTAAGATATCTGTTTAATATTCAATACTGTTTTGTTTATTGAGTAATGACTTTTATTCGCGTTGAGTATTCTTTAGTTTATTTTTTTATCAATTCCTTTTCCATTATGTATAACCGCTCCAAGGTATTTGAAGGTTTTCACTTGTTTTTTCTACTTGTTCTATCTTTTTCCCGTCTATTGTTTACTATGTCTTCTTTAGCTATTACCATTACTTTTTTTTTTAATGTTCACTTTCATGCTGTGCTTTGTGAGTTCTTTATTTTACACGTTTAGGTTGTGTTGCATGTTATTTTCGCTTTTTGCCGGAATTGCCAGATCATCCGCAAAAGCGCATTCCGCTATTGATATTGTGGCTAGGTTATGGTATCCAACTTTTACTTTTCATGTTCTTTATTATAATGTCCCTCTTTATTATAATAAAAAATTATAAATTGTATAGGGTTTAAGACTCTTCCTTGCCTAAGCCCCTGTGTTGTAATAAATTCTGCTGAGGTCTCATTTCCTGCTCAAATATATAATTCAAGGTTCCTTTTATATACTTTTTATTGCATTTGTAAGTTCTTCACTTATTTCTCTCTTCCTTACATTTTTGTCATAGTGACTCTATCGAAAGCCTTTTTTAGGTCGATAAATGTCACGTGTAGACTCCTATTTTGTTTTATTATTATTTCGGTGAGTGTTCTGATAGTGAAGATGTGGTCTTGGGTTCAGTGTCTCTTTCTGAAGCCACATTGCGCGGGTTTGATGTTTAGTTTAATATTTCTTCTTAATTTGTTTTCCAATATGGATTCGTAAATTTTAGCCGTTGTCTATAGGAATGATATTCTTCTATAATTGTTAAATGTTTTGCTGAACACTTTCTTTTTTTAAATAATCAAAAAATGACACAAATCAAACTGGCAAATATGCTAGTTTGATTTGTGTCATATATTGTGTTCAAAACATTTTTTAACAAACATATCAAGATTCACTCTACTTTAAGTGATGTATTTTAAAAATTAAAAGTGCTAGATATCATTAAAATTTGATAAAGTTGCTAAAAATAAAGATTTAAAATAAAGCGCATAAAAGACATAAACAGATTTATGAGGATTTTCGCATTGACAAAGAGAAAACTTATTATTTACGACAAGGTGCAATTCGTTTTACCTATTTTTGTTGCATTCTGCATAAAACACGAAACATAAGTGCTACAAATTATATAATAATATATAGGTACAACGATGAACTATCCTGTGTATCGATAAAAAAAAAGCATTTTGCCGTGCTAGCAAACTTTTATTCTAAAGGCAGCGTATTATATTGGATCATCGACTAAACAATAAACGGTTAAAGTCGGGTCATCCTTCGTCGATTGATTCTAAAAATAGTTACCTGAATTATCTCGAAGTTTTGGCAGAAAATCGTTCCAGAATGCACAGGCCGTTGCTCGAGGACCCTTTCCAATTCCGTTTTTGTCGGCGTTGAAAATGAAATACTGTGGTTGATCTTTTGTGTACAATGGCCAATTCACATCGTCTGTGACAGGTTTTCTGAAAAAGAAAAATATCGTCGTGAAGGACTTTATTCGTTGCTCATGGACTTATTATTAAATTATTACGTTAGAAAACAGATTGTGTGCTCTCTGTACATTCATCATAAAGATTGCTCGACTAGAAAATTAACCATCCACTAGAGAATTTCTTATTGTTGTTACTTAATCCTAAGAGATACAGTTCTTTATACAGTGTTTGCATAAGCTAAAATAATAAATTCAAATGAAAACGAGTAAATAAACCGAATTAGTATGGAAAATGTGTACTTCAATTCGCATATATTCAATACTAGTATAGTTGAGTCTCACGTAACCATACACCATGTTTAATAATGACATGAATCATAAAGTTAACGTTCAATAGAATACAAAATTAGAGTAATATATCTCAAAGCGTCTAGGTACACATTATTATTCCTAGGCATTGACTAATCCTAGGCCATCTCGCCAATTATCAACCAATTCGTTATTTTACATTGTAGCGCTCTAAATGGTGTACTGATACCGTATTATTCACTCAACAATAGTTAAATTATCAGTTAAACAAGAATAGTAGTAGATAAGACTTTTTATAATGAAATTGCTTTGTGATAGAGCTAATTAATATTATATACAACATAAGGTCTACCATAATTGTTTCTGTGAATAATTAAATTTATTGCTGGATGAGGTACAACGCTTATTTTGTATATTTAGATTTAATTTTCATTCCAACAATTTTAATCAAATTTATAGTTTGATCTTTTTGCTTTCTAAATGGTTCTACAAATAAAAAAAAATAAAGCAAAATTTTATGTTTTGATATTTAGATTTTTAAGTCTATTAGCTCCTAATTTATTTTACCAAGAACAACCAGAAAGCTCTAAAATATATATAAAACTTTCGTTAATAGCAAAGTCATTTTCTTGCATTTTTCCTCAACAACTAGATAATCTTCAATCAAACAATGAATGCAAAATCATTTAACTACATCTGTAAAGTTGAACATGTTTTATTTTTATTAGAACTCATCAGCAAGTTCCAACAGATTCAGATTTGAATGAATTTGCAGTGACCTGAATTTGAAGTTTAGACCTATATTTACCTATATTTACCCAATGTCTGTTATTTCCGTAATATCGTAAGACAAGCAAAATCTTTGATAAGTGCCTTGCAGCAAACATTTCTGATAAACAATTTCTACATATTTTGATGCATATGTTCTATATGACAAATGTCAAGGTTAATAGATACAAATTTAAATAAAAACTATATCGCTGATTTGACAACTAAGTTATCACGTTAGCACCGTTTGTCTTAAACCTGGCAACTATAGACTAGGTCATAGCTGTCATAAGCAAATTTGAAAACATCTTGTGTGAAATAATAGAAAGATCTCAGAAGTACCAAGTAGTAGTGCAAATCAATAAGGCTAGACAGTCACTATAGCAATCACGTAGGAAAAACTGCTAGTAAAGCAATTGAAGCACTTATAGTCTGCAGAAATCTAGCAAGTAAAACATGAAGATGCATCTTGAAAATACTGCGATGGATGTATATCTTGATTATTAAACCCATTATAGCGTATGGGACAACTTAGCCTGACATTCTAAGGCAATACAAGTAATTACTAAGAAAACGTTTGATAAGTTACAAAGACTAGCATGTTTATGCATCACAGGAGCTAGACCATGCTCTACTGCGGCACTAGAGGTTATTTCAGATTTGACACCTCTGCATCTAGTGCTTGTGTTTGGGCAATTCTGACTAAGTGCAATTTATTTCCAAACATTCCAAATGACAAAATACTGAAAAAATATAACTAGGTATAAGAAATTTTTAATCTTTGACAAGTTTCGAGCGTTTTTTGGCAAAGTTTTATATTGATATTAATATCTGAATTGCCATAAACATTACCGCTAAACATAATTTTCCAGTTCATCTTCCTACTTTTGGTGGAAATGAGAATAATGTCTATTAAAGATCTGTTGATAATGTGAAGCCATACATAGTATATTATCAATCATATCAAAAATTGTTCAACCAATAGCACCAATTCGTTATCAATCAAGATATTGCAGAACCTGTCTAAAGTTGCAAACGATAGTCTTGCGTTATTAATGAATACCTCCTTTAAAAATTGTTTCGTAACAGTTTTTGGTTATCATCCGACGCTTTTGTTTTGTTTTTGGTTCGTTTTAATTGTGCTGTTTTGTTTACGCTTGACACTTTATATCTTGAAAAAATTACTGCTTTTTACAATATATAATATTGTAATACCAAATTTATCATTATTATTATCTCAGAGTATCTTTTAGCATATTTTAACATCTAGGGCCAATATCCGTAACCTGTTGGTAGTGCCTCGTAAGAAGTTAAGAACATCACAAACGGCATGAGGCACTGAACCTGTGTGGGTCCTTCATGGTTCAATCTGTTACCACTAAAACTTAAAGTCAACTTCTTCCTTGGTAAAAAATTTGAAAAAACACTTTTTTAGGATTTATTCATAATTTAGAATTTTGTATATGCTTCAAATAAATAAATAATGTGTAGATTACTTTTTTTGTAATAGTACCTAATGTACAGCTAATTTCAAAAAAAACTGATACGACTTGAAAAATATTTTTTTTATTTTGAGCAGTGTAATATCATAAGGCTGACATATTACATTTTGACTCAACAAAATTTTTTATTATGTCTAAATAAGGCAGCTAAAGGTGCGAACACACTATTAACACGTAAGATGGCGTCATCTTTTGTAATTTTATAAAAATATCTTGCAAAAAAGTTAAACGCTTAGGTAGGTACTGTATTATTCAATTTTTATTTTGTTTATGGTTGGTTGTTTTCATAAGTATTACTGTTAAAAAACGACTAAACTATACAAACTTAATTTTTAAGTATTATTTTTAAAAGTAATTTTATTTTTGTTTATTTTTTAAAACATAACAAAGAATTATACAACATAAAAAATTAGATTTAGGTAAAAGCAAGAACTGTTACAAATTTAGAATATGGTTGGTCCCTATCAGCAGGAGAAGAAACTTAATATTTAGTCAAATCTCCATCTGCATTAATCACAGCCTGAAGTCTTCGACCCATGGTCATAAAGCGGGTGATAAAGTTTTCTTCAAGAGACAATTCTTCCCATACCTCCTGAATACCTTGCCATAGCTCCTGGCTGTTCTGAGGCATAAAATTTCGTCGGTAAAGCCTTTTGACAATTACCCCCCATATGTTTTCAATCGGATTTAAGTCTGGACTGTTACTGGGCCATGGCAAGATTTCAATATTAGAATTTTGGATCCACTGTGTGACGATGTTTGCAGTGTGAACAGGGCAATTGTCTTGTTGGAAAATATAATTATTCTCAGGGTAAAGCTGTTCCACACTGGGCATCATAACGTTCTTTAATATATTAATATAAGTTTGACCAACAAATCTACCCTCAATCCGCCAAACTACTCCCATTCCTCGCGATGAAATCCATGCCCACACGTTTACACTGAAATGTCCTGCAGCTCTATACCTGTCGACGTATCGAGGGTTGAAACGCTGGTTGTCTGGTCTGTATACCTTAATTTTACATTTTTTTGAAGACTGGAACATTTTTTCGTCAGAAAATATGACCCTGTCCCAAAACTGCTGTTCGTGTTCTTGATAATTGAGAGCAAAGATCAGTCGTGCTTGTTTTTGTAGTAGAGTAAGTTCGGTCTTTTTTGCCGCAGTCCGGCACTTAAGACGGGATGTCTTAATTCTGCGGCAAACTGTTGCTCGACTACCCGGAAACTGCGACAGAATTCTAGCATTCTTTGCGCTTTCAAAAGGGTCATCCTCGAGTATTTGAAAAAGCGCCTGATCTTCCTCAACTGAACTTACTTTTCGTCTGCCAGATCCTCGTTTCCTTTCAAGCGATTCTTCTTGTCTCCATCTTTTATTAATAGAAAAAACTGTTGACCTGCTTACGTTAAAATGTTGGGCTACTGCTGATAAGGACCAACCATCTTCTAACTTTGTTACAATTCTTGCTTTTAGCTCTTTGTTCGTGTGCGGAGCCATTTAAAGATTATTATTTTTGCGCGGTTATTTGTTTCTAATCGACAATTCTGACAAGTTTTTTAATTTGACAGTGACGGCGACTGGTGCCCTAGAATACACTGCTCAAATATTTAAAAAACGTGCTTTAAGAGTCGTATCAGTTTTTTTTGAAATTAGCTGTACCTATAATATTGTAATGTAATGTTTAATTTATTTATGTAAGTTTCTATTATAGAATTTAGAAAAAAATTTCTGAAATTAATTTCTTGTAAATCTACCCACTGTAAACATCTTTTAAACAAAGATCTAGATAATAACATAATAATAATAATAATATTTAGATTAACTTTTGGAATAATTGTGAACTGACCTGCAGCATCAATAATTTTACCGAGCATGTTAAAACAATTAATTATTTTGTAAAATTTACCACTATTCAGATATTTTTCTGATATATTATATTCGTCGAAAAATAAATAGAATAGATAAAATAGAATAAAAATCATTCATACGTCAAATTAGGATAATAGTGACATTGGATTGAAGTCTATTAAATGCAGTATGAGAGGTTATTTAAAAATTTCAAAGTTTATTCTTTGAGGTCAAAATCGTTATTATTTAAATAATTACATATTGTGAACGTAATAAAACCCAAAAATAGAAGCCAAAAATATAAACTTTATAAAATAGTCAATTAATTGCTGCATTGCATTTTTCTATGATTTCAATTTAATTTAAAAGAATATCAATTAAACTGTTTTTTTTTTGAGAGTTTCAATTAGGTGATGTGCATTCCAAGAAAGATGCAATAGATTTATCTGTCAAAAATGTAAATTTTTAATCAAATTTCTATAGGTTGCCATGAAAAACAATAAATAATAATCTATGTTACAATAATAATATGTAATCATAATGGGTCTTTTTTTAAATTTGGCGTCAAAGCTTGCTATGAATATTTAACTTTAAACTGTGAACGGACCTTTACCATGGAATCAAAGTGACAGATATTAATTTGACATTTGAATCTAATCTAACTTTACTTTTAATGTATTGAATATTGAAGTTTAGCACAGTAAAAAGATTAAATTAAAAGCACTTAAAGTGTTATAACAATCAAAAAAATAAACTTGCTGAAAGTACCCGTTCACAATTTTATCATGAAGCTGTGCAAAAAATGGCTATAAAATGACTTTTCGCTATCTTGCAGCAGTCAATGTCGCATTAAAAAAATGACCTAATAATTTACCATCCACCATCAACTCGGTGGCTAAGATTCCACTAAAAAAATTTTCTGTTCTTGTAAGAAAACTATTTTCAAATATATTCAATTTTCAAAAATAAAAAAATTGAAAAGTTTAATAATTATTTTGACATTAGAAGCAAATGGTTTAAGAATTATGATTGGTTTACACAAACTCATAGGCATGGCCGACTATAACGCCAAATTTAAAAAAAAAAAACACACGTTAATATTATTATCATAAGCAATAGAACAAGCGGTGAGAGTTTTTTACCGATAATATATTATAAACTTTAAAAAATTCTAATACCAGCCACGAGAATATTACATACTTCTTAAAACTTGCTACAGATTACAAAACTTCATTTATAAAAAAAATATCGATTAATTAGCCAGAAGTTATATTTAATAAAAAAAAAAGTTTTGGAAGATTTTTGACATTACGACAGGTGTTGTTATTTGATAAAGATAATTTAAATTTATAGACCTAATCCGATTATGTTTTTAAATACATTTAAAATTGGTTTGTCAATTCGGCAGTGTTGTAAAAATGTTAAGATTAGAACCGGTCGATCTTACTTTCAATCGAAGAACCGTAATCTGTTCAATAAGCGACTTTTAAACAGTAAACTATACATAAACATTTTGAAATATTGACATCTTTCGGAAAAGACCGTGTCGAAAAGTTTGATAAAATTGTCGACGTTTTGCACTCCATCGGTGAAGGCGTCGTCAGGACAAGAAAATAAAAGTGAGAACAAGCACCGTAACTCGACGTTTGAACCACGCTAGAGGCAAAACTTATTCTGGCCAGACCTCGTTGCTGCTTGGGCTTATATTGGTAAACGAGGAAGAGAAAACGGTGGGAGAGGCAGAAGAGAAACTGGCGAAGGATTCGGAAGAGAGAGCTATGAAGAAAGCAGAAGCGCTTTGAGTTGATATCGAAGAAAAGTTTGTGAACAAGGACTTCCAAACGTTTCAGAGATAATAACCTTAATTTCTATCAAAGTTGTTTGGGTGTTTTACAATTGCTTTTCTGATATTTCTGTCATAGGAAAATTCCGATTTACAAATCAAGAAAGATTCATCTAGACACCTTTTGTGGCCGGTGTCTAGATGATGTTCAGCTGGGGATGACTGTGACCAAAACCCGAATTTATGCACCTTTTATGTTCAGAAACTCGAAGTTTAATTGAACATACTGTTTCCCCAATGTAAACTTTGCCACAAGAGCACGGAATTTTATAAGCACCTTAGGCAAAAGTGAGTCAAATCTGTCTTTTGGAGATGGTAAAATTTTCAAGATTTTTGTAGGTGGTTCAAAGACCGTTCCCAATCCCAGACAAAGAATTTTGAATAAACATTTTACTAGAAATTTTTAGATTTTATCTTGTGACCATATTTTCTTTAGTGGTTAAAATAAATTTAAATAGGTAATAAAACTAATGTATCTATTATGGAAAATAATGCATAAAATGCTTTCAAAATAGTATAATTTGTCCTAATTATTGAAACTACCAAATAAATCAAAAAATGAAAATATTCTTCTATCAATCGAAAAACATTTTAGAAGCGCTAGAATATCTAGAAATTTTTTTTTGGTTGTTTGGTCGCTATTTATCCTAGAAATTACTCTAGGAAGACAGAATAATTTCTGCAACAACAAGTTTTGCAGAGATGGAATAAAATGAGAGATACTAGAAATGACCGAAAAAGTCAACATGCTCTACATTTTTTGTATAAACCAATAAATGCAAACAAACAAATAACAATAATAAGTTTTTGAATAGGTTTTTTTATGTTTTAAATAAGATTCAAATGGCTGTGCCAAAAAGAAGATAGTCAGGCAAGTGCCAATAATAACATAATTTAGGTTAAAAGTGTTCAGAGTGAAGCCTAAAATGTGAATATATTGATTCAGTCTCTAGAAGACGATTAGTAAGTGATTTAAAGTTCACCAGTGAGTTTTCAACCAACCAGAGATTGAGCAAGTTACCAGAATATCCTGAAATCCAACAGATCAAAACAGATCACTAACGGCTAAGTTTACAATCTTAGTTTATTTATTAATTACTATAATAAGTCGTAAATTAGTATTCTAAGTATTTGTAAATATCAAGGCGCCCGATTTGTACCTACATGTGCCATCTTTTAGAGTTCATTTTAATTTATTTAATTTTATTGATTCATTCAATAATTCATTCAATATTGTTATTTTAATTATTTTGTTTAATAATTCTCTCCGCAGAAAAATTCTGGAAAGTTAACAAGATATCTGCAAAAATGTATGACTGCCGATACAATTCGTTAACAGAAGTAGAAAAATAGTCACGATGTCTCAATGAAAAGTTGAGTGGATAGTTTAAGCAAATGTAGATTAGATGTGTATGTGTCAAAAAAAAAAGAATTATTATTTTTCATGCAAGGTCTGAGAAGTTCAATGATCTATTAATATTGCCCAAAATTATGAAAGAATATATTAGATTTCTAAGACAACATGACTGAAGATCTATTCAACAGATGGATTAAAGAAGACCTTAATCCAAATACTGCACCAAAACGTGTGACCATCATGGACAACTCCAGTTATTACTCAACGTTAATTGAGAAAAATCCCAAACTTTAGTAGCAGAAAAAATGAAAGAAGTATCAAAGTCTGTGGAGAAAAAATATTTTCTTTAAAGAAAAGTATACAAAAAAAAAGAAATAGTAAAAGGTAATAAAAGTATTAGTATTAATAAAAAAGTGATCAAATAAATTGATGAATTTATTGCTGAAGTAGTTTATGGAACCTTTAAGATAAATATTAGTATATAACATTAATTTAAATTATCTTTTGCCACATTTTTACCCTATTTATTTTTCTCATTATATATGTAGTAAAATCTATTGAGAACTTTTTACAATATTGAAATCGAAAAAGCAAACCTTTACATTTTAAATTCAAAAGTCACTAGCTGTTTTTAGTAAAATTTTAGAAATTTTCCATTCTTTTTTTTCAAATAAAGTGTTTTCTGAGAAACTTTCTACTTAATGTCCTATGGTTTTTTTTTTAATATAGTGATAGTTTTTTTTTATTTCTTTATTCTGTAGTTACTGTTTCGGTTTCATATTTTGAAAGATGTTATTTACATGTACTATTGTTTTTTTGTAGTTTCTTGTTTTTTTTTTGTTGGATAATGATAGAGTTTTGTGTACCTATTTCGTTTTGTGGTGAGGGTTTCTGTTTTATATTTTTTTAAAGATATTAGTTACATGTTGCTGTTTTTTTGTTGGTAGTCTTTCGGTTTTAAAAGTACTTCTTTTTTTTAGATTTACTTTGTATTTGTTTGTGTGTGCTTCTTGTTCTTAAAACTTTAGTTTTGATGTGATTTTTACGATGGAGAAAAAATTAGTTTTCTTTAGTTATTTTGGTAAAGACGACGTAAATCAACCATGTGGTGCTAAAGATGAATCAATAAACTGCTAAAGTAATCTACTACAATTTAATATTATTCGTTATTAGGCTGCCATAAATTTTTTTATGTGAGGTTGTGCAGCGCCTTATAAAAAGAAAAAATATCATTAATATTTCAAAAATTTACAGTGGCTTGCATTTACTATTATTATTAAATTTCATTTATAATTATCGTAGAAGAGTGAAGAGTTTGTCATCCTGAAATAAATTGGTTGCAAGTGTCACAGAATTATATTTAGTTGGGTACGTCCTGACGGCATATTTAATTAGACTTATGCAAAGAATATCTCAATTAATACTATAGTTGGGAGAATACGTCAGCTGTCAGTGTCAACCTATCATCAACAAGTAATCAGCCTCAAAGATTCAATATTACATCTAAAAATTCTAGCTACATACAACATTCAAAACTTAATTTTCCTTAAAGTTCTATTATAAAGAGTAATTAATTGTTGATAATTGTATAGCCGTTGATATTCAAATGTTGTTAATCACAATGTAGAAAAAACCAATCTACTAATTTTTAAACTAACGTATGCTTAGCAAGTTTGCTGTTAAATTCCAGCAGAATTCCAGGATATAAACAATCTGTGAAAAAACGCTGCAATCTTTTATGGTCATCCGGTATTTATGTGGGAAACTTCTCGTAGCTTTTATGTAGGTACAAACGCTGTAATATTATAAGAAATTATAGTGTGTAATAAATTTCAATGAAAGCTGTGTTGTGTGTCAGAGTTTCCAGATTCGGGCTATTGCTATTGAGTGTGGCCTGAGTTTTGGTCAATGTACGGTGTGCAACAGGTAGGGCATTGCGGTTAAATATCCCTAGAATGAATCTGCGTTATTACCGCTTTGAAAAGTGGTCACATTATATGTCATTTGTATAAATGCCCCAATTGATATCCGAGTTCAAATAAGACACACAAGAGTTGAATAATAATTAGTAAATAAAGTGATAAACCTGTCTTTTAAGCTAAAAACATCTAAATAAGGAAGCGGAAATACTTCCGGAGAAAACATTTACACGCATTAAGCTAAACCTGGAACAAAATTCTTTGTTGGTTTATCTGATTTGAGTGCGTAAGCTGCTTATTGCCGAACATTTACTAATGCAGTGTTAATTCAAGATATGCAAATATTTGCTTTTATTATAAAGCTTTTAAGACATCGCTATATCGCCCCTTTAGATGCTTTGCTGAATTTAATGATGCAAGAAGAATCAACACTAGGGTTGGGCTTGAAAGCCAAGTTGCCACCAAACGCGAAAACGGGTATTGCACTACTATTTAATGATATGGTAAACCAGTGGCGTTGTGTGATCTCTACAAGCCTCTAACCCAAATTGAAACTAACTAAGCATCTTTGTTACTAATTTAAATTGGGAGTTTAAGAATTATCTACTGTACGTTTGCTACTGTGAGTACATAGTGAAATCTGATAATTTGCTGTTTATAGATGTATGCTATAGCACGAAGAAAGAGTAGAATACGCTTTATTTATAGTGAAAGGCATAAAGATTGTATTCATCTGCTTTTTTGTTGTCACACGTAAAAAGTGCTCGCTCATATTGTAGTAATAGGTATTTTGCGATTTCTTAGTAGATCATTCTCAGCTTGCTTTACGAAGTGATGCATAATTTTCAAAATAAACGTTACTTCATCTTTACTTGTTCTAAAAAAGCGTAACGTGTCATGTAACTCCGAACGTTACGTAACTATGCTGCAAGAGTTTTTTCTTCCAGTTTATTAATAGATACAAGGTTTTTTACAATTTGGTGTTATTTTAATAAATTTTTTGAGGCAAACGTTGGAAGAAAACAAATTTTTTTGAGAAAAAATCTTAGCTAGCCTGCATGGTCACTCGACTTAGTACGACTTTTTTTTAGTTACCTGATTCCAAAATGTATTGCATCGCTCAAAAACCTACAAAGCTGTATTGAAATCAAAGTTGTCAAAAAAACAGTGAACATACTTGAATGCAAAAATGTGAGGATAATAAAGGTAATCATTTGTCAGAGACTCAATTTGAAACCATGTAATTGGAAACATTGATTATTGCCCAATATAAAAAAAAAATTGAAAATTAAGTTTGAAAGATATTTTTTTCATTCTATTTCCAAACCAGCTGATTATCGTAAATAATAAGAAGTATAGACACTTGCAGATATAAAAAGTTTTTTTCATGCCGTCAGCCATTTTTGTTTTGCAGGATTTAAAATCGGCCGGCAACTGCAATTTCCCAAACTAGTACTTACAAAAGTAACGTTTGTTAAAAGTAGAGTAGCAGCATTAACTCTTAATTTTCTAATGTCAACAAGTTTGGCAACTTTGGCATAAAAGAAAAATCAAAACCAGATTTATCTTTATGCAGAGGAAATCACGTAATGTCAATTGTTTGTTAGCATAAAAAATTGTGTAAATACACATCCAAAAAATGTTCGACAAGTGCTCGTGTTGCTACATGTCGCGGTTACGCAATATTTTCTGGACAAAGTAACTATTAAAAAGTATATTTTGATTTACTTCATTTAAGTGGTCTACTTCAAAAGATAATAAAGTTTGAGTACTTTTAAATTTATTAAATTTGCTAATAAGTTTGTTAAAAAACACAAGACACTTTTAAACAAAAAATTAAACCTCTGAAACAAAGCAGAAACTAAAAACAAAAAATAAAAAAAACTTTTAGTTTAAATTTTGCACTATACATGTGAATAATTTTGACAAATTTCATGTTGTGTTCATTTTCAGATAGGGTTTTCTATAGTTGTACTTTTTCATCTACAGTCTAAGATATCTATTAACAAAAGCTTAATACGTGCTTATTTGTTTATTTTGTGGGTGAATAATATCACTCGACAAAATTTTTTTCGTTTTTTGTCTTAAAGTTATAATTTTTTGGTTTACTATTTTAAACACAAAAACAAGACAAAAAATACTTTTTTTATATAAAGTTTGCTTTAGTACTAGTTATATTAATAATACACAATTTCAAATGTTAATTTTTTTTAATTATATTCAACATATTTAAAAACACCGTTAGAGTAAAGTGTGGTTTTTGCATTCCTACTGTGCCTCCAGTTGATGACATACGTCTGATAAACCACAATTAGGTGTTTTTTCAATAATTAAAGAAACACAATGAATATTTTGCATAAAAATCAGAAAAGCAAAGAAATATTACTATAGACAAAAATGTGAAGAAATAGAAGAGCTACAAGCCAAACATAACCGCTTTCACATACACAAAACTCACCGCCACCAACAAACACAAGCAACTTGACATATTATATAACAACGGGAAGATAGTCGCAAAAATAGAACAAAAACTAGAAATAAAGAAGAAATACATTATATAGCTGTTCAAAAACGACACACAAACCTTGAAAATACAGAAGGGGTGTTAAGCCCGGACATAACTAGGAATGAATTAACATAACATTCACTGGGTATGCTCAAGAACAGAAAAGCCTATTGTTTGGACCAACTGCCAGCGGAAATTTTTAAACTAATAGAGGTGGACCGGATTCATGTTTTGGTAGAATTAATAAATACAATATATAGAACAGACTTACCAAATGAATGGCTGCGCTATAAACTTTTATTAACCATTCAAAACAATCATTATAACCCATCAAAAAAAAGATGCAGGGCATTGCTCTGACAATCGCACAATAAGCTTGATGGTTCACAATCAAAAGTCCCGTTGAAAGTGGCTCAAAGTAGTATATTCAAGAAACTGGATGTGGATATCACGAAAAATCAATTTGGAATACAAAAAGGTCTAGAAACTAGGCAAGCACTACTTGCACTGAATGTCTTATCACAAACAGGCCTAGACATAAACCAAGACCGACCTATACGCCTGCTTTATATACTACAATAAAGCATTTGATAAAGTTCGAGATGACCAACTCATAAAAACATTGGCTAAGAGCAGGATAAATCTCAAAGACATTAGAATACTTTCAAACCTATACTATGGCCAAAAAGCAGCAGTACGAATAGAAGAGACGACATCAGAAGAAATAGAAATACAAAGAGGTGTTCGTCAAGGGTGTATACTATTACCAATTTTTTTTAATCTGTATTCGCAAGACATAATAAACAGGGCAGGTGATGATCTGCACATGCGCATTAAAATTAACGGCGTAACAATAAATAATCTAAGATACGCTGACGATACAGTTATTTTAGCTTAAACACACCAAGACCTACATACGCTAATTAACAGAATGGTCATAGTAATCAAAGAGTATGGTCTAGAACTAAACATAAGCAAAAAAAAATATATGTTGATAACTAAAACAACCCAAGACAATCGTAAGATACCTAGGGACGATCATTAATGACAATAACAATAATGACAGCGCCCAAGAAATACGATTCAGAATGGAACGACCGAGAAGCATCCTTACAAGAATGAAAAAGTTTTTCTGCTGCCGAGGCATAAATCCTAAGGCTGGATAACCCTAGGGACTAGTTTAAATGCAGTCGTAAACTATTTAGTGCTGCGGTTTCAAAAGTAAGAATTGCTATGATGAGCCAACCTTCGAAGCGAAGATGGCACCTAGAGAACATAAAATAAAAAAAATCAAAAACTTTAAAAAATATTGTTTAAACATTCTCTCGTATACAAAAGCAAACTTTGTCAAGCTATCTAAGACAATCTATCAAAGCTTTATAGTTTAATGTCTAGGTTAAATTTTTTTCCCGCTGCCAATCATGTAAGTCGGTTCTACATTCGTAGCAACATACCATGTAAGTTGACAATTATATTTGTTTATATTATTGTCCTTGACGACGGAACTTAATATTAAAATCCTTGGAAAAAAATAATTTTGAAAACAAAATGAAGGCTTAAAAATGGGGTTACCTTAATTAGAAGATACGTTACATCTTCTGCTTGTGCTAGAAACTTCAAGATATTTTCTCTTTCCAATACTTGCGACTTCTTCGGTATATAGCCTTTGTTTCTATTTTTAAGAAAGCCTATCAGTTGTAAAAATTTAGAGATGTCAATATTCTCCTTGCACTTAATGGTGGCTTTAAGCATGGAGTATTCGCACCATAAACTTGTCGGTGATTTTAGTTGTTGCGTTCTTTCCAGCAAATAAGCAAGCATTACCTTTTCCGTAACCGACGTCACATTTTTCCTACAGCACCACTTTTTGAATACTCCATACGTAAACTCGTATCTGTCTCTCGATTTTTGCGGCAATAAACTTGAGGAGGCAATCTTTGCCGCTTCTTCTATCTCATCAACATCCATATTTATTAATATTTACTAGTTACACAAATTAACTAATTACACAAACGACCACAAATTAATTTCGAGAACTTTGTTTATAATTCCGTTATTTATGTGACATGGCAACACACGGCCAACGCAACTCACGACGATTAATAGTAACAAAATAAATTGCGATGTCAGGTGTCGAATCAAAACGATTTCTTAATAAATTTAGATAAATTTGGTTCTGGCAGCGGGAAAAATCTAATAAGTAATACGGAATGTATCGACAATTAACATTTTCGTCAGGCCACAAGCCACGGCTTCGCCTTGGCTTGTACCTGCCTGCCTTAAATGTTGATACGTCCTTACATTCCTTGTTACTTAAATAGCTATTAATGACCCGAATCAATCAATATTTATTTTTTTACAATGGTTTTGTCAAATAAATATAGTACTAACTTTAAAAATTATCTAATCAAAAAAAATTGTATATGTATTACGTAAAAAAAACGGGTTAAATAAAAAAATTTTTTTTTGTTACTTGAAAATTGTGATTAATTTTTTTCCTATTTTTTATATCCTTCTATTTTGACAGATTAACAAAGATATATCAATAATAATTTAATATGTATTAGAAATATTAAGATGCAGTTTTTGTTTTTGTTTTAAGTTTTAAAAAAAGCACAATAATAATTATAAAGTTTCTTCAAAATAAAAGAATAAAAAAAGTTGGTAAATAATTTTTAAACTGCCAAGAAACACATAATGAATCATATGCTGCAATAAAGTAGTTTTTAATAAATTAATCAAAATCTACTTTACTTTAAGTGGTTTATTCCAAAGAACAATTGAGTTTAAACTCTTTAAAATTGTTGATAAAGTTGCTAAAAATAGAGCTACTTTTGAAATTAGAAAATAAAAGAGCAGTAAAAAACGAAAACTCAAGTAGTTCTTAAGGCTCAACTTGGCTTACAAAGCACAAAAGTAATACATAGAGGCGTACAATTCAAAAACTCATTCAAGTGATAGGATACGAATAATTGAAAAGCACTTGGGACAATTACAACAATTAGTCCTTACCCAGTAGCGGCAAATCTAGCAAACGCTTGCATTATCTTCAAGCTCAGTTCACGTTCTCTTGAGTTAAACTGCAATGACATGTTTAAGGGATGGCCAAACACGTATTCTATCTCATCCCCGTGCATCACCCCCATCCATTCGCCCCACAAAGACGTGCTTGTCCTCTGTAAAATAAAATCACTCATTAAGTATTCGAAACACAAAATCTACAGGCGTTGAATTAAAATTTGCATTTCTCAAAAACAAATAGTTTTTTTTTTAATTTGTAATTAATTATTTTATATACTTTTAACTATAATAATTAATAGAATTAACTATTATAGTGTTATAATTTCACTTAGATTAAAATGATATAATGTTAATATTTCTAGTTTCTAAACTTTAATGTGAAAGATTTAAAAAATGTCTATCAGGCAAATACCGGCAGCGATTCTAAACTTGTAAAAAAAGGTTTGATGTCTCAGACTCCTGTCGCTCGGTATAGTGTTAAAACTAAAAGCGGGATTTTTGAGTTTTACGTTTAAAAAAAATTATATCAAATTAATATACTGCACCAAGAAATTTGATTTGCAAGTAGAAGCATAGTAGAAAAAAAGTTTTGACTAAAATATGCTAAAACGTAACTAAGACATTATATTCGAAAATTTCTGACTTATACTCAATGTTGACAAAATATACTATGAAAGTCATAAACACAAAAAAAAACACTAAACTGTTTGTTTTTTAGTTTTTATTTACTAAACAATGGTTAAATAAATGTTATAAATTCAATGCACTTCATTCTCCACAAATTCTTCCACATTAGGTACGTATCAGGCATGTCAATAGTCTTTAAATTTGTATAAAAATCGTGAAATGTTGAGTATAAGAATGGGGTATAAGAGGTAGGAGACTAATAATGTCTTTTTACTTATCTGCAGAAATAACCAGCAAAAAAGGGATAGTTCCATAATCTCTTGTATAATGCAACTTTTTTGCAGAATGGCAATGGAATGGAATACTTTCATAATCTTTATTTTGATGCTGTAGAGAAGTTTTGAAAAAATCAGCCAAGTTTAAAAAGTTACCATGAAATAGTTCTACCACTTCAAAATTTTTTTTTCCTGCAGAACGTACCAGGTGATACCAATCATGCGGATGTGAGATAGGAACTTGCGAATTCTTTTTTTGATTTTCAATTAAACCAAAGTCAACGTCGGATTCTAAATGACCGTGACCGCTTACCATAAATTTTTAGTCAATAATAACTAAATTTCTGTTATTTTCCACAGCCACCAAAAACATGGCAGCAACATATGAGTTTTTATTCTGGCCTCCGCAGGTGTCTGAATACAAAATCACTTTGGATAGGCAGATTACCTGGAGATATGTACTGCAATCTTTAAAGGTTCTATTGTACTCCCTACAGTCACAAACATACACAGTTACACACACACACACACACATGAAACAGACAAAAGCCAGAACACAACTCTTGCTTGAGTGAAAATCAAACTCACACCTCGTCAGACCAGTCTCCAACGTACTTTTAATTGACCAACTAGACCAACTTAAATACTTGTGGAGGAAAAGCAAGAAGTTCTTTATAAATGTATGTAGCAATTTGATGTGGCTCCTTGAACTTGAAGCCACATGTAGTATCTTACGGTTCCCGTACTCGTCTCATGCATCGTCAAATTGAATGTCCAAAGTTGCCTTTTCTAAAAAGCTACGACGTATTCAACATTAAGGTAGGCAGGCATTTATAGATATAAAAGAATGGCAGCGCAATGTATCATCATCTACTGCTGCTTTCTTGTCTCTTTTCATTGCTAGGTATGTGTTGTCTGATCAGAAGCTAATTCTGACCATATGCTTATTTTCTCGTCATCATCAGTGGCCAATTTTTGGTTTGCTTATTATTATTAGTAAAGGATAAGCAGTGCTTGCAAAAGGTCACATTTTTCTGACAAGTATCAGCCTTGGCCTTTTTAAAACTTAGGTATATTTAATAGAGCTTTCTTTGATAGATGAGTCTTGATACTAGTTTTTTTGTAGATTCAACCTGTTCACAGTAAAGCTCGTACATAAAGCTCAAATTTAAATGTGGAGGTAAATATTGCCTGTAGCTCTTTCTGTGGGTGTAGTGTGATTTGTATAAAAAAAAGGATGTAATGTGAGTTTAATCTTTTGGAATTTTTTTCAAGGTATGGTTATTGCCAGGAATTCCTCGTTTTCTGTTATCATCATATGTGATTCCCAGATATGTTGGATATTGTAGTAGCGAGAACAAGTGTTGTAAACATTTGCGTTTCACCTAAGGTTTACATAAAACAACCTCGACATACACGAATACGTTTCCCGTTTGATTTTAAACCAAAGGTGTGTGTTTTTAGCCTTTTTGCCCTCTCTGTACCTTCTTGTTTTTTAACAAGTGCTAATATTTTTTGTATCCTCGAAGACATCTCACACTGCACAGAAGAATACACTGGTTTTATAATTATTATATTTCAGGCAAAATTCAAAGGTACTTGTCGCCACTGGCTACAACTAATTAATAATAGATTAGATTCAAGTGGGTGTAGGCGTATAAAACCTCCTGTTGTGACATTAATACATCGGTACTAATAATATAAGTTGACTTGTACTGTTTTGACCTAATCTTTTTAGTTATACTGTTTATGCCGAAAGACGATATTTGCGCCGTCATTTTAAGGCTAGACTTGTAGTTTTATTACCAGACGGTAGAACTTACAAACAGATCAACAGTCTCAACAGTTTCGAGATATCTCATTTTGACCATATAATAAATATTACGACTTATACTCTTATTCCCGAGCATTCTAGTAAAGACATTTTTTTATTTTTAGGTCTACAAATCTTTTTTTTAAATGAATTTCTCTTATTTATAATATTCATTACTTTCTGATTTTTTGATAGAACTACTAAAGCAAATGGAGACTTTTTCATATCTCAGCTAATAAGTGTTTGAGGGAAAAATGTTATTAGTGTGTTAACAACACTATTTCATCTTTATACCTTTGTGTCAATATTTTACTGCATTTGTTTTATTATACCATTTTTCTCCAATGTTTTCTCTATTTCAAGAGGTGTTTAATCCCTTATAAGCATTTCGTATAAAATTACAATTGTAAATCGCAACTACTTGACTATCATCTTCTAAATTGTTGTTAGTTTCCTAAATTTAAAATATCCAAGAATTTAAACGCAATTGTATTGACGATCGAATGTCTTGTATGAAACATAAATGCTTAAAGACTAGTTAGTCTAAACCAAATTTTCCGTAAATCAGTTGCAGTTGTTTTATGTTTGAACCTAATTATTTAGTTAACTTTGAAGTTTCTGCAAGACACGCATTTTAAAACTTAGTAATTAGTTTTGGTTCAATAATGAGATAAGCTTACTGTGCGTTATAATTTGTAGTTGACTGTAGTTTCAGATTTGTGTCCATTACAAAAGAAACAATTGTTTTTTTTTAATTAAAAAAAAACTAATTTTTATATATGTTTTGAAATTGAACACTCCCAAGCAAATTTAGCGTGGGAATTATCATACTAGTGAAAGAAGAGACCTATATTTCACATACAAAATGAGTGCGGGAAGTATCCAATTTTAGAGATTTAGTAGAAATCACATATCCTATTGGGTCAATTGTCATTGGAACGTAACTGAATTTTAACAATATCTTCATCAAAAATATCTTTATTAAAAAAGCTCGGTTTTGCACGTGCTGTAAACTTCAAAATGCCTTTAAAAGCAGTTTATTTTTGACTTTTATTAACAGAATAATTTTATTGATTTAGAATCTAATAAATACAAAAAAAGCCAGCTAGAACAATGCATTCACGTGCTTTCAACAATTAGCATTTTTAATTATTGCAAATGTACAAAAATAAAGAAATGGCATGTATTCCACACAACCTCTATCAACTCAAGTTTTTCTAAATTTCCACTACCTTTGTCAGCTAGCCGAGATGTTCGTCGTGCGGTCAAAAACTTAACATCTGGAGGATGTTCGGAAGCGGCACCGTCTACCAGTCGTAAAATGAATAACTTTACCTTTCTTTTACAATCGAGTAACTGGTGGATCTACAGAATTGTGGCTTTAAGTAGTCTTGGAATTATTATTCCAAGACTACTTATTATTATACATTAATGATGAGGATTTTGTGATAGAAAAAAATTTTTACGGGTCAAACCGAATTCAAACATGTGTCCGCCAATTTGGTGAAAGTCGCAATAAGCTATATGCCCATATAGATGTTATACGTTTATCTGCAAATACTTATCTTAAGTTCATACATTATGCAGCAAGAATTAAATTAAAATTTTACAAGCGACTAGCTCCAGGGTTAATCCAATTCATAAAAATAAAAAAAATTTAAATGTTGAAACTGCGCAAAAAATGTTACTTTTGACATTAGTCAGTCAAATTGTAAAATTTAACACTTTTTGGAGCATTTGAAAATACACAAGCATTGCGCTTGCCACTATATTATCCAAATTTAAATCTAAGAGCTTATAGAGGCTACAATTAAAAACAATGTGACTCAAAAAAAGCTCTACCTAGTATAATTTCAGACTGATTGACACTAACAGAAAATAAAATTGTGTTCTACTAAAGCGATTTAATGCGGTGTACAAATCATTTTGCTATTTTATCTAATATTGTAATGTGTTTTCCGTAAACTGTATTTTTTTTAAGATATTAAATTTACTGTTAAGGCAAAGAGAAAAATCTTTACGAGATTTTGAGTTTGAAAACGTTATTTAGTGACTTTGGAAAAACGTTGATTATTATCTGATATTTCATTTGAATAACTTTCGGTATCTGTATCGAATATTAAAATTTTTTTTATTAATTTTTTCTTATTTTTAGTTCAATATCTTTGTTAAATAGTTTTTGAAAGGATAAAGTGCTTTCTATAGAAAACATTTTCGAGTTCCGCCGTTCCAGTATTGAGTGGTGCAGCAACCTGAGGCATTTCAATTCAGCATCATCGATACAATTTTCATGATAATGCTGTTGTAGGTTGACAGCAAAAAGTGGCTGAACACTATATTGAAAATCTATTGTGGTAGTCGCAATTTATTATTCAACTTCTCACACCGTATTTCAGATTTGACTGAAAATGCCACATAATAAATTAATGTGAAAACTATTTGAACGCCCTTCAATAAGATAATTTAATTGTTTTGCAGAAAGAGCTAATTTAGAAAATTTAGAAAATGATGTTTGCTAATAGAATTGCACAGTCTTGCTGCGCCTTCAAAAACTCTATATTTGGAAAACGCTTTAAAAATGCAAATATGAAATAATTAAATGAAAAAGCCAGAATTGAGTATCATTTTATTTTCTTTCTTTGTCACAATCTTTTAATTTATAACAAGAAAGAAATCTGAATAACAATACAAGATAAATTATTTTAATAACTGAGTTTAAAATACCTCGGTTAAAACCAAAAAATAAATTATAATGCTAGATCTTTTGGGTACATTTACAGCGTCCTATCGAGGCCCTACTGCTCAAGTTTATCTCATAAAAACAAACCTTGCTAATAGAAAAAAGATTTTAGAATTGGCAAGGTTTCCTCTTAACAAAGAAAATTCTTCAAAAAACATCAATGAACTATAATTTTGGTCTGACGATAGAACGCTGAAACCAATTTATGTATTATGAAAAAAATAATGCATAAATTGCTTTCGAAATATCGTAAATTGTTCCGATTATTATTGAAACCACTAAACAAATAAAAGCTTTAGAATATTCTTCTATCAATTGAAAAACTTTTCAGAGACGCTGGAATATCTAGAAATTCTTTTGATTTATTCTGAAAATCGTTAGAGAGGCATCAACAAGTTTTGCAGAGGTGGAAGCAAGATGAGATTTACCAGAAAATGCGAGAAGGTCAGAATATTTTAAATTTGTTGCGTAAACCGATAACCACAAACTAATGAGGGAATAAAATAATAAGTTTGGTATAGCAATGCCGAAAAAAAGATAGTCATTGAATAAGCATTAAAAAGTCCATCATGTTAAAACTGATCAAAAAGTGTTGATAAAAATAAAAGTGTACGGAGTGAAGACTAAGTGTGGGTATATTGTTTTGATCACAAGTTTGAAAGGGTCTCCTAGAATAGGGTTTCTAAAAGTTTACTCTTGGAAGAGTGAATCAAACATAAAGTTCTTTTTTTCTTGAAAGAGTTTAAAAGTTACATTAGGCTGTCAAGAGAATTATCAACTTTATTACCACCGTATAATGTATGGTCTAATATCATTTTTTTGTAAAATGATAAAAATAAAAGTTATATCAAAAAATATTAAGTTTTTTCTGTTTCGAAATTTTTGAACATTTTCGCTTATAACTTATTAACAAATTTTTTCATCAAATAAATAGTTTAAGAGATATATTGTAAAAACCATTTCAACTCTTATTTTTAAGATGGCGGCCATGGGACAGGGATGGCGACCCCACAAACTTCTTTTCTTTTCTTCTTTTAAATTATCGTAAATTTTCCTAAATTCTATCATTCAAAAAACTTTTTAAAAGCGCTAGAATATCTAGAAATTTTTTAAAATTATTCTGAAACTTTTTGCGTTTCTGCAAAAGAGGCAATAAAAAGTCTTGCAGAGGTGGGAGAGTGATGAGATATACCAGAAAACGCTAAAAGGTTCAGATTGTTTCAGATTTATTGCGTAAACCGTAGAAGATTGCGTAAAAATAAATACGAGCAAACGGAGAATAATAAAACGGCTGTCAACAGAAGAGAAATTTTATTTTATGTGGGTGTAGGATAAAATAGTATATTGTAAACCTAGGCGGCAAAGAGGTATTTTTCCAGGCCGAGAGAAGATATGAACAGGGGAGCCAAAGGCGAGCCCGGCCACTTCTCAAGGTCTGGAAAATCACTTTGCGGCCGTGGTTTACACATTATTTTTTATCCTACACAAATTACCTTATAATCGAGCATTATCTTAAAATTGGTTTGAGGTTATTACTGCCAATCGCCAATTCAAAATGTCAAACCTTGGCAGGTGTCAAAAATTCATGAATTACTTTACTGTCGTGATTTACACAATTTATCTTACACAAAAGAAGTTTTTTAAAATAAGATTGACGTTCATTTACCCAGTTTAATATTTTTCTTTCTATTTCTATCATTTTCATCTATTCTATTTCATTGTTCTTTCGTTTCAATATGTTTTACCTTGCGACCATACTTTATTTTACCTTTACGCATTCCTTCATCATGTGTTCTAGATTTTCTCTCTCTCTTCCACACATCGTGCATTTTTATTTGATTTCCTTCATTTAAAATCTGTTTTTTCTCTCTTCATTCCCACATCTAAATCTTGCAATCATCTTTCTTTCGCTCTTATTTTCCTTTTTTTTGATCTCCAGATAGTTCTTTTATTACCAGTCTCTCATATTTTCCGTTATATTTTATTTCCTCAATTTCTTTTACACCGAACCTTTTTTTTTTCATAGTATTTCTTTCTTTCTTTTCTTATTCTTTTGTTTATCACTTTCCAGCACTCTTTCAGTATCTCAAACCCTCCTCTATCTCCTCATTTTATCTTCAAACTTCACCGCTCTCTCTCCTGCTTTTATTCTTACTTTTTCTCCTTTTTCTTCCTCTTTCACTACATATCCTGGAGACTCCCTACTGAACTCCAACATCCATCTCATATATTTTCCGTGCACTTTTACTTATCTCTATCCTCTCATTTCATCTCCAAGTTTTCGCTCCATTTCGTGTAAAGTTGAATTTCGCCCTATTCAACATTGCACTTTAACCACACTGTTTAACATCGTCATCTTTATTTCATACTCTCCTCTAACCTTTCTCTTTGCCGCCCCCCACGCAATCGCACACATTTGGTTTCATTTTTTACTAATTCTCTCATCTGCGCCTTACTTCAATTTCTTTCTTCAAACATGTTCTAAGTACTTCCATTCTGTCACCTGCTCTATTTTTTTCTTACTATCATTTTTGTTTTAGAATTATTCTCCTCAAATCACTATATCATCCGCATACGCTAACATACAATTTTTTTTCTCCCTACTACCACTCCTTCTTCTTGACCTTTTGCTAACACATCTTCCATATACTTATATAAATTGTAAACAGTAGCGGGCTCAGAGAGCACCCTTGTTTCAGACCCTTCTTTGTCAACAGCGATTCTCTTTTGCTTTTATCTCACCTTGCTTTTTGTTTCATTCTATATCTCTTTCACTTTCTTTATTACTGTTTTTGCTATTCCCTTTATTTCCATGCACTCCCAATACATATTTCTATCTACCTTATCAAACACTCCCTTCTTCCTTTTATTATCACTCTCAATTAGCGCCTCCAAAATATATACATTATCTAATGGCCCTCTTCCCTCTCTAAATCTTGTTTGCCAGTCTGGTAAGTTTCCCAGTTTCTCTACCTCTTTTTTCAACTTTTCTGCCACACACATTACACACATCATGTATATTGTATTTAGAAGACTTATTTTTCTTTCATTGCGTTTTTTTTTGGTTTTCTTTGTCAGGCGTTTTCTAGAAGAAGCGTAGTAGTTAAACCAAGGTTTACCAAAGCTACAGATTGGTTTCAATCTCAATCTTCTGCAAACAAGTGATTATCCTTACAACAGCCTCATATCCTCACAACATCCCAGACTACCGGGAAACGTTTTCAATAAACTAGAGATTAAGAGACTTACCAAAATCTCAAAAAACCTATCAAATCAGAACGAACACTAACAACTAAGTCTTAGATTATTTATTAAATACTTTAATTAATAATCTATAGACAAAAATTGTTATTCTAAATATTTGTAAAAAATTTTGGTTATTATTTGTATTGTGCTATTCTGAATTCATATTTATTTTATTTTATCTTACCAATTTATTAAATATTGGTATTTAAAATAATGTGTTTAATTAACACCTTTAATCTCTTCCTAAAAGTTGTGAATAATTCTCATTGCAAATTGGCTCTCTTGCCTGTTTAGTGAGACGCATTATAGTACCCAAAAAACCTTGCTTTCAATCTTGCAATTAAACAACTAACTTTTAAAAGTTTTGTTATAATTGATGTGTCTGAAAGACCAAAAGTAAATATTTACTAAGTTTATACAAATTAAAAAAAGCCGATTGATGTTGTTACAATGAGTTAAAAAAAATATGTCTGCTGCAAGTAAGTGAACAAATTGAGTGCTTGGCAAATTTTATATAATGTCTTAGCATTAATCACAGTTACATTGTATTAGTACAGATTTAATCAGTCTTGTGAAAGATGTATTATTTTAGCCTCCAGATAAAAAAATAGATCAAGGTTGGTTTAATTGCTTAGTGGCTTCAGGTCGACAGAGAGATACACGCTATAAACTTATAATACCCCTTTTATTGTTGAGTTTTGATTTTAGTTTTTTATAACCTAAGACATATCTAGCTATAGAAATACCTAACTAACAAAAAGTTTAAATAATAATAGTTTTGATTACATGCAAAAAAAAAAATTATAAGCAATGCATAAAATTATTGTTACAAAAAATAATAAATATTTACAATACTTAAGCTGCTTTTTGGAGACGGTGCCAGCACCCCATATCTGAAGTTAGCAAAAGCGTCAATTTATGTTTCGACTTTATTCTTGATGTTAGCAAAAACTTCAATTGTTGTTTCAACTTTATTTTTCAAAAAAATTTTGTCAAAGAGTTTTATCAAACTTTAATCGTTTATTTTTGACAATGCCACATCAATGTTAAACCGACATTTGATTTGTATAAAGTAATTTGTTTCAAAGTGCTTGAATTTCACGTGAGTCTAATATATTTTTTAAAAACAAAATTTTTTTTAATAAGCGTTCAAATTAAAAATTATCAAATTTCAGCCATAAATGTTAAAAAAAAACAGTAACAATCGATGCTTCAATCGTTTTAAAAGTTTCAAATCTGACCGGATGTCCGGTAGACACATTGCTCTTTAGAGACTTTCTGTCTATTGAGCTGATGGACATATTAACAACGTTTAACTTACTTGATCATGACAATTAGTTCTTTCCAGCAACATAAATAACAGATTCCGAAATATATAGCCGCAGGTATGTACCAATTCCACTTTATATTTGAAACAAATTTGGCTGTATTGCTATCGACACGAATAAAGCCATTATTTACTTCATTTCTGCCACACAAATTGCTCTGATAAATATCGCACACAAAAAAGCACAAACGGGAACTGACTGCAAAGAAACAATATCGTTTGCAGAACTTCATAAATGATCGACTAATTAGTATTAATGTTGTTTAATATTTAACGTTATTATTTCCGTTTTTTTCTTTTTTTTTTAAACAGATTAAATATCTTACATTTTGTTTCTGCTACTATAGATATTTTGTGTCATGACAATTATTTACTTATAAGACTCAGCAGACAGCTGTTGTAAGGCAATGTTTTCATTTCCGATACCATGAGCTACTGCCTGAACAGTTGATTTTCCTTATAATATAGTTTTCCTTATAATATAGTTTTTATTAATGATCCGACATCTCTACTATAATTTCTTTTGATAAGTTTTCTCAAATTAGAGGCTGTTACAAGATAACCTCTTAAGTCCAACCACTGACTGCAATCTTTCTGTAAAATTGTTTCTTCTTCAACTTTTTTATTATTATTAGTCAATAGCTTTAAATTATTTAAAAAATTAGTTCTACTTTCTTAGAGATTTTCGATATCAGGTGCGGAACATTTTTTCCTATAATCAAACTGACTATTAGAGGATTGAAAATGCTCTCTACTTTTTTTGCACTGTATGATTTAAACTAGTGCTTTTTTTTATTTTATTATTTTCCATTTGCTGTAATCTTGATGGAGGATTGAAGCCAAAAAGTTTTTTTTGCTTTTCTCAAAGTGAAAAATGAATTCTGTTTCCTGCAACATATTTAGCAAAAATACTGTTGAACCTCTCTACTGTATTGGTATCAACATCTTCAATTAAACTTCTTGCATGATTAGCTGTTAAATTGATAATTGTTTCCAAACGAAACCAAAAAAGCGTATTGGGAAAACTTTCCGCTACCTGATCTAACGAGTTTGACTTGGAACAATTTTTATGGCTACCGTAGCTGTGGTCTAAAGAATTTACAATATTTTCATGCATTTTTTTAAATTTTTCACTTTTTGCACACAACTGCGTATGTTTTAAATGTTTTATTGATTTGACAATAACTCTTCTTATACTCATTATTTTTTGTTGGGTTAAAGATTTTCGATTTATTGCTTAAACATAATTAATAAAATAATATCTTGTACAAAATAGTGAGTACATCTACCTATGATTATTAGGTATAATCTGTTAAATTGAGTTTGATAATTCCGTACCTTGTTTACATGTTCTGAAAATAGACAGTTGACAATGGTTACTGTAAACAAGCAATTGAAAAAATTGACTTTAATTTCATCATACATTATGTTGCTATCTAGCTCTGAAACTACGTTTTCGTGCACGTTTTACATTTTCTTCTAAGTTTCTCATTATTGTATTATAAGCATAACTAACAAAAACCAAACTGAAAGTTTTTGAAAATCAACACCACTCTTGGGTTTATCAAGGTTTCTACACATTGAGTGAAGTATGTATACAGAAGCTTATCTGGCTCGAAAGGAGGGGGTTGCAAAATTTTTAAAACCCCACCTTAAATTCAAGTTAACTGAGAAATATTGACTTAAAATGATAAAAATTGCAATTTATCCAAAATGATTATTGATATCAAAAAAATGCTTTAATATCCGAAGTGATTTATTATTAGGGACATTTTGAGCAAATTTCGTTAAAAAATATGCAAAAATAAAAGCGCTAGAACGGATCAAGTTTGTTTCTTGCATAATTTTTGTTAATTTTTTTCTAAGAATTGCAAACGTTTTTTGAAATTTTGCTCCAATAGTTCTGTTTAAAAATGTTTAAAAATTCTTTCTCAAAAAACTATGTTTTCGACGTTTGAGAGCAGACTTCGCCTTAATTTTTTTGTTTTTTTTTGATGCTGGTATATTATGTTGCACAAATTTGTCTAAGGATACTTTGTTTCAATGAAGCTCAAAATTTCTGTCATTCAAAGAGTCGTTAGAATCTTCAAAATATTGAGAATCATTGCCTTTAATATTTCTACTTAATCTTTCAATACTAGTACTTGTATTCATGAGCATTTTCTTTGTTTTCTACACTAGTAGATTCACCAGCAAACTCTTTTTTAAGAGTTTTATTAGCGTTTTCAATATTAATAATTATAACTGATTTGGAAACCTGTGAAAACCAAAATTTGCAATGAAGAACCAACTTTGCTACACCCAAATAAATTTAGCAAAAGTCATAATAAATTTGACCGTAATAAGAAGTGCACAAAGATGCAGGTTTTATTGTGTTTATAAGTAAAAAAATAAAATTTGAAAAATGACTAAGTTGTACCAAACGTTTTTTTAATTTGAGATTAATAATAATAATACAAAATAAAATATATACAAAAATCAACATTTTAGTTACTTACCGTAGATGTATTACGCTATGTTAAAAGTGGCATTACTTTTAACAGAGCCGTAATTTTGATCCTTAATTTCGTTCTTTGGGAAAACATCTTTAATTAAAGTATACGATTTTTCTGCACCTATTACCGAATACTATTGAAAATAATGTACTTCGAGTTATGTAATAAGGGACCAAGTGCAATTGGTTCTCTGTTGAAACATGCCACTAGCGATTTATAGTATATTACACTACAAGGGAAAGAAAGTTGAGATTCCTGCACTGCGCGCCATAATGCCCGAGGCGGTGCCGAGTTCATTAGTTCAGGGCTCTCAAATTTCTGCCCGTGTAGTGTATACTAGTTTTCTTGCTACTCCAGTCGAACGTACGTGGTTTTGGCTGCACTTTCTGCCGTAGAATCGCAGCCGAAACCACGTACTTTCGACTGAAGTAGCAAGAAAAACAATTTTCAGTTGGTTCACAAGGTCCATTTTAGAATCCTTGGCACTATAAACTATTAAAACAGTTTTACCACTTGGCAAAAAAGTTTGTTTTTTATATTTTTTTCCTTTTATATATTATAGAGAGGAATTGTAATTATAAGATCATATTATGTAGCTGCAATTTTGAGATCAATAAAACACTTACCAAAATTATATCGGTGAAACTTTAATAACAAACAAGACAAAATAAACCGAATAGCAATGTTTAATTTTATTAGACTGTTAGTCGCAACGGGTTTATTCTCCAAACAAAAAAAAAACTAACTATCTAAAGGATCAATCGATCCGAAAATATTTATTAAAAAACAAACAAAAGAGGCGCTTACTTGACCAGGTCAACGTTACACGCGTGTTTTATATACATATATATATCAATAAACAAAATAAGTTGGAGAACTGAGACATTTAACTAACTTCAAATAAGTTTAAAAAAAAGAATACTGATACGAAACATTACCAGTATCTCCACTAGTGATGCACCCACGAGCACTTGGTGCGCCGCTAATAAAATATAGTATATTGTAAACCTAGGGGGCAAAGTGGTATTTTTCCAGACCAAGAGAACATATAGACAGGCGAGCCTGGCCACTTCTCAAGGCCTGGAAAACCACTTTGCGACCGTGGCTTATTATTTTGGTCCTACCCAACATTACCTCATAATCGAGCATTATTTTAAAATTGGTCAGAAGTTATTACCGTCAATTCAAAATGTCAAACCTTGACAGATGTCAAAAACTCATAGATTACTTTACTGTCTTAATTTACCCAATTTATCTTGTATACAAGCAGTTTTGTTTTATAGCAGTGACGTCTGGCAGACAATATCTGATTTCTTTTTCCCGACTAGCCGTGAAATGATCTACTTTCTCGGCTGTCAACACAAGAGAAAATTTTTATTTTATGTGGATGTAGGATAAAATAGTATATTGTAAAACTAGGCGGCAAAGTGGTATTTTTCCAGGCCGAGAGAAGATATGGACAGGGAAGCCTGGCCACTTCTCAAGGCCATATTGGAAATTGTACAAATTTTACCTCTAGTTGTTTCAAATATAGGTTTTTTACCAATATCATTTAGTAAAAATCTTAAAATTTTAGATTCAGATTTAAAAACAACAATTTGAATATTATAATAGCAGATGCGTAGGAAGATAGTAATTTAGTTTGATTCTTCAAAAAACAAACTGGGTGAGGTACCGAACAATACAGTCATAAACCATTATTAACTACTTTAAAAAGTTGACAATTTTATATAAAAATTGTCTTTATGTGTTTATAAATTAATTGAATATTACAAGCTTGTTTTTTAACAATTTTTACATTATTTAATAATGTCATTATTATTACTTGTCAAAAACCGTAATGATTTTTAAATCTAGCAAAATTGCTGTGTCTTTGGGACAGGGGGGATTGAACATTTATATACCGTTGTATTTTACATTTTTTCGTATAATATTTAAACTGCAATAATATCTATCATAAAAGTCCCGTCTTATAGTTAAATAATGCTTAGACTGTAGTATTGAATTTATTTTTTTATCATTTTGCAATTTTTTTTGAGAACAACTCTATGTCTCTCAACCCTTAGTTGCTGTAGAAAGTTTAGTGCCAGCAATTTGTCGCTTATAATTATTATGATAAGTTATAATTATTAATTTGTAATAACCTTATTTCAACTTTTGTTGCAAAAGTTGAAAAAGGCTAGATAATAAAAATAGACAAGTTGAGATGGAGGAACAACAATTAATACACTCAAAATAAAACCGAAGAGTCTTACTAAAACTCTGTTTTTGAGTGTTTCAATAATTTAATTTTGTTTTAAATTTTAGCAAAAATGCTAATTGAATTTTAGTGAAATATAACCAATAAGTCTCAGCAATAAATATTAAAGGATGTGTTTTGCCAAAGCAAATTGCTAATCATGGCATGTACGAACCAATCTAAATTAATAGAACAATTTAGTAAATTATTTATTTGCCATTATTACAACGGACATAGGTAATTACTCTGTAAATAACATTTGATAACTTTAAAAAATACCTGCTGGTAGTTGTCTCGGACCTAAAATTGTATTTTTGTTAAAATAAAACCAACTCATACAGCAAAAATTCAATCTTCTAAATAATGTTGTACCTAATTAGTTTGTATTTGATCTTTTGTTTTTGTAACTTTAATAAAATACAACGTCAAAAGAAATTAATTGACCAATTTCAGCAACTTATCTAATTTGCCATCTCTAAACCAAGCAGCATTAAAGAAACTTATTATTTTGCTTCAAGCTTGAATAAGAATTTTCATCAAGGGCGGGTAAAATACTGACCGACTCGAGTTTTTAAATTAGTAATAAATAAATAAATATTAGATTTGACTTTCAATTTGACTAAAAAACGTCAAAAGCAAAATATGATAAATGGTTCAAGGGGTTTTAAACCCGTGATAAAAACAGTGTTTTAGAAGTTTAATAGAAGTAGCGTGAATTGTCACTGAACTGTAACTAAATTTTAATAATATCTTCATCAAAGATGTGTTTATAGACGAAAGCATGTTGTAAACTTTAAAATTCCTTTAAAAGCAGTTTATTTATGACCTTAATGAAAAAGATTATTTCATTGACTTAGGATCTGATAAATACAAAATAAACGCGCTACAGCGGTGCATTCAAGTGTTTTCAACAAATGGCATTTTTAATTATTGAAAACAATATAAAAATAAAGGAATGGCTTGTAATATACTACCAACAACCTCTATCAACTTAATTTTTTTTTGAATTTTTATTAGATTTGTTGGCTAGCCCAAAGTGGTCGTCGTGCGGCAAAAAACTTAACATCTGGAGGATTTTCGAAAACGGCAGCGTCTACTAGTCGTAGAGTTAACTTTGCCTTTCTTTAACAATCGAGTAACTAGTGGATCTACAGAACATAGAATTATACTTCTTATAGTCTAGTAGGAATTGACGCATGAGTACCGAAAACTATTCCCCCTTATTTTTTTTAAGCAATTTTTTTTTAAATTAGCTTTTTGAATTTGTTTAAACAACTGCAAGGTATTGTTATTTTCTGCCAAAAAATTTGTTTTTCAATTTTTTATTATAATTCAAATATAATAGTTATTTATGTACCAAGGGCATTATAAAAAAAATAATTCCCGGAGGGTGAAAGAATCTAGCCAGAGGGCCGCTAGGCCCAAGGGATAGATTTCGCCCGATGGGCATTATTATCTGATAATGCCAGTGGTGCATACAAACTTTTATTTTTCACGTAAAATTGTTTTTTTGGTGAAAATTATATTTTTCCATAATTTTATGCATGAATCGCAATAGCACTTTGTTTACGTCGGAAAAAGTGAAAGTTTAGTTTATAAGTGTGGTTTACAATAATTATTCATTTTGTCGCTATTGTTATTAAAAGCAATGGAATCATCTAATGATAATGATGATGTAGTGCAAGAAATAGCAGCAAAGGCAGAAAAAGCTGTCAAGCTTGCCGTCAAAGTCAAGAGCGAACTACGAAAAGGAGTATAAGATATTTACTGAATGGATGGTGAAATATTCAGCAAAAACAGTAAATGAAACGGTTTTGCTGGCATATTTTCAAGAACTAGTGTGTATTTATTTGGTCAGATTATTTCAGTTTCTTAAATTATTCTTTTTTGCAGTCTGAAAAATACAGTCCGAACTCATTATGAACCAAGTACTCTCTACCAAAATCAACATTGCTAATTAATGAACACATAGATATTTCTAACCACAAACAGTTGATTTCATTTTTAAAAAAGAAGTCTCGAGGATATTGCCTAAAAAAATCGAAAGTTTTGACAAGAGATCAAGTTCTGTCATTCATAAAAGAATCTCCTAATGACATTTATCTACTTCACAAGGTAGGAAATTTAGGTTTCCAATATTTAACGTAGCTCATTAGAAAACATTGCAGGTTGTTTTGCTAATGGGAGTTTTTAGGGCCTTGAGAAGGGATGAACTAGTGAAGATGAAAATCGATGACATTGAAGATAAAGGTTCTGCGTTAATAGTAAAAATTCCTGAAACAAAAACGGGACAAAGTAAAAGATTTAGTGTTATAGAAGAAACAGAGTCAGGTGCTTTAAAATTACTTCGAGACTACATAAAATTAAGGCCACCTGTATTAAAAGAACGTCGATTTTTTTTGACCTACAAAAATAGACGATGCACTTCACAAGAAGTTGGAAAAAATACAATTGGAAGTATACCATTAGTCATTGCAAAATTTCTTAAACTAAATAATGCGAAAGAATATACTGAGCGCTGCTTAAGAAGGACATCTTCCACGCTTTTGGTTGAGGCAGGTGCGTCATTTGAACTGCTCAAAAAACATAGAAAATGGAAAAGCACTTCAGTGGCAGAAGGGTATATTGAGGAAAGTCTTGCCTCTAGCAACCAAATATCTCGCATGATTGCGGGTTCTGTCCAGACCGTAACTAATGATTCTGTGGACGTTATAAATAAAACATTTCAGAAGTCAAAAATGTCGTTCTCTAGAAGTTTTACAAATTGTAATTTTTATTTTTCAAGTGATAATAAATAAGAGTAATATATATTTTTTAAGTACTTATTTACTAAATTTGACATTGATGAATGGTAACCAAGTTTGATTCATATACTCAAAAATAAAAAAAAAGATTTATGAATTGACCTTTTCAGCGGGCATTGTAGGAGGGCCATTATGAATCACAATGCCCTCTCATAACGTCATGCGGTTGTTATGGATATAATTATGTGTCTCGTATCTAAGGTATTAACAACAAATTATAGTCAAGTGAAAAATAAAAAACTATGACTTTTTCCGATAAAGTTGATATTTTTTGAGATTTAAATTTTGAAACTTCTTTTTGAGTTGATTTGATTTGAAAAATCTTAAAATTATTCTTTTAAATTATTTATACAATAGATAATACTTTTAATAAACACTTAAAAAAAAATATTGTTTATATCTTTTTTCTAATTTAAATTGTTTACAATTTGCTTCCCACTAATTTTTTCAGAATTTTTTTTTAGTTACTTTAAACATGAAGCGAAGCAGATATGTATTTAAAATAAATTTTTTATCGGTCAATATTATTTATTTATTAATATCATAATAATCTATGCATTTTCATATAATAATAAAGTGTAATAGTATTTGAACATGTTTTGGAATCACAAATATAATTATTATAAAAGCTTTTCTTCTATAATTATTATATAAAAGAATAAAAATATATTGGTAATTAAATGTTCTAATTGAAAAACAATAAAATAAAATATACCCATTTGTATATATGTATGATTGTGTCTAAGTAAGAAATAGTATATTTAAATCAAAGTAAGAAAGTGCCTTTTTGCAGACTGCGGCCAGATTTGTATTTGCTCCAGGTCTGCAAAAGCACTTTTTTTACTATGATCTGAATACAGTTTTTTTCTTTTAATACAACTTTGATGTAAAAAAAATTTTTTTTCAATGAGTTGGAAGTGTTAACGATGAAATAGCATATCTCTAGAAATGTTATCTTTATCGTAAAAAGTTTTTATATCTTTTTTAATTAAATTTCAATAAATAATATAAATAAAATTTGTTTGGTTAGAAAATTGCAATTCTTTGCAATTGCTTAAACAATTTTGGTTGAAAAAACCGGATTGTTACCAGGCCACATGAATTTATATTATCAGTAACACAATTTAAAGAAAATCGCATAAAAAAAATAATATGAAATTGTTTTTGATACTCATGCGCCGATTTCTATTAGAAAATGTATTTATAAAATAAAGTTCAAAGTAAAATATTTGATATTTACAACTTTTTATTCTTCACCCAAGATAACTGTATAATATCTAATTTTTCAATTTTTTGCAGGTTGAATTTAACCAAATATAGGTATTATAATATATTTATTTGAAATTGAAAACCGAAAACAAATTAGAGTACGTTTAGAAAATTATCAATTGTGTCATATAACTATGTCGGGAAAGTAGGGGTTAAATTTTGCTGCGATTGCAATTCAACTAACAACACGTTTTAGTAAAACAAAGGTCAGGCCTTGTGTTTTATCACTTTGTATAAATTTTAATATATTTTTTCTGTATAAATTATATTTACTCAGGTTTTTCAAAAAATTTATCTTATATTTGTTAATTTATTTTAAAGCTCTTAAAACTTTGATGTTTAAAGTATAATATTCAACTCGCGCAAAATTGCTATTAGCCACTCAGATAATTACAACACTTGCCTTCCTCTCTGCACTTCAATCCAACTGCACTTTTAAAAACTTAGTGCAAAAAATTTTACGATTGACAGAAACGAAAAAAAGCAGATTGTTTTGGTTTAAATTTTAACTCTTTGTAAATTACAATAATTGTTGGAAGTGTCCTCCATTTGCCTCCATATAGAAAGTCTATTGTGAAAACCAATCCTAACATTGTCCATCATCGCAGGTGTTATTACTTGTGTGAGGATGCCGAACAACGAAAAGAAACAAACAAATGTCAATACTTATAATTAAAACAACTACAAACAATTTCCGACAGAATTAACATGTACAGAACAACGTAATAATCATTACTGTCCGTTCCCGTAGCATTCACACATGTCCTCTCTTTTCCTCTTCAGTTGATGAGTCAGGGCTTCTTATCTTGGCATGTATGACCTCATCAGGGCTTATCGTCAAAATGTATGTTTCATTTGTGTATACAGTAAACCCCTTACACTTGGCATTCTGTAGTTATTCGGTTTTGTAGCTCTTTTGTGGCTGCAATGTGTAAATTTTAAATCTAAAGTACCCCCATAAAAAAAGCTAGCAGCGTTAAATCAAGAGAGCAAGCCGGCTACTAAATTGCACTACGCCGCCTAATCTAACGTCCAGGAAACCGTTCTAAAATCACGCGATGGTTTAGAAAAATGCGGTGAGGCAACATGTTTTTGAAATATCAGCAAATTTTTATTTATGTTGTCGTCATTTTCTAGTATGTTGCTAATCAACAATATGTTTTTCTAAAAGTTCAAAATACCTTTTGCCGGTTAAAGTTTCTTCCAAAAACAGAGATCAAATAATGTGATGTTCTAGAATATCGACCAGACATTTATTTTCAGCGGATATTTAGTATGAGTTTCTCAATATACACGCGAATTACTATCACAGCAAAAACGAACATTATTTTTATTGACGTTGGCGTTCAAATAAAATGTACATTCATCATTCATTACTGAAGAAAATGTTATACAGAACGTTACAAATGTCAGGTTACTAATCAGGTGCTGGAACATGTCTTCCCCAAACTGTATTGTTCTATTGGGATCATCGTCGTTAAGTTCCTAAACTAACTGCACTTTGTATTCATAAAATCTAGATTCTTTTAAGTATTCTGTGAATAGTTGATTTGATAATCCATGTTTCCTTTTCCAAACTACGTGCGGACTGTTGAAGATTTACTTTTACAGCCACCGTCGCCAGAACTCCAATTTGGTTATCTACACAACAGTTGTTGCTCTAGCATGTTTTCGATTTTGTACGGATCCCGTATTACAAATTATTTCTACCAGTTTTGACACGTAACTGTAGCCTACATTTTTGCCTGGATGTTTCTTATTAAAAACTGTAGTCGCTTTCCTGGCACAATCTCTGTGTTTGGTACACAGCATTATTAAGTCAACTTTTTGTGCAATAGTATACATGTTGGTCAAAACTGAATAATACTAAACTGTACAAATAAGTAGCACAAGAAACAGATAGTTGAAGAAAGCAAGATAACAATAAGCAAAACATATCGCAATATGATATTTTGTGTTTTATCGGCAAAACGTAAAAATAGCACAACTTTGTGACGCTACTTGACCCACGTGTCTATTGAATCTTTTTTTAGAGGCGACCACTTCCAAGAAGTAAAGACATCTGATATTAAAATTGCTCACATCATACGCCCCCTTAAAAACAAAATTGACGTGTTTTAAGATTTTTTCAGACAACACTTATTGTTCAAGATATTTTGCCTGGGGCTATTATATAGAGCATCCGTATATTTCTTCATAGCATATTATAGTGATAATTTAGAATTTTGTAAACATACTTATTTAAGAACGTTCCTAAAAAAAACACTTTTACTAGAATTTTTTTGAAACTTCAAGTACACATTCTTATAAGTGTTCTCTATACGCAGGATTTTTTTTAATAGCCCTTGCGAGACTAAATTTTCAAATATAAGCTTTTAAAATTTGAATATTTAACACGTAAGCCCTATCCTGACGGATGTTCCAACGAACGTTTAATTAAATATTAATCGAACTTACATTGCAATCTTTACCAAAAACTGAAAATAACTTATTGAGAATATAAAAAATATTTTTATTTAAAAAAAAACACATACGAGCGGGACTCGTTTTATTATAAACAATGTTTAAAGTTTGGACTTTCAACGAGTTTTACTTTTCCTCTGATAAACAGCTGAGTGAAAAATGATGACTTGGCAACGTTGCAACGCGCGGGCCATACGGAAGATTGACAGGCTTGACAATTTATAATAAATTTTGAGTGGACACCTCTTTTAAAGTTACTCATTGTTTCCAAATCCAAAAGGCTCTTGCAGTCAGTACATTTCAAGTTTTTTGCTAAAATTTTCCACGTAATTATGCCATTTTCATCAGGAACTTCACCCTTCAAAGATTCTTCAATATTATCAATTTTTCTTTTTTTAGCAGCAGACAGATTCTCCGCAGCTTTATCAATTCTATCCCTGATACTTTTTCGAACAAATCGACCATTTTTAATCGCGAGGTCATTATTTATTAACTATGCGAACTTAGATTATGCGAAAGTAAATATAACCTCAAAAACTTTTAAAAATAAATATATTCTCTACAACACGACAACGTTGCCTAGTCAGAAAATCGACGCAATGAAAGTATTTTGAGACTTCTGCGCACGTTAGCGCCACTGAAAATGTGCACTGCGTCTCAACTATGTTTTACGATAGGAAAACCCGTCCCAAAGGTTGAGCACCACTGCTCCTTGGGAACGTCCTTAATAAAATATTTATAGCTTTTATGAATTTGTAATGTGATAAGTTTTGTAATAATATAATCTTAGGTTCGTGTAGTTTAAAATATGAATTTTGTTTATTTTGAAAATATAACGACTTTAGTGGTTAGATTGTTGTATTATTCACTAGATCGACAATTTTACACATAATACACTATTTTTGTGTATATTCAACTGTCAATAATAACGCCGCAAAGACCAAGAAAACAAACCGTTGAGACGACATGTTATTAATTAAAGCATATCTTGAAAAAATAGTTCTTTAAAAAACTTTTTCAATTAAAAATCAAACGTATTGCAATCAAACGTTATTGTAAAATAGTTCCTTCAAACTATTATTTTCTAAGAATGACTGTGAGGTGCGAATCAGAATAATACAGACAAATATATAATAATATTGCCGTACAAAAAAACTATCTATGATTTCTAGGATTATTGGTTGCTTTTAAAATATTTTCAAAAAACATGTAAAGATAGGGTTACATCATAAAGAGCTGCTTGTCTAACGTTTTGCTTATCATATATATACAAATATAGATCATGGTTGAACCTCCACTATTTTTCAATATTCATAAGCAATAGAACTCTTTAGGAGGCTACTTATTACAAGAGCATTCTATATTATTTTGCAATAAAACAGCTAATAATTGTTATTTTGCGTTTAAACGTTATATAGATATAACTTTTGGTTTATTGATAACGATTGACTTGATATGATAATGTTAATAAAACTGGTATAAAAGCCAAAACTTGTGTGCCTTCAGCATTTAAAATTGCTGTACTCCAGACCAGTTATTCGTAGAAAAATTCTATTTTGCTAAAAGTATTTTCTATGTAAAATGGCTCTATCTGCGACTTAATTAAATGAAGAACGAATCGCTAAGAAAGTCTAGATATTTTGTTATGAAGTTTGGGAGTGTTATAACACAAGCTATATAGCACTTTGAAGATGCCAAGTCAAAGTAAAAAAACAGCACACGTATAACGCTTAGGATGATCATCGTTCAATTCCAAAAGAGTAAAAAGCGGACCCATGAGCCTTTTCAGCTTATATTTTATTATTATGACGTTTAGCAAGTGCCTAAGGATGGTTTTTACAGACCGTGAATCCATTTCTTGCCAAAATTTAGTCAAAATCCCTCACTTCGCAACTTTGAGCGTCGGAGTTTTCATTGTAGCGTTTTACCTCAATATTTAATAACGCGTCTCGAATAATTCAGCGATAACTGAAACGATTTCTCAACTTTCTCTTAGATCAGCATGAATAATAACTTTTTGAGAAATACATCAGACTTACACCTAAGCGGCAAAAGAATAAGCTGTTTGGCTGACTTTGATAAAATATGTTTCAAGAACAGTCTAAAACACCTAGTAAATTTTCTATTGTGCTATAAAATATTCGGTAAAAAAATTTTTCTGATCTATAAATTAAAACAAATCATAAGAGAAAATGATTTTCTTTTAACAAAGTTGTCTGTTTTAAGTTTTTGCTTTCAATTCTTCCAATAATTGATAATAATAATTACAAATGTTGTTATTTAATTTGTATTCTAAGATTAACTAACAATTTATCATGCGGACTTATTTTAATGAGCATAAAAATGTTAGGAATTCATTATTTAACATTTTTTTAAATTGTTAGAAATTAGTAATTTAACCCCTAATAAATATTCAAGACGGCGGAGCTTGACAATTTTGCTTTAACGTCTGAATTAGAACTTGAAAAGACTGATCTTATTGAAGTAATTATAAACCAAACATTGCCTGCAAACGTTACTAGTGCAGTTTTATTAAATTTTTTTAAACATCAGGCATTGAAAAAGTGCGAAATATGTTTAGAAAATTTGGGTAAAACCGATGAATCAACTTTATCCAGGGACAGTGATACTGTGGTGATAGTGCTGACAGTGTTAAAACTGTGTTGCATAGTACTAACATCACCGAAAGCTTAAATTGCAGATCTGTGGAAATATCTTATGTTAACAAATTGTGTGTGCAAAAGGATGTGGTTATAAAAAACCAGCAGCTAACTTTTGACAATCTGATTTGAACAAAAAAACTTGTTGAACAACATGTATTATAATTCAGAATAAGTGGCTTGGCGGTAGGCGTTGAGAATTTAAATTTACGTTGGCAGCAAACCCCTTGCTAATAAAACCCTAGTTTCGAGTCTGTTGGTATCCTCCACTGTTAAATGGCTTGATTTTGACGTTCTGTGATGTTGACATCGTCGGATTTGTGCCACAAAGTCGTGTTATATGCCACATGTGACGTATAACCTCAAAATAAAGTGATGATGATGGTGGTTTCCCATGTTTGATAACTTTTTTGACACAACATAATGCTCAATTTAGATAATCAACGCTTACCACGATGCCGCTGATAGTGAATTCAACTATAGTTTCAAGTAAAATCTCTTATTTTGCAGCAGCAGCATCCCTTTGAATTTGAATGAATTTGCACGCACCTTTCACTATTATCACTCACCACTACTTGCTATATGTTGATTGTACAATAACTTCAATAACAGCATAGATATTTTTACTAACTGTATCACTAGATTTAGAACTAATTGTAAAGCGGTCATATTCAATTAAAGAGGAATTATTCTACGTAATTATTTCCTGTAATGGACACTGTCCGGTGAAAAATAAATAATAATTATTATTATTACTATTATTATCTCCTGCAATAGTATATTAAGTATTAAGGGCGGTAGGAACAAGTTACAGAGCCGAGGATAATAGTGCGGAGGTCTCCATATTGTCCGAGGCCGTCCACAATGCTTATACTATTTTTTGCCCGATCGGCTGCTTAATTAATTGATTAATATAAAACATTTATAAAAATTTACTCTGGAAGTGTGAGTTAAAATAAACAGAAAAAAAATATTTGTCAATTCGAATTATTTTGTCCGTGTGTTTTAGATTTAAATAATGTCTGATAAATTATTAGAAGACGAAAACAATGAAATCGAAGATTTGTTTGGCATCGGATGCAGTTCATTAATTCCTGAGAAGTCCAAACTGAGGTACGAAGCGACGTACACTACATTTAAAACATGGTGTGAAGAAAAGCATATGAGCGTTTCTGAGAAGGTGTTAGTGGCGTATTTTGTGCAACGCAACACTAAGTTGAAGTCTCCAGGTAGTCTTTGGGCCGAGTACTCAATGCTAAGTAGTGGTAAGTGGTAGGCGGTAAGTGAATAACTTACCGCCCTGGGGCGGTAAATCGAACTTACCGCCCTGAGAGCAAGGTTTGTAAATTAAAGAAAGCGCCCGATCGGGCAAAAAAGTTGTAAAAACTAAAATTACAAGAATCACAAAAAAGAAACAGCCTCTAAGTGATAACTATTGCTACGTTGCCAATGAATGAAAAAATTAGTAAGAATGATAAATCTGTTGAAGGTTTTTCTATGCAAAGTGCCGAGCCACAGTTATCAACAGAGTCAAAGAAAAAAACCAATACAAACAAAACATTACATAAACAGAAAACAGCTGATCAAGCTGTTATGATGGAAACTTTGCAGGTATCTGCAACAATAGCAGCAACAGAAAAAAAACACAAGAACAACAAAGACAGAAATTGTTTTAAAGAGTCTCAATATAGGCGAAAGTTATTAAATACCTAATAACCAATTTATTGTTGGTAATAGAAAGGAAGCGGATGTAGCTAATTACGAGACAATTCCAAAAAAAACCTTTCTTCATATTACCAGGATTGCAAAGATATTTTCTGCTAAAGCACTCAAAACATATCTATACAAGTTTTTTGATAGCTTAATATCTGAATTTATAGTAGACAATTTTGAATGTTCGTACTCTCGTTTCAAGTAACAACAGATTTCAATTCAACAGATCAATAATCTAGAGAAATCAAAAAATGGTCAAATAGAGCTGTCGTTAGAAGGTTTTTTTACTTCCGCCGAGTTCGCGAGGTGAATAAATAAAGCAGACAAACTTTAAGACTGATAATATTATGGTCAATACATATACAAGGTATATGACAGATTAAGTGCGACGAAATGGGTCAAAGAGTATATGAAAATGAAGTTTGAATTTTGTGCGCAAGTAAAACTTGGCGCGCAGATGATTCAATAGGGACTTTTCATTAATTTAGAAACTGCTATCATCTAATCAGTTACTTCTGCAGAAAAAAATTTCTGTGAGAAAGAGAAGAAATATGAGTAAGTGACATAATTTTTTGGTTGAGTGTCTTAACTTCTCTATCGAGTGCACTGAAAAAGATTTTGAATTCTGTGGTGTTAAATAGGAGAAATTAATTCTTCTAAATTGCTATTGTTCTCCTGACTCAAGTTTTAAACTTTTTTCTAGATCTCATTGAAGAATTTTTGAGAAAGTGCACAATTTAAATACTCAAATTTTATTAGTCGGTGATTTCAATGTCAATGTATTAAAAACTCTTAAAGAAAAGAATGTTTTATTGTCCACGCTATCATGTTTTAACTTGACACAATTTGTAGAAGGTCGTACACGAATTACAGATTCCATTCTATAAGCCATGCTCATGCAGAGTATGGTATTATTCGCAGTGTTGCAACTCATCTGTGGTGTTGCTGTGGAATCAAATATTACATCAGATCACTGTATTGTGTGTGATTGTAAACATATTTTCTAAACAAAGTAAGGTCTAAGACAAACAAAGACTTAAAGCTGGTAGGATTTTTACAGATATTATTATAAGCAATTCCACCTACGAGTTATCTAGAGAACAATAGTTGGTACTATATATGCATAAAGATGTTAATAAAGCATTTGAGTATATCCATAAAATCTTTATGCACTATGTTCACCTGCACTTTCCTTCAAAAACAATTAAACATATTAATTTAAAAAAGTCTTGGATGTGTAATGGTGTAAGAACCTCTGGTCAAAACCTGTGAGATCTTTTCATCTTTATAAAATTTTTCCATCGGTTCAAAACCGCATCGGTTCATTGCTAAACAAAATCACATTTTTTTAATTAATAATGCAAAAAGAAATTTTCACCAAAAACAAATTCTAGATTCTTCAAACATTTCAAAATCTACTTGAAAAGTTTATAAACAAACTAGTATCTCTTAACTTATATATATATAAGTTAAGTATATATATATATATATATATATATATACACTTTCACGAAATGCTAAGTGATATAACTTTTCATGCTTCACAATATTTCAAACAATTCTGTAGATTGGAAGTCACACTGATCACATTGATCCTAATTGAAAAATATATATATATATATGTATATGTAATCTCACTATTAGTAAGTCATGTACACAACAAGTCACATTTATAATTTTTTTTAACTATGTATTTATTCTAGAATCCTGATGAAGGAATGAATTTTATTCCGAAAGCTCGATTATTAATAAAAGAGTAGACATAACTGGTTCTTAATCTGTAAACCAAAAGACCGCATCCCTGAAAAAATTCCTCCACATTCTATTACTAATTCGGTCAAAATAAACAAACCTTAGAAGTATATATATATATATATATATATATATATATATATGCTAAGTGATATAACCATTCATGCTTTACAATATTTCAAACAATTCTGTAGATTGGAAGTCACACTGATCACATTGATTCTAATTCAACGATTTCGTTGTTACCAGCAAAAACTGGTAGAATGTGTAGAGGACTGTCTTAAATATAATTTCGATTAGTGGGTAGTACCGGTTTTTCAAGTAGTGCATGCTAAAGCATGACTTTGATAAACTGTTAGTACAAATATGCCCTTAATGCTCACTATACAGACAATGCATGAAAGGTTAGAACCACCATCTCACCTACTAGGAGAGATCGAGCTTGTGGAAGTGTACTGGTTTCTGCAATACCCTGGCCTGATGAGTTTCAATGAGAACGAAACAGCGCTGTAGTCAGGTTTGCATAAGGCATTACACTTTCACGAAATGCTATAAAAACAAGATTAACATCGATGGCGAGCTAACGAACAATTCTTACACTATAACTAATGCTTTCAATATATTTTTGAAAAATGCACTGATTGAAATCTTAAAACAAATACCTTATAGTTTTATTCCTATTGAGTCGCCAGGCATTTGTTGTAATTGTGCCAACTTATTTCTATTACCTTTCACTCCCGAGGAATTAATTTTTTTGCTCAGAGTTAAACTAGAACCAAAACACTCAAGCGGGTTTGATGGAGTTCCAACATTTCTATTGGAAAAAGTTTTACTTATTTTTGATTGACCTCTTATTTGAAACCGGCTCTTTTCTAAAAAAAAAATAAAATTGAATAAAATAAAACCAATTCATAAAAAAAATTACAAGAAAAATATGAATAACTACCGACCGCTGGCAACATCCTCATGTCTTTCAAAAAAATGTAAATATTGTTTCATATCATGTTCAAAAAAGCATCGAAATTTCAATAAAATATTAGCAAATAATCAGTTTGGCTTCAGAGATGATTTATCAACATCTCATGCAGTTCACTACTTTTATGAGTCAATTCTCGACAACTTCGAAGAATGTCAGTATCCAGTAGGTATGTTCTGTGATCTGACATAAGCGTTTGACTGCATCAAATGAGAAACTGGAAGGTTATGGCATTAGAAGAATACCATTGCAATGGGTTAAAGCTTTTTTAAACAACAGGTCACAATATGTATCATTAAACCTATTTGATATATTCACAAAACGTGGAAATTAAGCAATTCTTCTAGCTTAAATGTCAATATTTGAGTGCCTCAGGACTCCGTTTTAGGACCGATATTATTCTTGATCTAACGCAATACATATATAACGACGTCAAAATAACATTATATACCATACGAGAATGATTGTGTCACATCTAGAATTCAATCTTTCTACAAAATGCAACCAACTAATACAAACAATTATACAGTATTTCAGTGCAAAATCTCGTTTTTTAAATAAATCAAAAACAACTTATTTTTGACTTCACCAAAAAAACACCCATTTATCAGATATTACATTTTTGCTAGATAATATACCGTTAGATAGAGTTAATAACACAAATTTTATCGCTTTACAAATTGACGAAAGATTAAATTGGAACTATGTGAACAAATAATTAAGAAACTATCTATAACTTGTTATTTATTATGGAATAATAAATACGTATTGAATAAAAAGCATCAAGTCATGATTTATTATGCTCAAGTAGAATCTGTTTTACGGTTTGGCACTTGTTTTTGAGGATAACCTACAAGTGCCAAAGATGTATTTAAAATGCAAAACCAAATATTACGGAAAGAGATACAAGACAAAAAAAATCTAACTTACGTACCATTTAAAAAAAATGTATATGCAAAAACGCTTTGAGTGCGTTAGGTCTTAGACTGTTCAATAAATTGCCAAATGAAATTAAAAGTTCACATAACAATGTGATCTTTGAGAAAAAATTGAAACATTTTTTAATTGATAAATGTTTGTACAAGGTTAGTGATTTTTTGTACTGGCTGAATTCTGATGTTATGTGTTAGATATTTTTGATTCTATGTATGTATCACTCATACAATGTAATTGTCTTATAGAAATAAAGATATTGTCATTTTATTAATATTATTATTATAATACAATTATATTAATATTATTTTCTAAATAGAAACATAATGTTTGTTAGATCTTTAGCTTTTAACCTTAAAGATATGGCTCGCTTTGTTTATTTGTATTTATCAAATTGTAAATCGATCATCTCTTGTGATTTCACTTTTCTCACAGAAACAACACATAAGTTGAGATTTTAGTTTTACGTTTTACCCTGTGTCACAAGAATATAAAAAAAAGAGTTGAATAAAGTCAAGCAACTGAAGACAGTCAGTTGTCGATTATTCTGTATCTAAACATGGTCACATTGTTGATTTGTGGATCGTGTGTTTTTCTAAATTCTTTTATTTTTTTAGGTCTGGTTGCCCTTGAAGCAAAAGAATACTTATCCTTCCGTGTTAACACTATTGACGGTGTCTTTAAAAAAAATTACAACTTTTTAGCTTGTAGGCTAACCGGCTTACAGTTTTGACTATATTGCGATGTTAAAAAAAAGGTGGACAAGTGATGATTTTAAAATTAACAGAACTTGTTAGAAAACGAAAGCTTTGTTAATATCCTTTTTTATTTTGCTTTAAAAATACTTAGAATTTGTTTCATAATTTAAATGATTCATAAGTTTCATGTGTGCACGTTTCCCTTATTTAAATTGTTGATAGTTTTATTTTTGCCGGTTTAAAATATAGAGTTTGGTTTTTACTTTTCTACCTTGAAGTTTTCATTACCTGCATATATTTTTGTATTATCCATATACATATAATGACTAACAGTTGAAAAATAAACGTGGTTTGTTATCAGTCTATAACCGTAACCTAAATTATACAAAACAAAATTGATAATAGATTAATTGCTAAAAATTAAAACATACAAAGCTTAATATTTTTTTTTAATATTTTGTGTTAGGTTGGTATTAACGCAGTTTTAAGTAGCTTAGTTCAAAATAAAAAATAAAATAAAGCTTTCCACAGTTTACGATAGGTTTATATAATAATATATTTATTATTTATTGACATATTTTAGCTTGGTGTAATAAGAGTTTGAATTAAATTGGACTGTATACAACTGTAAAATTTTTATCAATCAATAATGAGGAACAGAATCACAAGCTTTTTTATAACCAATAAAAACGGTGTAGATGTTACATTTATCAGTAACATTATAACCTAATTAATTAATTGCTTTTTAGATAAAACACACTTATGCAACCGTTTAGTTTAATATTCAAAATATTACTATATATAAATTATATGCTTGATGCTTAATACTAGATTTTTTTAACTTATTAAGATGATGTAAAAATTGTTAGAAAACAGTACATTTAAAAAACCAAAATTAATAAATTTTTAATTATATTAATATTTTATAAATTTATTGTTTATAGATTAATATTATAAATAATTTTATGCAACTGGCCCACGTTTGTTTGTTTGATGTCAACATCTCATTATTGTTAATATGCTTTAACTGTCAAATCTAGTGGTTTTGTTGATTGCTTTGGTTATAGTGGCTTTTCTCTAGTAGAAAAAGGGAAGGAACAGAAAACAAGTAACAAATTAAAAATTTAGAAAACCGTCTTTAATATTAATTAATATTGAATATAAACAATTCAAGCAAACTGAACAATAACAAACGCACTATTCTATATTCACGTTAAAGATGAAGCTGTAATAAACATTAGCACGCGCGGTTTCCGTGATCTCCCACCACAATAGGCGTGTCTGTTCTTACAGGGCTGTCTTCAAGGAGTGCATGCTCTTCATGTTATGCGTCATCTGATAACTTTTCTCACAACAAAACCAATCTATAACTTAAAAGTACTTACTCAGGCTCTGTCTCGTTACTCAAGCTACGCCTTTATCAGGTCCATCTATCCAATAATTTGTATACCATCCCACCATGGGATACCAATAACGAGGTGATCACGCAGTGTTGTTTGTTTATTCCAGCTTCATCTTTGACGTGAATATAGTATAGTAGTTAAAACAATTTTCGAAAATTTGATTTCCTTAGGAGTTTCCGTGTGGTTTTGTTTTTGTTTTGTTTGAAAAGAGATAGGTGACTTTAATGCTAGAGTAGGCAAACGTAGAGCATGCAAAATAGTGGCAGAATTTGGAAAAAACACTTCAAACTCAAGCGGTGAAGAACTAATATAAATTTGCGAAGAATACAGTCTTAAACTTACAAACGGCTTCTATTAGCATAGGGATATCCATACGTGGATATCCCTATATTATTCTTAAGCAAAATAAACACCTCACAAGACATTCGAGTGTACAGAGGAGCAGAAGCTACAACCAATCATCACCTTAAAGCAAAAACATATTTTTGCTGACAGGCAGTTCAATCTGCTAACGTAATTGGCGGAGAAAAAATAACAGATGCTAAATATAACATAAGCAGCTTCGAATGCAGTTCCACAGTTTTCCTATACCAATTACGACCATCAACAATACTAACAAACATCTCCAGAAAGTTAAAACATTCTCAAATGTTATACGCCAACATTAAAGCAAGCATATATCAAGCCACTGCAGAAAGTTTGGGAACGGAACAAGCAATTTACAAGAATAAAAAGCCTTATTAGTCTTGATAAATGAAAAAAAAGAAGCCTACTTAACTAACAATATCCAATATAAGACACAATACTCTAGACTTTGTATGCAAGTCAAAAAATACCCAATCCAAAAACAAAATAATAAATAGAAGCATAAGTGTCAACAAATAAATGCATATTTTGGAGGTAGTAAGGCTGGTGAATTGTAGAAAAGCTTAAGAAGCAATAAAGAAAATGTTACAAAAATAATAGTAGGTAGAATTTTATAAGAAAATGTTAACAGAAGACAGACCAGAATATAAGACCACAGAAAAACCAAATGCAGAAAAAAACAAAAATAAAGCAGAAAAAATAAACCAATAACATCTGAAGAAGTACAACAAATAATAATGACATCTAAAAATAGTAAAGCCGCAGAGCCTAGTAAAATCTTTTTTTAATTAATAAAAAATGCACCAAACCAAATATTTGATACACTTGCTACCTAGTTCAACATGTGCATAAATGGACAACCACTACCACATGAGTGGACAAACTGATATATCACTAATATCCGTAAGAAATAAGAAAAAGATTACTGTAACAACTACAGATCAATCACCGTTCTGAACTCCATTGGACGAATATACGCTAAAATAGTAAAAATAAGAATTGAAAAGACTTTACAGGAATCAGAAGAGCAAAGCGAATACCGCGCTAGACGTTCTAACATTGACAACATCTTCGCCTTACGTCAGCTTCTAGAGAAGAGATTTGCATGTGGTCTGGATCTGCACGTAGCATTTCTTGATTATAAAAAAACTTATAACAATGTTCTACTCAACAAATTAGAAACATCAGTGAAAAAACGTGTATAAATCGTACCTTTATAATGGCAATACGTAGGCTATATTCCAATATAACAATCCAGGTAGAAATAGTAAAAACACTGTGTTTCTAAGACCGCATGGTAGTTTCAATTATTCGGTCTATTTGAGGTTTTGATAATCAAAAAGCACAAGCAACAGGGTTCAATGATGTTTGAAACGGTTGGTACCAAAAAAATTGAAAACTCCAAAGATGCTCATTAGTCAAATTTGAGATAGTGTAAGGAAAACGCTTCATTGTCGAATTGTAAGAGTTTTTGCAGTAATCTAAATTATTTTAACGGTGGATGATTTTGCGTGTGTGTTATATAATTATTGTCTTTTACGGGTGTTAAAATTTAGAAATCTGGGATTTGCTTAAATAAAATGCTAATAATTTCCAGTGTTTTTAAACAATTTATGTTTTCTACCGATAAAATTGTTTTTTGACTAATATAGAGCAACTCCTATATGACGCTTATTAAACTATTTATATATATTAAAGACACTTCAAGACCACAAATTGCGTAACAATATAAGTAAATGTCCGTCTATGTAAAATTCGTATGCTACCAGAATGAAGCATATTGGTAGGTACGAATTGGCTTTTCGATTTATATTTTCTTTTTATGTCCGGTATATTTTAAGAAGCGGAGAAGGTAAGATTTTCATTTTCCTCTTTTTGAGCCCTTTTGTTGCTAAAGTGAGGTTTATTGTTTAAATGATCCATAAACCCAAATATTTAAACAACCAGTTGCTTGTCTAAGAATGCGCAGAAAAGACAATAACAGACAAACCGTTAGAAGAACACGTTCTTTACAGTAACAACCCTGTTAATGGTGTTCAGACCCCCTTATCTTAGAGAAGTTTTGAGGATCCGACGGTGCAGGTGAAGCTTCCAGGGATTGCTATTGTGCTTAATAATCTGTTTGTAGCTTTAATCTGGACTGACTGCATAGCTTCTAAATTTTTAACTGCATCCTGCTAATGCCTTTGTGTACTTTGACTTAGTAAAGCAAACTACATCACCTTACTTTACTAGAAAGTACAAAAAAATGTACATTTAGCTGATCATGTATAGTAGGATTCATAGACTTAATGTGTTCAGCCAAAACGACTCAAAAGCACAAATACTCCATCACACAGTGAGCGCAAAAATTTTAAAAACATAAACTGTGGTTTGGAATTCATTGCTAATCTTGTTGCTGGCAAATAATGACAATCACAATGTCATTCAGTTCCTTCCTTTGTTCAACATTTTGATTAGATTTGTGTATTGATGTTTACATGTCTTTTCTCACTTGATTTTTAGGTGATTTTTTTATGTTCTTATCTATTCATGTGTATTCATTTATAATGTACTAATTGAAGTAATACCGTCGTGAGTATTGTTTTATTAACGTTAATAAAAACATTAGAAACACATTTCTCTCGTAAAAATTAAAAAAAAAATTGTTCCTTTCCTATCACGAAAGTCAGTCTTGTTACGCAGGTTTTCTCTAGAACCCTTTACAGCATCCTTGTCGTTGAGCAAATAATCGTTATGGTCCAAGATAAGAAACGCAAATGACATCATTCTCGGGTAAAAGTGTACACTTTTACTCTAATAACGGGTCTCATTAAAATGCTGTTAAATTGCCACTTTGATAAACTGATATCTCTAATTTTAGTGGGCGTGGATTGCAAAGATTCTTAATTCACGTAAATTTATTTCAATTGTTTGAAGGTGAATTTTAGAGAGAAGTTAAATACAAACAGAGAGCTTTATGCTTTTCTTGCCAACTGGGGTATAACACAACAAAACAAAGTTTGATTCCAGAGCGGCATTTAAACACATTTTATAACTTTTTCAAACTTTTTGATACTGTAAAATGTTTTTTCATTTTTTCTTCTAAGAACATTTTGATTGATTAGAAAATTCTGAGCGAGGCTTTAATTGACAATGTTGATTTTTTTTATTATTATTATTATTATTATTGTATAAAACTCCCAACAGGCTGAGGGCCCAATTATTGGAGAGTTATAAAAGACAAATATATTAAAAATAAACACAAAAGGTAAGAAAAAAAGAAAAATACACACAAATACATAACAAAAGCAGTTGAATACTACACAAACTTATGGAGCAAAACATTTTCTAATATCGGAGATAGAACAACTAAATATGTCGACGACTTTCTCCACACGACCATAATTTTGCAAAATTTGATAAAGTGGTGATGATCTCATAATGTTTGTTCTAGGAAAAGGTGTCTCAAAAATTGAATTGAATCGTAAAAAGGTTCTTGGCGTTCTTAATTTAAAGAGAGACAACAACTCTTCACATTTTATGCTATGACTTAAAACATTGCGTAAAATGATGACTGAAATCATTTCTCGTCGGTATGTAAGACTCTGCAAAGAAAATCGTTCTAAAAGGTAGTCATTAGGAACGCCACGCGTTGGATACACTCCATCCGAACGATACACCAAGAATTTTAAGAATCTTCTCTGAATGCTCTCTATTGTTAACCTATGAACCTGATAGATCGGATTCCACACTACACATGCATATTCCAAACGAGATCTAACAAAAGTGAAAAATAACAAAGTGATGATATCAATTTCCTGAATACCTTGGGAATTCCTTATAACAAAACCCAAAGATTTGAACGCTGCAGCAGATATATTTTCAATGTGTTTTCTAAAGCTTAGCTTAGAATCAAATGTAACTCCAAGGTCGGAAATGTATTCTGGACGTTGCAATAATACATCATTTAGCAAATAGTCTTTCGTAATAAAAGACGTTTTGGTTGTATAAGATTTTACAACACATTTACTTGTGTTCAATATCAGTTTGTTGTTAACAGACCAAGCGTGAATATGATTCAAATTTTTTTGTAACTGTAAACAGTCTGTTGGTGTTTTAATTTCGCAAAATATTTTGAGATCATCTGCGTACAGTAGGTATTTGACATCAAGATCAGCAACTATGTCATTTATAAATAAATTAAACAGTAATGGACCCAGCACCGAGCCTTGAGGTACACCTGATTTCTGAAGGAAATTAAATGAAGATCGTCCCTGACAATCTACATATTGCTTTCTATCTGCCAGGTAAGATGAGAAAAGTTCAATCAGTGACTCTGAAAAACCAAAATGATTTAATTTATCCAACAAAATCTTATGGTCAATACGGTCGAATGCTTTAGAAAAATCGGTATATATACAATCGACTTGACTTCGATTGTCCAAATGTTCGGATAGATATTGTGTCATGATGACTAGGTTGGTCGTTGTAGACCTACCCTTCACAAATCCATGCTGTTCAGGAATCAAGAGATTTTTGACATGTGGATAAATCTTGTTATGGAGCACTATTTCTAAAACCTTAGAAAAATTGTTAATTAATGTAACTGGGCGATAATTAGAAATGTCGGAAATACAACCTTTCTTATGTATTGGTGTGACTCGAGAAATTTTCCATATTTCAGGAAAAACGGATGATTTTAATATTAAGTTAAATATTGATGTTAAAGGCTTCGACAAGATAGAAGCACAGTCCTTAATTAGAAATGACGGTATAGCGTCAGGACCCACTGTTAAATTAGGCTTTAGTTTTCTCATTGCTTTATAAACGTCATCGACATCAATATTTGCAATGCTTAAGATGTTAGTGTTGCCACTGTAAATCAGATTATTGGAAAATATGTTGTTACATGAGCTGTTGGAAAACGATTTAGAAAAAAGCCTAGCAAAAGTATCAACAATTTCTTGTGGATTGGAAATCTCATCACCTTCGTAAACCATTGTACAAGGAATACTATTTTGACTTGTCTTGCTTTTTACAAATGTCCAAAATTGTTTAGGGTTAGCTTTGATATTTGAAGCAATACTTTTCAAATATGCATCATACGACTGTTTTATTTGCATTTTGAGATTGCTGCGAAGTTTCTTAAATTCATCATATGATTCTGTAGAACCTTTTTTCTTATGATCCAGCCATGCTTTGTGCTTTAGTTTTAAGTTATAAATAATTGCACCGTTAAACCATACAGGATATATTTTCGAAGGTTGTTTTTTTAATGGTACATACAAGTTAAATATGTCAGCTAATTTGTCATAAAACATCTTGACTGCGACATTGACGTCTATAATATTACTAATGAAAGAAAAGTCGGTCTTACATAAGGCTTCATACAACAGGCTAAAATTCGCCTTCTTAAAGTTATATTCATTAGTGTTTACCTGACAAGGTTTATTATATCTATTATTTTTTAATTCGTGCATAATGATATTTAATGCTGGATGATGCACATCTTCAGCTGTTAACAGTTCAGCGGCCTGAGTAATCACACATTCCGTATTAGTAAAAACAAGATCAAGTATACGATTATTTTTATTAAGTACGTGGTTTTTTTGGGACAAGTTAAAAAAGTTGGAAAAGTTGTTACAGGCAGTAAAGATGTCCGAGGGTCTAGAGTCAACATAAGCCAAGTCAGATGAATTCGCAAAATCTGGTATGTTGAAGTCCCCGATAAGTAATATTTTAGATTCATAACCGACATTAAACAATCAAAAAGAAAGAAATAGTCATCAGTTGATGCTGATGGTGGAATGTACAAGATAATTAAGTATAGGAAGACATGATCAAATTTGACCTTTGCAATCAAAATGTCGATGTGTTTTAATTCTGCAAATTCATTGCATAGGGATAGCGGTTCAACATAAGTAATTGGAAAGTTTTTATGAATTGCTACAAGAACACCCCCGCCACGAGAAGTCGATGTTGCCAAAAAATCTCTGTCTTTTCTTAAAACATTAAAAATGCTTCGATCGAAGAGTTCTTGATTAGAAACATTACTGTGTAACCAAGTCTCAGTAAGAATTATCAACTGAAATTGAGACATCGAGGAAGAGTTCAATAAAACTTCATTCAGTTTAGTGTTAACTCCTCTGACGTTCTGATAATAGATACTAATATGTGAGTTTATGTCATCTTTTGTTTTTGTTGATAAATTAGGAAAAGTTGATTGCTATTTGATCGAGAGGATGTTTAATTTGAAGTCGGCGAGAGCTCTCTTATAAGCTTCACATGTATCACGAGTCCAAGCGGCGTGATCTGTACTGACATTGAGGTTATACTTTGTGTTTAATACCGTACAATTTGTGCATTTTAAAATATCTGATTTACATTCTTTGATTGAGTGTGGTCCCGAACAATTCATCAAAATTTAATTGTTTAGATCTAAATCTAACATCCCATAGTGATCAATAACAAATATACTTATCTCATTTATTTTCTCTTTCTACGTTATAAAATTACCAATTCTATCATAAAATTAGTCGTATCTTGAAAACCATTAAAAATATTAAAAAGCAATTTTTGCCTATTCTCAAATCTTTGTACATTAAAAAAAAAACACAAGGTTTAAAGGCAAGATTTAAGATACAGTGTTGCAGAGAAATTAAAAAAACTAGATTAAGATTTACCTTACTTTAAACAATCTTTCTCTGAAAATAAAAGTGACATAAAAAGCAACTAAAACTATATTTACAACTAAATCCATAAACCGATTTGAGTATCGAGAGAAACATATTGGCAAAACCTTACAACAAAGCTTCTTAATATAGCAAAAAAACTACTATTAGTAGTTTTAGAGTATTAGAAACTGAGTGGAGAAACAACTAAAATCAAAAGTGGTCTATCCCATGTCTTTTGTATTTTTTGTTAACTTTCAAACAATCTCAAACCTGTAAAAAAATGTCAAATTTTAAGACTCTTAGCAAAATTTATATAAAAAACTTACAAAAGAAAATTGAAAGCTTGTTTGAATAAAAATTTAGCGTACATAAAAGAAGCAAAAAAGTAATTAATTCAATTCTTAAACTACCAGGATTGACATGCATAGATAGACGTCTCAGTAAAATTACCAATAATATTGTTAAACAACATTGAATTTCCGTAACATTAGAAAAACTCAATTCTAAAAGAACTGTATTGTCTGCTTTGGGATTAAAATCAAACTATTGTCTGGAAAGAAGTACAAGAGCTGCACAACTTTTTCTATATCCAAAATCAAATTGTAGAAGTTAAATAATTGTTCAATATGATTTTTTAAATAAAAGCAACAACATTTAGAAACAAATTTTTTGAAAAAATTACCTAGTGTAATCTGTCTTACTTTTTGACAGCTTTTTCATATTGTTTTACCAGAGCCCAAAGTAAATTACCGTATAAAGTAAATACAGAGATGATCAGTCATAGATTATTTATGAGTTTTTTGCTCTGGTGTTTTTGTGATCAATTGCAAAAAATCCATAAATATCACAAGATAATGTTTAGAGTAGTTTTTTTTTTATCAGCTAAGGAATAACTCGTGTTCTGAAAAACTGCACAAACTTCATTGAAAAAATTTGTAACGCAAAACCTTAGTTCTTAAAAAATTGGATAATTTTATCTGAATATTATTAGAATATAAAATGAACTGTTAAAAGTTTTTTTCTAGGAGTAGGGAAGAAAATAACTAATAAATAATATAATAGCTTTAACAAATGAACCGAGTTCATTTAGTGTAAACTATTGAAAAATAAATGTACGTGTTCAGTTCAAATTAACAGAGTGTAACTAAAGAAATAAACTGGTAAGTTACTGTTCTTACTCACAGAACTAAATGTTTTTACCTAGTTTCTTAGTAATGGTTTTGATGTGTTACTAATTGAATAATTCTAATAATTATTCCATTGATTAAATTTTTAAATAGCCTCAAAAGCAAGAAATCTAGATTCTTAGTCTCCGTGTTATATAAAAATTCTTTCAACTAATATGCAATTAAAATAAAATGTATTTCTTTAATCTCATTAAAATTATTTAAACTACATATTAAAATATTAATATCTGATTTATATATGATGGTTTTCTTATTATGTTGTTTTGTTTGTTTACCAATAAGAATTTTCATCTAATATTGTCAGTTGAGGTAATTTATTAAGTAATTGATTATTTAAAAATCCAAATATTTATATCACAGTTATAAATTTGTAATTAACGTAATTTACTATTCTACATTATTAATGTAGAAAAAAACTGAAGCATTTTAGTCAATCGAAAAAATGCACTAATTTTCTCAATTAGCGTATAACTTCTTTGTTGTAAGTTTAACTGAAGGCACATAATATATCAATCAATAAGTAAAACTTCACAATATTGTCAAACCAATATTTATTGTAGATAAGCTATTATATTAATCACATTGATTTGAGGCATTTTAAACCTTCACAAATTTAATTTTAATTATTATCAAAAATTTGATTTTAAATAACAATTCAATAAGTCTATAAACTACAAACATTGTTATTGATTAGCCCAAATTCAAAACATAAATTATTTAAATTTAATTACTGATTAAATTTAATAATTTAATATATTTAATATTTAGTTTTTTTTTATAATTAGATTATTATAATATCATAAACGTTTTAACTTTAAAGCCTACAAAAGCGACGTGTACGTTGTTCTCTTGATCTGTTACAGCAGAACAATTAATACAGCAAGATATACTTCCTACAGCGTATTTTTTTACAGCAGAATACACATCAATTTATATACGCACTAATTCTTTCCGTCCTTATTGAGTTAGAGTAAATTGAAATTCCTTCACTCATGAGTGTTTAGGTCTTATACAAAAATTAAGGTAGCCTTCGCTACGTTAAAGTAACTGCGTAAAAAAGACTAAGGCAATACACCTATGAAGGATTGGTAGATCAGTTGGCCAGCAAAAGTACGTTAGAGAGAGATCTGAAAAGATGTAGGTGCGATTTCCTCCCACGCAAGAGCATTTTTCTACAGGGAAAATTTCTCTTGTCTGGCTCATGGGTGCGTGTGAATGTATAAATGTCTGTATATGTAAGATTACAATAGAACTTTAATAAAAAAAAGTCAGAGTAGATATCCCAAAGTAATCTGCCAGGTCTGATATAACGTTATATAAAGTTAACAAGACTCTTGCGTTTGAGAGTTCAATAATTATGCAAAGGTGAACGGTGTGTCTTCGTGCAACACACTGACGTAATGAGCGTTACAGCGTTGATTACAGTATAATTGTTTTACAAAGGGATTTACAGCTACTTTTGTTACACGTCACATCTTTTGTTTAAGATTGCAATTGGCTTATCAATTGTGATTAATATCACGCGTTGTGCAGTCTGTTACACCAGCTGCGGTGGGTTATTAAAATTAAGTTAATTAGTAAACTTTTAAATATCAAACTCATTCATAGAATGTTAATTCACTTAAAAAAAAAATTTAATAATATTATTTATAGAAAACTATCAAATTTGTTGTTTTAAAGCAAATGTAGAGGTGTTTATCACACACTAGCGTAATCAGCGTTACAGTGTTATTTGCATTATTGCATTACAAAGTGATCTACAACTATCTTAATATTCATTTATGCTGCTTTCTAGAAAAGTCATTGGTTTTTCAGTTCTGTGAATTAACTGAGATAATTTCACATATTATCATTTACCTGTTACAGCAGCTGCAGTAAGTTCTTAAAACAAAGTTTATCAATATGCTTTTGTATTGCTTGTACAATTAAGAGTCATTGAGCCATTTACATTTAAGAGCGTTTTAAAGACAAACTCAATTCGGTTCTTGCTATCCCCCGTGTTTTTCTACGTCAGCTGAGGGGCGGAGCTTAAATATTTTATCTCTGTCATTTACTCGTCTTTTTCTTGCCACCCTGTCTACCTGAGAAAACCGACCCTTGGAAATGATATCATAAAAATACTTTCTGATATATCCATTGCGTAATGCTAAGGTTCAACAGTAAATATTACCATTCACTCAAATAAGAACTGCACGGGTAAAGAAGATTTTATTGCCGCAAAAAAAAAGCTTCTTCTTGTTCATTGCTGACTGAAACAAGTACTTAATACAAATTGGTAATTGAAGTAGGTATTTTACGATAAGTTTTATAAACAATAATCAATTTTTTGTTGTAATAATAAAGTGTTTATTGCAGTTAAAACAGTAAATTATTCAACACGCACATGGTGAAGACTATTACCCTCAAAGATAAAATTTGCAACACGAGCTGAAAGCGAGTGGTGTACCTATTTATCTAATATAAATATACAACTATAAATAATTTTTTTTTAAATCTGAGCAATTATAATATAGACAGAAAAAGACATATTAAAATCATACAAAGTGATAATGATAAAAAATATTGTGGGTGAAGAAAAAAAAGGATAATTATGTAATAAAAATCGAATAAAGTTTATTTTTAAAATAATATGAAATAATAAATAGTCTTCTTTTTTTAAAATAAATAATAATAGGTTTGCTTTATTATATATGTTGCCGCAGGTAACCTTCTATATGAAAGAGTAGAATAAGCACAAGAACGAATAAATAAAAATAAAGTACAATAAAAAAATAAAAAGAAATATAATAAATAATAATAATATCAATACTAAAAAATATTGATTGCTTTATAAACCAATCATTTACAATTGGTTCTTCTTGAAATCTTTCTGTTTCGCAAATCTCTGATAGGGAGTTCTTTAGGATGCTGGGGATATAATAACTCCGGCGCAATACATTTATTGTAAAATTCTATCAGATGTGGTTCCATTTTTTCTTTCCAAAAAGAATCATCTTTATAAACCTGACAAAAAAAACAAATCAATCACGGAAAACTGATTTAACACAATTACTGCATTTCAAAACTCATACCTTTTCAATAGACATTCCTTCTGGAGTCCAAATAACAAAATAGCAAACTTCTTTCTTGGCTATATGTAGCTGCCCTTGTATTTGGTAAAAGTAGTCGGCATTTGTTTTTAAGTTTATATTCTCTTCGCTGTCTATTGTATAATGTATCACTTTTTTTTTTGTATAGCTTCTTTTATACACTCATGCGGTGTAAAATTTCGCATCGAATAAGGGCATTTAATTTCAATTATGGCATCATTTCCAACTAGACCATCTGGAGATGCCCCGAGAAAGCCAAACATTTGGTCAACAAACAAGCCGCAAGTTGTAACCTCAAGGGCAAGAAGTTGCTCAAACGCTTGTACAGCGACGCGTTCATGAGTTTTACCCCAATCAGTAGCAGTACTACCAGTGAATTTATTATATAAAAGAGACTGCACAGTTGCAGCACAAGAAGTGGAACGTTGCATTTTGCAAATTTTTCCAAATGAAGACGCTGTTAGCCTCTTATATCTTTCATCCTTCCACAATCGACTACTGCTTTGCCCAATAGTTTTTTTCTCTAGCTGTGCGATTTCAGATCTTGTTTTTTTTAACGATTTAATTAAATCGTCTTTAGCTGCCTCAAATGATTCTGGAAGCGGTTCTGATTTTTTTTTCTCCTCTGGCAATGCCGCCTCTGGGCCGTATTCTCTATCAGAGTCAGCGTAACGTTTTTTTTTTTTAAATAATTCCGGGAAAAGACGTTGTCGCACATTTCGGTTGACATATTGTTTTTCTTTTTTTGTTATATAATTTTTTAAAAATTTGCCTGGACTACGTTTTGCAATCTCGTGATGAATTAAACGCGGATAATTATGAGATCCCGCACTAAAACTGATACCAGCTGCATGGCACCTGAGCTGGTACGATTCTTTTGCCGAAAAATTAATTCGTTTTCCTCCGACAAATTTTGCTACAACGGAATTATAACATTCTGCGGAATTGTTGTCCATATCTAATAATAGACTGTCAGCGTGCTGAACTAAGCGATTCAAAACTACTTCTAAATCTTGAAATAAACCGCTGATGGTCATTTCTTCTACCCAGTTTCTGTCGTTGCTTCTATTGTCTAAAAAATACACAATAGCATTTGGCAAAAAAATTGGTTTTGGAAAAAAATATATTACTTTTGCAAAAATAACTATCACAGTTGGAATGATCGCCACAAATATGATATACTGAATTATGTATATCCCGACGAAGTTTATCTACCTTTTCTTCATGGGAGCTATCTTCCTTGCATCTATACTTTACAGCTCCTTGTATAGCACTTCGAAATCGGCATATATTATTTTTTACATAGGTTCTCTGATTAGAAGCTACCAGTTGCCTTTTAGAGCTAACCCTTTTAAAAGTCAGTTCTTTTAAATGGTTGCAAAAATTACGCAAAAGGTGATTGCGACATTCTATTTTGTGCACCATCAAGGTTTTGTAGGGCCGGGCATCTGCCAGCTTTCTAGTGACACTACTATCTCCATCACCAACTAAATTGGCATATTTGACCCCATGCATGGCCACACTCTGTTTAAATCCTTCGACAATTATCTCCGATTCAATTGCCGTAGAGGTTTTTGTCCAATTTTTGAAACAAGCGTGTGGTTGGACCTCTACTTTGTTATTTTCTGCTCAAGTACAGAAATAACAATATTTGTTTTTGACTCCTAAATAAAGAATTTTCTTTGATCGTTGACCAATAATCACAGCCTGAAAATCATTTGAAAATAAAATACATATTTATTATTTTTAGGATGTTAGATGACTTACGACTCCCGATGCAGCGTTATAATTTGATCTATAAGATCTTTTGCACCAAGCCCCATCTGCAATAACTGTGATTTTGGGTATACCATCTTTGTCTATGTCACCATTTTTTACTGCCAACTGAGCTTCCTCTTGTCCTGCAGCTTCTATTACTTTATGAAAAGTGGCATAAATATGAGGAGCAATGTCATTTTGTACCGCAGAAAATGTTTGGTAAGACATGCACGGAACATTACAAAAAGCTAAAATTTCTTCTAGTTGTGAGTGCCCTCCTCCGCTTGAAATTGTTCCCAGCACAGCGGATTTATTAATGTCCATGCAATCAGCAGGTTCTAATTTCTCGGTAGAAATTGTGACAACAGATTTACATACAGAACATTTGATAAAAAATTTGCTTAGAAGGCCAATTCTTTGCTCTTTTTTAATAAATAAATTCTGTGAGCTACATTTAAAGAGTTCAATATGTCGAAAATTTATGTCAACACCAAAACGTGTTGAATCGCAATCGCAGCAGAATTCAACCTCTACGTTTACGCCGATATAAATCTACGACACAATTGACAATTTTCAAAACGTACTCTAATTTGTTTTCGTTTTTCAATTACAAATGAAGAATATATGAACCTAAATGATAAATAATTATTTAAAACCAAGAGAACTAGTGCCGCACATAAGTCAGAAAGACTCATACGATACTGAAAAGTACCTACTTGGAAGCGCGCGAGTTAAAATCAGAAAAAAGATATAAACAATAAAACTTTTTAAAATTTCTATTAAGTAGTATTATTAACTATTGTATAAATAATCAAAAAAAATAAATATTTTTTATATTTTATTCTTTGCTTCATTGATCAAAAGTTCCCAATTTTAGGATTTTTCAAACTTTTGAAATTCATATCTCCAAAAATGTCAACTTCTGTTAATCCACTAGTTACTCGATTATAAAAGAAAGTCATAAACTTTACGACTGGTAGACGGTACCGTTTCCGAAAATCCTTAAGATGTTATGTTTTTGACCGCACGTCGACCACTCTGGGCCAGTCGACAAAATTAATAAAAATTCAGAAAAATTCGACTTGACAGAGGTTGTGTAGAATACATGCCATTTCCTTATTTTTTAATATTTTTTCAAAATTAAAAATGCCAATTGTAGAAAACACTTGAATACACCGCCGTAGTTTGTTTATTTTGTATTTATCAGATTCTAAATCAATAAAATAATCCTTTTAATTAAGGTCATAAATAAACTGCTTTTAAAGACATTTTAAACTTTTTAACACGAAAAAAAACGAGCTACGTCCATGAAGACATCTTTGATGAACATATTGTTAAAATTTAGTTACATTTTGGTGACAATTGGCGCAATGGGATGATTTCTACTAAACCTCTAAAACACTGGATTCATCACGGGTTCAAAACCCCCTTAAGAAAATTAATGATTGAATAATTTCAGTTTGTTGGTAAAGTTCTAACTCATTCATAAAAAGTCCAATTTACTTACAGTGGTCTATCTTGATTATAAAATTTGATATTAAAATCTACTCACTTATAGGATTCTCATGTGTTTAAGAAATTATAATAAGTCAATAGAATTTTTCTTTGTTACATAATTCTACAGTGCAGTGTTAAGGATTTTGTAGAATTATAATTTGTGTTTAAATCTTAGATACATATCAGTATTGTTGGGTTTGATAAAATCACAAAGTAAATTATCTATGTTTTTTTTATTAGTATTGTAATACTATGAGCATTATACATCATCAAGCAAAGCTAATCTTTTATTGAATTCAGTTAAAGTTTAAAAGTAATAATTCAAATACAACTCTTTGCAGCTTGGTAAAAACCGCACAATTCATTGGTTTGCTTCTTTCTGTTTCAGCAACCATCATTAAAACTGAAATATTTATCAGTGATATGAAGGCAATACCTACCTTAGTTCTTCTTGTGGCACTAAGTGATTGATAACTCAACAAACGACTCTAGGTAATTATATCTAAACTTCACCATAGAGTTGTAGAATTGAATAAATATTTAATTCATTCATTGTTATAAAAAAATTAATAGTGTTCATAATCGTTATCGTAATTTTTATTTCACTATAAATGATTAAAGCACAACAAAATTTCACAGAAATGACGTTTAACAAAAAACTTCCTCCTTGGAACAAAAATCTTTACAAAACTGGGTATCAGGGTAGTAATCTATATTTTCTTGAACATTTTTTTTTTCAAACTCAAAGTTAATTCAAACAGCACACCTAAAATGTTCACTTTATTAAAAATTGTTGAAAATATACTATTTCAAATAAAAAAAAACTGAAAATCTTAAAAAGACAGTAATATTTCAATAAAATCTCAGTGGAATCTTTTGACTCAAACGTATATCAATGATATAAAATGTAATCTATTTTTTTTTGGTTCACTACCAGCAAGTAGAATAATAAATTCATTCAAACCAGATCTGTAAACAGTTTTAAAATTCATCTTTCATAGAACAAAACATTTATTTGAAAAGCATTTTAATTATTTTATTGACTGCCTAAGAAGCAGTTTAAAAGTCTTTAAAAATAGTATTTTGTTTTCTTTATTTTACTCAATTTCAGAATTGTAAGATAATGCAAATCTACAATACTTTTTCCTAATTACTTTAGTCTGAGTGTTGCCACAATGGATTTTAGGTCGGCTTAGATTTAATTAACTGTGGCTGTGAATGTACCTTCATTGAATAATTTAAGATCCAACATTGTAGGATTCGTTAAGAAAATTGAATCTATTGTAAGGGGGAAACTAGCCTAGAGCTGGTCTGGTAAATCTTAAGCTAATCCATATTTTTTTATAGCTTTCAACTTCAACAAAAAGCTATTTTAAAACAGTGCCGTAGTAGCTACATAGTCGTCAAAGTGTTCTAAAAACATTTCCATCATTTATGTACCAATAAAAAAATAAATTGTTATTTTTTCTGCTGGAATAAGTAACACTTTTTTTTGTTTTTTCCAAATTTTGAAACGATTTTAATAAATTGCTTTAACTGTGTTTCTGTTAAGCCTAAAACCGCAGTAGTTAAAATTCTCCTATTTTATTAATTCTTATTTTACGAGTATGTTTTAACATTTTATCATTTTTGTTTGTCGGTTTCATTTAACACTATAAAAGTAACTGCATTCATGCAGTGCTGCTAGTTCATATTATAGTTGAAGTTAAAAGGGTAAGTTAAATTACTCCATGTAACATGAACTATCTTGCCAGTAAAATTTTAGTCAAAATTAGTCTAACCGTTTAGGAGATTATTCCACCCAAACAAAAAAACGAACAAATTAAGATTTTAAAAAATCTTTGTTTTAAAATGATGTTAAAATTGATTTTTGATTTCTTGTTTTTCAATAAGATTAGGGTAGGTTCAAAAAAATTGTAATAAAGATAATAATAATAATAAGCTTTATTGTCATAAAATTACAAAACTTGTAGACAAAGCGAATAGCAAACATATTAGGAGATAATGATCAATAGTCAAAAAATGTCAAACGAACACATAAAAATTAGAGCATCTAAAAGGACAAATTCTAGAACTACTAATGGACTAGTAGTAAGGAAGCCCAAGCGGGGATTTCGAGATTTACTAAAGCGCGGCAGATTAATATACAGGGCGGTACCTTGTATCCGGTTAAGTACCTCCACCAAATATGAGCCCCATATATAAGGCCGCCCGTGAAAGATAAAGGATCAGATTAGTAGAAAAAAATTGATCATTAGAAATTCTTGAGTGCGTCAGGTTAAGGTAGTGTGAGTTAATTACATGCTAAAAAGTGTATATTCCACTCATCTGACAATTTGAGAGTGACGTAAAGAAAGAGGAGGGCAGCAAAGTTGTAAAAAAAAACGTCATCTAGACATTCTTAAGCGTAGCCAAATTTTTTTTTATTTTGAAGGAAATGATTCAAGGATAACGAAAAATATATAATCTGACGATTTCCGCAAGCCAAAATAATAAAAAATCGTCGATAAAGTTTAATCCGTGCAGCTGGGTGATACCTATATTTCAACCCAGCATTGTACCGACGAGGAAAAAAGAAGAAACCTTTGCAATATCTGATAAATTCAGAAATTTTCCAAGAAGCATTTCGGGAGTTGGGATCAAAGGAACATAATGTGCCGGATTCTTTTAGCATCATACAGTCTTTTACTTGCCACTTGTATGGGTTAAAAAAGTTAGACGATGTCAATCAAGCCAGGATGGTCATCTTCAATAGGACGTACAAGGTAAAAGACAAATCACAAGCTTTCTCCTTGAGTGTCCGGAATTGCGATGCCTGCAACTTGCCACCTTGTGAACCAGAGTTACTCCAGCAAGTGTTACGCACAAGATTCATTGCATGCTTGTGGAGTAATGCCCATAATGCAAAAATTACTGATCTTTTACCAACGGACTATGGATGGAAAGTTGTCGACGGAAAATTCAAAATGATCTGGTTTGTAGGTGATCAATTGCCGAAAGCGTACGAAAATGTAGTCATAACACCTGATATTCTTGAGAATACTCCAGAATCAGGTATTTTATTTCTCCAATAATTAAAAAAACACGTTATTCATAAAGAAAAATATTGTTAAATATTTTCATGACTTTTTGTTACAGATACGCAATCTGAGGATGAATTCGACCCAGAAGAGAAAGATAATTCTACTGATGAAGATGATGATTAATTAATCAATTAATTATAAGAAATTAAAATTTTTTTGGCATTTTTTTTTCATTATTTTCTTATAAATACAAGTATTCTACTCAAAAAACATACACTTATTTATTTGCATGCTATTTCCTGAGCTTCTCAATTAATTAAGTTCAATGATTTAAAAAACTAAAAAAAAATTTTTTTTATCAGATTAGGCGAATCCCTTTAGATAATCGTCAGATTATGAGAGAGCACGTCTAGAACACAAAGATGAACAACATATATCTTAATCTGACGCGCTTGAGTATTTCAAAATGGCTAATTTTTTTTGCACATTATAATAATGGCTGCGAGTTTGCGTCACATCAAAATTGTCAGATTATTGAATGAGAGCTTTTTTTTAGTGCACTTAACACCCCCTTAGAAAACCTGACGCGCTCGATTAATTTTTTTTTTTTTTAATCCTTACGTACAATCACCCGCATCATGCAAATGATCAAATTAACATACATACATTATTAAAAATACGTAGGACATTGATGCTATCAATATCTGACGCGCTCGAGTATGTCCATGCAATAGTATTTTTTTACATATTTAAAAATCTATAGCCGCTTCCCCCACCGATGAAAAGGTATATATTATATAACATTTTTTTCTTTTTATCATCTAAGCTTTGCAACCTAATAGGTCTATGACGCTCGAGTAAATCCCCATTTAGCATCGTGGGCTCCCCTACTATAGTATATGTATTTCCCAAAAAACTTTCAAGTTATTAACTACATATTCGGCTATATATTCGGCTAAAGAGTAAATCAGTTTATTAACTAAATAAAAGACTTAAACACTTTGCGAAAAGATACGTAGGTGGAAGGAGACTTTAGGTGAATGGGAAGTGATTTATAAATTTTTTTTGCTTTGTAGAAAATGGAGTTTTTTGTAGGTTCAGATGAAGGGAGAGGTAAGTAGACACTGGTAAAATTTCTTATTGAGTACCTATGAGCGTTAGGTGTAGGAATATCGTCAAGGTGTTTGCGAACAAGACAGACTGATTCTAAAATAGACAGCGCAGAGAGTGTTAGAATCTTATGTTCGACAAAATACGGACGACAATGTTCTCTGCTAGTCAATCCAAGAGTGTAGCAAAGAACTCTTTTTTGTAATTTAAAGATGCATTCAAATTGATTTATTGTGCAATTTCCCCACAAGGGTAAACCGTATCGCAGATGCGATTGAAAAAGAGCAAAATAGGTAGAACAAGCTGTTTCAGTCTTCAGTTCTCTGCAGACAGATCGTAAAGTATAACAAGCAGTCGCTAATTTATTAGCTAGTATGTCTATTTGGGTTGACCATTTAAGAGATTTTTCTATATGAAGACCTAAAAATTCTACTGAATCGACAGTGTTTATTGCATTATTATTGTTGAGAAAAATCGATTGAATGTCACCTTTAAAAGAAAGAGCTACAGTTTTATTTGTATTTAAGCTGAGACTATTAGAATCGCACCATGATTTGATAATTGCAATGTCATCAGAAATAATACGGAGGAGGAACTTGCTGTCAGACTGACTCCAAGTGATGCTAGTGTCATCGGCGAACAGATAAGTTTTACCACTAATTCGAAGATCAGCAATATCATTTATAAAGATTAAAAAAGCACGGGGCCCAAAACCAAGCCTTGAGGAACACCATAATCAAGATTTTTACAGTTTGAAAGAGAGTCATTTGTTTTTACAATTTGCGCTCTATTAGACAAAAAGGATGTAAACCACTTCAAAGGAATGCCTCTAATACCATAAAATTCTAATTTTTTAATAAGTACGCTGTGACTAACGCAATCGAAAGCTTTTGCAAAGTCACAAAAAATTGTACCGGTATATAATTTATTATTCACTGCTGCATAAATATAATTTAAGACCGAAAATATCGCATCATTTGTATTTTTATTTGCTAGAAAACCAAATTGGCAAAAAGACAATACTTCAAATTTTGTAAGAAAGGTCATAAAACGAGATCTAACTACCTTTTCAATAATTTTAGAGAGAACTGGTAGGAGAGCTATTGGTCTATAATTAGCAACATTACTTTTGTCACCTTCTTTTTTAAAGAGGAATAATAATAGCTGTTTTCAGGCAGCTAGGAAAGGTGCCGGCTTCTAAAGAATTGTTAATCAGCAAGGTAAGAGCAGTAATTGCTTGAACAGGTAAATTTGAAAAGAGATTTACAATTAGTGACCACCAGCAATTTATTTTACCCACAGTTCACATTTTTTTTCTGTAACTAGTTTTGAGCATTGTTTATCTATCATACATTTTTCTGAATATAATCCTTACAAATAAGGTCGCTAGAAAGTCAGGTGGCGGACGATGGTACATTCACAATCTGACGTAACCAGACAACCAGTGTCGTAGGTTCGTGTCCCACCCAGGCAAAAGATTTTTTAGGCTAAAAAAATAGCTTTTATCTGGCTATATGGGTTTGTAAATGTACCCGTGTGAGGTTTTGCTAGTCCCCCATAAGCCGCCTTCCCAGGTGGCGGATAGGAAAATCAGATATGATGGGTAACAGGGAAATAAAATACCCGCAACGTCAGGTAGAAGAGCCAGCAAGGGTAAAGACACTCATTTGTCTTAGAGTCAAGAAATTGATCTCAAAGGCAAAGAACTATCAATTAGTCAATGGCATGAGAATGCAGAAAGCAAGAGGGAACTACTGTATTAACTACGGATATCCTTAGTACAAATCATTATGGAAATGTTCAAAACCAAATTATCCGGAGTATTAAGTTTTCCAATCGCATCTACGGGCGAACAGAGATGAACAAGACTGTGACAACAAACAAGTTAACAAACAAGCCAGAGATTGGCACACGGAACGTGGGATCGATGTATGAAACTGGAGAGATGCATAACGTTGTAAACTAAATGCAAAGACTGAAACTCAACATCCTAGGAATCAGTGAAACAAGATAGCCTAGTCATGGTCAAGTCTCATGAAATGGAGGCATACTGTACTGATCTGGTAACGATAATAATTATCACAGACATAATGTGGCAATCGCTGTCTTGAGAGCTATTATGTCAGTTACTAACTTTGTTCCTATCTCAGATCGTATCATACTCCTACAGACCAATTCAGAAAAACTAAACATTATACAAATATGTGTCCTGCAGACAAACCGGAAGAAGAAAACTAGCTGTTTTATGAACTAATAAGACGAACGTTCAAATAACTAAAACTAAAAGATATCACTATAATTTTGAAAGACTTTAATGCAAAGGTCGGAAAAAAAGGATGTGACAAATATATGGGTTGAGAGCAAGAAATGAAAAGGCCAAAAGACTGGTACAATTTTGCCAAGAAGAAAAGATGATAATAACCATTACCTTCTACAAGCTCCTAAACCGACGACTCTACACATAGAAATTTCTACAAGACAATGACCAACACCCAATAAGAAATCAAATAGATTACATTTTGATAAACGCAACATATAGAAACAATATCAAGTCAGTTATGACTTTTCCGAACGCTGACGTCTTGTTGCACCATAAACCCTTAGTGGCCTAAATGCATCTCAAACTTAAAAGAATCCTAAAGAAACAAACTCGGATAGATACAAAAAACCTAAAAAACCAAGAACTACACAAAGATTTGCAAAACAAGGATAAACAAAAATCTGAAAATTTTCGAGAAGGACGTGATGAACAGGACTCTTAATACTCAAGACATGTCCATTAAGATTAACGGCACGACCAAAAGTAATCTGAAGTACGTTGACGATACAGTTATTTTACCTAGAACACACGAAGACCTACAGACGCTAATTAACTACATCGTCTCAGTAAGCGAAGAATATAGACTATCATTAAACATAAACAAAACAAAATATATGCTGATAACTAAAATAACCCAAGACAGTCATAAGATATATGTGAAAAATATAGAACAAGCAAGAAGCACCCTTAGAAGAATGAAAAAGTTTTGTGCTGCCGAGATTTAAATCTTGACATAAAAATACGACTAAAGAGGAGATGCTACGTGCCTAAATTTGTTTGTGCGTACTTTGTTTTAGTTATTATTTATATGTATATTATTATTTTCATTTAGTAATAAACTGTTATTTTAAAAGTATAAAAAGATGCTTTATTATTTTTTTGTTCAATTGTTAAATAGTTTCTTGATTTGCAACAAAAGCGCTTTGCATTTTTAGAGTTTTTGTGAGTTAAGCAAAACTTTTTAATTTTCTAAACATAACCAAATAAAATTAAAAAAATGACACTTACATGTGTAAAAAAGTAGTAATACACTTTCATTCCACGATCGGCAGCTAATTCAGCAAAATCGTTGGTCGGACAAATGAAAAAATAATCTCCGACGACGTCGCCGATCATTTTCTGGTTTAAATAACCGTCGTTTACATGTTCCCAGTCTGTATACTAAAAAAAAATTTATTGGAAAAGGAAAAAAATGTTTTTATTTAAATACCTGAAAAACAATGGCGTCTCGCTCCAGTCGACTCATATTCTTAAAAATTGTATCGATTATGTCGTGATATTTGTCTCGTTGAAGAAAACTAGGGCCGTCTTTTTCGAAAAAGTCGATGAAATCGTAAAGTAAAAAATATGTACCTGGAAAGAGAACATAATTTAGAAACCATTCATTGCATACAAAAATATTACGAGTTTTCATTGCATTTGACTCCAACCTTTGTCGTTTTGGCATAAAAACCTGCTATTTTCTTTACTCTACAAAAACCAATTTACAAAATTTTGTCAATTTGTCTCAATTAATTCAAAAAAAGTTATACATTTAAATAAAAACTGCTTTATTAAATTGCCAATTTTTTGCAGAAAATTGACCAAAAAAAATTCTTTTTAAAAATTTTGTGACTAGATATAAAGTTTTTTACTGGCATGATAAATTATAAAATTAAATATACGAATAAAAGTTTCGCACTTTTTTTTCAACTTTAATTAATTAATTCTACTGTTAACTTCAGAGATAACAGATACAAAAAGAATACATAAAAATTTAATATGTTTACTAAATATAAAAGATTAGAAACCGTCAGATTACAAAAAAAAGTGTAGTGAGTAAAAGAGGTGAGACATGAAATAATAATATGCTTAAAAATGTTTTTATTTTTTAGTAACATCATATTCTTTGTTTTCAACATAGATACAATACATGAAAAGATAGTCATAACTCCCTAGGGATTTTTAATACTTTTTTCTTCCTCAATTTCCTGCGCCTGTTCACGAGTCAAATAGAAGGCACAATTTTCAAACTTTCCACTGAACTGGTTGCTTTTGGATGAGTTTGTAGCTTTTTCAGCAGCTAACGATCTTGGTTTTCCAACATTTTCCATCCCAGCAATCACTTCAACTTTGTCATATTTAATCCACCAATGTTGCAGAACTTCGACGGAGGCAATGATCGGTGTACAAATTTGGATTCACCAAACCCAAATAAGCAGCAATTTTGAACGGAATTTTACCAAACGTATTCTTTCCTACCGACTGAACTGTACATTTTCCGTTTCCGTACGAAAGGAAAAACTTTGAAACTCTTGTAGGACGCAATGACAAGTACTGCCTGATAAAAGCCAAAGCATTCAGATTCTCCTCTTCAACAATGCTGAACGATCTCTTAACAGCTGTTTTTGTGTCTGGAATCTGCACCACGATCACAGAACCTCTATCATCAATGTCTTCAATTCGCATTTTTAACAATTCGTCTGTTCTGCAGCAACCAAACATACCCATAAGAACCACCACCATTAAATTTGCACATTCATAATACATATGAAACAAAAATGTCAGTGTGACATACTACCCTATACATCACGTTAGTGTCATTCGGGGCTTCTTTCAAAAACCTCTCCACCTGTTCCCTTGCTAACACCGCAGATTTTTTCGATTCATATCTTTTGTTTTGCCGTTTTATAAACACTTCCAACTCATGGTAGGTTGAAATATAAACCTGATCCCTCAACTGCGGCATACATTTAACCATTGAAAATTTGGTCCAGCGCGTATTTGGACTAAATAATTGTGACTGTAAGAAAACACAATTAACGCAAATGTAAGCAATTTTTTACAACAACCAGATTAAAGCCTACCAAGTTTTGAAAATATGCAAGCATTACAGTTCTATTTATATCCGTATCCCATTTTTCACCATCAATACTTGAAATCGGTCTTTGTATGTACAAATGAGTTTGTAATGCACGAGCAGCTAGAATTTGAACTGCGAAGTCAACTGTCTGACAGCCAGCATGGTTTTGTTTCAGGTCGCTCTACAGTGACAAACTTGTTTGTTCTAACTCAACATTTATGTACGCAGTTAGACAGGGGTTTGCAGGTGGACGTTATATATACAGATATGGCTAAAGCATTCGATCGCTTGGATCATGATCTCTTGTGCTCTAAATTGCTTCAATCCGGTCTTAATAGCAATGTAGTAAAGCTTTTTGCAGATTACCTGACCGACCGCTCTTTCTTTGTCGAATGCTTTGGATATCATTCTTCTAATTTTAATATAAGCTCAGGCGTTCCTCAGGGATCTGTGCTGAGGCCCTTATTTTTTAACTTTTACATCAACGATTTAATAGCTAAATTGCCATGCGCTGCATTGTTGTATGCTGATGATCTGAAGATATATTTACCTGTCAAATCGATTGATGATTGTCTGCTTCTTCAAAAATCTTTAGACGTAGTTTATAATTGGTGTCTTCATAATAAGTTAGCTCTTAATGTCGGGAAATGCTTTATTATGTCTTTTTCTAGAAAAAATGCTACACACAACTTTGACTATAGCGTGAACTCTCAAACACTAAAAAGAGTTAAAATGATTAAGGTCTTGGGGGTTACGTTTGATGACAAACTGACGTTCGTTACACACGTTAACAATGTAATTTCAAACTCATACAAGCTACTTGGTTTTGTTCTACGCAACTCTCGTGAGATTTATAATCAGCTTGCCATTAAGCTTATATACTTTGCCTTGGTGCGTTCCAAAATAGAATATGCCGCTGTAATCTGGAAACCTTTTTATCAAATACACATTAATGCTCTTGAAAACGTGCAGCGACGCTTCTTAAAATATTTGTTTTATCGTAGCAAAGGAGTTTATTCTTCTAGAGGAATTCCCCAGAGGCAGCTACTGCTCGAATTTGAATTTCTTAGCTTTGAAGATCGCACTAAATTAGCGTACTTAAAAATGTTTTACAAAGTTGTAAACTCTACAATTAAATGTCCTAAAACTTTGGAAATGCTGCGGTTTCACTGCCCTAGACCTTGTGCTAGAACCGCTGCTGTCTTGTATCTGGATAAAGCAAAAACTAATATCCTGCACTTTTCGCCTTTGCACAAAATGGGCCGCTTGGTAAATTCGGCAAGTTTCGATTTTTATGCCGATTCGTTTAGGTCTATAAGGAAAATAAACTTGAGTGCTTTGTCCTTTTAGGCACCTAATTTCTTCTTTTATTTTATGCGTTTTCAAAAATTTTTCTTGTTTTCTGTTTTACTTTTGCTCGTTTTTCTTTCAACTCTCTTTAATTGGGGATTATTTCCTGTTGAGAGTTTGGAAGGAGGGGTTTAGTGGGTATACCAGTAGGAATAGGTGAGTCCCACACTCTCTTCTGGCGTATTCCAACTTGCCGTAGTCCATAAAGAATTCCCCTCCTTGTAAAAAAAAAAAAAAAAAAAAAATGTTCAGACTTCTTCGGAACCAATAACTCACTCGCTTTTTCCGCTTTTAGAATCACACTGTGAGGAATAACGCTGCTGCTTCCAAACATTTTTTTATTGAAAAACTATGATTTTATGTCTTTATTCTGAGTAAGAAGAATAAGTTCCGCCTCTAGCGTGGTTCACACGTCGAGTTACCGTGCTTGTTCTCATCTTTATTTCCTTGTCCTGATGACGCCTCTACCGATGGAGTGCAAAACGTCGACAATTTCAATTAACTTTTCGACACGGTCTTTTCCGAAAGATGTCAGTCAATATTTCAACATTATTTTTATCAAAAAATGTTAATTTGAAGGTTGCTTTAATTATTGGAGTTGGTAAAGGTTGTAGTATCTAAGAACGATGCTTCCATGTTCTGATACAAAAATATCTAAAAAATGTTTTATTACCTCAGGCGGAATTGATAGAGTTAACATGTGCTGCACTTTGCCTTAATAACGCCTGTAGTAGACGATTTTTTTTGAATACAGAAATCAGAAATGTATAAAATTACTTGTTTGTATAAACACATTTTTGCGGTTTTCTTTATGAATATTGCTACTTTTCTTCAGTTAACCAGCACGTGACACTGCTATAGGTGTTCATCTACTCAGTTGCTTGCTAATTCTGAAGCTGTTTTTTTAACAGCAAAGCCTAATGGTGGCTGGCGTCAGAATACAGTGACGGAGGGGTATATAGACAATTAGACATGGTAGAAATAAATTGCTTTAAAAATGTTGGGTGACAAAAATACTATAACAGAAGTACTGCATCGAGAACTGTTATCAAAAAAAAATTATCAAAAATGGCTTGTCTTACTATAAATGGGTATGAAATTGTGTTACCAATATTTACAACAGTAATATCATAGTAGATTTTTATTTTATTACTTCACTAGTGAAATAATATGTTGTTACGTTACTTTACTCAAATATTCATGCATATTATGCATTTATCATAGCAGCCATAGATAAAAAATAGTAATTGATAAGTTTGAGTGTTCTCAATCTACTACATCAACATTTTTTTCTCATGCTTTTAGGTCGTACAATCCAAATCAAAATAAATTAAAATGTCTACAGAGTGATTCGAAAAAAGCAAAAATACAGATACATAAAAAACAGTCAATAAAATATCTAAAATTAAAAAAAAAGTACTTTACTATAAACAAAAATTAAGCAAATTTAACACACTAAAAAGAAATAAAAATTTATCAGTGTGAAGAAACAATAATTAATTAAATTTATTGAAAGTTGTTGCAAAAATTACTTTTAAAAAAACAGCCCAATTTATATACAATGACAGTAGTACCTATCTGGTTCAAAAATTATTTTATCGTTATTTTAAACATTTAAAATTTTAATTACCAATTATAAATTTTTATTTTTTTTATAAAAATAAAAAAGTAAAGTTTTAAAATTTTTGTTTTTTTTTATGATTATCGCTAGATAAGAAAACGCATAAAAGCAATTAAAAGTCATTCTAGCTTCCAATACAAAAGAAAATTTAGAACCATGAAGTATATTATCGGTTTTTTGCTGTTCTTGTTGCCAGTTTTAACAGGTAACATTTATCTATTTAACCAGTACTTATGTTTGCAGAAATTTTTAAAAGCACAGTGATTCTATAAATGATTTATGCACTCAATTTATGCACTCAAGAAAGACGCCTCTTTCTATTTGCGTAAATGTAAAGAATAATTTTCTAGTGTTAATATTAATTACACTGCATACAAGTTGTGATTGACTTATTAAGATAACAAAAATACTATAACACTATAACAAAAAAGCATCAAATGCTGAAGATTTTGAAACTACACTGATGAATCATTTATAGAAATCTTGTAATTATTTAGTAAATAATTTGTTTTTCCCAGAAGAATCTTTTCGAATTGTTGGAGGTGAATTTGTTGATGAGCAAACCGAGGCACCATTTATGGTGCGCATTTATGGCTGGGGCGACTACAGTTTGTGTGGTGGTTTAATTCTGACTAAAAAATATATACTTACTGCTGCTCACTGCATTAACGTTACAGTGGCTGACCAAATAGGCTTAAAAGTCGGAGATCAACGTTTAGATGTACTAATAGGAGTCGAAGACCCCTACAAAATAAGCGAATGTTTTTTGCACCCAGATTGGAATGAAGAAACTTTGGCTAATGATATTGCGATTATAAAGCTAGATAAAGAACTTACATTCTCTGAAAACGTTCGACCGGTTAAGCTGCCCAAAGCTAGTGATGAAGTCCCAGAGGGTACATTTGGAAAAATATATGGATGGGGAAAATACAATTATACAATTCAAAAAGTTTCATATTGGTTAAGAGTGTCGGAAATGACAGCAATGTCAGACAGTAAATGTCAAGAAGCGACTCACTACGTTGTCGATGGTATGCCTTCAGGAAGCGTGTTTTGCGCTCTCGGAGAGAACCACCAAAGCACTTGTAAGGTAAGAACAAGCTGCTTTTTTGATGTAATTTTTTATATGTGAAACATCTTTTGTCGCGTTTTAGTGAGCAAAAAACACAACAATATAAACCTAATTTGCCGAGTCGTTGCGCTCTGCTGACACCAAGCTCTTTCTTGTCGCTCACTACTTATTCTCAACTCACTACTTTTCTTTTTTGTCTTGGTAAAAAGAAAGCCTATGTGTCAAATATGACAAAAGTTCAAAGTTAAAAACACAGTTTTGTGCACTTCTTTAGAAAAAAAGACAACAAAACTATAACAAACTTATCAAAAAAAGTAAAAAAAAAGTTTCTAGTTTTTAGAAAATTCAATTCTCTACTGTTTAAGCAATTTTTAACTCTCTTGTAATTAACCGAAGAATAGAAGTTGTGTCTTGTTAAGATTATAAGTTTAACAAAAACCAACAGGTGATTGATGAAAGGTCACTCAAGTGATTCTTAATATTATGGTTCTTGCGCCCCTAAACCTCAATTTTATTGATCTGCCACTTTGACCTATATATAGAAGCACATGTAGAGATTTAGTAAAGATTTACATAAAATCAAAATAACAGATCAATTAATATATATATATATATATAGTTTAAGAAGCACGAAAAACATAGTTATTGAGAGTTATTTTAGAGATCTTTTAGCACTCATTCTGTTTTTAGTAGCCAACCATAGAATCTAAACAGTACACAAGCTTAAAATTTGTTTTTATTTATAAATATATCTATTTTGTAATTATCATGTCCTTTTCCGGAGACACAGCAATTTTGCTAGATTCAAAAATCATTACGGTCTTTGATAAGTAATGATAATGATGACAAAATTACTTTTTCAATGATATACAATTTTTTTAAAAACAAGTTTATAATTTTCAATCATAGTCCATTGAAATGTTACATTTGGGGTTGCGTTTTTTAGAGGACGCAGTTTTATTTTTTTGATGTGTAGGGGGGGTTAGTGTAAAGCTAAAACTAAGTTTGTGGTGTCGCCACCTTAAGGTTTTACAGCGCTCCGAAGTAAGTACTATTTTTCAGTACTTTTAACTATACCTATATTATACGTGTGTACTATTAATGTGTCATCAGTTATTGTTTTTTTTTTATTTACTTTGTTATTATAATTTTTTTAATTACAAATATTGCAACATTATTAATAATTAATTATTGACTCTTTTCTTCACCACCCACGAGGTAGAGTCTGGAGACGCGTTTTTTTTACGTGGTATCCCCAATAGGCATAATCCACGGTGATTTTCTAAATTAGAACTACTCCGTCCTCAGTCTTTTCGATGGACCAGGCTGCGGCTCAGCATCTGATCGGCTTTCTAAATTAAATATCAGTGGGAAAACTGGAGAAGGAAGGGGTGTTAATGTCGGCGGTTCATCATTAAAGTCATTTTAATTTATTAATTCTGTGAGTCAATAATTGATTATTAATAATATTGCAAAATTAATAATTACAAAAATTAACAAAATAAAAAGAAACAATAACTCATGACGCATTATTAGTACGCACGTATAATATATGTAATATGTATAGTCAAGAGTGCTGAAAAATAGTACTTACTTCGAAGTGCTGTAAAACCTTAGCTATTGACTAAACAATCTACAAAAAAGGTTTCATATTTTAAAATTCTTTCGTAAAATGATAAAAAAAACATATTAAACAATATAAATTTAACATTTTCGCTTACAACTTTAGTTCTACGACAAAAAGTTGTAGAAAATTTAATTTGCAACAAAAAATGTCGATAATTTTTTTTTATCAAATGAATAGCTTAAGAGATATATCGTAAAAATCATTTTAACCCCTATTTTCAAGATTGCGGCCGTGGGACAAAAGTGGCGACCCCACAAACTTAGTTTTAGCTCTACACTAACCTCCCCTACACATCAAAAAAATAAAATTGCGTTCTCTAAAAAACGCAAGGTAAGGCCTAAAAAATGTAACATTTCAATGGACTATCAATTTAAAAACCAATTTAAAAATTAAATTATAAACAAAAACCAAAAACTGTGTCTTAAGCCAAAGATAAAACATAAAATTGTTTTATAGAAAATTTAGTTTTTTAAAAGCTATAACAATATTTGCCTATTATTGGCTTCAATCCTCAAAGCAGTCAGTAGACTTCAATTCCAACATATATTAAATATTATTTTCCGAAAAAAATTGTAAATTATAATTATAACATGGTTCAATATTTTTGAATAAATTAAATTTAAAAAGCTAAATTTGGATAAACTATTTTTGCAATTGCGTTATATTTCTTTTTATAATCTTTGTTACAAGAAAATAAAATGTGTTCAACTGTTTCCTAAAAATTAAAACAAAAATGTTTTAAAAAACTAATTGTTTTTCAATTATGAACTTACAATAAGTGTTGATTACCCTATCATGAATAGGAAAACCAAAACCTTTAGTCTTTGGAAAAAGTTGAAATTTTTTGATCCATAAAAATGAAAGCTTTTTATCTATTCCATCTATCTCAATCTCTTTGTAAAAATCTACTGTGTAATGTTTTTTTATAATTTTTATCAAAAAATAATATTATCTTGTGATAATTGTGATTATTGCGAAAATAATACGTCGTCTTCAAAACTGCGTCTTCCTGCGAAAAAAGTCTCTCCTTCCGGCAAAAAACCCCGTTACTAACGGACTTGTTTATATGTTGTTGAGTGAATCAGAAAACTGATTGAAAACTAAAGAAATTGCCGTTTTACAAAACTAATTCATAATGAATCAAAAAAATTGCTGTGGCACTAAATCTGAAGGTAAGATGAGGAATTTGTCTAGATAAATATATAGTAATGTCCGCTTAATACGACCCCGCTTATAGCAAACTTACGGATTTAACGAACCAGACTGAAAGGTACGGACTATAGTTCTGTAAGACTGTGTTATTTTTTTCGCAGATAACGAACCCGATTATAACAAACTTTTGGATAAACAAACCTTATTTTGAGGGTAATTTTTCAAAATTAGTAGGTTATAACGAACTTAAACCTAGAAAACATAGAAAGCTTGGGATTTCCCCGAGTAGACTATTTAAAGCGTAATTATCACGTGACTTATAGTGGTCTAGATCGTTCAATCAGCATACAGCAAAAGCATTATCTAAGTTTTTAAAAGTAGCAACGAACATGAGTGACACAATTTCAACTATTGAAACAATTTAAAAAAAAAAAAAATATTGAAAATTTTTATAAAATTACATTAAAAAAAAACAACAAATAAGGAAAACAAATCAGAGTCTGTTAAAATAATTTTTGCAGCAACGAACAAATAAATAATGTGACAATTAGCGGGTCGGTGTTGCAATCAAAAGTTGAAAACTTTTATATTAAAGCCGCCAAATTGTATATTAATGAGATTAATTTTACCCAAAGAAAACAAACAGCTCTTTAAGATTTTTTTGATTGATATTGTTGAAAATGATAGCATATTGTTTTTTTCTACACATCGCATATAACGAACATCGGTTATAAGCAAACTGTTTTAGTCGATCCCCTGCGGTTCGTTATAAGCGAACTTTACTATAACTCGACTTATTTTTTTTTTAAATTTGATTATAATAGACTCAAAAATTTTTACTTTAAGCAAAAATATAGTATAATATTATATAATCAAAATTTTGCAAAAAAAAGAGAAGTCTTGTTATATTATAATGATAATTTTACTTTTTAGATTGAATGTGTCTGTGTTAAAAATAGATTTTACTATTTTATTAACCGTTTTATAATTATTATAAAAGCAGTTTTGCAACTGGGATTTATTTGATTATTTAACAATTAATACTAATATGTTTCAAATACCCCTGCTTCCGTTTTCTCTAGAAACTGAAATTCGTTCAATTAAAGATTTTGGATGATATTTATTAAACTTCAAATTTTTATGTTAATATGACTTATATCTGTTTCGGTTCATTTGGTTACACCAAATAAGTTAATAGAGTAAGTGCATTTTGTTAATATTATTTTTTAAATTGTTATGAGAAAGTTTTGATTTTTGATTATAACCTAAATATTGGTACTGCTCTCCTTCACTTAAACTGTTAATGATTTTATTGTCGTTAGTTTTATAAGATAAAATTTGACCTAATCTATATTTGTGAATTGAAGTTTAATATTATTATATTTAAAGTAAATTATATATTGATTTTATTGATGAAACTTAAAAACTAATTAAATCAACCGCAATAAGGCACCTGGAGGCAGAAAACTAGTGTGGTGTGTAAGCTGTAGAAAAACGTGTGAGACAGAAAGAAGCTTGTTCTATCACCGTACAATTTTTTTTTCTATTAATAGGAGGCTGAATGAGGCAAAGCTGTTGTTCTTCAGTAGGGTTTGAACCCACGACGACCTCTCAGTTACTAGCCAGCGCTCTTTCTTGCCAGGCAACCAAGCCCATGTACAATTTATAAAGCGTAAAATCAAGCAATCGAGAATAATTGTTATTATGTTAACAAAATTTAAGTCTCTATACAAAAAAGTCTAAAGTTTTGGTTAATACATTAATATTAATCTATTTTAGGGTGATTCCGGAGGTCCTTTTATGAAGGGTGATACTGTTGTTGGTATAACTTCGTGGGGAGCTGATTGTGGAGTTTCGATGTTTCCATCAGTATTTACAAAAGTCTCTCATTATATCAATTTTATTGAGGAAAAAGTAAAAGTCGCATAAGCCACAGATTAGTCAGTTATAATATTATCAATCACAAGATCATTGAAAATTTTTATTACTTTGAGAGTAACTAGACGTAATTTGCGAAAAACCACAATCAAGTAATATTCGTTGCAATTATATAATGAATAGATCGATTATCCTTATTTATCCTTATAGAACTTATTATCCTTATCGTTTATTTCCTATTAATATTGAACGTACAAGTATTATACTTTAAAAAATAAAAAATATAATTCCCATTTACATATAATTTTATACTGTAATATAATGTTTTCAAAATGTGAAACCCAGATAATATTCCAAAAAAGTAAAACTTCCAATTAAGCGTCTTTTATTTTCTTTAAACTTCATCTCTAAGGTGGTCTACATTACCAATAATTGCGTCTTACAAACTTTGTCGTTCTATATTAGTAATTTTATACGTGTTCACAATTCGAATGCCACTCTGGAAAGTGTTAAACCCAACATGCTATACTTTAAGAAATTCCAACATGCAATGATCACGACGGTTATATACAATAATATGTATTTCTAAGGTATTCACTTAAACAAGTTGCATACAATTTGTTACACATTTTAAGATTAATTACTATTGCCGGGCCGTCCAATAAAAAAAACGCCTACTAAAACCCCGACAATTTGAAAATCATTGCTCTTTTGGCTAACTTGAAATAATAATGAGAAAACGTGTAACGTTAGGAAATAACAAATTATTTTTTTTGTTCTTAAACTATTAAATGGCTAGACTATACATTTATTTTAAGTTATAAATTTGTATAATATCCAAGTAATGTTTTTTTTTTGGTTGAAACCATAGATAATTATAGCATGTGGAAAAAAAATTGAGGTAGAGATTTTTATTGTTCCCTCGAAGATTCATTCTTTATCGAAAGAGAGTTTAGTTTTGTCAGTAAATTTTAAAAAACTTTTAATCAAAATTTGGTCGTTTATATTTCGAAATCATCACTACCAAGCCGCACATCATCAAAGGTAAAAAAAGTTTTTTTCTAAGATCTAGTGATAAGTCCTGTCATTTTAGGCGTTTGGTTTTTGGTTTTGCTGTTTTTTAGCTGGATTATAATCTGTAACCTAAATCCCAATTTCTTAGTTGTTTTTTTTCTCTTGAATCAAATTCTTTATTTGGTTGTTAATTTTTTTTCTCACTGATGAAGAGTGAACACGCTAGTTAATGGAGCATTAAATCTTAATTGTTTTAAATTTGATATATTGTCAATTTTTAATAATTAGAATAGTGTTCTTGTAGTTTGAATGTATTAGTTTATAGATTATTTTCACTTGAGTTTCTTTAGAACTCTTCATGTTGAATATATGTCTGTTTGTTAAATCTTTTGAAGAAAAATTATTATCAGATCTTTTGTTCTAAAAATTGAATTTTAAAATTATTGTTTTGAGTTACTTTTTTAATAGATTTACGGTTTAAAGACAAATAAACAAATGTTTCTTTTTTAGCATTGCACTATAACACTACATTATTAAACAGTAGACCGAGTTTCGAATTTTATCGCTGTTTTTTCTCTCTCAATTGGTAAACTTACTTTAAAAAAAAATTGTGACACTTGGTTACATCGTTATTTAAAACCCCGCTATTTTCGTAACTGGGTCTTGTCTGGTCTAGGCCCTCACCAAAGACCGCCTAAGAGTAGTTATAATAAGTAATAATTTAGATTTTTTTTGTTGCAAAGCTATGATATAAAAATTCCAAGAGAGCCAAGAATTGCTTATAAACGGCAGACGCTCATTCCACGTTGTAGCCCTAGGCGTAAAACGGTTTTACCCCTACTCATAATTACTAAAATAAAGTCAAATGCTTATCTTGCTTAAAAGTGATCAATTATTATCTTTACAATCTTGTCAATTTGTTAGTGACTTTGTTCTCTTATGTTGCAATGTAAATCAAACATTATCGCAGAATGTCTGCACAATCAAGCTCTGCCAAAAAAATGCGAATGACGATATGTGTTCAGCAGTTGATTTGACAACAAGGTTTAAGTGACATTATGTGTTTTAATTCGATATTCAGGGTTTGAAATAGATTTGCTTTTAATATTAAAAAAATATATATAGTTGACGGTATTGTTTACTTAAATAAAACAATTATTGTTTACTTATTACCAAGAATGCAAAAGAAGAAGTTTAAGCGTGCAGACGATACTTTAGAACTTGGCTGACGAAAGAGCTGTAAATTATCACAAAATCTTGATAAATTAGCGGATCAATCAAAAAAACGTAGTGCGATATATTTTATGCGTAAAAATTTTCCAACTATACAAAATTTTAATACCCGGGTTGATAAAAGCAAGGTGCATTTTTGTAGCAACTGCAAAACATGATTGATCGTTTGCAAAATAGTAGTTAATAACTAAAGTAAACAATAAGGCCTTGCAACAACTTACTTTTATGCCCAAGGACCAAATTACTTTGCAACCGCATAAGCTCTTTTGCGCCCGGTTGAGAAAAAAAAAATTTACATTTTTTATTTATTTATTTTTTTATTTCGTTGATTTGTGAATCAAAATTTTTCAACGACAAAAAAATTAGAGAAGCAATCGAAATTGTAAAACACCCAAATAACTTTAATAGAGATGCAGGTTATTATCTCTCAAACGTCTGGAAGTCCTTGTTTGTAAACACTCCTTCGCCATAATCACAAAATGCTTCCGCTTTCTCCGCAGCTCTCTCTTCCGAACCCTCCGCCAGTTTCTCTTTTGCCCCTCCCTCCGCTTTGTCTTCCTAGCTTACCATATAAACCCAAGCAGCAACGAGGTCTAGCCAGAATAAGTTTCGCATCTAGCGTGGTTTACACGTCGAGTTACCGTGCTTGTTCTCATCTTTATTTTCCTGTCCTGATGACGCCTCTACCGATGGAGTGCAAAACGTCGACAATATCATTTAACTTTTCGACACGGTCTGTTCCGAAAGATGTCAATATTTCAATGACTTCGGGCCGTGAAAGCCTTTCTTCTTTATTTTTTTACTTTATTAAATGCATAATACGACTTTTGCAGCTTTGATTTCATAAAAAAAATCTCAGCCTTAAAAAAATTAACTCAACGGTAAAGCTAAAAACAAATTTTTCGACAACTGGTTGTCAAATATTGACATTTACATGGTAATCAATTCAACGCAAAGTCACTGTTTTTTGTTTGCAGAACGCAAAATACTTTTTTACATTCGATTTTTTTCTTAGAAATAGACCATTGCCTAAACTCTGTGTCGCCAGCACGGATGGATTCATATTGCCTACATGATTTTTGCGGAATTAGAAAAGACACTGCATTTCGTACGGCTTCCGATACGTCAAAAGGTTATCATTATCACTTTCACACAATACAAACGGTGAACAGACTAAACGTTCTCGTTTTACAGAATTGTTTGTTTTTTTGACGTTTGTTTACTTGGTTGCTGTCATCATTATTAGACGGTCACAACATACTACATAATATTTTGTATTAATAAACTGATGGCGATGCCTAACATTTAGCAAATTCTTGACATAGTTAATTATTATTATTTCAGATTTCGAAAAACTCTTGCGAAATTCTTTTGCATTTTCGAATGGGTTTCTTTCCAAAAAAACTTCCATTCTCGAATGCAGAAGTATCATTTCGCAATCTAGAATCAAAAATAACTATTTACTTATTTTACTTTACTATTTTCAGTCCTTGTAAACACATTTTTCACTGACTGTGGTTTAAGGATATGCTTATAACCCCAAATTTTAAAGTTATTTGAAAACATTAAAAAAACATTTCTTTACAAATAGACGCAAATAAGTAAAGTACGGAAAATTGCTGATAATAGTGTAGTTACGTTTTAGTTTTTTCTTAGTTTTTGTAGCAAAAAACCAGCTTAATGCAAATTGTTAAATATAGATTGCTTGGAATAAACGGGTCACGTTGTGGTTTTTATAGAGCCCAGCTTTCTTAATTCATCCACCTTGAGTACGTTATTTTTCCACTCACGTTTACTACTTGCATAAAAACTAATTGAAGTAATGTGTAAGACGACAGGCTATTGGAAACTCGCTTTACAATCATTAGACCCTTAGATCAAATTTTATTAGTTAATACGTGGTTATAACGACTCTTAGTAACTAAATAAACATTTTTCCTCCTTAGCACTCGTCAGTAACGATACAAAAAAATTTACTTGAATGACCAAACACCAAGATCGGAAAGCCAAGTCTACGTTTTAATGTCACGTCAGATGTTGACTTGAGCAGAAACCCTTTTCAGGCAATGAAAGAGATCAACAGATAGATAAGTTTGCTTATCTTAAGTGTGCGTTTCAAACGAGATGCGCTAATAAAGTGTGATCTGCAATTTCTTTTAATGTCTAAAAATGTTTTTTGTTAAATAGGCATCTGTTGTTGCGTGTTTGACGTTGAAACGTGAAGACTTAATTTTCCAAATAGAAAGTTTTGCATAGCTTAGGATGAAAGAAGCCCCATTTGTTAAATGGGACTTTTTTTGATCTGAAAATGTTTTCTGTTGTTTTGCGTTTGACACTTTTGAAAAAAAGTTTAAAAAATCAACAGTTTTTTTTGTACCATCAATCAAATATGTACCATAAACTGAAAAATTAGTTTGAGTCATTTTATTCTGAAAAACAATCAAGTAAGCAATTAAAGCAAATTATTAAATGGACTTTAATCAAAACAGCAATAAATTACTGAATAAGAAACAAATGAATACTGATGAAAAACACAAATATTGATCAACTCAAGATACTAAAAACTAAACTCAAAACCTGAGACTTATTTACAATCATATTATATGACTACTATTATCGTCCGATAAGCCATTTATTTTTCAAAAGACGCAGCTCTTAGGAAAATAGCAGTTAAGTTTTACTGTTATTATGAAAAGCAATAATGGCTGCTTATCCTAGCGTCTGACTCGTACATATGTTTTAATATAACATTAACTGTTAATTGTCAATTATTATTTTTTTATTGATTGATATAATATAGATAATAATTTTTATTGTTTCACCGACAGTGTTAACAAGCATAGAATTAATTATGTTATTTTATTCAAAAAGACATATTTTGGAGTTGTACGCTTTTTCCACTCACTGATTCATTCTGTTTTTCTTCTCGTTTGTCTTTTTTTGTTTTTTTCTTCTCTTTATTTCGTTTTTTTTTCTTCACTCATTCTACTTAATTTTTTTTATTGTTTAATTTATCTCTATTTCTTATTATTATTTTCATCCATTCAATTCTTCCTTAATTTCTTTTCATTATTTTGTTTTTTTCAAGCTTGCTTTTCTTTGCCTCCAGGCATTTATTCATCACTTTTCTGTATTCAAAATCTATTTTCTCTTGGTTCAATTTTCCACCTATCATCTTTCTCTTTATTATTTTGTCTTTTTAAGAGTCTAAGCAACTCTTCTATATATAGACTAATGTAGCTTTCATTGTACCTGGTTATAATTGTTTCTATTCTCCTTTCCTGCTACTCTCTGTCTCTATCTCGATCCTTCATTCTACTATGTCCTCATTGTCTTGCTTCTCTTTTTTTCTCAATCCCTTCTACGCTAAACCCTTTCTTTTCATAGTACTCCTTTCTGTTTTTTTTATTTCTTTATTTGATTTTTTACTCACTACTTTCCAGTTCTTTTTAATATCTCACATCATTTTTGTTCTCTTATTTTGTGCTATAACTGTATACTTTTTCTCCTGTTTAAATTTTTATTATTTTTTTTATTTATTTCTCTTATCATATATCCTGGAGTCGCTTGCACTCTTTAGTTTTATCTTTACTCTTTCTTTCCATCCCCAAATTCTCGCATCATACAACACTTTTTACTAGACTTTCAAGCATTGTCATTTCTATTTCATACTCTTCTCCAAACTATTTCTCTACTATTTCCCACACTATTATAGCACACACTTGGTTCTTCCTTTTTTCTAGTTCTCTCATCTGCGCTTTACATCTGCTCCTTCTTTCAAACATATATCTTAAACACTTCCATTCTTTAACGTGCTTTTTTTTTCTTTATTTTTAGCCTAGTTTTGTCCTTACCATTTTACTAAGCACTATCATCTTTGTTTTAATTTTTATGCAAAAATATCTGCATGTATTCTTTGCGACATTTATCATTTTTACCATTCCCCTTTTCTTTTTCGTTACCATTACTTTGTCATCTGCATACGACAGTATCCACACTTTTTATCTACCCACGACCATTCCTTTCTCTTGTCTTTTTGCTAGCACTTTATCAATATCAGTTAGATATATAGTAAGCAGTATTGGACTTACAGTACAAAACACCTCCTTGTCTACAATCATCCGCTTTCTTGTTCATTCCCATTCATCTTACACTTTCTCTCTTCATATATATCTTCATCTTTCTCTAGTGTTTCTTTTGCTAGTCTTCTTTTCGTAATCCCATAACATATTTCTATCTACTCTGTCAAAAGCCGCTTTTAAATCTACAAACATTCTACATACCTTTTTTTTTTCGTTTCTTACTCACATTCAATCTCACTCACGTGATAAAAGAAAAACAAATACAATAAATTATTTTTATTTCAGATTAAAAGCTGAATTCAATACGCGTATGTAATTAGGTAATATTTATTCTAACAAACTACCAAGCAACGTCAAGTCAATAAACTTAACGTTGTGAATTTAAAAATCTACATTTTTATCTGGTTTAAGAATTTACTGTTTTTTTTTTAATAATCAACAATTGTATTCACATTCAGAAAATAGGGCAAATGCATGCGGCCTGGCATTTATGCACAGCACTGTGCTCAAATGTCAATGTCAGTTGTGAATAAACACCTGCTATACCAACTTAGCTTACCGGCACTAATAATTAATTATGATTAATCAATGTTGTTTTCGGAATAGAATAAAGCATGAAAATGGAGAATAAAAATATTTGATTAATCTGTGTCTTCAAGAAATTTAAACTGAGTATCCACAGCGCATTGATCTTGATTACCAAAAAAAGTGTTTTCAAGATATTTTACCTAATTTTTGTATGAACCGATCTAAGACCTGCTGCGAAAGCACAGCGACTGTTGATTCATGTAGATATTATACACCCTGTAAAATAGCAGTATTTGAATCTTAATTAGTAATAGATAACTTTTGTAGTTTTTATCATTTCACTGATACATCAATTCTGTAATATGTATTTTATATAGATTTTTTTTTAGAACTGAAATAGTTTAAGAAAGAATAGTTCGAGTTTATATTAGAATTAGATAAAGGTTTGCTAAAGACAGTACGGCAGTGCCAAGTTGTTTATACGGGTGAAAAAAAATGCTAAAGCAACAATAACTATTATCAAAAAATTGACTTCAAAATTAGGTTAGTAGAAAAGTAACAGTACGTAAATAACTTTTATTAAGACCTCTGTTGTGAAGGTATAGAGCATTTTTTCAAATTCAAGAATAATTTTTAATTAACTTCAGCATTCAATTAGAGGCGGCATTAAATCTCTCACAAACTTTGATCCAATTTGGTCTTAAACTAGCTTAATAGTGAATACAGGTTAAGATTTACACACGGTGCGAAAACTCATTACTTTAGTTAGAAGACGTAAAAAAAGTGTGGGAAGAAAAGACACAAAAGTCACACACAGCAGGGTCGACGACGTCGGTAAATAAAAAAACAATAAAATGCTTTTTTAAACAAATGGCTAATACAAAAGCATAAAGAAAAAGCTCAAGCGTGCGTATTCTTTAACTGAATTCTCTAAAGCATAAAAAGTTTGTTTTTTTTCAATTTTAAACATTCTTCTTACAAAATGTCAAATACAATAACGAAAACAGTACTCGACTTTACTATTATCTACTTTACAAATAAAATTTAGTTTTAGGTAATAATCTCAGAAGCTTTTACACCTTTTTCTAAAATGTTCTTTATTATATATACTTATATAAAAAACAGATTACAATTTTTTTCATTTTTCACAAATAAACAAAAAAAAATGTTTTACTAAAAAGAAAAGTAAATTGCTATTGCCATTACAGACAACTACAACAAAAAAATAACTAATAGTATTTAAACAAAAACTATCTAATTGTTACACGGTTTAGTTTAAAAAATGTTAAAAATATTAAACATTAATGCAAAAATTTTGGCGATTAAAATAGTATATTATATTGTTTAAACAAAAAAATATATTCACTCTACCGCCGTGATTTATTAATTATTTTTCAGCTTGGAGTACAAATTACCGCAAAAGATTTGCTCAAATGATAACAATTCAATCAGTAACTATAGACCAAAACGTCAAATGTTTGAAAGAGTAGATGCGTTTGTACAACTTTTTTAATAACTTTTTTAATAACTTATTAAGTAAATGTAATGTTACTCTGATAACACATCTTTGGCAAAATTAAAAACGCTATTTATCAATTAGAATTTTAAATAAAGAAATTCGTGCGCCTATCTTCACGGTTTTTATATTTATGAAGTTTTCATCTTCCCCAAATAAACGTATTGGCAGCCAAAAGAAAAAAAATCTACTAAAAAAAAAGTAAATTTTTATTAGACTCACAAATAGTTACGTTTTAAAGTTTAATTAATTATATCATAAACACCAATAAAATTCCACGACAGCCTAAATATGTTTGTGGCTACTTTATCACAAAATTTCTACAGGATGCAAATGAAACGGCGAGCAAGTATTAGTATATAAATAAATCTATTTATGTTTCCCTCTCTTTAGACGACTCTAAAAACCTACTGTATTTTAAACAAAACGAACCAATAAAACCCCTCTTTTTTGCTGTTTTTAAAAGAAGGTGCTACATGCTTGGAAAAAAACCTGGTGTTAACTGGCTTGCTTACACGATCCGAATTGTCTAAATTGAACCATTTATAACCAGTTTCAACGCAAAATATAACTTCTTTTTTATTGTGTATAGTTCTGTTGTTATGCTTTTGAGCAAATGTAATCCTAACTAATCTGTTTCTTCTTAAAGCAAAAAACGTTTTAATCAACTTCAAAAACAGAGAAGGTTCTCAATTTGACTGTTTTTTTGTGTGTATATGTTACCTCACACTAATGTCTTCCATATTGTGTCCAATATAAATTTGATCAAGAACTGAATAGCAGTTTTTAAGATATTCTTGCTTTTTTTGACATACTATATTATACTAGCTAACCCGGCTAACTTTATATTGCCTAACAATCAGTGAATGTCGTGTTGCTGATTAGCTAAACATAATTTATTCATAATTTATAATTCTATACAAGTAATACAATGAATACAAAATAAATATTAAGTTCAATACTTTATTAAAATAATAATACAAAAAAAAACTAAAAAGTGAAAAGATTAAGTCAATAGTGTGTCAGCAAGGCATAATTGAAATGAACTATGTACATATTGTGCAGCATTGAGATGCACTCGGTCTAATTCTCTTCAATGAAGCATTTTGTGACATACGACATTTTTTGTTTTTTCGCTCTTCTCATGCAATTTGTCGTTATTTATCAGGTAATTGTTTTGCTATGTTCCGTAGTTTAATTGCATTACGGCTCAGTTGGGAAAGATTAGATTTTTTTAGTTGCGGAATTATTAATAATAATACTCAAACATTAAAACAAATCACAGCGTTCTGCCTTGCCTGGCATGAATAAATTAATCTTTTGCGACGTAAACCTTTATATAATATACTGACTCTGACTAGAGTCATTGGAATGATTCGGTGATACCAATTATAAAATTTTTATAAAAATATTTTAAAATATGTTTAATTTTTTGTAATACGTATTAGTTTTATAATAGTTACTTTATTATAATACTTATAATAGTAATAGTTTAGATTTTTCTAAAATGCTTTCGAACAAATTTTCAATTTTTAAAAATTAGTTAAGTTTTTAAAGATTAATTTCAAAATTCTTTTAATATTTGAAAAAAATTTTAATATTAATGTTTTTAATAAAATTTAGTTTTAAATATACTAAGCCATATAAAATTATAATAAATTTTAATTAAACTAGAGGCAAGACATTTTATATTTAACGCTCTATTTTAGCTTAAAATAATTGATTAAAACAAATTAAAATGCAAAATTTAATTAAAAACTAATATTTTAATTTTAAAATGTTTTAACATTGTAAGATTTTACCTAAAAATGTTTAGAAATTGTTAAAACGTTGTAAAATTTATTTAAATACATTTAAATTTTTTTTTAACATTTCATAAGTTATTTTCAAACACTTTTGAAATTAAAAAAAAATATCTGATAATAATTGAAAAAGTTCTTAAAGATTTTTTAAAAAACCTTTAAATTTTTAAAATTATTTACCCTTTTTTAAGATCAATTAAGCAATTTTAACACACTTTTTCTTATACTATTCTTTAATATTCAAAAGTTTTAGTCTTTTAAAATATTATTTATAAGCTTCTTGAATTAATTTTAAATGATTTGCAAAATATTAATATTTTTTTTATTATTAAAACTATATTAAAATATTAATATAGTTTTTGAGAAATTTTGTTTTATTTTATTTATACTCAATTATTTAAAACTTAGAAAAAACATTTTTTTTTAAATATTTAAAAACGTATATACAGAAGCTTTTAAATTATTTTAAAAATTTTTAAAATCATCCAGAATGTTTTAAATTTTTCTTAAAACTTTAAAACTTTTTATAAAATCGTTCAAAGTTTTTTGAAACAATTTTAAATTAAAGCTAAACACCTTTAAAATAAATTTTAATTTTATTAGTTTGTTAAAAAACTTTTTGTTTTCCATTTTATTTTAAAAACCTTAAAAATCTTTAAATTTTATTAAATTTTTTATCTAATTTCTTCAAATACACTGACTTTCAAAAATTTAGCTAAATGTAACTAACTAAATTGTAATTGTCACCACTTTGATTTATATTAAGCAAATATCTTTTTGCCTAATTACTATTGTTAGATTACAAACAAGACATATTATCTAAGAGTTTTAATATTAAGTGAAAACAAAAACGACACACAATACATAAAACAAAACATTAAACGAAAATCACAACAAGCGCTTATGTTAAATTATCTAACGTTTTCTGGAATCAGTAACCAGGATTACCTCCCCGAATATCTACCAATGCCTAGATTCGTCAAAGCTCACCCTGAATTAAATGGCTAATCAATGTTAGTTACTCCATTTTTCCACAAATGGCGGTCTTAATTATTGTAGCGTTTCTGGAGGCACCGGGCTGCTCTAACACGTCTTCCCAAGTCATTGCAGGTCATTCCAAAATTGTAATTCCTACGTTCTGTAGATACCGCATGACGCATCTAGTGGTATAAGGTTTTCTATTATCCTGCATTAACACAAACTCTGTTTTTAATAATAATAATAATAATAATAGTAATTTATATCCCAACAGACATATTTGACTATAATGGGTACAAAACATCTAAACTATAGCTTATAAGTATTAAAAAGAAAAAAAAATAAATAAGAAATTAAATAAAAAGCATTATGAACATGTGTAACTCCCTTCACTTAATATCCTACTCTATATAACATGCATATTTTAGATCTTGTTTCCTTAGATGTAAACTTATCAAAAAAGATATCAATATCAATATCATTCGAATAGAAATTATTGTAAAGCTTAAAACAAGTCAACATCGGACTGTTGTAATGATGATACGTATAGGTATACTGTAGTAAAACAGTCTAGGTGAACGACTTGTCACTCTCAGAACAATAAAAGAAATTTGACTGAGAAGAGTTTTGCTTTGTATATCACCGTTCACAATTTTCTGTAGAAATATTAGAGCAGCTAAGTTTTTTCTAGCTATCATCGATGTTTCATTAACAATGCTAAGAAGTTCTAGTTGATTGCAATGGCTAACCGGATAAACACCAAACATTTTATAATAATAAAATTTACTAAACTTGCGCAAGACATTTTCAAGCAATTTTTTGTAAATTTGCTGATAGGGATACCAAACCACCATACAGTATTCTATCTTTGATCTTACTAATGCATAAAATAGCAGTTTAGAACAAAAAATATCCGTAATATCCCTAGTATTTCAAATAATAAAACCAAGAGTTTTCAGCGCACTATTTGTTACTTTAACAACGTGTGAGTTAAACGATAACTTAGAATCGAAAGTTATACCTAGATCTTAACTTCATTGCTATGATTTATTACAGATCCATTTATATTATAGTAGAAATGCATTGTACTGTTCTTTCTTGAAAATGATACAACTTTACATTTATTAATATTCAACATGAGGTGATTGATCTCACACCAAGAAACAAATTTATCAATATCAGATTGTAAATCTAAACAATGAGCAAAAGAGTCTATAACCTTAACAATTTTTAAATCATCCACAAATATAAACTTATTCGATTGCATACATTGCACTACATCATTAAAAAACATTATAAACAATAGTGGACCAAGGTTTAAGCCCTGCCACGGTGGGGCTGAGAAAAAACTAGAATCAAATTAACGCACCATTCTTGATTTTTTTGCCGAGTTGTTTTGAATTATTGTCAGAATATTTTAACCAAAAAAAAAAAAAAAATTCATAGAGCTATTTGTATTGAAATTAAATTTTAAAAATTTTAGTAAGAAAAAATTATTTGTTGTCAAGTAAAAAATTAATAAATATAATTTTTATTATCAACTTATAAAAAACAAGTCAAAAACGTCAAAACTAACTTTAGTTTAATCAAAATCTACAAATGTAAAGTTTTGTAATGACATACAGCTTGAAGAAGATGAAGACCATATTCAGAGTTGGTTTCATTCACTTTATAATTTTTCCAAACGTGACAAAAATCTGCATGAACAGATTCACTGGCTTGTTCACTATATATACCAAGACCTGTTTGGTATTGATTACAAAAATCAATCACATGAAAAAATATTGCATGCACTTTAGGTGTGACATTTAGATCAGTATCCATGTAATTAACTCTAAAGCGTCTTATCGCTTCTTCATAATTTCGGTCCACATTTTTGCTAAAACATGACTTCACTACTAGATCAAAATCTCTAAGAACTCTTACAAATTTTAAACACTCTTTTAAACACTTATTCTACTTCAATGTAAGCATTTAAGACATATACAGAAAGAGAAAAAAAAGAATATATATAACTTATAATATATATTTATAAGTTATTAATAACTTATTTTACTATATAATAATAACACTCAATGTTAGATGTTGCTTGTAAGGTGTCAACATTTTTTAATAATTTTCGACAAGCATTGCCGTTGAAATTCCCTCCGTGGTAAGGTTTTTTCTGTAGACTGCATGATTTGGCCCATTTGTGTGCTATATGTGGAAACTTGGACTCTATGGCACTATAAATTGTGTTCACTGTTCCCAGAAGAAGGTGTAATTCTGGTGGTGGTATCAAATCCAAAACTTTTAAGTTCATATTTTTGTCAGTGGCAAAAATAGGGGAATGTATGCAATTATAAAATTCCTTGGCTTTAGCAATTTTCCCACCATTTTCTAACCATTGCTCATGTTGTACTGCACAATAAGTATTTTTACACTCAAATTCAAAGTTTCACTTAAGCATCAACTGTTTTGAATGACAGTTCTTAACTACCAATTGTTTTTTTTTGACAACTTGATTGTCTTGATACTTTACGAGTTTTAAAGGAAACTAGATATTTAAAATAAAAAAAGTCGTTAAAATAAAAATAGCTCTAACGATGATTTATTTTTTAGGTTTTATATATTCTATTATTAGTGTAGATTAAAATTTGTCAAAGATTCAGAGTGGTGCGCGACTTACTATTATTCACGAAATTTTGTTTTTCTGTTCCACCGTGCTGCGCGACTCCACTTACAGTAGAATAATTAAAGAACACATAACCTTTATATTCGACAAATTGAGTTCTATTCATTGGGACGGTTTTTAGTACATCCACTAGTTTCTCGCATAATCCAAAAGATTTTAACTTATGCAATAAAATACATTGGTGAACTTTATCAAAAGCTTTAGATAGGTCAGTATAAATGACATCTACCTGCAGACGTTTATCCAAGGCTTCCGACACTAGTTCAGTAAATTCACATAAATTAGTATGGTAGTAGATCTGCCTCTTACAAATCCATGCTGCTCAGCTGCAATACTAAGAGATACATGAGGATATATTATACTTGAGTTACAGATGTCACAGTTAATACGATCATTTTCATCTTTGACTAAATTATTATATTCACCACATTTAACTGGCATAATTTTAAATATATAAATTTAATTTATTAATTATAAATTTTATAATTTAAGCCACACAATTCTCTTAATTTTGAGAGCAAAGTAAATACACATGCACACACCTCGAGAACTCGAATAAGATTCGAGTTCTTAATAATAAAAACATCATTCTTCATAAGATGTTTTTATAAATAATGCAAATAGAACAATATAGTCTGCAAGAATGCACCAAATGTTATTGTTTGCAGTTAAGACGGTTTTGAAGAAGAAAAAGCTTCGTTTTGCTTCTAGCGAATTCTCAACTAAAACAAATACAGACCCTCTTCAAAAAATTTCACTTTCACTTTTCCAGGCTCTATTACGTTTATCCGGTCGAAAAGAGAACTCGTCTCCAATCATGCATTCTAGCGAACTCTATTCTACGTTGCTTTGTCGACGTGTAAGCCTATAGGTACTCAATTTGTCTTATATGTCTTTAAACTGTATAGTTCTGAGTCTCTGGGCTGGTTTAACCGCGGTTTGGTGACGGTCTCGAAGACTTTGCAATGTCAAAAATCTATCATCTCTTGCGGATGTGGACCGCGGGCAGTCTGAACCAGGTCATTAAGTGTACGTAAATCAGATTATTTAATAACAATAATACGAGTTGTGATAAGTGAGAGAACACAGCGTGTAGAGCCATCTGTGCTAATATCTAGTTTCATAGACCAAAAATATCAATGTAATAAGGAAAACCGGTAAAAGCGTCACATACAATTTTTTTAGCTATTCAACCAAGTGAGTTTCTATTATATTGAATATATTGTTACTCAAGCAATTATAAGAAAACTGTAGAAGATCAGTAGAAAATTGAACATTGATAAGAAAGTATGGTTTCTGATCAATTTCTTGTTCATTGGTCAGGTGTGTTTCTATTGTATTAATATCACAAATTAAAATCTAAAAGCGATTTATGCTCTCAAACTAAAAAGTTTTTGGTATAACAGAAAAACTATTGTAATCATTGTATGTCAATAAGCGATTAATAATTTCGATTATTAAAAGCTCTTGCTTCCTTCGGCCGCTCGAGCATTAAGCGGCCTTCATTATATTAGCACAAATGTCTATTAAATATATATTTCAGATTAATACAAGTTGTGATTCATTATTAAAAAATTATAACCTACAAAATCAATGAGGCAATATCTTCGTGTTACATGTCATCTATTTTTGTAGCTTTTAAAGTATTCAGTGTGTGCTAAACTCTGGCTGCACTCCAATTATTAACATAGACAAACAGTTTAAAGTGGCATTGATGGGTGCTATACTATCTTTTCGGTATGCATTAAATGAGGACTAATTAATGTGATAATGCAAAAGGGAGAACGTGTAACGAACATTCAGTGAACCAGGAAATTGCTTAATCGGAACACAAATACTGTTTCTCTCTGAGATATCACAGGAAAGTTATCCCGAATTATAACTGGGTTAATATTACAACACAAAAGCAACCAAAATTTAAGTCGACTATGCTTCTAGTAAGCAAATCTTGGGGAATATTCCCACTTCCTTCATCTAATGGAAGATTGCAGGAAGCGTTTTACATAGACTTTAAAGCTTAAATTTGCATTCTTTTTAAAGAAAAAAAACAACTTTTTTCAGACATAAACGAATTAAAAACGTTACAAAAATGTTTAGAGACAAAATTATGCTAAAGTAACCAGATTTACATTTCTATTTTATTTATGGAATGTTTTAGAAAAAATATAGAATTATCTAAATAGAGTAATTGAATGATGATACATTTGTTCACCTAGGTACTTAATTAAACCTTAAAAAATTAAAATAAAAACAGATAGAAACCTGCTTGAATTTTATTTAATTAAAATAGAGCTTTCATATACCGTTTTTCAGCTAATATGATGTGACGTCATAAATAATGAATAAATGCTACCAATCTAATTTACTCAAAGTTGAGGACGGTGTTATAGCGTTAACTGCGTCAGAACAAACATTTCTGTTGGCAATGACAAAATATATTATCATTGAATATTTTAAAGTTAGAATAAACCAAATATTTACACAAAAAATTACAAAATAATACACATACACATAGGGTCTTTAAGCTTCCACCATATTATTGCAATTTTAACCTTATCAAGCATGTGTGGGGAATTACAAAGCCCTATTATAATAGACGTGTTGGTTTCGATGGTAGGTCAGTAGCATCCTGCATAAATCTGTGGAAAGAAGCTCTTAGAAGTGTTACTACAGAAATATGTTGTAGATAACTAGTAACGCTGAGTTACAGATGTATCTAGTGGCATTCTTTTTTTTTGTGTAATTAAAGGAATGTACAAATTGTAGGTTTCTCGTAGCATTTCGGAAAAATATAAACCAAAAAGTTTTAATCAGTAACATCGAACATAACTGCGTTGTTTGAAACAGTCATTTAACTGTAACACTTTAATTGTGTTGTTAAGAATAATTCACTTTGTATAATTATAATTGTCCATAAATTATATTATGAGCACGCGCAACGACACAAAAAGCACGCTATAGAATTTTTTGCAATTAATAACATCGGAAAACCTGTAACTACAAGACGCTTTTTTATTTTATTTTTTTGGCATTTTACCAAAATTTCGCTAGGTTGCTAAATTTTGCTCTCAGTAATAGGAAAAAAGTTTCAAATGCCGTCGGTGATTTTATTATAAATAAAGCAGCTTTAGTTTATCGACTAGGAAAAGCATTTCTATTTTGTGTCTGTGGGGGGTCTGTGCCCTAAACGGAGAATTTAGGCAAATTTTATATTTTTCTTTATACTTAACATTTTCTCTAATCAATTATTTGTAAGCTGGTGGCTGACTGGTTGAGTGAGTCCTAACGGTCATTTATATTTAGTAAGTAGGGTGTTTGTTCTGTAGCGGCTGCAACACATATTTTGTTATGCCAAATTTTGCTAGAGAGAGGATTTGCACCTCTACGCTTCCCATTAGCTAAGCCGGGACAAGAGCCATCTTGCCGTTGCCAAATCGCGTGCTGCCGCCAGGTCACCCATAACTTCAATTTAATATCTTCTCTCTTGCGCCTTATTACTACTCCAGCTGAGAAGGGAATAATACTTATTTATATCTATACTAAATATTAATTTGCAAAGTGCATCGTATCAATGAATATTGATAAAACAAAACGCATGAGTATAATATTAACTGTACTACGACTAATCTTTAGATACAGAAAAATTCACTGCATTAACTATACTAGTACAAATGGAGTAACGTTATATGGTCCATTCTTAGTTGCAAAAGCTAATAGCTCAACAATGAACCACTACTTAAAACATTATAAATCTCCAGCTTTCACCCGTCAGACAATCGACAAAGGTTCGGCATAAGTCAATGTTAAGTAATGCGATATAACGTTATTTTACTAAGCCTAGTATACATTGAACAAAAAGTTGAATGAGGTTAATACATAGAAAAACATAAAAAAAATTATAAATCTATTACTAAATATGTCAGTAATTAGTGATATTGATTGAATTTTTAGTATTATAGTTTAATGTTTGTAATTTCGCTAATAAAGCAACATAGCCGTAAACATAATAGTTAATAACCTAAAAGCAACATGAGCAATTGATTCTGTTTTGGTAACCATTATGTATAGAAATCTCTAAAAATAAGGAGCTGAAACCGTTTTTAGTTTAATAGGTGGGTCAAACCCAGAGTCAGGCTATGCCACTCAAATCTAAATTGAGCTCACAACGTTCTCGCATTGTTTAAAAAAAATTCATCCAAAGTGCCGGTGTTTTAGTAGATTTTTATTTATTTGAATTTGATCTGATTATAACATTCAAACTGACTAAAGGTATAAATTCTTAATTCAATAATAGTAGAATACACATCCTGATGCATGAAAAGTTAAAACCAACTTACCCACTATGTCCGTTGTCAGAAACGTACATATAGTAAACATCGAGCTCACGAAAGTGTACTGGTTCTTGCAATGGCCAGGGCTGATGAGTTTCCAATAAGAACAAAACAGCACGGTTTTCAGAATTTGTAGAAAACATTACACTTTTATGAGATGCTCAGAGATATAGCCTTTCATGCATTATACAAAAATTCAAACATTTCGCTCCATCCATGCGTTATTGGTGTAACATTGATCACAATCAACCTCCAGTAGTAGGATAGTTAAAAAAATAGTAATTTCATCAGCACATGATTTTAAAATGTAAAAAAGCTCATTTCTAGCATCGGCGTTGTTTGATTTAACATTTAATTTATCTATAGCTAACCGTTAATTTGCAATCAAATGCCATTTTTGTATTGCAAGAAAGATTTTAAAGCCGCTGCAGTTTATGAACAATACTATTAATTGCTGAAAAGCATTATTAAACACGCGATCCGAACTATTGCATTCAACAAACTAATTAAAGTTTATAGCGGAACTGCCGCCAACAACAAGGAAATAAAGAAGAAAATATGATTTACTGCAGTTCTTTCATGTTGTAAATCATTTATAGCCAATACTTTTTATTATAGGCAAGTAGTAGTCAATAGATTATCAACTGTTTAATTGAATTTCATTTTGTTTCTGCTGATAATACAAAAATTAAGTGAACAATAATATAAAAAGTTTCCCATATAAAAGTCCCCATTTATATATCTCAGTAAATAAGTGATGTCCGAAAAAATCCTAAAACACGACAATTTTGTTTTTGAGAGAAGCAGGATTTAACTGTCAATGTCTTTTACTTGGCGCAGTGGTCACCCTTACAAAAAATTTTAGTCGTAACATGGGTCAAGTGGCGTCTTAGTAAAATGGTCGTTCAATTCGCTTTCTGAAAATGTGCTTTTTTTGCTATTTTTTACGTTTTGCTCATAAAACTAAAAATATCATGCTTATTGTTCTCTTGGTTTTCTCAACTACCTGTTTCTTCCGCCACTAATTAACACAGTTTAGACAATGATATTATTCAGAAACGACCAACATACCATTGCAGAAAGAGTTGAGTTAATAATGTTGTATGCTAAACACGAAGATTGTGGCAGAAGAGCGGCTGCAGTTTTCAATGAAAACCACCTAGACAAAAATGTAGACCACAGTTACGTGTCAAAACTGACAAAAAAATTCGTTATACTAGGTCTGTACAAAATTGAAAACATGATAGAGCAGAAAGAGTTGCTACTGAAGATAAGCAAATTAGAGTTCTAAAGACGGTAACTGTAAATCTTCAACAGTGCATAACATTTGCTTCAGAAATGTACATTTTATTTGAACGGCTCATCAAGGATGAAAACAATGAAATAATACTGAACACCGAAAAACTACTACTAACATGAAGAAAAAACACCATTAGTCTTTTCCAACATGATAGAGCAGAGAACCTCAAAAATAAAATAATAACGCTACCAGAACCAATTACAGGAAAGAGTGAAATTAAACATGCCATAACTCTAATGAAAAATAACAAAGCTCCAAACCCTGCTGTAATGTACTCAGAAACATTTTATTTGGTTAGCAAAAGAAAAACTTGTTATTACTGTCCTAGTCTTTGACAATATTTATGACACTAGACATAATCCCGAAGACTGGCTTCGTTCTACATTTGTCACACTTTCAAAATCAAATAAAGCACCCGTATGTAAAAACTACCGTTTCATTAACCTACTAAGTCATTGTCTCTACTATTAAGGAGGTGTGAGAAAGTAAGCGGTACTAGTCAATGTGCATTTAAGAGCGGTTTTGGAACAAGAGAAGCAATTGTTAGTCTCCAAGCATTGGTGCAGAATTGCCAAGATCAGATAGAGGCCTTTTTGTGTTTTTTTGAGTAAGAAAAATCATTGTTAAACACAATCTCCTCATATTATATCTTAAGTACTTAGGCCTAGATAGAAAGGATATTAGACTTATAAAGTCTAAATAAAGTCTATAAATTTGTACTAGAGCCAAAGAGCAAAAATCCGAATTCAAAGTGCAAGAACAACTGAGAATTTTGAAATAAAAAAGACCTCTGCCAAAAGTGCATCTTTTCTCCGATGTTCTTAAACTTGTATGTAGAAAGAACATTCACCGAGTCAATCATCGACAGTCCTATAGGCAATAAAGTAAACGGAATTCTCTTCAACAATTTTTGATATGCGGATGATACCGTTATATTGGCGATAAATGCAAATGATTTATTACTAACTCTAGTAGATAAAGTCAATGAAGAAAATCAAAGATTAGGTCTAAAAATTAACATCCGTGATACCAAATGTATGACCATTAGTAAAAACAATAGTCCAAATACCTCAATATCCTTAAATGAAGCGAGCACTGAACAAGTCACTGAATTTAAATACTAACTAGAAGCTAAAGTCACTAATAGATTGCAGAAAAGACTACCGATATATTTCAATACGAAATCCATATAAATGAGGATGCTAAATCCAGCGTAAAACTACAAAACAGCAAAGACAAGTTTAAAATAAGAAAAAGAGTTCGGCAAGGCGATACAATTTCGCCGAAACTGTTCCACGAACTTTTCAAATTTATGTTTAAATTTTATAAGCCTCAATAATCTTGCCAACTCACTTAGCCTTATTAACAGACCGTTTTAATCATGCTATGACCATGCTGCAAAAATACAGAACTTAATTTTTTAGTATTTCTATTCTGTTTCTCATAAAGTTGAATTAAAAATAAATGTGTCAAAAACCCAGTTAATGGCTAACCTTGTACTGAGCGAGATTGTATACATTGATTGAATCCAGATCAAAAAAACTACTTTTTTCTAATACTCAAGCCATGAAATTTGCTTAAATGGAGATAACCAAACAAAAGATCTTTTGAGGCAAATAGGATTAACATGAGCCACATTTAGAAACCTGAGCCAATAATTAAATCAGACATAACTATCTGTCTGAAAAAAAAGGTTTAGAATCAATGTGTTCTGGCTGCCCTGACTGGAGGCGCTGAAACCCTGACACTCACAAAAAAATTGGCGCAGAAAATCAGAGTCACCAATATCAAACTACGTAAAAGAACGAGACTAATCGATGCAGTAGAGAGAATAACAGCCGCCCTAAAATAAAAATGGGCAAGTCGCAGGAATGCATGACAATATATGCAAGAATGGAGCCTTAGGCAAGAAGCCTATGCCTATAGGAGTAGAGGACGGCCACCAACTAGATGGTCTGTCGACATCAGATTTATCCGCACTAGAAGCACAAGATTGAAATATATGGAAGCAAGGACGGGAGGCTTACGTCCAACAGTGGACGAGTATGGTCTGATTGATCATGATAATGAAGATGACACTTATTGTGTACGTTTTTTACTTAAAATGTGACTTACTTGTACTTTTAGAAAGCAAATTGAGCGACCATTTGAATGAGACGCCACTTGACCTATGTTGTCATTGAAACTTTTTGTGAGAGTGGCCACCGCTAACAAGTAAAAGTCATCTGATTATTAGAATTTTCCCCATGTTTTAGATTTTTTTAAGACGACACTTATTCACTGTGATTTTCCGCTTGTAGACTTTTTGAGGGAACATCCTGTGTGTGTCTAGCCCGGCGTCTCCGCCAAAATTAATGTATGCTTGTACACAATGACAATCCTACAAATATCATTCATAAATCCATAAAGCCACTCTATTATTACTCATTAATAGCTACTCAATTAACTGAAAATTAGTTTAGACAAAGCTATTTCGATCTGTAATTGTTTGTCGTAACAAACTTGCTATTGTTGTGAAAAACTTTAATAGAAAAAAGCAAAAACGGCCAAAATCTACGAGTAATCCTGTTTCCAAGAGATAATAACTTTGTTGTTTACTCAAACATTAGGATAATAATCTGCCATGTTTGTTCAATCCTGAAATTGTTATTTGATGGATTAATGATATTAGGCTTTGTGTATATAAAGGAAAAGTAGTTTACGTATCATGCAAGTTTCAGTTGTGGATTGGTAAAATATCAGTTAATCTTGGTTTTTATAGATTACCTACTGAGGTTTTAGTGATTTTCTTATAAAGTATGTTTGAACCATTAAAGCAGTTCTAAAAATGTGAAAAATACTGAGCACAAAACGGCGCAAGTAAGTCCCTTTATTTACTACTTTTGATGTTTTGACAGAATATGTACCACATGCATTTAAAAAAGAAATTATACCTTAGCTCTAGAACTTTTAAGAAAATTACTTGTAAATGTTGCATGTAACAAGAATTTCCAATAGTAACTTTGTTTTAAATAGATTAAATACTATGATTTTTATGTGAATATTTAATTTTCTACTGATGTTTAGAACTCTTTTTATGATTACTTGCGGAACTTGTAAAGCTACTTGGAGAGTTCTGTTAGGTTGGTTAAACTTGATGTTGATAGTTGAGGTGATTATTTGTCAGCAATTATTTGACAAATTTCTTGCGGGATTTTATTTAAATACGCCGCCAGAAACTAAAACTGATTGCTAAACTAGAAACATCTAACAGTTAACAAAACATATCAGCAGTTTAAAAAAGTTATAAAAAATTTGCTGCATGACATTTAAAAAGATCTGTAAGTTGACATTGCTTAGTAAAATTCAAAATATACGTATTAATTTTACGTCTCTATAAAAAAAAAGTTTGGTTTAGCTACAAAGGTTAGTTTAGCAAAGACCAAAGATTAATGTATAAACATATCAAACCTTGATACAGATCAAATTTTACAGAAAATTAAATAATAAGAATTTACGTATTATACAACTATATTATTTTGTGACACAACAACTTCCTGATAAAATGGGAAAGATTTACTGATTTTACAATAATTATGAATACAGTTTAATAATAATAATAATTTAAATATAAGCTGACCTAACTTAAATTATTGACATAGTTATGATATTTTTTGTTTTCTGCCAAAAATGCTATAGTCTTGAATTTAACCAAATTTACGACGACCTATCACTAAATAATTTTAAATCTAGAAAGTAATTTATTGTTGACATGCATATATATGCTAATAAAACTTTTTTTGCTATATTGCGCTGATTAAGATAATGAGCTATCAAGGGTGTTATTCTTGGCCATGCGTAATGTGATGAAACATTAAAATAATTCCGACTGAGCGGAGCTTATTGCAATTAGATTGTAATATTCCGTTTAGATTGACATTTAACAATATAAAGTTTGATTTGGTTTTTAAATCATTAGAAACACAAACTAACGATAAATTTTTGTTGAGGAAGATGCGGAATAGCTAGTCAAATATTTTAAAGAAATATATTCTTTTATTTGCTCAAACTACCTATAGATCGAACATATCCTAAAAATTGTCTTAAATTGTTCCTGCCGTACGGCAAGGTGAAAATTGCCTTCTAAATATTACAAATTATTTTTTACAACTGCTAACGCTGTTTTTACGAGTTCATTAATTACATCACTGTAAAGTGTTTCACAACAGAAAAAAAAGAAAAATAAGAGAGCTGGTTATGAGAGTTTTAGAACAATGAAAAAATTGCTGAAAGATGTTGTCAACCGTGCTCCACTGTTGACTAGAGCAGTGTCATGAATAGACTTGAACCAATATCTAATTGACAACTCCCCGAAGCAAAAAAAAACGAAGAAAATAATGCCGCCAAACCCTACACTATACGTAAAATTAAAAAGAAAATTATAACCAAAGTAATTGCATACTAAAATTTTCACCATGTACGTACGATAGTGACAATTTATGACAATTTGTCTATCTATAATAAATCCATAGATAGCTTGAGCAATAAAAAATATATATATATTTTCAAAATATATATATATTCAACAGTGGAAAAAAACACACAAAAATCCTATACAAGCTGGTGTTTTTAGCGATATTAAAAAAAATAGTATTTATGTAATTTGTAATAAAATTCAGAATCTCATTAATAAGCCTCTCCTATACGGAATTATTTCATAACCTACAGTCAAGAATAGCACCTTTAGACAGAACGGCAAGAAAAAAGAGTAGTAGTAGAAAAAAAATCTGAAATATTAACATCTTTCGGAAAAGACCGTGTCGAAAAGTTAAATGAAATTGTCAACGTTTCGCACTCCATCGGTAGAGGCGTCATCAGGACAAGGAAATAACAATGAAAATAAGCAAATAACTTGTCTTGTTATATAAGCACGCTAGAGGCGAAACTTATTCTGGCTAGACCTCGTTGCCGCTTGGCTTATATAGTAAGCTAAGCTATATAGTAAGAAAGCCGTGGGAGAGGCAAAAGAGAAACTGGCGGAGGGCTCGAAAGAGAGAGCTGCGGAGAAAGCGGGAGCGCTTTGTGTTGATAGCGAGGGAGTGTTTACGAACAAGGACTTCCAAACGTTTGAGAGACGATAACCTGCATCTCTATTAAAGTTGTTTGGGTGTTTTACAATTTCGATTGCTTTTCTAATTTTTCTGTCATAGAAAAAAAAATGAGTGAAATGATAAGAATTTCAAAAAAGTATATGAAAAAAAAGGGATTTAAAGTGAATGAAACTGAAACAAAGATGATAGTGTAGGAAACATGAAAAAAGTGATGTGAAAGGAAATGGGTTAGAAAAAAATAAAGCAGGTAAAAAAATGGAAGTACTTAGAATACATGTTTGAAGAAAGAAATCGAAGTAAAGCGCAAGTGAGAGAATTAGTTAAAAAAAGACACCAAATGTGTAGGAGATAACAGAGTGAAAGTTTAGAAAAAAGTATGAATTAGAAATGACGATGTTTGACAGTCTGGTAAAAAGTGTAATGTTCTATGGAGCGGAAATTTGGAGATGAAAAGAAAGGATAGGAATAGAAAGAGTGCAAAAAAAATATATGAAATAAATGCTAGGGTTAAGTAAGCTGACTCTAGGTTATATAGTGAGAGAAAAAAAAAATAAGAATAAAAGCAGAAAAAAAAGCGGGCAAAGTTTAAAGATAAAATTAGAGATATAAAAAGATGCGAGATACTGAAAGAGTGCTGGAAAACGATGAACAGAAACGCGTACAAGAGAATCTAAGAAGAATAAAAAGAAAACTTAATAATAAAAGATTTTAGTGTAAAAAAGATTGAGAAGAAAAGAGAAGCGAGGCAATGGGTAAATAGGGAAATAAGAGACCGACATAGAGAAACAAGAAAAGAGAAAAAAAATTAGATAGCAGATCTAATAAAAAATATGAGAGATTAATTAAAGAAAAACTACCAAACTATTTAAAACGAAAAAATGAGAGATAGAAAAAAAATATTGCAAGATTCAGATTTAAGAATAAAGAGAAAAGAACCCGATTTTAAATCAAAAAAAAATAGAAAAAAATGTAGAATGTGTGAAAGAAAGAGAGAAACATTAGAGCACATGATGAAAGAATGCGTGGAGGAAAAAGAGAGTATGGTAGCGAAAGAAGACATAATAAAAAACGAAAGAAAATAGCAACAGAATGGATCAAAATGATAGAAAGAAGAACAAAAAAATGAAACTGTGTGGTTTATTGAATTTTAATTTTTTTAATTTTATATTATATTATCTATAACACTGTATGAGTGTTATAGATAGTATAATGAACTAAAAATTATAAATATAGTGAACTAAAAATTTATTAACTATCATTATACTAAATTGGACGTAGCAAGATTCAACCCATCGCCAATTAATGGTAAGTAACTAATGAAGTCACATTGTTATCAGTGTTGCTACGTCCAATTTAGTGTAATGATAGTTATACTAAATTGGACGTAGCAAGACTCAACCCATCGCCAATTAATGGTAAGTAACTAATGAAGTCATCTTGTTATCAGCCTATCAATTTTGTCCAATTTAGTATAATGATAGTTATACTAAATTGGAAACTTTTGTTTGAAGTTGACTTGTTATCTTGTTTTAAAGTTGGTTACTGTTTAATAATATTTAATAATCAGAGTTGCAGTAAAAACGTTACTAGAAAAACAAAACAATGAAGACGTTGAGGAATCATGTAGAACATCAATGACTAGATGCTAAACAGAAGAATAAAGTAGAACAAACACATTGAGAACAGAATTGCCAGAGCAACAAGAACCAAGTCGTAAAAATGTAAGTTTCTGAACTGAAGCACCGTAAGACCCTGAAAACGTTAGTGTGAAAATCTCTTATAATGATTCAAAAAAAACAAAGTCAAAGAGAAACATGCAAAATTGTCTATAAAATTAGAAAAAAGAAGAAAATCATTGATAATATCTATCTTTCAAACTATTGTTATTATTACTTTTATTAATAAACAAATTTTTTAAACGAAAAGCATTCACACTCTGCTCGGGAATTAGAAAAAAAAAAACGTGTTTATTTAAGTTAAAATCAGCAGTAACAACCGACCTAATATAAAAACACTACCTGAGAGCACAAAAATATTTATATTATTTGTTAGCAGTACTACACCGTTTATGACAGCTCAAAAATGCTGGAGCACTTGACAACTTGTTGCATTTTTTCTTAAATCCACCTAAAAGTTTATGTATTTTTAATTTAAAAATAAAAAGAAGAAAATTGAATAGTGAATATTATATTATGTTGTTAATAAATTCTTAAACTGAAACTAAACTTCTTGTTTTTCTGCAGTTAATGTAGTCTGTAGTTAATTAATACGCAGCAAAGCTCCTCCTATCCTATAACCTATAGTAAGTAAAATTTCCATATAAAGTAAACTAAAGTGAAGTAAATAAACTAAAGTCTTGATTTCAATTTGCAAACTACTGTTGCGCGGATTCGTTCGAAGACTTTTCGTTCTCGCAATGTCTGAGTGAATATATTAGCCACAGCAGAATCGATATCAAGGTGTTGTCGGCGGTAACATCCTTTGAAGGTAGTGAAATCTGAACGACACGAACGAAGCCCAGTAACCTGTGTCCTTGACGGCCCCTGGACACAGGTGACCTTGGCCTCACACCCCAGCGACAACACAAGTATCCCAGTCGCGGCAGCGGCGACGACCGCCACCACCAATTTCTTCCTACTACGCCGTCGCGTAGGCGGCGTAGTACGCGTTCGTAGTATGAATTCCATCCCATCATTAGCTATCAGCAGACTTGCACTCGGTCATCGAAGCTGTTGCTATGCGCACCTACCTGCACTAATATCAGAAGTAAACATAACGCTGCCGCCGCTCCACCAACGTCCGGAATACTGAATTAATGGCAGGACGATTTTTCCGGTTATCCTGCTTTCTTCCCGCTTTTTCATATTCTCACCAACGTCAAGCGACTAATGATCCTTGCTCTCTGAAGATTAATTACGTTTTAGGATGACTTGTAAAGTAGCACAAAGACGTCAATTTTGAATCTCACACTTCTCAGCTTGATTTAGGTTTAGTTGATTTACAACATCAAAAAAAATTATATTTATTTGTTCCATCTAGGTACCTCATTTAAGTATATCTAAAATTATATAATCGGTCGTTGTTTGCAATTTTTTTTAAAGAAGTATGACAGGTATTATATTTTTAGTAATACGTTTTATAAATTGAGAATATTAGACTAAAATATTTACAATGTTCAATTATCAAAAAACAAATCTTTGTTAAACACCTTAATTTTGTTTAAATAAACATGAACAACCGAAATAACACAAATGCACGTATCATAACTAAAGGCAAAAAAATTTACAAAAATATTAAACCTAGTGGATGCAAAGAACCAATCTTTGGTGTGTGGTGCTTACAGGTGCTTCAACTTTAGCTTCTGAAATACTTCAAAGCAAAGTGCATTTTTTTGTTGTTTGCATCATGTATTGTTTTGTTGTCGGTCTAGTAAGGCACACTGAATATTTTGCTTTTTACCACAAACAAAAATCTAAGCAAGTCAAGTTTGGCGATCTTTTTTGGCGTAAATGTACCGACATCCGGGTACATTTACGTTTTCGATGGTTTTAGCATCTATTGAAATTACATTATTCTTGTTGGCGTAAAGCTATGATAACCAAGTTAATTAAATCTAGAACTGAATATCGCACTGCAATTGAATGTAGATTTGAGCTGTCGAAACATTGCTCGCAACTGAAGCCCAATATGAATTAGAATGCATGAATACGACTCATCAAAACCTGGAGCATTATTAAGGTGTGTCGCGGAGTTACTACAACGACTGATAGCCAATGCCTTATCATAATAATTATAGGTATATAGAATATATAGAAAAATAATATATAGTAGTTGGAGCAATTACTGTTTAGCTTGGGCAATATTGTGAATTGCTGTTAGGAACTAAACATAGTCTACCTCTCTCTATAATTGAAAACATATGTAATTTAATCGGCATTTTTGGAGCCTTTGTTGCAACAGCAAATCAGTAGTGACGCAACCATTATTGTTTGTTGCAACCCACCACGCTTTTACGGCAGAGCAACTGAGCAGTAAGTGAAAAAGAAAGCCAAAGATATAAAGATGGGAAGCCTTAACCAGCAACAAGTCTTAAAGATGTTGGATAGCAAAAAGTTCAAATTATTACGTCTTGCAACATCTTAGTTAGAACTGAACATTCTAACGATCTATGATAATCAAACATAATCTAGAAAATTATTACTTTAGAAATAATTACTATGAGTTAGCAATTACCAAATTTACAATTTCTCAAGTAATATTACCTATAATTAATCAAATTTAACAATTCATTGAAACTCAAACACATACTTCTAATTACCAGCAAGAAGATTGTGTACTTGAACGTCACTTCTTCATACTCCTGAACACATAATGATGAACTACATTATGATTAACAGACGCGTTCGTAATAGTATTATGATAGCTAAAACTTAACCTGCCAAGCAAGAAAAAGTATTGAAGTGAGGCTGATTGACGAAAAACATGTGAAGCTATGGTTTCCAAAGAAATGAATGTTTGGCACCCAAACTACTATGGATGAATTCACATATTTACGAACTGATGAAGCAAGGAAGCTGACAAAAAAAGCTACAATGTCATAGATAAAAAAATCCGCCGTAAAGTTCGTTATGCTCCTAATTCTTTGTATCAAAAAAAAATTGAAAATAATTGAAGAACTTTAAGAGAAACATGATGCGTTTAATCTTCACAAACAGATCAAAGCAATGGTTAGTCACATAAATTCTGCACACCAACGTTGAAACAGCAATAATCATCCAGGCTTAACTTGACTCGGAAAAAAAATCTATGGGAACAATACATCTTAGCAATGTTTTCAGACAACACAAAAAAGGCTAGCTTATTACCTTCTAATACAGATGGGTGTTCTATCTTCGAGATGGGAATATCGAACAATTAGCTTCTAAAGCCAAGTGCTCAAATTGTTCTTTATACGCGAACGCATAAGAGTAAAATGTCACAAACAACTTGGTGATTGTCAATTTGGATATTAAACCCGAGTAGGCACACGAGAGCCGCTATTTTGTTCCTGTATCAAAACCTGTATACAGGTTTTGGTACAAAAATGTAAAGATCTGCAACAAGACGTTTACCTCTGTATCATTGATTACAAAAAGGCGTTCGATTGAGATCTTCACAAACGTTCAACTTTCATCTTAAGTGATGTCGTATGACTCAACGGTAAAGACATAAAAGATATTCAAAATTTAAACTGAAACCATCGTGCAACTGTTTGTTTTGAGAGTAGAGACACCAGCGACATAGTCATCAAAAGATGAGTTAGACAAGGCTGCATTCTGTCCCCCATTCTCTTCAACTTGTTTCTAAAGCTATAATTTTTAATAAAGCTTTGACAGATCTATACTGCAGTATCAAAGTTAATAGGAGTATCATTAATAACCGGTATGCTGATAATACGATTGTCATGGCGTCTTCGAAATCAAACCAGATCTTTTAAATAAATGCAGCTTAAAGGCGGGCACAAAAAACCAAAATCATGGTAATCAAGAAAAAGTAAGTGATCTGGGTCCAAATATTACTGTACCCAGAGTAAAGCTTGACAGTGCGCAAGTACAAATATTTAGGCACTTGGCTAACTAACGACTGGGAAAGCGATATGGAAATCAAAACACGCATAGAGATCTTCCAGAATGTGTTTAGCATAATGAGATCAATACGCACTCGTTTACTTTAATGCTACATTTGACTTATTGTGTTTTATGGTTGAAAAACTTTAACTATTAGAAAAGATTTTCTTAACCGTATTGAGGCTTTTGAAATGTGGACTTACCGACGCATGCTCTCAATCAGCTGGACTCATAAAATCTCTAATGTTAAGGTTCTAAGACGTGCCAGTCAAACCCGCAAGTTGATGCAGATCATCCAAACACGTCATGTCTTCAGGCACGAGAGATACGATTTAATGCAATTCATTGTAATGGGCAAAATTGCAAGAAAACGTCGAATAGGCAGTCAAAAAAAATAGTGGCTTAGAAACATCCGCGAGTAAACCAAAGCCAAAAACGCCGCAAAACTGTTTTACCTCGTCAGAGACACAGCAAGGTTTTCCAAGCTGATGTTCAACCTTCAGTAATTAGAAAAAAACAAGAAAATTAAAAATAATTTATTATCAATCACGATAATACAACTGAGAAACAATAATATGTTATTCTTAACCAAAGGAACTCTATACAATTTTATTATTATTGTATATTATTGTATAGAGCAAAGGCGTGCTCTATACAATTTTATCCAAACTGTCTACTTTCTCTAAAAGTGGCGAAGAAGAAGAGGGGTGGGTTGAGCCCGTTAATCGCATTCTTATTTTTCTGTCAGTGGATAAAAAAGATTGTAGATTTTCCTTTTGTTGGCATAGCAGAGTAATGCGTAATGATCTTAGGTTCTTCACTTATTAATCTTTATCTTATATCTTTTTCTTTTACGCATTATTTCTGGCTTTTCTGTTTCGTATAATTTAAATGAGGCCTAGCGACACATGTGGCTCCCGAACTAGATTGAAGACATCATTGAGAACACGAGGTTAAAGAAACGGGGTGAAGATTAGGTCAATCGAGTCCATGGAGTGGTTGTCAATAGACCTGGTGAGGTCTCGCATTTACAGTTTGAAAGAAAGAGAGTCCTGCAAGAGGGAGAAAAGCTTCCGGTGAGTTACTTTACAGGTATTATTAACAGGTACATTATGTGTAAATATGTTTCATGTGCCCAATGGATTCGTCTGACCGTTTGAGCGTTTCTATAACAATGAATATAAAGAAATGAGTTGAAGTAGATTGTTGATAATAATGTACTGGCTGCTGCTATTATGTACACTGTTTTGGAATGAATATTTAATGCTAATAATTGTAGAAGATAGACATCCTTACAAATTTATTATAAAGAATGAGTTAAATGCCATTTAAATAAATTTAATTTTTAAAATTTAGCAACACATAAGATTAAAATAAGTAATTCTTATATGCTTAATCAAAAAGCGTTGAAAGCAGCCCCTATTCAAAAAAAGTATTAATAAAGTGGGACTCGTCAAAAAGACTTTCCTACGCTGGTATTCTATCCCAATCTCTCAGAGTAGTTTTAAATTAAAAAGGGAATTCGATTGATAAATGTGATGATAATTTGATAAAAAAAATTCAAAAATTTTGAAATTTTGAAATCTTTTTTGCTACAGTCGAAATAACAATACAAAGGGGTAAACAATGGATTGACAAAGAATGTATAAGTTATGTAAAGTCTGGTAAATTATAAAAATTCAAAAACTATTTTTAAACGGAAAATAAGAGACAAACAGGTATAGACAGCATTGCCAATAAATTTTCCAAAAAATGAATGAAGAATGGCTCTTTTGTATTCTATTGTATTAAAAAATACCTCAAAAATAGTCAAAAGATAAAACGATTCAAATTTTTAAGAAGGGTGATATTAGAAAGAAGATTTATGATATTTACTGAAAGTGTTGGTGCGCCCCCAGAATGCCAACCGGGGTTTAGAAGGAAACGTGATTGTCAAAAGAATATATTTGTTTTCGGCTCTGTAATTAACAATAATATTAGATTACCTGAGCGTAAACTTTATGGTGCTTTTGTCAATCTAAGAAAACATTTGATTCTGTTGACCATAATTTGCTTAAGCAAAAACTACAAATTTTCGGTCTTAGTGAAAAAATTGTGTACTGTTGATATAACCAAGCCGCAGATCAACTAGATCAAAGTGAAAAAATATCAGATATTATGAAAATAACTGAAGAGGTTTTACAAGGAGACTCGGATATAGATGATTATTATTTTGTAATAAGTAGAATGAGGGAAGTCCCACTTGATAGCACCACCATCGTTTGTATGCTGCTTTACGCAGATGACCTATTGCAACTACAAAAAGATCTAAACAACTTATATAAATATTGCCACTGTTTAAAACTAGAAGTCAACACATTTAAAACTAAAATACTAGTTTTTAGAAAAGGTAGCAAAATTAAACAAGGTATAACTTTAAATGATGACGTTTCAACTTCACTGCAAAAGAGAGAATTCATAAAGGCCGTCAATTTCGGCTTGGCAATCAATCAATAACTTATACACTTCTGTGGTACTTTAAACACTAACTTGTGGACTTGCAATTTGAAGACTTTTCTTTTTCTCAAGTTACTATTCTTTTGTCGAAGCAGTGTAGACTAATTTTACTAAAAAACTATTCTACATGCAACGTTCTACTCCAGTATATACTATAAGAACAGAGTAAGTATTGTGGTTAATAAAAATTTTGACTTATATCATAAAATTAGCTTTTTTATTTTTAGGAAAAATATTAAGAATGGAAGAGAATAGGTACCCAGCAAATGCCCTCAATAGATTAATATTCCTTGATACCTGTAGAGATAACAATATTTCACGTAGTTGGTACTTGCAGTTAAAAACAATTGAGAACGTTACTGGAAAGCAATTTAATATAAGTGATTTAAAAGAAAGTTTATCCACAGAAATTTAGAAAAAATATTCGAAAAATATGCAAACATTCGAAACCTTAGAGCATAGAGAGATATTATTTCAATGTTCCATTTATAGACCCACTAGAAAACATTATTTGCTTTTTGTTAATAAACAAATTTTTCCGTTTGCTTTATTTCCTTAGTGAAGCTGTAAAAGTAAGACATTTTATTTTAAATGAGTAAAAGTTAATAATAATTTGGGAATACTAATTAATCCATTGGTTTTCAATTTCAAATCTTTATATAATTTTAGTTATAAAATTCTTTTACTTTTATAAGCTTTTTCATGTTTATTTTATATTAGGTACTTTTAAGAATACATTCAATTAGGCTCTATTGCTGTTTACGATCATGTATCAAAAGTATAATAAATCTTTATTATTATCTTTCTTTCGTAAAACTGCATAGGATGTGATGCGTATGTGATCATATCACATACGCCAGGAAATCCAACTTTCTGGCCTTAGAACGTAATCTACTACTTCTTTATAATTAGTTTTGTTACTTTTTTTTTATATATTTTTTTATTAATAAGCAGTTTTGTTATTTTTTTATTATTTGTTATCTCTAATTGAAACAAATTTATAAATTTTTCTTTTAGATTAATTTTTTAATTTTTTTTTATTTTTAAGTTCATTTTTATTTTATTTGTAAGGCAAGATCGCTTACATATATCTATCACCTAAACGGAGCGTTTCTATTTAAAACAAATTGTTTTTAATCAATATTGATCAATAGCTTTTTTAAAATATTAAGTAGTTACAAAAAAGTAAACAACAAACTATGTCTCAAAACTTTTGGTTTTACAACAGTGACTTTTTACTTTTATTTTATGGCTGCATCATCTATTAGAGAAGTAGACTTTTCTTGTAGACAATTAACTTTAATTGAAAGCTTGAGTGACGGCTAGAAAACATCTCATTGCTGATGTGACATGAAAAACGACGCAAGTTGCCAAAGTTATAAAACGTTTCTGACTGGCTATATTATTTACAGAATAGTGCTTTTATAGTATACATATGTTATTATATGAAAAGTTCAATAGAACATTGTATTGTCACACAAGTGTGTTTTTATGAAACGAGTGTGGTACACGATATTTTTTCTACTTTTGTTTATTGTTTTTAAATATTGTAAATAAATTTGTCATTAACGTATTATGAATATATTTCTAAACATTTCTTTGAAACAAAATCTACGGCAACTAATTAAGTATGCTTTAGCTAATACGTTTTGGAAGCCGTTGATAATAGGAATCAAATCGATACAATCTATTCGGACTTTCATAAAGCATTTGACAGGTAGATTACTATATCAAAAACTCTAATGGTTTATATTTTCAGGGCATTTGATTTCATTATTTAAATTATATTTGTTTAACAGATATTGCTATGTAGATTATTAAATCTTTTTTTCTGACATTTATATTTCAACGTCTGGTGTTCCACAGGGGTCTAATCTTGAGCCCCTGCAAATTCTTCTGTTTATAAATAATATTTCTAATATTATCGATTGTGAGAAGCTTTTGTTTGCAAATGATCTAAAATTATTTTCTACAGCTAATGATATGAGTGATTGTTTTAAACTGCAAAAAAGTCTAGATGCAATTGTTTATTATTGTGATCAAAACATGTGTTTAAACATTTTGAAATGTAATGTGTTAACGTACACTCGCAAAAAAATTCTTAGAGTCTCCTATGTTATAAATAATGTTATGCTCAACTGAGTTGATAGTTGTAAGGACGTAGGCGTATTTTTAATGAACTATGTAACTATTTCAATTATTTTATTTCTGATCGTTGTAATCTTTTTTTGTCTTCAAAAAAATGTACACTCGTATCTGTAATAAATTCCATTGATGTGTAGTCGGCCCTTTGAGATTGTCGCTAATTTTTGTCAGCTTTGTAAATACTATATCTGTATACATTATATTTATAATGTATACATATAAAATAAATATTTTCCTATTTTTTTTCTTTTCTTGATGAATACTTTGTTTTTTTTTATTCTATAATAATAATATTTCACAACACAGTGTTACAAACATATATCTAATTAAGCTATTTGGTTTAAAATTTCCTTCTAAAATTAAGTTTTCTTTCTTTTTCTTCTTGTTCACACATTCTGCATTTTGTCTAATTTCCCTTCAGGCAAAATCTATTTTCTCTTTCTTCAACTCTTCTGTAATTAAAGTAATGTACATTTTATTGTACCTGATTTCACTTACTTCTGCTTTCCGTTCTTGCTTATGTCTCTATCTCTCATTTCTCCATGAACCCATTGCCTTCTTTCTGATATTTCTTCCAGTTCCACTTCCATTTTATCTACCTCTTGCTGTCTTGCTCCTTGAATCTAACCTTTATAGCCTTTTTCTGTATTATTCTTTACCACGTCTTGCTCGTCCCACACTTTAATTATTACTTTCTGTTGTTTTGCATTTGTTTTCCTTTTTTACACAAATGTCCACACCTCTTCATTTGTCATTCTATAGGCTACCACTGATTCCCCCGTACTGCCTACATACGTTCATCTCTCACGTCAATCTCTTTTTTTCTATCCATTTCATAATTTTTTTTCCACACTTTTTCTCTTAACTTTGGTTTTTCTTTTCCCATCCCCTTTCTCTTCCTCTCAATTTTTTAGCTTCTTTTTCACCTATTTTCTCGTTAAAATCCTCTTCCATAAGTAAGCATTCTTCTGTAATTTTTTTTACTAGTTCTTTTATGCTTCTTATTGTCTTGTCATTTCTTTGCTGTATATCGTAATTATTTTGCACCACTTTTTGCTTATATCAATATTTCTTATTCCATAACCTAGAGCGATCAATGTTTAGTTGTGCCATCACTGACACACACCTTTTACTATTTTTCTCCATGAGTATTTCTTGTTCTTTCCTCTCATAGTTTTATTTTTCTTTTGGTTCTTTTTTCACTACTGTAGTAATTTTTCCTGCTGCTCTTTTAATCTTCTTCTCTCTTTGCTTTTTGACATTCCTACTTGAATTCTGCTAGTAACCTACTCTTTATTTTATCCCAGATCTTTTTTTCTATCCATGTTTCTTCTGAACTCACTATGTCAAATAGTTCTAGGTAAACCCACAAATATTCTTCTTTTTTCTCTAATTGAGTACCCTCCTTTTATCGTTGACTTTTTTTCCTTGCATTTTTTGTATTTTTTTTTTATTTTTATTTAGTTTTCTCTGTTTCCGTTATAGATTTGGATGCGTCTTCTTTATTGTTTTTTATTTCTTCTTCTTGTTTTTAAAAAATCTGCCGTTCTAAAACTTTCTTATTCCATTTGTATATTTTTCCTTCCATGAATATCTTTCTATACCCATTTTTTGCTTTTGTTCCTTGCCTTCTCGTTTCTTTTGCAATTTCTATCAATTCTTTCTGAACTTTTCCTTTCCTTCTGGTTAAAACTTTATTTATCTAGATGTTCTTAATTGTTTTGTTTTTACTCGTTTTTTTTTCCTTCTAGTCTTGGAGTTCCACTAGCAGTTTTCCCTTGCATATTTTATGCCACTCTTTTATGCCCGTTTTCACCACTCCTTTTATGTCTGTTCTAATTCCTTTTTTTCCCTTGTTTCCTACGTCATCTTCAGTGATTACTATATTGTTTTGCCTATTTTTCTTATCTACTAGTTCTGTTCTTTTTTCCAAGGTCTCTAGCGGCTGCAGCATTTCACCCTTTTTACCCCATTATCTCTCTTTCTTTTTAAACTAATCTTTTATCTCTTCTATTTTTTTTTAAATTTTTCTGTTCTCTTGTCTTAGCAGTTTAATCTCTTCGATTAATTTATCTAGTTTCTTCCCAACTAGCTCCAGCTCTGTTTTCATAATATCTGTTTTTTCTTTGTTTGTTGCTCTTATCAGTGATCTTAATATTCTTTTACTTATCGGAAAGACTCCTACTTCTTCTAGTTTCACTTCTTCTTTCCTTTTCTTTTTCTTCGATTCTTTTTTCTCTTTTCCTAGCACTTGCCTTCTTTCTTCCAGACTGTGTGCTCTCTGCTTTGTTTTGTAAAATAGCTCCGTTTGCCGTAGATTACTTCAACTTCCAGATTCAACCAAATCAACTCGAGTCAACCCCTCGGAGGTCTATTCGTTTAATCCCTTGAGTCTTTTTTTATACTTGATGCAAAGACACCTTTTAAAATGACCTCAATAAAGTTGCCAAACTTTTCTTTTTAATTTAGTTTCCCTTTGAATGCACGCACTATGCACTAATCAAAGTAGGTCACAGGCAGAAATTCCTTACTGTATTTACATCTATTGTAGCGTAGTTACATTCAATATTGCACAATCGTATTTTGAACCCTAAACACATCCGTTTACACTAACTTTCAACTACCAACTCCTAATTATAGCAAGTTCAAGATTAACAGGGGATATTGCATTGCGACTTAAAATCTATTGTGCGCTCTACATTCACAAACATACAAACATCCAAACAGCTATAGCCAGACAAAACCTATATTTTTTGTAGAAAAAAACTCTCGCCTGGGTGAGAATTGAACTCACGACTTTCAATAGATCAAATTTTAAATGCACTATCGTTAGCCACCTAGGGGCCGAGCGACCTCTTATCATGGCATAATTTCTGATTTTTTTATGAGGCTGTATTAGCATTTGCATAGAATTATTGAAATGTCATAAAAAAGCGTACGATCAAATGATAAACCGATTAAAGTCAGCAATGTTAACAAAAACTAGAATACAAACCAAAGTGATGTCACGCAAAAATATAAAATTTTTTGCCTTTTAGACCCTATGCGGTCTAGGTTGAGTAATTTGGCAGTCAAAATGAAGTCATTATGTTTTATTAGTGCTCTTACACAGTTTATCACTAATAACTCCCAGAAACTTAAAATCAATATAAAATATAATTCTTACTTGCTAACTGCGTGACCGTATCCAAAGTGACTTTAAACTATTAATTGATGAATTTCGTGAGACTTTGGCTGAAGATATTAATCTCGTGCTCACCGAAATAATAAGAGTTTGTGTAGCGTTAAGTCGTTTATAATAAAGGGGGAAAGAAAAAACGTATCGCGCGAAGACACCAACAGCGGACTATTTTTTGTCATTAGAGATTATATATGAAATATCTGGCCTTTGCTTTATTGAGTTTATTTTTCAGGAATAGCGGGTGGTGTTGAGGATGAATAAAAAACCTGAATATCATGCAACTGAAACTAATTTAAAAACATCACAACTAAGAGATTAGAAAAGCTGGCAAAAAAGCAAAGTAAATTAAATGCTTGCCGGGGCACTAATAGGAAAGAGACAAGTTAATGAATTTTTAAAGTAGTTTTAGTCATCATGAATATTCTAAATAAAGTAACTAATTCTGTTAGAAAACGTAGCCATCTATTTAGTTGCTCAATTTTTTTACTTTATTTTAATAGCTTTGTAATATTTTTCAGAGATATTTTTGGTATACACTTGGCAAATCAATTTATTGACTACGGTTCTTTTAGTAGACATCAAGCAAAACAAGCGATTTGCGCGTGAAAACGCTATCTATTACAAAGTTATTAATTTAACATCAAAACCTATCCTCATTAAAATTTGATAAATCGATAGTTCAACACGTTAATGACATTAAAATAAAAATGTTTAAAAAATATTTTCGCAAAATATAATAAATATTTGCATATATTCTATAACAACAAGTCACACTTATTATTATAGAGTCCCAGAGTCTTATAAATATATTTAATAAATATTTATAGTTTTTAAAAATTCGTAAATTCTTAATTTTAAGATTTTTTATATTGACGAATTTATAATCTTCTAATTATATGATTTAAAACAATAATAATAATGATAAAGACTTTTATTATTTAGGCGGAGTCTAGCCCTAGGCTACTCTACACAACCTTTAATAAATACAAAAATAAAACAAAAAAGTATAAAACAAATCAAAGCAAGACAAAACAAACAATAAGATTGAAAATTGTTTTTAGATAAAAAATTATATAAAAACATAAATCAATTTTATCGCAAAAATTCGTTGATTGTTTTTTTAAAAGTTGTTATTCCAACACTCTTATAACTAGCGGATATGCAGCTACATATAACAGCTGACAGATTGATAGGCATTGTTTTTCACGAAGGTACAAAGGTAATAAAGAAAGAATTATGAATTATGAACTGCAGTGTTTGAGAATATTTGTATAAAAGATTTACTTTGAACTTTATCGACGTTTCTAGCAAAAACCATATATGCACAGTGCACACTTATTTTTAATTAATTTAAGATTGTGATCATAAGGGAAAAAGCGATGACTTGGAGATCATGTTTTATGGCGGCAGAAATAATTGCAGCATCTTAAAGAGCAAAAGCTCTAGATAATTGATGGTTCAAAGGTACTGAAATAATTATTAGACGGTGAACAGCAGCACCTGGGAATATTTATATAAAAGATTTACTTTTAACCAAACAAAGATTTGAATAAGGGATGACACATGATTGACTTTTCTTACACCAAATACTAATCTACAACAATCATTTTAGAATTTATAAAATTGTTCCATCTTATAACTCAAAATGGGATTGTTTAAAAAATTTCAAACAAGTAAAAAACTTAAAGTCTTCCCATAATTTTAAAATTATGGGAAGACTTTAAGTTTTTTACTTGTTTGAAATCATTTTAGACTTTTTGGAGACAGTATTTAGTGATCTGTCAAAGACACAAATAGTAAACAATCAGAATAACTTAATCACAGAGACAGCACAAGCAATTTGCAGAGATTTTTCCTATGTTTGAAATTCATTGAAGAGTGATTTTTGTATTATAGTCTAAGGGTAACACTTTTTGACTATCATATTAACTACTTTCAAACTTTATCTAACACTAAACCTAAGTTTTTAAATAAAAAAACTACCATTGTTAAAGGCGTTTCTTCAAAAGAAAGTTTAAGACAATTTTCTACGTTGATGTTGGCAACATTTCTAGTAAAAACTATATATGCACACTTATTTTTATTCAATTGAAGACTGATTATAAGAGAAAAAACAATGGCTTGGAGATCATAAGTTATTGCAACAGAAATAATTGCACCATTTTCAAGAGCATCTTTTACTAACGTGTGCACTTTGATCACGTATATTAAAAATTGTAGAAGTTCAACTATGGAACCCTAAAAAACTCCTAACTCTTCGTTTTTGTTGAGATACAGAAGAATCATAAAGTCCTACAGAAACAGAGCCAAACCGTAGTATTGATGAATTATAAAAATAATCGGAATTATGAGAACAAATTATTTAGAATAATTGAAAAAACTAAGGCGTAGAGACTTTTCGTTTATCAAGAGCTTTTAACACCTAATTAGAAATATTAAAAAGCAAAGTTGTAGTAGCATAATTTTTTCTAAAGCTTGATTGTTGAACAGGAATGATATGGCTTGTAGCCGCAGATTGATAAATTTTTTCGTTCACAGTTTTCTTTAAAATTTCTGTAATAGCTGGTTTTAGCGATATCAATCAAAAATTAAGAATTTTCTTTTTTTTTACTATAGGCAACGGTTTTACAATACTTTTTGAAAATCTAAACAATTAGTTAAAATAAAGGAAATTATTGAAATGATAAATAAGTTTCTATTTACTTATAAATTGATACATTGAAGTTATAACCAGTAATGATTATTTAATGGCTTTGGATTTTCTCCAACATAAATATAATATATTATTTTATTCAATGTAGTAAAATATTTGTGTTTGTAATAAAGGATAGGTAGAATTATGCTGAAGCGAAACAAATGAGAGAGGTAGGTAAGCTGTTGTAGCACACTTGATTTATTTTATAATAAATTCGAATTTTCCGCACGAGAATCACCCGTAATTTTCTAATAAGTAATAACACAATTGGGAGAATACACGGCAAGATAAATAACAAATATCATCATAAATATCGCAAAAAACAAAATCGTTCTAGTCAGTGAGCCAATCAATTACTCTCTTTATATTGAATTTTTTCAGCATATTTTCTTGATATTGACATATAAAGGCCTTGCTAAATGTCAGTCAGCCGATCAATTATCTAGTCTATCAGGGTCAAGAAATAGGTATATCAATTACTTTTCCAACATATAAGAAATTTTCTGAAAGTAGTAATCGATATAAAATAAAAATTTCTATCTAGATTTGAACAATTGAATAAAAATTTATTCAGTTGACATTCAGCATTAATTTAAAAAAAACGGTCTCAATATTAAATATTTATTTAACAAAAGCTTGAATTCAACAAGAAACGATATAAGAAAATAAGGCAGATTGAACGTTGGACGACAAAGTGATCACATTAGCGCCTTTCGGCTAAAATGTATAGAAAAAAAAACATCTGCTTTAGTACCGCTACAAAAAAAATATAAAATAATAAATAAAGTCAAATGAAAATAAATAAACCCAAAACAAAGATTTGTTGACCCAGATAAGTTTTGTGCTAGCACTCATCATCATTAACGCTTATCAATTAAGATTCAAATTAACGGTACATCAATCGCACAATTGAATAAATCAGGCTTGTTTGAACACATTCGCTCGAACAATTGAAACTTGACCAAACATTGTTTGTCTATATATTTAAGCATGATTAAAGATTAAAAACAACTAATTAACCTTTACTCTTTAAGCGCAATCACCAGCAAATAAATCGACTAAACCATTTGATTTTCAAAGTCTTCACTTGCTGGTTCAGAATTTTTGTGAGCCCATGGCGCTGAGTTCAAATTTGGAAATGAGTTCAACAACAACTTTTAAAGGTAGATTTGCAGTTGGCTTCCTGATAAAAAATTTAGTAACATAACTCACTTAAGGCTCTTCAGCACTCCTATGCGCTGGGACATGAAAATGACTGATTTTTGATGCAAGTTATTTCGGTTTAGTTTAAATTTGAAGAAAATTCCGCATTTTCATCTTATCTAAAATACAATAATCTACCGCGCCTTGCTATCAAATTTTTAAAAAAATTGCTAGATGTAAGGGAAATAATTAATATGTCAAAACTTTTGACTCAACTTTTCTTCGAAAGCATTTACTGTAGCATATTTATTTTTGTTGCATCTAAGCAATGATATAAATATCTATCTCGCTGTCTTTTTATTTTTTTTTATTTTGTCTTATTTTTGATTTAATCAAGAAAACAATATATTCATTTTGTTCGCTAGACACAAAAATTCGTCTAAACGTGAAAAGATTTACGACATCTCTCTGCTTGAAGTGCCGGTAGCTAATTTTTAATTTATGGTAGTAGGAGATTAAATGACACCCTCACTACACACCCTGTTTACCTGCTAATATTCTGACCGAAGTGAATTTTGAATTTAGTTGAATCTTAACAAGGTGAGAGGCACATAGACAACGAGTAGCTCATTTTATTCGTTTTTCAATATAAGATAAAATAGTTCAATTATAATTATATGATAATTGATGTTAAATAATAAATAAATCTAAATTTTTTAAATAAGTTTTTGCTGGTGTGTGAAAAAGTGCTTTTTGTTATTTGTGAAAATGGGAGTTCATGGAAAAAGATCGTTACCGTCTGGAGGAAGGCGTCGAAGCACACAGTTTTCATACCGCATGAAGCGAAAACTACGGAGTAAAAGGTATTTTCACATTTTTAACTTTATTACGTGCATGGTTATTAAATTAATCAGAACTAGAACTTCTATCAGTTTCTATCTATCAGGACCTGACCTATGACTTTTTTTTTAATTTTAGAATAGAAAAGTGGGCAGAAGAACAAGCTCAAGTTCCTGAAAATTTTGCGTTCATCTCTGAAAATACAGAGAGTTTTCCAGAACTCACGGTCGAAAATGAACATTCATCCAAAAATATAACACCGGAAAACATAAGTGGATCTAGGATTGTAGATATTGTTCATTTTTTTAACAGTTTGAAAGCTCTTAGACATGAGCCCTTTCAATGTGATTTTAATAATTTTGAGCTCGTCTCAGAGAAAAGAAGTGGACTCAATAGTACTTTTTCCGTTAAATGTGGATTCTGTGGCTTTGTGGGCTCAATTTCGACACAGAATATAGAAAATGTAGATGCAAATGACGCGGCGGTATGTGGTGCAATTGCAGTGGGAGCTGGGTACAGTCAAGTGAAGGAAATGTTTGCTTCTATAGATATACCTATGATGTCATCTCACACATTTAAAAACAAAGAAGAAGTGCTAAGCAACATCATTCAAGAAACTGATTTTGAGGACATGGCAGAGGCAGGTCGGAAAGAAGCGGACTTGGCGAGAGAAGCAGGTGAAGTTGACGAAGATGGGACTCCAGAAATAGCGGTAATTGTCGATGGGGCATGGTCGAAACGGTCATACAAATCCAATTATAATGCGTTATCTGGAGTTGCTTGTATTATAGGAGCTCGAACCAAACAAATTTTATATGTAGGTGTCAAAAACAAGTTTTGTCGTGTTTGTCAAAAACATGTAGTTGCCAAAAGAGACATCCCTACCCATAACTGCAGTAAAAATTGGAAAAAAACATCAACCTCTATGGAATCACAAATCATTGTGGATGGATTTTTGTGTTCTTTGAAAACGCATGGCTTAAAATATAATAAAATAATTGGAGACGGTGATAGCAGCGTTTATAAAAAAATTAGGGATTCTAAACCATATGGACCAAACTATTTTGTAGAAAAAATTGAATGTAGGAATCACATTCTTCGCAATTATTGCAATAAAATTCGTGAATTATCTAACAGCTCAAGGGTTGAAAATGTGCTAAAATTATTTATACGAACTAGTATTTTACGTTTTAGAACTGCTATAGTAAGTGCTGTTAAACATAGGCGGACAGAAACGTTTCCTACTTATGTGAAAATAAATAATTTAGGATATTATTTAGGATAAAAGAGGATATTTTAAACAGTCCTAAGCACATATTAGGTTGCCATGATAACTGCAAAGATGAAAATAACCTATATAAATATTTTTGCAAAGGCCAGAAGCCTGGGGAAAAAAACCTATATAATATATTTAAAGAAAGTACGATTTTTTCAGACTTTGAAAATTACGTCAATCGAGTAGCTAGCCATGCTTCTAGTTTATTGCATGATGTCGATACAAATTTCGCCGAATGTTATAATAGCATAGTGAACAAACTAGTGGGGGGCAAACGAATAAATTTTTCACTTGGAAAATCATATGAAACACGATGTTTTGCGGCAGTTTCTAATTTTAATAATAAACGACCATTTTTTTATAAAGTTCAGGAAAAATTAAATAAAAACAAACTTTGCAGAAAATACACTGAACAATTTTGTTTCATCAAAAAAATTTCAAAAAAGACAAAAAATAAAAGGAAGCTTGAGGTAATAGAAGCAGATGATGATTACGGCAAGTCAGACGATATAATACCAGATAAAAATTCTGAGGAGTTAAATATTTTAACTTCTTTGTATTTAGAAAACCTTAATAAGGTAAATTTTCAAACTGTTACACGGGGACAAAGTTCAAATCCTGAGTGGTTTAAACAAAAATACTTTCGTCTAACCGCCAGCAATTTTGGCCGAATATGTAAAATGCGTCCGACTACATCAACCGCCAATCTTGTTAAATCATTACTATATTCTTGCCCAAAAGTCGGTTGCAAGTCATTAGAATATGGAATATCTAATGAAATCCATGCACGAGATTTATTTGAACAGACATACCAGTTTGATGTCAATTCTTGTGGTATTTTTATTCATCCGGACTATAAATTTTTAGGTGCTTCACCAGATGGTCTTGTTGATGAAGATGCTATATTAGAAATTAAATGTCCGTATGCTTCTAAAGATATGACAGTGCGCGAAGCAATTATATCAAAAAAAATTTCGTATTGCATAATAGACGATAACAATAAAATTAAGTTAAAGCCAAAAGATAATTATATGTTCCAAATTCAGGGACAGCTGGAAGTTACTAATAGAGAATTTTGTTATTTTTTTATATACACCCAGAAAGATTATCACTGCGAAATAATTTCTCGCGATAGAAATTTTTGGAAAAATTTTATGTTTGACAAGCTGCAAAATTTTTATATGTTATCATTCTTACCTGAACTGTTAGATTCTAGATTAAAGCGCAATTTGCCTATTAGGGATATCTACGGCTAACAACATTATTTAGATGGTATTATATTATATATATATATATATATATATTTATTTTGAACGATATTAGTTTTCATGGCAAAGACATGACAATCTATAATTTTTTTAAATATTTTGTTGTAAATTTTTAAAATCGAGGTGTAAATAAAAATACTGCAAAGTCTGGCATTTTTTTAGCTTAGTTTTTTTAAAAACCACTCTGTATAAGTAGATGTAATTTATAAAGTTCTAGTTTATATGTAGATTTCAACAGAATCTAATCAATGTTTATTGTAAATAATAATTATCATCATAGTCTTATATATTTTCAAAAAAATATAATGAGCACAATTTACAATAAATAATTTTTTTCTATTTTTACCGAATTATACTCGTCTAAATTATCTAAACGATTCTACCAAAACATCTCGGAGAAGTTATTTTAAATTTCAAACATCAGGTAGTGTTGTAAATCAACAAGTTCGACTCAACTATATTATGATTATGTAGTTATTGGTTTATTACGTGTCAGTCACTGGCTATGTCATAAAACTGTGTAAGTTGGGTTGCGGGACCAATCCAAATCTGAAAATTCTTTTCACTGCACAGGAGCCTTAATTTATCTTCTAAAACAGAAAAATTCAATTTTTTTAAAACAGGAGAACTTAGTTTGCAGGCGGCCTGATAACGCGGAAAAAGTGCTAAATTATGTAATTTTTATTTTACACAAAACAAACTATTAGAGAAAAGTTGATAGGATACGAACCTTTATACATCACGCGTGTATTTTTCACCATTGCTAATCATTTCCAAAGTATAGGTGTTATCCATCTTGGAGCAAAATACTTACTTTTAATAAATTTTCTCAAGTCAATTCATCAACTTGAAAAAGGCACATTAGACAGCACTTTGACTTTGTGTGACTTTTTGCAGCATATGGAATGATAAACCTATCTTACAAAATACTCTATTTCTTTCATAGAGCTATGTATTAAAACCTTCGGCTGTTCCAGTATTGCTTATATCTCAGTGATAACTACAAGATTAGAACAGAGATATTGCACTGCAATCTTTTGATATTGGGTTACCTACATTTACAAACACCCATGGGCAAACAACACCCATCTTAAAAAAAAAAACTTTTGTTTGAGTGAAACTTGAACCAACGCCACTCATTCGGCTAAGTTCTAAAAACACTGTCTTCAGCCACTTAGTCATCAAGCACTCTCAGTGATAACTTACTCCTTAAAAATATCTTAAAATAGGTTTTCTTTCTTCTCAAAGGTCAAATATTAAAAAAAAACTTTAAAGTAAGTAAGAGACAGCAGCAAACACTTTAAGAAAATTAATTAACTGTCTCTGTGTTCTTACTGTTTTAAAAGAAAGCCAATGCAAAAAAAGTAAATGCAAAATGCAAGAAAGAAACGAAAAAAAAACGCAGACTCTTAAAAGAAGGCTTTTTAGTGTCTTCCTTACTTTACAAACGAGATGAAATAAAGAGAGGAAGAAAAGATATAAGAAAGGAGAGAAAACAAAAGAGTAATTTTTCTAAATAGAATAATCATTTCTTTCGTTTCTTTTGTCTGCGGAGAGGATGGGAGAAAGAAAGCGGCAGAAAGAGAAACTTGAAGAAAAATATTTTTTTCCGTCTCTTCTGCTTTAAGAAAGAGAAGAAAAGAAAACCAGAAGAAAAAAAATAGCAGATACAAGAAAAAAATACTAAAAAAGTTAAAAATAAAATAAGCTGTAAAATAAAAAAATATTTATTTATTTATTGATTTCAAAGATTCTATATTATTTGAATAAAAGTTTGCACTTAAGTAGTTCACGCAGTATGTAATTAAATCTACGCTATGTATGTAGGTCAACAAACTGATAACTTAGAAGAAGTGAGTTACAGCAGAAGATCCACCTTGCACTTATTGACATAATTTTCACGCAGAACCAACTTATGATTGCTGATAAAGTATGATACAAGAGATTAAAAACGTATTTTGGCTTCAACTTCAAACCCAAATTTTCAAGATTAACATGCTAACAATCCGAGCTACCAACAAGCCCTCAGATGGATGATGCGATGATGCAATGCTATATGCATATGGTGCTACTAGAACCATATGATGCTATCTTTGCTCAACGATAACCAAATAAATAAGTTTTGTTTTGAGTAATCATACAGTGTGATCATTCAAAACTTTTTTAGCATTCTTGAACAAAATATGGTAATAGTTTTGCTCTTACGTTAGAGAAGACTAATTGAACTCTCACAAGAGCAATACGTCACATAGTCGCTTACCGAATGTTTGGCAATAATAATGATCGGGAAGGCGTTATTTTGTGAGTATCACACTAATCAGCCGTTACGCAACTGTCAGAAATTGTAACATCTTAAGTTTCACGTTCTCCATCATTTGATTTTAAAAATCAGAGAAACTCATTTGTTTGAGATTGTTCAGTGCCTGATTTGTTTATGTGTTAGAGAGCCATTTGATTTGAAATTTTTCCTAAGCCGTTTTCACATCGAGAAGCTAAAAGCATGTCGACCATAAATCATCATTATGAAATGTAAAAGTAATGTCTGAGAAAAATTTAAGCGAACTCGAAGTCATACAAATCTAAAACTGTAATAAGAAGAATGATTTACATAAAATGTCATCATGGTAAATCTCGACGTTCGTGTCTGGAACAAAAATCCAGCAATGCAAACCGCGGCTGATCCACCCACCCTTACCGTTGAATAATGCACGATATCCCTCTTAGCTGCGTTATCTCTTTAGCTAAAGCTCTATATTAACCCTCCGAGCGCGTACGAGGCCTTTCATAATTTTAGAATACCACTTAAACATTCGACTCTGATGTGGAATTTGATGTTTAAAGGTCAAGATTACTTTTGACGAATTGAAAAAGGCTCGTGCACACAATGATAGTCTTTATTTCAATAGATTTTCTCTGAAGCATTTTTCTTCAAGTTTTCGACCCTAAACAATACAAAGGAAATGGCTGTTCTCTACGTCAAATTCAAAACCATGTCAAACTAAGACAGTTGTATTCTTATAGCTATGACAGTGCACAATATATATTCAGATTTCATATTCATCTATCAGAAGTTCTTTGATCAACAAAAAAAAAACCAAACGCAATAATTTTTTTTTCAAAATACAATTACTTCAATACGGTCACAACACTTTTGTACTAACCGGCTTACAAGTTCGTATGTAGTTAACAATTCTCGCAAATATAATAATAAAACAGTTTTTACTACAATTTATATAATTTAAAAAATCAAAAGTTTTGTATACTTTCGTATACAAATTACTATAAATCTGTTATATTAATTGTTGTTTCTCTTAGAAGAACATAGCACGTAAGTCTTGTAAATATTTATTCTAACCCTAATGCTTATCATTATACAGTTGTTATGACAACCTATTATTACTTAATATAACGTCAAAAACACCGTTAAAAATCTTTATAGACGTATATTCTTTGCCTATTTCAATTGTTAGTATACCTAAAAGAAGTAAATAGTTAAAAATTGTAAAAATTTATTTTAAAATAGTTAATTATTGATTCATTAAATAATTTAATCAAATTGACTTTTAGCTTTGTGATCAAAACTAATTTTACAATTTGCTACTTAGTTGTAGAATCACTTGTCAAAAATCATGATCAAAAACTAGGGGAGATTCTTATACTTTGTGACAACTTGTGTTTTGGGACATCCATTTTATAAATGCTTACTTACATTTAATTTTCGCACGCTTCTTGCAAAGACGTTATTCTATTCGATGGGTGCTAAAGAGTGAGTGTCACCCCACTACAAAATAGTTTGTATATGTAAGCTCAATTTACAACGACTTTTTTGAAAGTGATATTAAAAAAGACACATCTAAAGCTGATGATTTCTTAGCACTTCAGAATTTTAACCTTCAAATTTTAATCATAATTCCTAAATAATGCTGAATGTTATAGATCTTGTATTTTAAAACAAGTTTTAAGCCATGTCCCAAAGTACAACTATGACATGTTTCAAAGTACATGCCTTGTGGTTAAATTGCCAATTTTAATCATAACGTTTGCTTTCCAGACCGCCTAGAAACAAACAAAAAATTGAGTCGGCTTAAGCCTCTTGCCAAAGATGTAATATAAACTGCCCAGCTTATGCCTCGCTAGGCATATTAGCAAACACAGAAAAGTGAAACCAAAAAATTCCTAGGTCAATCATCAGGTGCAAAATGTTTTTTAGTCATACCTACTAAAAACCAACTTAATCTCCTACTTAACTGAATGTTTACAAATACGTTACGATCTTCCTACAAGAGATGGTAGAACTGGCATACTATTTGCAAGGGCTAATCTTGTAAAATGCAAAAAGTGGTTCCGATATTTTCTATAACGGCACTCTAAAATTTCATTACGAAACAATCTTTGACAAACTGGACCAATATAATTTTGATACACAAAGAATTTATAATATGAGGAAGACAAGTTTGTTGACTTGTCTTTATGCTCTGCCAACTTTATACCTTCATTATTCACATTTCCTTAACTGTTCTTCAAGGAGCACATATTGAAAAGTTTTCTTCTAGGAAGTGCTGGTTGCGCGAACAAAAGTGGTGGTCGATTTTTGCTGTTTTTATTAAATAAGTTTATCATTTCAGTAAACACGCGTACGCCAGTCAAGACAACAAACTGATGTTGTATTTTGATAATCATGAAACCCATATATCAATAGAAGCCCTTAATTGGGTTAAAAGTTTTGGTATGAGAATAATAACTTTCCAGCCTCACACCAGCCATAAATTAGAGCTCCTCGATAGAGCAGTTTTCAGACTATTGGAAAAATATTATAACACGGCATGTAGTAAATGTTTTTTCACTAATTATGACAAGCTTATCACCATCTATAACGTAGCAGATAACGTAAAAAAATCGTATCCGCAGGCATTCACAATGGAACATATTCAGTCAGGATTCTCTGTAGCAGAAATATTTTCTTTATGAATAGAAATATCTTTAGAGATGACAAATATTTCTTTGATATCTGATATTATACTAAATTTTTTTGGCAGGGGCGGATGCGCGCGTATCGAAAAAAACCCTACATACAATATAGCAACTTTCGGTGCTGTTTCAGGAAACTGCTGCCAATTGAACTGTCAATAGTGTCAGTGTCAATAAATTGTTTAAGTTCACATAACCTCACACAAACACCAGAATCTCTAAAAACTCGCAAAAGAAGAGAAAAATTTGACATCAGTTGTCATGGTAACCAAGCTTTGCGCTCTAGCGACACAGGATTTGCACGCCGTTAAGGAAAAATCTTGTTTGACAAACAAAAGTGAGACTAGGATAAATTGACATGTCTGGCTGACCGTGCTGACAGCGCTTTTTTATAGAATTGTGCTGTGTAAACGGGACATTGCTTTGACCAATAGAAAGAGAGTATTTTAAATGTGATTACAAAAATGCCCGATTCGTCTTGCCAATAGCCGAATAGTGTAGTAATAGCTGCCATAATGTAGACAGACTAATTTGTTAGGTTAGAGTCAGAAACTAAAGACTTAGCGCTACTTTTAGGTAGAGCTTTGACAGTTGTCTCAACAGCACCGACAATGGCTTCTTTTGGAATTTTGTGTGGAGAAACTGCATAGTTCAAACCTTTTGACAGAATTGAAACTTCAGTTTCGGATAGGGTTTTAGAAGATTGGTTAACTACGGTTTTAACGTTAGAATTCGATGAAGACATTTTAGCAGGACATAATTTGTTAAATTTTTAGATTTGGATTTGAGAAAATTGTTGACGATAGTTTTGGGACTTTTGGTATGTGATTTTGTCACAATAAAGCCAGTGAACAGAATCAAGAGTGTTGGAAAGTTCAAGGTAAAGATAATAGAGATCACGAGCGACAAAATCCAGTTGACGAATTTGCCGAATTCGCTCTCGAAGGAGCCGAAATCTGAATTTTTGAAAAAGTTTAGGACAGGAAGAAAGCATAGGATGTTTAATAAAAAGAAATTTTGAATCGATGTTGTGATCGTGGCAGCTTTGATTCAGTTTTGAGAAAATTGATTGGTTTTTGAAAAAATTACCTCTCCGTAGAGATTATTAATTGAAGAAGAACGGCTAGACACCGGGTTACAAAATTTGTCTAGATGAATCTTCCTTGATTTGTGAATCACAATTTTTCTATGACAAAAAAATTAGAGAAGCAATCAAAATTGTAAAACACCCAAACAACTTTAATAAAGATACAGGTTATTATCTCTCAAACGTTTGGAAGTCCTTGTTCGTAAACACTCCTTTGCCATCAACACAAAGCGCTTTGGCTTTCACCGCAGCTCTCTCTTCCGATCCCTCCGCTAGTTTCTCTTTTGCCTCTCCCACCGCTTTCTCTTCCTCGCTCACCAATTAAATCCCAAGCAGCAACGAGGTCTAGCCAGAATAAGTTTCGCCTCTAGAGTGATTCACACGTCGAGTTACCGTGCTTGTTCTCATTTTTATTTTCCTGTCCTGATGACGCCTCCACCGATAGAGTGCGAAACTTCGACATATTCTTTAAGCCTTTCGACACGGTCTTTTCCAAAAGATGTTAATATATATTATGTAGTGGCGTTAATGTCTTTATTTTAAATTATAAAAATAAAAATTCAATCTTAGTTTAAAATTATGATGTTTATTTGAGCAAACTAATTTGAAAATTGGGTTTTTAAGCTCTTTTGTTTAATAGTAAACAAAAGAGCTTAAAAAAAGAAACATGAAAAGTTCAGCAGCTACACGTAATGCTTAAAACTGAAAAGTTTTGAGATATAAATAAATTGAGTGCCACTGTTTGAAGAGCTTATTGATTAGATGGGTATTGGTTAAATTAATGGTGCTCGAAAAAAACAACCTTCAAATCGCTTGTGGTTTTAGGTAAATTCCTATCCATAACGACGTTTCATCAAATATTCACGTCTATTTTGTGTCATTATTATCGATTGATTTATATTAGCTGTTGTATTTTCCTGACCTGTAACTTCAATGTTTGTAACAAATGAATAATAAATACACAAAACAAGTGATTTTGAATGAAATAATTGCCGACAAAAATGTATGAAATCATAAATTATAGACGGAAAATGAATAATTTCTACTCACACTCCCCAGTAAAAAAATATATTGATGGATTTACGCTATTCTTGAACATAAAAAAATACAGGAAAGAGACTGCATCACTTTTATATTTAATACTTTAGAAGCTCAGTTATTAAACAGTTTACTAAACAATCTTCATTTAGCTTCTTTATAATTTTTAAACATTTTAGTTGAAGGCTATAAAATAATAAATAATCTCTTTTTATAATAATTTAAATAATTCTTAAATTCAATACAATACAAGCTCATCCAATCGAATAATTTAGGACACATTTGCATTTGATGTTTTCATCATATTATTTAAACTTTCCTATAAAAAGCTATAAATTATTATAAATCTTCAACTTTCTACAGATCTTTCTACTGATGAACTTCTTTTTATAACAATTTGAATAATTTTAAGATTTAGTGCAAAATAATTCAAAACCGATATGGATGTCAAAAAAATTGAATAAACGTTTTAGCAAATATTAAGTACTATTTATAGACACCGGAACAAACAATTAAAAAATTGGTACTGTTTTTAACAAAATCTTTATTTATCTTTATCAAAAAAAAAACTTGAAACTGAAAATTTCTTTGTTAGATCACTTAACTATAGTATGAGTTGTATCGTTTATTATCATAAAAGAATTTTATTAAATTGTTGTGTTCTAAAAGAGAAGTTTTTATTCAAGTCAGTGGATAAAAGTGTTTTGAACAGCAGTAGCATATGACAACGTTGTGATATTTCTATAGAAACAACTTTTAAGGTGTTTTTTGCCAAAGTGTCAAACAGCTGTGTCAAAGTTTTTTTATGATTTTAAATCAATTATTGTGAATGTTTTCGGGAAGCGAATACTACGACATGCACTTGGTTTATGGTGCAAGTGAAAGAAATGCCTTAAATGCGATGAGACAATCCAATTTCCCCAGCAACGACAACCAAGCCTTAATGTGTTTCGATGACTAGATCAAAGACTTAGGAAAAATCGCACTTTAATTCAAGGAATACTTTATAGAAGACCTCGCTTAAGAAGAATCGTTGAGACATAGGAAGCAATTATTGTTGCGGTTGCCGAAAATTTGAGCAGCAGTTGTCGTCAAGTTGGTAGACTGTTGAACATTCTGTTTGAAGCAGTTAAAAGGGTACCGTGTGGTGAAATGCTACATTTATACAATTACACAAAAGTCCACTCTCTATTTTCCGATGATTACCAACGGATAATGGCTTTTGCCCAGTAAACTTTTAATACAAATTTAAACTTAAAAAAAAAATTATGGATCGATTAATCTTTGTTTATGCTTTACTAGTTCGAAAATAGCTTAACGAAAATTATACACCGCGGAGGTCTTACTCCATGGGGGTCCGCCAGGTCCCCAGACTGACATCCTATAGAGTTTTTTTACGGAGACATTGCATTTACTCCATTAATGACGAAAAATTGAGCCAATTTGCAAAAAAGTGTGTTTCTAGCATTTGAATGTTGGAACTGACTACAAATTCTGTTAGAAGACGTGCAAAAGTCTGCTTATTAACAAATGACAGAACATTTCAACTTTTATTATAAATTACATTTTTTGCTTTTAAAACCGCTTCACCACCATACACGAGTTTCCTTGTTAAGTTAGTTATATCGTTTTTTTTTTACTTTAGCCGACTTTGTTTTAAATGCTCTTTATTAGCTCCCTAACCAGGGCATTAATATTTTGAGACTAGGCAAATGTTCTCAAAAAATAAATTCAGAACATAAAATTGGTATGATCAGTTAAACCACGTAGCCTAAAAAAATAGGTTTCTAGTCTGGTTTGCAAGATAAAAAATATAATTTTTTTTTCTTTTTTTTTTGGTTTTAGCTAATTGAAATTCATTTGTTCTTTATAATAAAAAAAGTTGCATCAATAATAGGGTGTGTCATTTTTGAGCAACTCTTTTTTTTCAACTAAAAAACAGGCTAAAAATTTTCAAGAAGGTGAAAAAAGAAGCCTCTAAAAATTTGAGCTCTTAATCTTAATATTAAGTGGTGCCTGTTCCTAACTTTCCATTTCCCATTTAAATAACATGGAAAAAAAATTTTTCTTTTTTCTTATTTTTGTAGCTTAACATTTAAGCATTGTAAAAATGATCTGAAAAATTATTCAAGTACGAAATTGAACGCTCTACAAAAAAGTTCTGATTTATTTTTTTTACAGAGTGAACCGTTCTGAAGATATTTAAACTTAAAGTTGAAAATGTATGAAATTATGACTTTTATTTTATTAAACTAATACTGAGGACTTTTTTGATGTCAACTATCATTTTTCAACATTTTTATCAAATACCATAAAATATTATGAATTCTCAACTTTCTACTTATCTAATGATTTCTTTTAATAATAGGTTATTTAAATAACGTTAGAATTCAATACTATAAAGTTTCACCAAATAGAAAAAACTATTAAAAAATCACATTGGGTAAAGTAAAAAACAATAAAATAAATTTAAAAAATAAAGAACATCTAGAGTAGATGGGATAAAAAGGAAGGGGTGAATCTAATGCACGAATAAAGTGTGTGAGAAGTTGACCAAACTAATAAATGATGTATGGAAAACAGAAGAATTGCTGGATGACTAAAGAGTGGGTTTTATATGCCCTATCTACAAAAAAAGATATAAAAAAAAATTATAACCTGCAGAGGGATAATATTGATGGATACGGATACATATAAGATCTTCAGAATGATTCTGCAAGAAAGGTGGAAACAAGAGGAGAAAAAATTGCTACCAGACTCAGAAGAGTGATAAACAATGTGTACTTTCTGTAGCGCACTTTGTAAGCAACTAGAAAAAAAAAGAAAAAAACTGTGCAAGTTGTTTGTCGACCTCCGTGCGGCGCTCCGTAAAAAAAAGTTGTGGGAGGAATGCATGAGAACAAGAAAGATGAATGGTGAATAAAATGTTAACAAGAAATATTGAGAAAACTTGAGAATAAAGGAAAAGTAGGAGTGAACGTTTTTCTACGACAAATTTCAGCACTCTATGAAAACAAATAATACGTTGTCTTCAAAACTGCGTCTTTCTACAAAAAGAGTCTTTCCAACCGGCAAAAAATTGCGTTACTAATAACGCATTTGCTTATGTTGTTAAATAAAATAAATAACTGATTAAAAACTAGAGAAATTGAGGTTTTGACAAAATTTAAAATGAATCAAGTAAAATGGCTTTGGAACCAAATCTGAAGGTGAGATTGATTGGAAAGTTATCTAGATGAATATATCTCAACTTCCCTTTTTTACGAAAAATGCTGGTTATAATATAGACTCAAAGATTGGTGCTTAAGACAAAATCACTGGACCCCTTCGGGCTCTGGTGATTGTTGCCAAGCATCAAGCCTCGGGCCGTGTGATCAAAATTTTCCAAAAAAAATAAAAAACTTTTTTATAATACAGGACAAAAAAGATGGCCGTTGACACTTCAACACTGTTTGCGTAGCACATAAAAATATAGATAAACAATTAGAGAGAGCGCAAGTGGGAAATCTAGTGATAAGAAAAGAAAAGATATAGACGTTGACGTATGCGGATAATATTGCGGTAATAGCACAAGATGAGGGATGTAAAAAGGAAATGACTAGATGTTTGAAGAAACATAATAATGGAAAAACTCGAAGTCAACACTGACATGACAGAAATTATAGTATTTAGGAAAACGGGAGACAGAGAGAAGACGAATAAATAAAAATGGAGAGGAAAGTATATAGAAAAGATTAGGAAGCTTGAGTATTTAGAATATTATTTTAATAGAAGAAACACAGAAAGAATTCACATCAAAAAACTTGTTAAAAAATAAAACGCGGTAATAGAGCAAATTTAGAGTTTAAGAAAGTCTGTTTCCAAAAGAGATTGGAAAAAAAATTATGCTATTTGAAAGTATGGTTAAGAGTGTGTTAATGTAAGGTGCAATAAAATAAGAGAGAAAATATAAGAAAAGTATTAAAAGTGGGTATTGGTAGTAGATAGAGGAACGTTCGGATTCATAGTTTTAGAAAAGTGTGAACGGAAAAAAATAAAGTGAACATGGTCAAAAAAGCATGTAAGATTGAAGGAAAAAAATAGAAAGAGAATATGAAAAAAGAATGATCAAATGTATTAGAAAAAAAATGCAAGAAAAAAAACCTGGAAAGAATAAAATATTTCGAAGGAAATAAAATGATGACTGAATAATTTTAAAAAAAATTGTTCAGCTGTTAAGGAATTTTAACTTGTTTTGCCAGTTTGATGTAAAAATTGTTCACATGTCTTTTATGTTACTTCATTGAAATTAGGAAATTATTCTAGCCTTGAACTGTTGACCGAAATTTACAGAATTCTAAACTTACTTTCAACCAACTACAGCAGAAGTATAGTTTGGCTTCATTGCCATAGTCTTAGTTAAAGATTCTTTTTAAATTTAGAACAAATTTAACACTTATTGTAGGCTAGATACTCTCCACAAAAAATCAGTAATAAGTGGCAATAAGTTCGTTTGCTTGTAGAAATAAAAATAATTGACGAAATTTGCTATACCATGTATTTTCCAATGTTAATTGAGACATAAAATAATTTTTGTTGTTTCAAAACAGTAATTGCATTTTATTTAGTAACGATTACTATAAAAACTATAACACTTTCGATGTCACGTAAAATATTTTTAAATATAACACAATCTCGTTTATAAAATACACAACTAACTTGATTTGCTTGAAATAGCAATAGAGGCCGACTTTGACATCATTCAAAGCTTATTTTTTTTGTGTATTTAATGCTCAAAATAATGCACACTAAACTTGAAAAAGAAATCGCACATTTCAAAGTATTAAATTAAAGTAAAACAATTGAAAATCAATCATTAAACCATAGATCGTTGCTTGCGGTTAGGTACAAGATAGATAGATTTTTCTGCCCAAGAGAGAAAAAATGCACATTACCTACCTTTTATAGGTTTGTTATTATTCAATACAATTACAATACTGATTAGGGATGAAAATATCTACTGTACTTACATAATTCATAAAGAATGTCAAAAATCGTTTATTGGTAGTAGAAAAACTGTCAAATATGATTTATGCAAAAAAAAGAATAAAAATTTGTATGATAAAAAGTTATGGAGATAGAAGACGTAGTCATGCAAGAAGTATGTGCCTTCTGCCTTTATTTACGATACGTAACCTAAACTAAACAAATCTCAAATTTTAAAATTTTGCAGTTGCAGACGCAAAATTTTCTATAGTTTATCTAAACGTTTTGTGCGAATATGGTTTTTTTGTTACTTAATTTTCACTAATCTTTATGAGGGTTCACCGCAGAGTTTTTCGCCTGTGCAGAATCTTAAAGATACTGCGCCAGAGCTCAATTCGGGTATTTATTATTGGATAACATAAAAACTAAGTAGGTGGATATGACAACATTAGTAATTTTTCAGCTGCAGAAAAACCAGAATCACTGTCATTATTAACTTGAATAATTAGTTCTGGTACCATTTTCAAGCGGTAAAAATGTTTCTCTTCAATTATTATATAATAATAATTATAAATTTTCATTACGGTTCACGCTGACCAGAACCACAGACGCCTCTATTGGCTACCAGATTTATGCAAATTGGAGGTCTTTTGTTTGGCCAGCTGTATCATATGTAGAATAGATATTACACACCTTAAATTTTAATTGATTTTACTTTATAGATATGAAGATATTCGGCCTGTTTTAGACCTTGCTTAGGTACCTATATACAAAAAAATATATTTTAATAATTTTAAAAGTTTGGTCTTTAAAAGTTTGGCCAGGACGGGAAATAATAGAAAAATTTAAAAATATAATTTTTATCATGTTTTTAGATTTAAAATGTCAGAGAACACTCATTCCCATTATTAAATCTGCTAAAAGAATCACAAATTTTAAATTAATTGATATTGAATCATCAAGAAATTTAAATAATTTATTCAAAAGATCAAATATGTCCTTGGTTGTTAATGGTACTTATTTAGTCAGGTATTAATTGAATTTAAGTGCCAACTGTTGTGTACTCTACCAACTTATGAAAGTAAGATTGTAAAAAATTTTAGATTTCTTTATTACTTTCATAATACAATTCTATCATGTTCAGTTTTTACTTAAATTTTATTTGTTAAGCAATGTTATTTTGTTGAAAAAAATTTACGATTATGTGTTCGGATTATAAATGTTTTTTTTTATTGCAATTCATAAAAAACTATATACACCATACAGCTTTTGTCACCTATGGACACCCATCGAAGGCTTTTCACATCAAAGTCTGAAAACCAAATAATGATAATGTTTTTTGTCAAATGGGCGTATATCGTTAGTTGCAATTATAATTAAAACGTTGAGGGTTTTAACTATAATTACAACTAACGATATATGATGATTTGACAAAAAACATTATCAAACCATAAGAGAAATTCCGATCAGACTGCTGCACTATTAATAAACAATATTCCATTACTATCGCGCATTATATTACGCCGCGACCAAAAAAATATACCAATTAAAATTATAATTTGGAAAAAACGTATGTTCAATAAGAAACAATTGTAAAAAATGTATTTGGTCTTAGCATTTATAATTTCTTTCATGTTTTTTAATGCTTTACCTAAAAACTTGCAGTCGAAAACACTCAGAGCAGGTTGAATACTAAAATTATATGGAACTAAATATCCTTGAGCTAAAAGCGTACTTGAGCATCAATTTAGAAAATGACACAATGTCATTTATAATTTATAAAAATTATAAAGCTCAAGCAATAATCACGGCGGTATTGATTTTCGTTTTAGGTTTAATACGTTAAAACGTAAATCAGTTCAAAACCAATAATTACTGCTGACAGTTCATTATAAACGAATCATAAATTTTCTAGAGTAAATGGAAAAATTCTAATTGTAGCAACGCTCCCTAAATAAAGATAAAGAATTGACAAAGACAAATTCAATTGTTCTCATGAGGAATTTATTAAGAAATTACTGTCCACTCTACGGAATTTAGTGTTATTGACTGGTTTCGTGTCTCTTAAGCAAAGTAGTAAACACAAATCACAAAAAGATATAGTTAGAATTGCGTTTTATATACCTAGCTAGCAGTGGTTTCCTGTTGGATATTATAAAATATTTAAGCAAGCAATTTTTGAACTCGGCATGCAAGTAACCTAAATTAGGCTATTGGAATGAGGATATGATGTGGGGAATGAAATGAAATTAGTTTTGCATTTAGCATCGAGTTGAGTTAACCAATCCTAAAAATCAGACAGATATTGATCGTAGTACTAAAAATACAGAAATGAAATTAAAAGTTCTCATTGTTTTAACACGCTTTTTTCTTCTATTAGAAATTGTAGCACGGTTTATAAATTATAACAATCCTGCTTTAAAGTAAAACCAGAAACTTGCAAATATTATACAAGGTTTAAAAAGTAATGATACAGCAAAAACTAATAAATGTTGATATTTAGTACAAAAAAGTGTCAAAATTTTATCGTTGAAAATAATTTTCAATTTTTTACAGATTCTTTTTAAACGTCACGACAGCTCAAAATTGATAGTTTTTCAACAAACATTTTTTTTTTGAATTCAATGATGTGAGATATGACCTTTATTTTTTTAAAGAATGAAATACTGTAAAATAAAACTAAATCTTTTCATTAAAATGTAATTTTCTGTATTAATTTTGCTAAAAAATTATTGACAATTCAAATCATTTAAAGTTTCATCGTTCTTCTCTATTTCAATAATATTAGAGTTTTTCTTTTTTAAAAAGTTTCTTGTAATTATGGGTGAATATTATAATAGTACACATAAATTTTGTTTTATTTTCAAATTTTAGAATTCTCTTGTCATTTTGGCTTTTTTTATATTGACAAGATTTATTATTACACCAAGATCGATAATTTTTCGAGCTAAAAAAAATTATAGCAAAATGAGACCTATTAAAAAAAAAGTAAATATAACAAAATTAAGAGAAATTATTTATTTTTGATTCCAGATTGCGAAATGATACTTTTGCATTCGAGAACGAAAGTTTCATTCTCGAATAAAAATTTCATTCGAGAAAGCAAAAGAATTTCACAGTCGACTATCAAACAACTTTTTTTCCAAAACTGTAGCTCCAGTTACTGAAAATTCAGAGAAAATGTTCTGATTTTTACCCGACATTATTTTAATCAACATCTTGCTGTTGAATCGAGGCTCTTCTGACCAACTAGTTATGATAGCAAATAACAAAGAAACATTACAACTTAAAATTTCGCAACGCATGTGCCAGGCTTTTATTTAAAATTTTGAAAGAAATATGACCGGTTTTACAAAGCGTTGTTAAATTTTAACATCGTGTTAAATATTTTTAAACACAATGTTAAAATCAATTTGGGTTTCATATAACGATGTTTCTAATGTCAATGTCAAATTCAACACAAGTTAAGCTAACACGTTGTTAAATCCGTTGTTAAAACAAAAATCGGTTTCACAAAGCTTTGTAACAATTTTTAACATGTTGTAAAATCTCTTGCGAAACTAATTCAACTTCTGACCGTTGATAAATTGACATTTATAAAATATTTTCAAGTAAAGTTGAACGAAAATCTAGGAAAAACGTTAAACAAGTTTTTTAATATTAAAAATTATTAACATTATATTTAAATTTCCGGGTTTATTAGTGTACCTACGTTAAAATATCAGACTCCCAAAGCCATGCTTTTTAATTTGAGGTTAGACCCGTCGATCTTTTTATTCTCTATCATATAGAATATCTACAAAAATAAAACATGATTTTAACAAATCTATTAATATTGTATTAAATATAATTATTTTTCCCACTTGACTACACAACTCATAAAGACACAACGCTTTTGCTCCGTGAAATTCTTTCCCTTTCCCGTTTACTCGATTGCACATTATTATCCATCTTTTTATTACTGAAGGTAAGTTCTACATTACTTTGTGCTTATTTAACAAAATATTGCTTCAGGTTATTTTAATAATGGGAACATATAGTGCGTATAAAAGAGTGAAGCTGCTGAATTTAAATATGTATTAACAACATTGAAGATAAAGGTTCAGTTGTTTTAGTGAAAATTGAAAATTCGAAGACACACAGTCAAAGAGCATTTGTAATTTCTAATTCGTCTCACATTGTATTATATCAAAACTATCGTGGCTTACGACCTGGCACATACTACTATTTCAAGATTTTTTATTGAATACGCCAACGAAAAATGTGCAAACCAAGTTGTTGGCATAAATAAAATTAGAAACACTCTGAAAGAAATAGCCACATATTTAATATTACCGGAGGTAAAGTGCTACACAGGCCATTGTTTCTGACGATCCTCCGCAACATTGACAGCTAACGCCGGAGCTATTTTTCTCAGTGTGAAAAGACTTGGGGAAAGGCGACCGTTGGTAGTTGCCGAGGGTTATATCGAACAATCTATCGGAAGATAAATAAGTTTCAAAATAGATGCTAGATGTTTCACAAGCAGAAACACCTTCAGACAAACCTTCAGTACATTCCGTTGAATGTACTGAAGGTTTTCAAGCGGACCAAACACTTGTAGTAGCACCAAGCTCTTCAACGGAAGCAGCAGGCTCTTCATCGAAAACAGAGGTTCAAGAACCTACAATTTCAGTGAGCTATCGTCATCCAGCGGCTTGAATTTTACAAATTGCACCAATTCAAATTTACATTTGAATATTATTAATAATAAATAGATTCCTTCAAACTGTAACGATTTGCTTAATTTAAAATTGCTGAACGTAAAAGTCATTTTTGGTAAGTTTCAGAAATGACAGTGAAACAAAAATGTGAAAATTTTTTGACAATTTTTGGAAAAAATTGTTTACGTGCGATCTGAGGGCGGAAAGTAGAAAAAGTAAGCTTTTAAATGTGAAAAATGGTTTATTTTAATTTCCGGAAAAAGTTCCATAGAACAAAGCTAAACAGCAACATTGTAGGTAATGAAAAGATCTAAAAAATGTTAAAACCAAGTTTTTAGTTTTTATTTTTATCTTTTACAAAACATTTTTTTGACGAAATTTAGTAAACACTTAGAAGCTCATTTCTCAAACATTTTATTAACTTTTTAAATTAAAAATACCAAGTTTTTCTTGCAAACTTATCAGTTTTTTGAGTTTCGATCTATTCCTGTGTGTCCGGAGAACAAGCAAAACATTGTTATTCTTGCTCAGATTGTTTAACTTGCCTCGTGTCTTAATTTAGTTTCCTGTATACAACTCAAAAACCAGCATGAAACAGAAATAACCAGTTCAAGCCTTGAAGTTCTATAAACGTGCATGCTGAGATTTTTAAGCTCCCAAGTGAAGATGGAATAAAGATGCTCACAAAACTATTTAACAATATATATATACAACGGGAAGTATGCCCAGAGACTAGCTTAAATCCTACTTCATAACACAAACACTCCCGAAAAAGTCAAGTGCGAAGAAATGCAAGGACCATAAAACCCTTAGTCTGATGAGCCATGTACTAAATAATTAATAATTAATAATTAATAATTAATAATTAATAATTAATAATTAATAATTAATAATTAATAATTAATAATTAATAATTAATAATTAATAATTAATAATTAATAATTAATAATTAATAATTAATAATTAATAATTAATAATTAATAATTAATAATTAATAATTAATAATTAATAATTAATAATTAATAATTAATAATTAATAATTAATAATTAATAATTAATAATTAATAATTAATAATTAATAATTAATAATTAATAATTAATAATTAATAATTAATAATTAATAATTAATAATTAATAATTAATAATTAATAATTAATAATTAATAATTAATAATTAATAATTAATAATTAATAATTAATAATTAATAATTAATAATTAATAATTAATAATTAATAATTAATAATTAATAATTAATAATTAATAATTAATAATTAATAATTAATAATTAATAATTAATAATTAATAATTAATAATTAATAATTAATAATTAATAATTAATAATTAATAATTAATAATTAATAATTAATAATTAATAATTAATAATTAATAATTAATAATTAATAATTAATAATTAATAATTAATAATTAATAATTAATAATTAATAATTAATAATTAATAATTAATAATTAATAATTAATAATTAATAATTAATAATTAATAGCCTCATCATACCTGAGGAACAAATCAACTTACATTTGCATACAAGACTTGATCAATTAGAAAAGTCTGATTTAGCTTTAAAAAATACTTAATTTAGAAAATTCAGTATTTGCAAACTAAAGTAAATACAAATAATTTGTATAAATAATATAAAAGTATATTGATTATTGTATCAATTGTCTTGTATTTATTATTATGCGGTACTAGTTAAACCTTATATTCTATGTTTTAATAAACAAAATATCAGATAAAAAAATTATATTGGTCTCAGTGAAATAACGTTAAATCAACGTACTTTTGAAGTTCTGCTTTTATAATATCCTATTACTAGACAATGTATCTAATCTCTCAAAAAATCTTTCAAAAGAATGTTATAAATATGTACTGTTAGGGATTAGAATAATAATATTTTAAATTTAAGCAACAGTCATCCTCATTACGACAATCATTATTACGACAATTTTGTTATCACCACATTACTTCGTTACTCTTTAATCATGTGAATAATACCAAATTAATAACCAAAACTTGAACTAAAAAATGTAGATCTTTCTTTTTTTTTCATTTTCGGTTCAAGGTCTACACGATTAATATTTACATAATTAAAAATCATATTAATGATACTAATCATCCATATTATGTTTTTGTATATAAGGAATTACTAAATGTAGTATATTCTTTATTAAGACAGTTAGTAGTAGTTAGATAAATTGGTAATGAATTACTTTAAACAATAAATTAGTATACGAAAATATAATACAAGTGTAATATTAAATAAAAACGTCCAAGAAAGTGAAAACAACTCAATCGAAACACCAACAATCCATCCATACATAACAGTACTCGAAAATAAGACCAGCTGTTTGAATAGATTTTGTCGCACCGTTTTTGCATTACTTAAACACATAATTAGTTCCTTTTTATTCATTTATAGCGTTATTCTATTTAAACTACTAAATAGTGTTGCTCTGAGGATTTTAAGAAGATGATAAAATTAGAATAACGCTAACAAATTTTAATATTTAATCTACAGGGTACGCCAGAGAAACTTAATTATTTGAAAGGTTAATAAAAACCAAAAAACTTCTTTAGTTCTTTTTTTAGTTTAAAATACAATATTTCAAGTTTTTTTTTAAACAGTCTAAAAATAACATCGTTTAAATGCTTATTGTGCTTACATTGATTAAGTCGATTTCTGAAGTTATTAATCACATTTTTTCTTCATTTTATTGTTATTAGATCTGTTTCTCTTTTTTTCATTCTTCATTTCAATCATTGAGCACATACAAGATAAGACTTAAGACCACCATTCTTTTTTTCATTTCAATTATTCATGTTTATTATCATTATTTATTGGTAAATTAAAGAACAGTGCAAAACAACGATTCATCTTATCATTTATCATCACCATCAAGGTGCAAGAACAAAACTAAACGTTATTTGTTATATCTGTTTTGTTCTACTTGCAGAATTTGTATTTATATTTTCTATTTGAAAAAGTTCGAAGAAATGATAGTTTTTTTCTACAACAAAATCCAGTCGAAACGATATAATTTTTATTTTAATAATTTTTTGCCTCATACTCTCACATTGTATCCATAGTATTCTAATAATTATTATTTTTATTATATTTTTATATAATAATTATATTTGTGTCAATATTATTTTGTAAACAATTATATTCAATAAAATAAAATCAATCAATCTAAATTTTTATATAGTGCTCAAAAACGTATTATTATTTCTTTTTTGGAACAAAATAAACTGTTATAAATACGTTACCTTCATATTCGCAACAATAGCATCAGCAGTCCCCATTAAGATAAAACAAAACGCACTTGCATGGGCATTAAATGCCCATGACATGCCTATGCTAGTAAAGACGCGATGGCGACACAAATGAATTTAGCTCGAAACTATCGCCAGCTACTCAATTAGCTATAATACTGCATCCTAGATGGTTTTACAGCGCCGTTTTGTTATAGGGTGTCTCTAACGGGCTTCAAAATTTACTGTACGGTAGGAAGTCTAGGTATATTTAGTCAATGGTATTAAACAAGCTTATAAATTAAATATTTGTGTGAGACTAAAATAACGAAATCTATATAAAAAAAAACTTTCTTTCAAAAGTTAGTCTAAAAATGCTCGACCAAATTGGGTTACTAATAAAGTAAAAAAAAATACTTTAGAAATTTATAATTATGCATTTCTTCAAAATAACAGAATGTAGAACTTTCAGACAATATTGATTCAACCTAAAAATAACTATAAACTTAATTATAGCTCTAAATATTTAATTTCGATCTAAACATTGAGAAATGAAAGGCTTCCACGCTTGCTTTATCAATATCACACATAAAACATTAATAGACAGCACCCTTGTTGAAGACAAAGGATTGTATTTAAAATTGTGTAGGATGAAACCAGAGGCGAATTTCAGTGTGAAAGGTCACAATGATAAAATGGTCGTAGCCCCGCACTACACCCACTTCTGATATCAGTGGGCTTTAGTGGTTGCTTTAATGCTGAACGAGAGGACTAGTAGGGATTAGAATTTACTCAATACCGAATATGCCACTGATAAATTTTAAATTTACACACTTCTTTCTATCTTTAAAAAATCTAAAACGACAGTTTATTGTACTTGCACATGTTTTACCATGAATATTTCCAGCCAGCGCCAATTATTAATAATAGTTCTAATCAATAAGTTGCTGTTTTATTTTCAATTCAGAAATAAGACTATTAAATAATAAAGCTCATAGAATAAGCTTTAATAATCGCAAATAACACAAAAAATTACATAAATGTACAAAAACCAAAAAAATAGACCAAACATAACCTATCGTTCAAAGAAGAAGAAGCATGTCTAGATTCCAAGACATGCATGTTGCCTTAGCTCTCTGAATGTATCCTAATTTGCAAGTTTAAGTATGTGACAAGTGAGCAAAGAATTTTCAAATCAAAGAAAGCAATAAAACTATTAAAATTCCAATGTCTCAAATTCGTACCTGTCAAAATCAAAAGTAAAAGCATTAATTCCCACAAGTTTTGGCGTTTTTTTTTTTAATAAATGTCAATAGTTTTCACATTAGAAGAAAAATCTTTCATGACTGAAGCATATTTTTTTAATGCACGATTGAAAGCTTTTGGCGTTTTTTGGAAAATTTTCCATTCAGTGTTGAGTTTTCATAAAGTTTCGTGTAATCCAAACAGAAAATTATAATAAATTTTGTTTTCAATAGGTTGCATTTTGAAACATTGGAACATCAATTGTTTTGATGTTTCAAGCAAAGACATGCAAAATACTGTCTATAAATTATTTAGATCAAGCAAGCTTGCCATAGAATTTTGAACGTATGTTCCTTCCTTAATTAGTTCATACGCAGAAATTTGCGATATTATAAACGGGTTTTGACGTTTGTTTGACATTTGTCAATTAAATTATAACAGCAAGACTAAAACTAAAGAAATTACATACGCATGGTATTTTTAACGCTTTCTCTAAGCTGGAAACTATTGACTCAGTCGTTATGTCTTTGCTTGAGAAATATCTGTACGTCTATATTTGGTTTTCAAAAAACATCCAACAAAGAAAGTGCGTCAGTGTTCTGATAAGATTAGATTAGATTAGAAGTAGAGTGTTATACGCACTAAAGTCTATTGGTCTATTGTGCTTCTCTTTTTTGAGCTGTTCAAGGTCTGCCTTAATTTATGGATCCTCATCCAGCTCCAAAGCTGTAGTAAATTGCCGCAGCTGGAATGGCTTTAAGAATGACGAGTTTCTATCCAAAATGTATTCCTGCTATAAGTAATCGTGTTTTGGAGTGTTCCGAGAAACAAAAGTCGGCTAGCCAGCTGTATTTTGTACTTTTTAAATTTTTATTCAGTTTTGATTGCATCAAATCTAGCTGATTCGGATAAGTATAAGAGTGCGAGAGTATCTTTACAGGCAAGAGCTCCGACTAAAGATAAAAAATATATCTTGTTTCCAAACAATAACATCTGAACATTTGCGATGATCTCTCAGAACACCGTCAGGTTCAAGTGAGCCAGACAAAAAAGCACGTTTTAAGATGTAAATGATAGAATTGTTTTTTGAAACTCTTTCAGCACCTTTAATGCAAGGTAATCTGTGTTGATTGTATAGTAAAAACTTTTGGAATTTTCTCGGCAGTAAATACATTGTTATTACAATTGTCATAAATTAAAGACAACTTTTTAAAGATTGTTGATTCTATTCATAAAGCCAAGACACAGAACACTTTAAGTTATAAATCTGTTTTACCATTGATGTTTTGTCTGTCTCATTATAAGCAATAAAATTTACTGCCGGGTATATATCAAACGTTTATACTATTAGTGTGCACTAAGAGAAAGTAACAAAATATTGATGCTTACTCTCAAGAAAGTACTAATTTGTAGTGTGGTTTCTTGTAATAGTGTCTAATTTAAAAAAAAACTTATACACTCAAACCAAGCTTTCACATAAGATCAGACACTGCTAATAAAATGGTTTTAATTTATTAATAATAGAAGGAAACAATAGCTTCTGACAGTTGTTTTCCATTATTAGTAGATTTCAATTTCATTCATATTAGACGATGTTTGAGGTAAATACAATAAATTCAATATAACTTTTTATATTTCAATAGCTTCATTGAGATCAATTGCTTGACAACTTGTATAAAGAGAAGGTAGAATAAAATTAATGAGATGAGAATTAACAAAAATAAAAGATAGAGTTGAAATATCTGCAATAGACCGAATATCTAAACCACCAAAGCAAATAGGCAATTTGACTGGACCCCTAGAATTTGAATATAAATTTTTACCCCCTGCCCAATTAGTATTGTAATTGAATAATAACAGATCTGTAAAAAGTAGGTACCCACTTCCCTCTCTTGGACAAAAAAACCAAGCCTACTTGAATACACTGTACCATTATGAAGCGCCACAATCGCAAACAACGATCTATGGTTTTATAATAACCTTCAAATGTTTCAATATTTCAAAATAGTTATATTGAATTAAGAAGGAAATATTTATATTGAATTAAAAAGGAATATTAGTAGTGATTGTGGGTAAAAAAGTATACATACTTTGACGTAACGTTGCATTTCTGTTGAGAAATTGAAGTTGACCGAGACGCGTAGCGTCAGAATTATATTGCATTTCTCGACAGAAATGCAATACTTTTCCGTCACGTTATGTAATGTACTATATGTCTATATTAATATAAAGTTTTTATTTTGTATGTAACGAATAAACTTAATGAAATTAAGTTTATTAGACTACCTAACCAATTTCAAAAAAATATTTGTCATCAGAAAACTACATTATCACTGAGTAACATATAAGCTATGCTTATTATTAAATAAAATAATAAATCTTTTAAAGTTCTTACTAAAAACAAGTTAAAGTGTAAAAAAAATAGTTTTAAATGTCTTTCATCGCATGCCCTGCAGAAAATATATATTCATAATAAATCATATCAGTAAACATATCAATGATCAATGTGATCAGTGTAACTTCCAATCTGCATGGAATTGCTTGAAATATTTTAAAGCATGAAAGGTTATATCACTTAGCATTTCGTGAAAGTGTAATGCTTTATGCAAACCTGACTACAGCGCTGTTTCGTTCTCATTGAAACTCATCAGGCCAGGGTATTGCAGAAACCAGTACACTTCCACAAGCTCGATCTCTCCTATATGTACGAATGTGACATCGTACATAGTAGGTGAGATGGTGGTTCTAACCTTTCATGTATTGTGTATATAGTGAGCATTAAGGGCATATTTGTACTAACAGTTTATCAAAGTCATGCTTTAGCATGCACTACTTGATAAACCGGTACTACCCACTAATCTTAATTATAGCATGCACTTGTGGAAGTGTACTGGTTTCTGCAATACCCTGGCCTGATGAGTTTCAATGAGAACGAAACAGCGCTGTAGTCAGGTTTGCATAAAGCATTACACTTTCACGAAATGCTAAGTGATATAACCTTTCATGCTTTAGAATATTTTAAGCAATTCCATGCAGATTGGAAGTTACACTGATCACATTGATCATTGATATGTTTACTGATATGATTCATTGTTACCGGCAAACACTGGTAGAATGTGTAGAGGACTGTCTTAAATATAATTAAGATTAGTGGGTAGTACCGGTTTATCAAGTAGTGCATGCTAAAGCATGACTTTGATAAACTGTTAGTACATATATGCCCTTAATGCTCACTATGCACACAATGCATGAAAGGTTAGAACCACCATCTCACCTACTATGTACGATGTCACATTCGTACATATAGGAGAGATCGAGCTTGTGGAAGTGTACTGGTTTCTGCAATACCCTGGCCTGATGAGTTTCAATGAGAACGAAACAGCGCTGTAGTCAGGTTTGCATAAAGCATTACACTTTCACGAAATGCTAAGTGATATAACCTTTCATGCTTTAGAATATTCATAATAAAACAAAACATTGGTCTACAATTTTATAGAACACATCAATATCTATAAAAAACTTTTCAAGACCAAGTGTCTAACTATTGTGGTTATGCCAGCTTCATCATTTCTATCTATCATTTTAAAAGATGATAGATAGAAATGCCGATCAAAATTAGACCATGTTATTGTTATTCATACCATTGTATTAATTTATATACAAATAAATTATTTTCTATTTTCAACGCCTGTTGATTACTTTTTAAACTATTAAAATCAGACATTCCATCCAAAAGATATTACGAAATAAAAAATACAAAATTAAAAAAAAAACGCTGATGTGCCGGTGTGACTCCCGTGCGAAGCCGATACAAGCCACTAGTTTAATATAATTTCATAAGTTTGAAAAATGTTATTATCTAAATCTGAAAAAAATTTTTTAATATTTCAACTGGTCTGAGAGCTAACTGTTTAAAAATTTGTCCAAAGTTATTTAGACAAGTTATTTAAAAGTTATTTTTGAAAAACTAAAGATCGCTTTATCAAGAATATAGCAACCAAGTAGAACAAAACTTGTATTAATGGATATATGTATTCTTACAGTCAGAAACTGAAAGAGATTTATTAAAATAAAATTGTCAAGTTGGAAAACGTTAACAATAAATTAAAGTTTGCTTTTGTTAAAATTAAAAAATAAACTAATTTATTAAAATTTTGACATTTAGGTTTTTTTATTATAATAAAAATTCATAATAAAAACAATAATCAGATATTTTACCCTCTTAACACCAAACATTTAATTCTGAATTTAACTCATTAATAATCTGATGAATAAAAGAGACTGAAAATAGCTGACTTAAGATCAAAAATAGAAGTTTCCTTTAACAAAATAAAAAACATTTTAGCGTCATTTTTGATAATTATTGATAATTATAAGGTGAATTACAAATTACATTCTAAAACCTAATTTAAAAAAGATAGAGGAAGAAGCTTTTGTATAATTGATACATACTCTAGAAGTTAGATGTTTAAAAATTGAAAAACGTGTTTAGATTATTTGAAAAACTTTTAAAGATTTATATTTTTTCAAGTAGCCGGTAATCTTTCGTTTTAACTGAGTTTTTTTAAAATCCTCAAGTAAATCTTAAAAGTTTATCATTAAACAGACTGTATAAACAGCAGTTTACTTACAAAGTGCTGCATTTTTTGCAAGAAATTAGAACCAAAACAACTAGTGTTAAAAAAGCATTTAAAATTACTTATTATAAAAAATAACATAAAAATGTAAAAACAGACTTAATAAGCTGAAGAAGATGAACAAAGTTTACTTCGCTTAGCAGCTTCGATACTTAAAAGTATAAGAGAAAGCTAACAAATAAGCAAGAAAAGATGCTTTGAATTTTTTTTGTAAGACCAGAACTATTTTGTGGATTAAAAAAACACATAGATTTCTAAAATTATTATTTAATTAACGCAATAAATTTAATAAGACAAACTAATGTCGAATTAATAGTTTAATAAATCCACTAATGTGCATTAATAGAATTTATTGATATGATGAAACTAACACTTATTATTCTTATCCTAAAACAATTAATATAAACGATGAAAAGGAATTAATATTGTAAATGTCACGAAAATGGAACGATTTGAATACCGGTATGGCATCAACGGTAAGGACGAAATATCGGTTTGGTAATTTTTCCGGGACGATCTTATCTCGACTAGGTAATGATTTCAACTGAATACTGATGGTCTACAGTAGTCTACCCTTGTACTCTTGGCCCAAAACCCGAAGGGCACAAGTGTTGCTATGCAGTTTTACCAAAACTCGGCAAAGCGGGGAAAAACCCTTTAAAAAGGTACTATTCGGCCAGCTTTGTTGTATAAGGAGAGGCAAAACCTTCGGAGACAGAAGGGAAAAACTATAAAATGGGTGTTTCCAAACTGGCGTCAAAAGGACGGACAGTAACTACATACCTTTATATATAAATTGCTAAACACGAGATCGTTCAATATTATTGACAATATTACAATTTTCAAAAGAATTAACATTTTACTTAATATTATTAAACAATTCTTGTTTAAGACATTTTAATATATTTCCTACAAAAGTCGACTTTGTTCACTTAAATCTTGATCAAAATAGACACCTCATCTATACAAACTTTTTTGCCGGCTAGTGTCGCCTTGGAAAACACCTTTTGAGACTGTATCAAGAAGATAAAAACAAATCTATAGAAAAAAAGAGAAAACCACAGAACATAAAATAACACAGAATGAGTCGATATTAAAATCCTACTGTAAAGAATAATGATTAGAGCTGGAATTTATAATAATAGACTAAAGTGCGTATGACACCCTTGTATTTATCTGATCAAATAGTTTTTTGTAATTTCGACAAATAAAGTATTATTTTTCACAACTAACATTAGTTGGAAGAAAACTAGAATTTTTCTTAACTAGTTACAAGAAATTCAATTTAAAACTAGTTACAAAAAAATGTTATAACAGAAATTTTAGAAGCTTAACATTTTATAAATAATGTTTTATTGGTAATTACTTATTTTCAGATATGGTAAAAATTATCAGTTATAATACGATGAGTATTCAATGTTATCTCAAATATTTTTGGATGTCAACGGCGCTAGGATATGAATTTGACGAGTAATCAAATTCATTTGATGTTTGGTGAGTTTTTTGACAAATTGCCTAAAAAATGCAGTAACCTGGAACGTCAAACACACAATGAGTTTAAAAACAATACTATAAAATGGTATACGGACGGCTCTAAGAGAGGCAAAGGCACGGGCGCAGTAGTAATCGGTTCCAAAACCAGATACTCAGAATCAATGGAAACAAACATACATCTTTCAGGCGAAAAACCACATAATCAAAAGACGTGTAAAAAAGAAACCATTAAAAATGCAAAATTGCAGTTCACAGCAATAGTCAAGCAGCCATAAAAGCACTAAACTTTTATGTCATCAGTTCTTTTATGTCAAGAGCGTGAGAATGCCGAAGCACTGGGCAAAAATAACCATATATTCCTTTCTAGAGGAGGAACAAGAAAACTGATAAGCTTGCAGAGAGTGCATTAACCTCCTTTGTAGAGCCAGAGCCATTCTGTGGCTTAGAAACACACATCTACAGGAAAAAATTCAAATTAAAAAAAGAGACAAACATTGAGACATTTCAAGAAGTTTCTATTGTGTATTTAAACCTCACTAAAATGAGGCTTTACATCTTCACTAGTTTCCTTACCGGTCATTGCCGTCTAGAAAAGCACCTGGTGAGACTTGGCCTAAAAGATAATGACCAATGCAGATTTTACAGAAAAGAATGCGTCTCCATTAGAGCCCGACGAAAAAACACTTAGGGCAAAAATACATATCAAATAGAGACACGTCATTCCTGAAGCCATCCCAGTTGTTGAAATTTATTACTGGTTCGAAGTTATAAAGTGACCAATAGATAGCAGTGCATGACACCCTATTTTAAATTTAATCTAATCTGATGCTTCAAAAAGAACGACAAATTGTTGTGATAGAATTAGTTTTTAGTAAAAATGTCTAATATTTTCCTTTGTTAATGTTTTATTAAAATTAACACATCATGAAGTGCTGTTTTGTGAAACTCGTGTCATATTGAACGAACGGACTTGATACACAACCATTGCATCTCATAATTGATTACATAATAAGATATTAGTACCACAAAAAATCTAACAGACAATATTGTTCTGTTTAAGGATTTACGACTTACAAATTCTCTGCAACCCAACAACACATTAATTCTAATGAGTAAAGCAACAGCAAATAAACCGACATTACAATAACAAGTTGTAGTGAAGCTCAAGTAAAGTGCTAAGATTATTCAATGCAAGGAGCCCGTTGTAAAATCTTGAACATTCCCAAAGTGTGTATTTTCCGCTTAGGTGGCTAACTTAAATTTAAGTCTCGTAGTTGGTTGGCATGTATACAGACCGCGTACAGTAAGAGAACGAGCGGAAATTGCGCTTAAGGTTTACGCAACGAAGAACGTTATTAAACAACTTATTTTCTACTAAATCGTTCGTAACTTTTTTCATATCGTCTCAATACGTTAATGTGGCGTAAATGCAGGAAATATAGAGTTTAATCGATAGCCTTGAGAAGGTTTGATTATATTTGAAGACCTTATGTATCTTGAGCAAAAACATTCGTGTTTTTTTTATATGACATTAGAAATATTTCATTATTATAACAGGTATCGATTAATACTAACTAGTTTAATAATAATAATAATATTTACTGTTTTACTTACTGTGTTATATCTATATGTAGAAACAAGCTATTTAGTTCATAGATTAAATATGGAATTTAATGTTTTTTCTTTCTGTTTTAGTTCTATTTTTCTCTTGCACTTTACTTTATTTGCTATTTTTTTTAATCTTTCTCTCTTTCTTTCTCTTATTGTCATTCTCATCCACATCCCATATCATCCAGAATTCTTCCTTTTTATTATGTTTTTTTCAGCTCGCTTTCTTTGACATCTATACATTCATTTATCATGTGATATAAAATAACTTCTTTCTTCCACATATCCTGCATTTTTATTCATTTTACACTATCCAAAATCTATTTTTTCTTTATTCATTTCCGCACCTAAATTTGGTTATCATCTTTCTCTCTCCCCCCTTTTTTCTTTTTAAGAAAAATGTCTCTATCTCTGGTCTTTATCTCTTTTACGCTAAAAATTGTATTTTCATAGTACTTTTTTTTCTCTTTTTTATTGTTCTATCAGCTTAACTACTCACCACCATCCAGCTCATGGTTGGTGGTGGTGCTTTTTGCTTTCTTCTTATATCTTTGAGCTTTGCTGTTCCTTTTCCTGTCTCTATTTTGCTTCTTATTTTTTTCCTGTTTTTTTTTTCAGTACATAACTCAGAGTTTGTTTGCTCAGTCCTAAAATTTTATTCACATATTTTTCATACACTTTTTCTACCTCTATTCTTTCTTCCATCCTTAACTTTCCGCTCCACACAGCATTCCACTTTTGAGCAAATTTTTAAACATTGTCATTTCTATTTTAGTTTAGTCCACAAATACCTTTTAAGTAGAAACATTTTTTAACCTATCGAAAAATTGTGATTCAGGTGTCATTTGATTCAAAATGTCACGTAAATAATTTTTCCAAAATTAGAAAACTTTTTTGCAAAAATTGTAAAAGTTATAAAGAATTGAGTAAAAAAAAAGTTTGATTTTTTGTAAATTTCTCATAAAATATTCAGACTTTTCCAATTTGAAAAAAGATTCAAAAAGAGAAAGAGATTGCTTATACATATACAACAACCAGCTCTCGAAACTGTAAAACCAGTTAACATACAAACCTGTGTGTTAACTTAAGATTAGATCAACAGGAAATATTGGACTGCAATTTTTTTGACCTACTGTGCGGCCTACATTTACAAACAAACAAACATACAAATACCCATAACCAGACAAAAGCCGTTTACTGTGTCGAAAAATTCTCTTGCCTAGGTGGGATTCCAAAAACGTTACTCATTCGGTCAAGTTCTAAATGCTGTATAGTCCGCCACCTGACCACCAAGAATAAATATTATTGTAACTTATTAAATATAAAAAATAAGAAATTCAGGAGTCTACGAAATAATTCAATAAACAATAATCAAAAATTTCCATGGCGATTTTTCAATTAGTTATCTATTAATCAACTATAAATTTTTTGTAGCACAAAAATTGACATTGCAAATGCGATAATTGTTAAAGTATAAATCTGATTTTATTTTTATTTTGTAGAGCTATTTTTCAAAGGTTTTAAAATTGATTCCCGCTAAAAAAAATTAAAAAAATCATTTTTGATTTGTTATTAGCAACTTACTTATGTTTTTTTTTAAACCAAACCATTTTGATTAAACATCTTATGCTTTTTGCCTGTTCTAAACTTTTTCAAAGTTTATGACCGGAGGTTTTATCCCAGTGTACTCAAATATTTGGATAAAGAAAGTTGACCATTGTACCGACTCAATAAAATTGACTAGACCGGTTTTAAATCAGAACTTGACTTTGATGATGACAGTTTTAACGCTGATGTTTATAAAAGAATAATTTTGATGTTGCTTCTAAATATTTTTACAGCTAATTATTAAATTTTATGGATATTTGAAATAATATAACACAAAAGTTTTTGTAGCATTTCAATCAATAGGAAAATAACCTCAAATGACATCCTTATTACCACAGAAAAACTGTTCATAATTGAAAACTATAGAAGTTAATAAAGTTACTAGATTTGGTTACTTATGTTGAAAAAAACATATTAACTGCACAAGCCCGTGACTTGCTTAAATATCTCAAAACAAAAAAAAGCTCGATAACCATAGTAATGGAAAAAATACTACTAAATTTTAATCTCTGTACAATAAAGTTCACCATTTCATCTGGATATGGAATGAGATTTGAAAAACCCGGTAATAAAATTTTACATCTTTTATTCGCTTTTTAATTAAAATTTATTTGTTCAAATAAATTAAGTGTACCTCAATTTGCTTATTTGTTATTTTATCAAAATTTGCAATCACTACATAAAAACCTTGTTTATATTTTCTAGAAATCCAGTTTCTTTGCATTCATTCTATTCCATTTAGATTTTGTACCGTAATCCACAGCAGCCACGATGTAATCCCTGCAATAAAACCCACAAAACCGAGCAATACTCGTCGGTTTTATTTGAATTTTACACATTTGCCGCAAATTGTTATTTTTTTAACGTTGATTTCTGTTTATGTGAGAATGATTTTATTTTCTAAATTGGATATATTGCGAATAATTGAATGTTGGAGGAGCACACTTCTCATTTGCAAATTTAGTCTAATAACGAACGGCTTGACAATATTAATCGCAATCAAATTTGCATATCATTATCTTTAATAGAAAACGTGATTTGTATACAGTACTAGTATTCAAACACCAAGCTTAAACAAAAATAAACATCTCAAATGTTATCGGCTTTATATAAGTTTTTTTACTGGAATCACTACTTTGTAATAATGTATAACGCTTCTTTAAGAGAAATTTATAAATGCCTTATATATTGATTGAAAATTAATACAACCTAACATCAGTACAATCGCGCATGCCAAGTAGGTGCAAAAACAAAACAAAAATTTAAGTAACCAGATTCTTAATCCCAGCTACAATATAATTTTTATATGTCACGTTTACAATGTCCATTTTATGACACCGTTTCTAAAAAAAGAAGTTAGACAAAATTAAATTTTGTGTAATCGTTTTTAGTAACTTGTCGTGGTTGTATAGTAGTTGATACGTCAATAACATTGACATTACTGTCATTGTTATGAGTGTTGTGTTATGGTTGTTATGTTATATCATCCTAAAACAAAACTCATTATAGATAGACTCTTTATATTTCCATAATTTCAATATTGAATTATACATGTTAATAAAAGCGAAATAGAAAAAATAGCATCTTACACTCATTTTTCAAGACATGTCTGATTCATTTATTCATTGTTGTTCCGCAACTTGTGCTTCAAACCCAAGCGTGCAACAAACAAACAACTTGTGCAACTCGTATAACAATATACTATTTTGCTTGTGAGTTTGCTCTTTAAAATACTTTCAAAGAGCAGAAGATAAATCTCGACTCTTAGTGTGTAGACTAACTGCGTTATAGTTAATGTTAGATTTTGTTATCCCAACTAAAAAATCTCTATTTAGTGAGTCTAGCGCTGTGTAAATTTAATCAATCTCTAAGAGTTTTACAAAAAAAAAACGTTAACAAAACTTACACACATTGGAGGTTGATTTAGTGGGTAAACAAACACATAAAAAGTGTAATTATAAGCACCAGTACTAAGCATATAAAGACCAAAAGTTGTACGTTTTGACTAAAGTTTTATTTGATACAGAGATATCTAGATTTTCATTTTTCCTAACGCAAACAGAACTTGTTTTTTGCTAAACTTAAATTTTTCTTTCTTTAACTTATTTTTCAAATTAAACTTTGCGGTTTGTTAGCTTTTGTGGCTGATAAGAAAGAAACAAAAAAGTTTCTTAATATTTACTCATTGTCGCTCCTATCTGTTTCGAATGTGCGTCGCCTTTAACTATTTTTGTGTGCACTTGAAAAGATAAAAAGTGTCCTAAAGTCTCCAGTCTATTCTTCGATACAAATGAAAAAAAAAATTGAAGTACCAACTTAAAGTCACTGAACATTAACAGAAAAATTCCCGCTTTTCACAGTTTAGTTTCAAAATTATTGAACAAGCTATCTTCAAAATAGGTTCCATTGAAACCCAAGAAAACAGCGAAGAAACTCAAGCTTTTTACAATAAGTTAATAAACATTATCAACACCAGTCTAACACGTACACCAAATAATGAAGAACTGAGTACCATCGACAAAATACTTAGTAAATCTACGCGAGCTCTTCTTGAAAGATGGAATGAACTTCTTAAAAAAAAAACAAAATAAAAAGCCGATTGAATCCGAGGATAGCTCATAGAACAGGCGCTCCGGATTTTCTACAACTTCTACACTAACAAGTAATGCAACAAGTAATACCGAAATATAAAAAGTTTGACTGTATGTTAAAATATACACAACCAATTCTGTTTCACATTTTCCTTTTTTTAGATAGTTACCGGTAATCGGTATTTTTTTGACATTTGGTATTCCTTATAAATAAACTAGTAACTCATCAATCTCGAGAATTTAAAGAGTGGGTCTTCTAACCAATAACAGTCCTTGCTGATAATCGGTAAAAACATGACTTTAAATGTTTAGTCTAACTCGTTTTTTTTATGTTTAATGTTGATAAAAATTAAAAGCTAGACAATCTATTAAGAACAGTTTTTTTCTCTCAAACAAAATAGCAGAAATGTATGAATAAAAGATAAAAAAGATGACGCAAGTCCTTAAATGTATAGCTCGCCCTCTTTTCTTCATAATTGCCAGCCGTTTAAGATAAAATGGATTAAGACAGCTTTTGTCTACATTGGCATGCTATTTGACACATAATAATTTTCTAAACCACTTATTACACGTAACACAATATTTGAAAGCTTTAAAGTCAAGCCGATTGTTGGTACTTTGTAAGTCTGCAATTGTAAGTTGTGAATAGAAAGGCAGTAAAAGAGATGATCAAATATGTTTAGGAAAAAGCCGATTTGTAATTAAATTTTTGCTTAGAATTGTACAGCACTATTTCTAAGTGGAGTTTTATAAGTGTTCAATATTCTAACCTTTACCAATGCTTATAAAGTATAGTTGCTCGTATGTGAAAATTTACTTTATACTTTTAATTTCACTTTGTTTGTTTGATAAATTATACGCATGATCATGCAGCAGGTAATTTATCATAGATGAATGTTGAATTAAAAAAGTTAAAAAAAAGTGACCGCAAATGGCAAATTGGTCTGCATGTCATAGAAGCGCATTTATACGGATTTGGGAGTAGCAATGTATACCGTTTTGACATAAAATATTCAAAAGGACGCGTACAACGGCTCACATGGAGACGCAGCCCGATATCGAACTGTTTAAATAATTAACGATTTCCTCGGGGCCTGATATTGGAAGCGAGCTCCTGTTTGTAATCAGCACCATAATGGAAAAGACTCCCAGGGCCGTAACATTGCTCCAGCGCTCTACCGCGGGCACAATGTTTGTTAAACGTGACATTTTCTCCTGCCCAGCCTCTTTCTCATTTTAGCACCATCTTATTTCCGCGATTACAACCACTTTTAAATTAATAACGTATATTTATTATGCGTACTTACACGAATTAGTCTCTTGAGAATACTAAAAAACACCATAGAAAACATTCTGTAACAGCCTTACCTTTCAAGATTTTATTATTACTTAATATATTTTTAATTATTTTTGTGATCAAATCTTTCATATTGATAAACAGGTATAAACTTTCCATTTAAGATAGGTGTAGATTATTCCGATCGAAACTTCAAAGTTTATATAGTGTGCCAACCAAGTGCCGTATGTTAACTTTGTTAGATAATACACCTATTCTATTTTAGTAAGAAACCAATAATAATATTTTGCTATTTTCAAAATTGCAGCTTCATGATTAAAATTTAAAGATCTGCAAGCTTTTGCTTTTCAACAAATTTATATTAGCTTGATTTCTTAGATAATAATACTAAAAAATGATAACATACACTAACATTCATTTCTATCCGCCCACTTGATAAAAAGTGAGATTGACAGATCTACATTCTAGTAACTTCTAAAATACAGTTGGCAACACAACGCATCTCGTAACAAATTATACTATATTTCCTCCCAAATCCTGCTTACACTTTTCATATTTAAACAAAATTCCTGCAAAAATAAGTAGACTGATAGAAATGGCTTTTGATAATCCTTGTAGTAATTTACCAATTAATTTTTCAATTTAATTGCAGATGGTTTGTAGCAGCTTAAGCAGAGATTGCACGGCTATACATAATGTGGCTACAAACAAGAAAGTTAGAACTTTTTAGTTAGAAAAATGATACACAAAAATTGCTGACAACATAATTTGATAAAAAAAAAACTGCCAATTTAAATTACAACGCTAACTTGTAAAAATCTGTAAACCTCGTAGTTTTGATATATTGCTTGGATATCACTTTTTAAGCTATTTTATATTTATAATCGTTATTTAATAAGGACGTGTGTTAATAAAAATGATTAATAATTGGAACTGTTTAAAGCTTAAGCGGCCGTAAAGATCGAGTCGTTAATAGTGGAGATTATTAATCGTCTATTACAATACAATCTATTAATTACTATAAATGAATTTCAATTTGTAATAAAAAGGTCATTTGTGCCAATAGACGTACAGGGTGTATAATATTAACGTGAATCAAAAGCAAATGTGCTTTCTTGACAGCAGGTCTTCTATCGGTTCGTACTACAGCCGGTAATAACCTCTGTAAATAAAGTCGCTGAGAAATTTTTCTGAATTTAAATATATCAATTTAAATTGCCTGCGTTATTGTTTTTGAGCCCTGTAAAATAAGAAATACATATTATGCTTAAGAATTTTCCGTTTTCTTTTAAAATAATTAAAAATTTATTCCACATTTAAAAAATGACGCCTGCGGCCTGGCATCTATGCAGGACAGACAATGTGCTCAAATGCCAATAACAGTTGTGAATAAACACGTGCAATACCGACTTAGTTTACCGGCACTAATTATAATTAATCACTCTTAGTTTCGAAATAAAATGAGGCAAAGAAATAGTGAATAAAGATATTTGATTATTTTGTGTCTTTAAGAAAAATGCAGGTTGAGTAGTTATTCTACCTAATTTACAAAGTTCAAAGTACAAATCGATTTAAGACCTGCTGCCAAAAAAGCACAGCCGCTTTTGATTGATGTTAATATTATACACTCTGTAGTTTCTTCTGATTTATTATTGTGTACAATTATTGTGTACATAGGAAAGGAAAAGAGAGAAACAGTAAAGCGAATAAGGTCATTTGATGATCTTGCTTGAACATGTTAGAATATTTTCTTATTTACATTTTATAAATATATTTATTATAATTTGTGCCCTTATTGGAAAATGTAAATAAAGTTATTATTATTATTATTATTTTAAAGCAATTTCAAAATTATTTTAAAAACATTTAAAACTTTTAAAAACAAAACTAATAAAGCAATTTTAAAATTATTTTAAAAACAGTTAAAACTTTTAAATACAAAACTAATAAAAACATTTGTCAATTTTAGAAAAGAATCGTAACAATTTTTTAAAATGTTTATTAATTCTTAATAATGTTTATTCTAAGCATTGTTTAAATCATTTTTAAAACTTTTAAAAGTGGTCAAAAAATATTTGAAATAACCTAACAATTTTTAAAAACGTTATTAAAGTGTATTGAAACATTTTTGAATTCTTCTAAAATTGATTAATACTAGTTCTTTTTTTTTTAATTTTTCAATAATTTTTAAAATTAGAAATAAAATTTTTCTTAAAACTATTAAAATATTTTGATAAAAATTTTATTGAAACGTCTTTAAAGTTTTTCATCATTTTAACAAAATAAAATTATTATTTAAATAAAATCCAAAAATATCTCATTTTACTGTTTATCTCAGCTTATGATTTAAATAATTACAATAATTATTATTATGCTTTTTTTTAGTCATAACACTGCAGCTCTTAAAATTGTCATAAAGATAATTATCATAAGTACTTTAAATAAAATTTGAAATGAGGTTTTATTAAACAGTTAATGGCTTTGAAAATCGGTTAAGCCTTTTTTATAAATGTTTTAAGCGTTTTTTAAAATAAATCAAAACATTTTTAAGCACACATTAAAAACTGTTTGAAAATTTCAAAAATTATTGAAAAACATTTTTATCTTGGAAACAACATTTTCCTGCTTATTTACGCGCAGGAAAATTGAGTTTTTCGGACTAGTACTGTAAAAACTTTACAAGGCGCAAAATAAAAAAGATACTCTAGTAACTATAGTTGCCAACAAAATTGACAATCTTGATTTTTGTAGAATTTGTGAAAAAAATTCTAAAATTTTAAAATTTCGTTTTTTTTTACAATTTCCGGAAAAATTTAATACAAAACACGTCAGTAAAATATCTTACTTGACTCGGAGCTTTTTAAATCAATTCAATTTAGCTCCTTTTTAGTGATGGAAAATTTTCTTGACTTTTATGTAAATAACTATTAACAAATTTGTTAAAACTTTTTTTAAATATTTTTATTTAATTATTGAACGGTTTTTAATTTTTTTGAAAGCAGCTTTTGACCTTTTATAACTTTTTAAGAACTTTTCTAAATTGTATACACATTTTTATTTGTTTTTTAAAAAACTTATAAAATTATCAAAAATAACTGATAATTTTTTTTTCAACTTTTTTTAATTTCTTGAAACCGTAAACTATTTGAGAAATTACCAAAAATGTGTGAGAGTTTTTAATTTTACAATATTTTATATCCACATTTAAAGTTAAATACGCCAATAACGCGCTAAATAATCTGTACAATTAAATGACCCCGGTTAGGGCCATATGGCATCTAAGAGAGGGAGAAATTGGTCTTAGCATCTTTGGGAAAGTTGGGTAGCAGTTGGTAAACTGAGGGAAATGAAGACGAATAGTAAAGGTCTTCAAACGGTCGATTGGGCGTTGTGAAATGTAAAAACTGTGAATTGCTTATAGAGAGAGAAAGATACCTCTATTTCGTATAACCTTAATGAGGTTTTTCCGAAGTAGGTACCGAAACAATAAACACATTATTAAGAACACGAGATTAAAGAAAAACGGTAAAGATTAGGTCAATTGAGGCTATGGAGTGGTTGTCAAAGTCTAATGGTAATGTCTCCCACTAGTAGTTCAAAAAGAATCGATTACCGCTGGAGAGAGAAAGCTCCCAGTGGGTTACTTTACAGGTATTATTGACCGGTACATTATGTGTAAATATGTTTCACGTGTCGCCCAATCAATCCGTCTGACCGTTTAAGCGTTTCTATAACAATGAGTATAAATGGGTGAGTTGAAGTAGACTGTTGATGATAATGAAACTGCTTGCTGCTATTTCATACACTGTTTGTAAGTAAATATCTAATGCTATTAATTGTGAAACATAAACATCCTGACAAATTTATTATAAAGAAGGAATTTAATTGTAAAAATTTAGCAAAACAAAATATTAAAGTAAGTAAGTCTTACATAAGAATACAATTGCTTTCGAATGTTATTAGTTTAATTTCATTAACGTGTTAAACTATCGATTCATTAAAGTGAGGTTAGGTTCAGATGTCAAATTATTAACTGTCATTTCAATTCGATGGTGAAGGTACTTTCCCAGTTCAAAGTTAAGCACTCATTCCATTCATGGCAACCATTCGATACTAAAAAGTACTATAAATTTAAATAACTTTTGTCAAACATTCACTGTAAAAAATTATCGGCTGACCAATTTACTAACAAAGTTAGCTGTTAAAAATGTTAAATAACAAATCGGTAAGTTTTTTAGATTTGACCCAAATTTTTATTTTTTATTTAGTCGCTTATTACATATTTGTAATATGATATGATAAAAATTGTTTTCAAATCGTTTCTGGGTGTATCAATAAGAGATGCGTTTCAGGGAGAAAATAATAAAATTCGCTCTACAATCTAGAGTGAGTTTTGAATGAATAACGCATGCTCTCATTTTCTAGAGTTTCACATATACCTACATCCGGACCGTCCGGTTATAGTTAGTCAGTGATATGCTGATTTTTCAAAATTAAATCTTGTATGCATCAGGTTTAGATATAAATTTATTAATATAATTCTATGCACTTTTTGAAATATATATTATATAACATTTATTTTTGAAATACTTATGTACTTATAAAATTATTTATATAAAAAGCATGTTTGTTCTACTACAAAAATCAATAAATTGATTTAATTGTATCATGGCCAACGTTTTATAAATATTTATTTAAAAATCAATAAGTAAATGGTATTGATTCAACATTATTTCCTCCAAGTTGAAGGATATAGTTTATTGAAGAAAGTTGTGTTTCTACTTGAGGCTATAAGCGTTTTACAGATTATTTTCTTTTTATCTTTATTGAAAAATATCACGTCAGAAATTGTGTTAAAAAAATAGAAAAAAGTTTGTGTTTGTTTTTCCCAAACAATTTTATTAAAGTACACCACTTGAGAAAGTCTCAAGGGTTATTGTCATATATTGTCTTAAATATGTTAACAATCAATCGCTTGTCAAACAAGCACTTCAAAACACTATAAAAAACTTTTGTTGAAACCTCACGTTGTTCGGTCTTTTCTAAACTTTAACTTAGAATTAAGTTACAGTTGGGAATTTTGGCACAAGTTAGAAAGTTTTCTAATGCAAAAATATGAGAAAAAACAAAATACGAAACATTTTGATTTATACGAATAAACTTCTATTTTTGTTTTATTACTAGAAACATCCAACAATAAAATCTTCAAGCTCTAGAGTTTTCTAGACACCGTACCTGGTGCATTATCGTCGAATGCACGTAAAGAGCCAATAAACTCCAAGCCTGTATTTGCTATTGGTAAGATACTATCACTTTTTAAAAACGCGTATAAACAATGTAATAGTCATTTACAGAAAACAAATTTTTTACTTGAGCACTTTGTTTGCAGCAAGAGAGTTTAACAATAGTGCTTATGCAAAAAAAAATCCCAAAAAAGTACAATAAAACAAAACTTTTTTATTGTGACCCACGAAAAATTTTTGAAATTAAATATTTAAATCAATTAAGGAAAAAGCACAAAAAAACATCAAAGGCATATTTAATAACACCAAAAAATTTAATCTTTCGAAAACAGGAGAGGATTTCTTTTAAGATGCAAAAGTGAAACCACATTATACACAGCGTGGAAATAATCGACGTTGATAGAACAAGAAAAAACTTTAAGAACCAAGCTAATATCGTTTAAAATAATTTCAAAAACGTAGCTATTATCTGGCAATAAAAACTAGACTTTTGTGTAATAACATCGAAGTAGCTCAAAAACTACACAGATATTAATACCAGAAAACGTACAATGCTTACTCAACTTAGGTCCTAAATTTTCAACACCCAACACTTGTAAAAATGATCTTATAACAACAATACTTAAAGACACAGAATACTGCCGAAATGATACAAGAATTTCAACTCCACAATGTGATAAGTTAAGAGCACAAATCATAAACATAACAACTACAAAACACAACTATCGATAAAATTATTAAAAAAACAAGAAAATTTATTAAAGAACACAAAGAGTTAGTAATTGGTATAGCTAACAAAAGTAGCCTAATTACAATTACAATTTTAAAACGAGTCGATCTAAGACCTGCTGCTAAAAAAACACAGCTGCCCATAATGCCCTTTAATATTGAATACCCTGTAGCAAGAAAGAAGTAACTTTAAAATTATTTTACAATTTTCACAAAAATCTGCAATTTATAATAGAATATGAAAAACACAATAAAATCTCATTTTTAGATACAGAAGTGATTAGAAATACCATTGGAACTCTCACAAGAAACTGGTACGTTGGTTTTATGTAGTCAGTATTTTTAATAAAATAAAAAATACTTTAATTCAATGTATAATTTGAGCGACTTCATATTTAGAGCCATATTTTTACATAGTATTTCATAAAAAAAACTTTACAATGATAAAAAATTACTAATGAAGAACAACTACTCATCTAATCTTATTTAAAGCATAAAAAAATTGTTTTGTAGCAAGAACACTCATATTAAAGACAACAACATGAAAAAGCTAGATTTCTTGTTAGAATACTACAAATTTTTTCTTATAAAATCTTGAACCAAAAAAATTGTCAAAATTTTAACACTTTATAACGTTAAGATTGCTTCATAAAACAATCTGAAAAGTTTTTTTACGAGTCTAAAAGATCCTACCTCTATTGGAAATCAATCATCAGTAGTATACAGCATTCCGTGTGCCAGCTGTGACAAGTCGTATATAAGACAAACTAACCAATATTTAAGCCCTAATTTTACATTACTGCAACACAGGACATATGTTTAAATTGGAAAACACACAGATTTTAGATCGAGAATTAAACATTTACAAATGAAATATTTCTGAAATAGTGGACATTACAACAAATAGATCGATGATCCTAAGGTTTCATACCTAAAATTTAAGCAAATTGTATAGCAATGTATTAAACCAATATACTACTACAAGAAACCATATCAGAAAATAATAAATATTTATGTAATAAAAAAAAATGCTTTAAAATAATAATTTCGTCAGATTGGTTGATATTTGTTAGTATAATAAAAAACATAAATTCTTTCTAATAGAAACATAAATTTGAGAAAATTATCAGTACTTTTTTTGTAGCCGATTCAAATTTAAAGGTTTAGATGGGCCCACTCTATAGCATTTATTTATCTTGCCACGTCGTTTAAAAGATCTGCAGCAGAGTAGAGAGCAAGTTTTTTTGTAATTAATAATTATATTTTGAGAAATGTTATACCTACTAGCGTCAAATTTAATGAGCTAAAAATCAAAACTTAAAACTTGATTTGTAGGCTGTTCTTTTTTGTTTATCTATAATAATATTATAAGGAGGAAAGATTTGTATTTTTGCTTGTAACGAATAAACTTAAAAACTATTTCTTTTACCATTAAAGTATCACTGAGTATCATAGATTGTGGTTATTACAGGAAACAATTGGAGATTCTTAGAAATCCGTAAAAAAATCAACCTAAAGTGTAAAAAAATTAGAATTAAATGTGTTTGAAATTTTTTTTGGGACAAGAGATTTTTGCGTTTTACTGACATTGACTCTTTGCATTCAAATTTAAAAATAACCTTTATTATTTGACGTTGGCCTGCTGAGACATGACCTGTGAGGTGCGACCAGGAAGATAGCAAAGCTAAACGTTACAAAAAAATAAATAAATGTTAAAAATCTGGTTAATAATAGGATTCATTTCTAAGCTACTTTAAATATAGTGTATATTTAAAATAATTGAATAATGTTCATTCAAGGTAACTTTACAGCGAAGTCACCGTGTGCAGCAATTAAATTGCTGCACACGGTAAACACGTTTTTACTTGTAGCATAGCTTATAGAGAATGTTATAAAAATTGAATAAAAATAAGCCTTTTTTCAAGCAGTTTATGTTTTGATGGCATTTAATTGTCCTTAGCACGGTAGGTCCTGTCATCAACGCGTCTACACAAAGTTTAAATACCAGCAGGGCGATCGCGTGACTGATGACTTTGTTGGGTGCTATTATATTCATAAGCAGTGGTTTCTTTAGCGTAAGTAAATTCTGCTCTAAGCTAAGCAATGTCTCCAGAAACCGCCGACTAAATGAATTTAATGTGTGATTTATTAGCGTAATTAAACGAATAACCTCATGAATAATTTGTGTAAACGAAATTTAATGGCAAAATAAAATTATTGTGGCATGGCTTCCACATTGTACGCTTCTATATAAGGGTTGCGTTGTGTGGAATAACACAATTTTGCTTGTTATATTGGAGGAAATACACATTGGGACCGACCATGAATAGGAGAGTAGTGAGAGAATTTCCATTTTCGAGCTTGTTTCACTAACTTCACTTGTTGGAGTTGCTGCTGCTGTTGGTCGAAATGCATTCATAATTAATAACAGTTCGAAACGCGTCATTATTACTATATTCTGCGCACTCATGACGTCATTATTTCTATTGATAAGAGATAACCAGATGGCTGGCGAGGGATACTCAATTTTATAGTTGCGATTAGTTGAAACCTTTTTAAATTTAAGATTTGTTTCAAATATTTTTTTTTTGATTATGGGAATTTAATATTCTCAAATAACGCAGTTGCACCCACTTTGATTGAAACAGAAAGTATAAACTGTCGACTTTGCCAACCATCCAAAGTAAACCAGAATTCTTGGGTCTACGCACTGATTCCTGAATGTCATTTGTTGTCAGTGCTTTTCAATTCTTTGTTTTAGCTACCGCCATTTCTGTAATCGAAACATCTTTTATATCAGAAACATTTCTCAATTTGTTTTCTTCATTGGATATTTAATACGCTTGGTTTTTATAATTCTTAAGTTTACTCCATATGCTAGTCCAAAACGTAAGTATTTAGTTTTGATTTAATGACTTGCCTTCTAACTTTTTTTGTTCGCTTAGTTGCCTATAGAAGTTCTGTAGAAGGGTGTAAAACTGTTGATTTTGCTTACATCTATTACATCACTTGTTATCCCTTCTCAATCTTATTCCAAGAGCCGCTATCTTCTGTTTTAAAGTTATCCTCAAAATTTCTAGCTTGGATATTTCGGTACTGACTTTGTGATGTTTACAAATTTTTTTTAGTTTTATGTTGACTTTATGTGAAAGCTGTGCGTTAGACAGGTTAGCATAGAGTATGCTTAGATCTTTTTGAATTATTTACTAAGCGTTTCTTCCACGGCAGCTTTGCAACTGTCTCTTCCTTTATTTTTTTGATTGTAGACGCATGTTTAATGTGATGCATACATATATTGCTTTAAAATAATACATTGAAAAGCTCTTCAACAGTACCACAAGCTTCACAGTTCTTTTTAATCGCTTCAGCCACACGATCTACAGTTTCTCTACTTTTCCTGTATAGAGTACTTTTAGAATACTGTCTAGGTTTTTAAGGTCTTGCAATTTTAACAATTAAAAACATTCAAACAATATGACATAAACATAATAGTGCGGCTTTCTGTATTTTCGCGAGGATTTTCAAATCTATACTTAATGAAATGGGTATACCATTACCCATATTTTAAATAACTAAAATTAAAATTTTTACAATTTTTAAATTTCAAAAATTTCTAATGACCATAAATAAAAGCAGCGAACTTTTGTACTAAAAGTATGGATAATATTACAAAAGTTTAGAACAAAATTAATGTGATAGGTCCGTTTACATTTCCTTTGTACCACCATTGATAATGTTTATTTAATGTTTGACCCCATTATTTAATGTTTGTTTTTTCCAATTATTCTTGATTTTTTTTATGTATGTCAACATACTTTTATTCTATTTATTAAATTATCTAAAAAATAATAGATTCAATATAGAAATAGCACTGTTCATAGATAGAGAAACTAGTTATAATCTTTAGGGTAACCACCTCAAGTAAATAATAATAATAATATTAATAAAAATAATAATAATACCTTTATTTTTTCTAGCAAAATTACATGTGAATACATGAAAAAAAATTTGCTTGATGGAGGCGAAGTTCAGCAAGAGTTGCTTTTCCACTTCACCCCCATATAACAAAACAAAAAGAAAAAAAAACCAAATTTTTTCTGTTTTATAAATCAAATAAAAAGGAAAAAAAAATATATGAATACAAACGAAATCAAAAAAGAAAGCAAAATCAAAAACCAATCCGATTAAAACAATTGAAGCTTAAAGCCATAGACCGTTAATAGCAATATAAGCAAGTAGGGTAGGCTTTTTTGCCCAGAAGAGGGAAGATGCACATTACCTACCTTTTACAGGTCTGTTATTATTCAATTACAATACTGATTGAGGGTAAAATATATTTACCATGCTTTTTAGTTTGTATAAAAATATTTCACTAAAGTAATTATTAAAAAATGGCTTTTATTATTATTATGCAATGATAAAATTTAAAACAACTTTTTGTAAATGGGTTGAAATTTCCCAAAGTTTTAAACAACCATTAACTTTTCTATATTGAAAAAACAATAAAACTCCAGAAAACAAAATATCAAGTATCTTTAGTAATAGGAGCAAGAAGAATGTATCGATCACTTATCCTCACAATAGAAAGAGTTTTCCCGTTTTTTGGCAAACGAAAATATAACCAGCGACACTTTTATTGAAATTGATGATTTGTTTGATTCTATTTTTATTATTAGTTATCTTATTAGAAAATTTAGACAATTATTTTGACAAATGTTTTAGGGGTAAGGAAAAACTACACGATAAGATATTCAGTTCCAGTTGCTAGATTAATTAATTACTAACATCTAAATTTATTTTTTATTTCATATATTATTTCTTACGGATGAGTTTTAGTGACAATAATAATAATTTCATATTCAAAACTAGAAAAGGTTAAAAAATACAAAATTCAAGTATCAAACATTAAACATGAAGAAATTATTAAATTACAGAAAAAAATTCTTATCAATCTAAAGCAAAAAAAAACGTCAATTTAAAAAATATTAATAGTATATTGTTATACAAGTCGCACAAGACATTTTGTTTGTGGCTGAAGGAGTAGTGAGTGTTTCAAATGAATAAGTGCCATAAACATGTCTTGTAAAACGAGTGGCAGCAACATGCTATTTCTTCTATTTTGCTTTTATTAATTTGTATAATTCTACATTAAGATTACGACAATAGAAAGAATCCATCTAGTGAGTTATTTATTCCAAGTTGGTATAACATAACACTCATAACAATGACAGTAATGTCAATGTTATTGACGTCACAACTACTAACCATACCAACTCACAGCAAAAGTTACAAATAAAGATTACACAAAATTCAATTTTGACTTACTATTGTTTTTAAGAAATGGTGTCACAAAATTTAAAATTGTAAACGTAAAATAAAAAAAATACTTTGTAACTTGGTTTATCCTACAACGGATCTTTGACTGAAGACCAAAACTTTACAATCAACCATTTTAAAAAAACTTATTTATTAAGGAACATTGATGTGGCGTATTTATCGAGCTTTAGTTGGAAAAGTCAATAAACGACTAATAATATAATTACACCCTATTCTCAAATTTCAAATTGGACCAGTTTTAATAAAGACTTGGTAACTTACCCCTTTAATTTGCCTTAAATAGCTAATGTTGACCGAAAGTGAGCTCTAAATTTATTTTTATTCAAATAATTGACTTAAATTGAAGAGAATAAATTTTTACAACAATTTACATCAGTTTTTAAATTTTAGAAAAACAGTTAGCTGTATGGCTTTTTAAGTTTAATCAACTAAAGCAAAACTATTGAGCTGATTTGACAGAAGTAGGTCCCTAGATTACAAAAACGTAAAATAAATTACAACTTTTAAACTATATTAATTTCTTTAGCTTCTGAAACCTCAAACTGAGAACATATTTGAATTGTTATACAATTGTAATGCTTTTATTATCTAGTTAGCAAAATTTAAAATTATAGTTCATTATATCAAGTCTATTATCTTAAAAAACTGTTATGATCAAAAAAACTCTACACTATGTTAGAAAACTAAATTGTGTAACGTTAGACCAGTAAAAATAATAAATTTTTCTGTATGTTTTTACATTATCTTGACTTATAAAATGCATTTCTAAATTGGGAAAAATTTTTAATTACCTGAATTTCAGCAATGTCAGTTTCAGAAAAGTTATTAGGAAAAGGTGACACTGCTCCTGGTAGCCCAATTAAATACAAGTTTCAAACTTCCTTGTAAATGTAATTGTTCTGTGTCAGACGTACTGTCGTCTGCTTATCTTACTGTGAACAACTCATCGCTAAGATTTATGCCACTACGAGATAATTGTGGAAGTAAAAGTAACTTGTATTATACTCTAATTCGAAGAGTCTCCATCCACAGAGATTCTTGTTATTTCTAAATAATTGGTAATTTCACCGGATATTTTTCCAGTTAATTAAAAATATTAACAAAGAAACACAATACGTTTTTGTCTAAAGTAAACTACATTGAATAACTTTTACAACAACATTCTAATCAAATTTATAATTTACATTAAAAAAAAAGCATGAATGACGAAACACGCTAAAATGATTATTTGGTTGACCGTTCAACTATCATTCTTATTGTCTGATAATGTTTTCTAAGAAATCTAAAAAATTTGACATTAAAATGTAAAAAAACACTCAATGACTTGAGTGTTGCAGCACCTGACGGTCAGATTAACAAATAAAATTAATTTATTTAAAAAAAAAAACAAAATATAAAAAAAGAAAATTTACAAAGCAAAAGAAAAAACAAAAATTACAGTAGTTTTAAAAGAGATACAACGCCTAAAAATCTTAAATATTTTCTCGATATTGAATATGAATTATTATAGATTCTGCGACTAAACGTTTAAGAGTGTCTTTCTAAAAAAAAATTTTGAAGGCGTTATGTAGCAGCACTGCAAAATTACTGTTGAAAATTACTCATACTGTCAAGTTTGAGTAAGTTAAACAATGTTTGTCAAATAAAATTATTCAAGGTACTTGAAACACTTTTTAAGCCTGAGATTTAAAAATATTTTAATGTAAACACTTACTCTGACTATTTTCCGGTCTTGAAATCTTAATATTGAGTCAGATTTTTCAACACTTTAATTTAAAGTACCGTGTATGCTGGCCTACGCGAATACGGAACGATACAATAACGACCATTGATAACGTTTATGTAAATTTTGGCAATACTTCTACTTTATCAAAGCTCATAACAGATTTTTTTTTATACAGAAATTAATAATGAAAAAAATATTTATAAATAAAAAAATTTAAAAAAAATATGAAAAATAAAAAAATGTCTTATATGCTAAATAAAAAATGATAAAACACGTCAATTTTGTTTTCGAGAATGGCGTATGATGTGGAGGATTCTAACAATCAGATATCTTTTACTTGTTGGGGGTAGCCACAAGTTTCAGCAGCAATATTAGTCAAGTGGCCCTTCATTAAAGTGGTCTTCAAATCCGCTTTCTGAAGGTGCGTTTTTTTGTGCTATTTTTTACGTTTTGCTGATAAAACACAAAATATCATGTCGCGATGGTTTTGGTTTTTATTGTTATCTTGGTTTACTCAACTACTAGTTTTCCCGGCCACTAATTAGCCCGGTTTAATATTATTTGGCTATTAATGGCTCCACTAGCGTAGTGGAAGCGTGCCTGACCCATAACTCAGAGGTTCGTGGTTCGAAACCACGCTCTGCTACCAGCAAAATTAGAGAAATTCCCTAGTACAATCATTCATGGCCGAAAACAATCAGCCAGAATGGCCGCCAACATCCGGACCGGATAGGCACTATAAGAAGAAGAAGAAATATTATTTAGTTTCAATGAATACCATTGCAAAAAGAGTTAAATTAAGAATGCTGTAAGCCAAACATGGAGATTGCGGCAGAAGAACGGCTGCAGTTTTTGATGAAAACCATCTAGACAAAAATATAATCCACAGTTACGTGTCAAAACTAACAAAAAAATTTTGTTTACAAGGTCCATACAAAATCTACACTAAAGATAACCAAATTGGAGTTATGAGGACGGTGGCTATACATGCTCAATTGTCCGTTTTTTGAGAAGACAAACAGAGGGACTAGCAAGTCAAAACTATTCACAGAATACTTTAAAAGCATACATTTTTTGGATACAAAATGAAGTTAGTTCGAAAACGATCTTGATACAGCTTGCGGAAGACATGTCCCAGCAGCTGATAGACAATCGTAACCTTCTATGTAACAATTGCTTTAGTGATGAATGTACGATTTTATTTGAACGGCAACGTCAATAAACATAATATTTTCTGTTTTTCGCGTGATACTAAATCGCATGTGTATCGAGAAACTCACACTCAATAATATCTGCTAAAAATAAATGTCTGAGCCGGAATCCTAGAAAATCACACTATTAGCCCTCGGTTTTTGGAAGAAACTTTAACCGGCTAAAGGTATCTTAAACTCCTAAAAAATTACATCGATTCATTTTGTTAGACTAGCGCGTGACTTTTTGAATGAACGGTTTCCTGGACGTTGGATTGGACGGCGTGCAATTGACTGGCGCGCTCACTTTCCTGTTTTAACGCCACAATTAATTTTTTTGAGGGTATCTTAAGTTCAAAATGTAAACATTGCAGCCACAAAATTCACAAGAGCTAAGAAACCAATTAACCAACATTTTGTCACTTTTTCCACTAAGTTTTTACAAATGCAATTGGATTAACATGTAGCCGTAATGTATTAATTTTTTCTGTAATTTTATGCTAATATACATCGTACGACTTTCTCATTTTAAGAACACATATTGTGTACGTTTTTTACTTAAAATGTGACTAGCTTGTACACAAAGCAACACGTTTAGAAAGCGAATTGAACGTCCATTTCAATGAGGCACCCCTTGACTCATGTCGCAAGACATCTGATTGTTAAACTATAATTATAGTGTGGTATAAAAAATCAGAAATCTAATGGAAAAGACCAAATTCTTCTGTTTCTCATTAAACCAATTTTAGAAAAACATTCTCTGATAACCTTAAAGTAGGTGAAAGTATTCTCGTTTTAAAACAAGACACAAAAAGTAGTTTTTTAATTACAGACATTTGAACGTTTGCTGCAATTTATTCTAGGGTAATTGATAAAACAAATTTTAAAATGCATACAAAATGCATTTCAAAATTGTAACATAAATATTGTTTAGATAAATTAATTACTATGGCGTTACTTGCCTTTTATGAGAAGCCTGCAGTGTTAGACTTAATTGACGCAGAAGAATTTCTAATAGAAATTTTGTGCGATTTAAGTCATGCTTTCGACTGCATCAATCACAAAACTCCGTTTGACAAACTATATAAGAAAAGCATAAAAAGTACTTTCTTGATAGACTTCGCCTTTTAATAAAATCATATTATTTTTATTATTATTATTAAAGTGGCTAAGGTTGTTTTAGAAAATCAACCATATTTCTACATTAGATATATTGACAATAATAAAGTGGTAATATGGAGTGAATATGTAAAGTCTAAATATTCAATTGAGTAAAAATGTAAAATTTTGTAAATTTTTAATTAATAAACCTTCATCAAATCTGATTAAAAATATGAACAAAATTTTAACTCAAACTAATTTTTTTTAATCTCGAGTATTCGAAAACAAAAAATACACTCAAAAATGATTTGTTTTTTAGAAAACTCACCACTGGCTGAACATGTTTTGTCTTATTATAACGTGTAAAGTAATAAGAGTTTCTGCAAATCCTTCGTGTAGAAACCATTTGGCGATCTTACAAATTTTAACGCTGTTGTGTAATTACGTGTTTCTGAACCAAAAAAGTTTTTTAAGAACTAGTGATTTTTATTGTTTCGACGCAATAAATAAGAATGATTTTATGATTTAACATTCAAAATCAATTACTAGGCTCTACTAACATCTACTCTTACAAAGTAGTTAAATTCTTCTATAGAAGGCTTGATTTTTTCAGAAATTTAAAAAAGATAAAATTGTTTCTGGTTGTAAAAATTTTATATAACATTATGCCTTTCGGTATAAACAAAAAGATTACATACACAAGCGTCTGATGTGTGTTTATGTTTATACGTCAGTTATAATAATTAATTGTAGACTTTAAAATTGACAAACTCTATATGTTTATATTGTCCATTAATGAATAAACTTTTTGTTATTGTTATTATTCATCAGTGTTAATTTCGAGTAGCTAATTTAAATCTTAAAATTCTAGCATATACAGTATTTCAAGTAATAAGATATAGTTTCTGCCGTAGATATTTCGTTGCACATTAACATTAATTCACATTTATGTCACCAACCACTCTATTTATTATTTAACCACATTATTTTGTTATATTTACTTTTTTGAATTTAGAAAACTAACATCAAATTTATCCAACTGTGGTATATAGAGTAATTATAGCACAAAGCAGAACAAACGTAAAAATATAACAGCCATAACCTATCTCTACAAGAATTTTGCCAAAATGACCCAACTCGACATGTGTGGCGTACAATTCTATATCTATATATATCTATATCTATAACTTAACTGACTATCCTAAATAACTTTATTTTCCAGCTTAAAATCAAAGATTATGTTCAATTCAATACGTAACATTTTAATAACTAACTTTTGCACAACAAACGTTTTCTAATCAAACTTTAAATTGATCAGAAAATCAAATAGTTGGTCAACATACAAAGTTAGATCAAAAGTTCATTAATAAGTTATTTTCCGCTTATTAAATCAATTAAATTTATTCACAAGTAATTACTTATAAAACTGTTTTAGTAAACATTGGCCAGCGTAAGCGGTACACCGGCTCAACGTTTTTAAACCGATGACGTTCTTTGGGTTCAATTGTTAATTAAAAAAAAAAACGTTTACATCAGTTTTTTATTATATAACTACATTTTCTGTTTTCTGCTTTTGTAATCATGATTAAAAATATATATATATATATATATATATATATATATATATATATATTTTGAGGTTTATAGATAGAAATGTTTTAAAATGTTTTCAGTTTTTTTGAAAACTTTTATTATTTAAGGCTTATTACATACGTATTTTTTATACAAGCACAAATAACAAAAAATATTAAATTAAAATCTCAAAAAAAAGCACATTTGTAACTTTTATGAACAGATTATTGATTGTTCATGTGTTCTACTCTGTGCCTGGCCTACAAATGACATCTGTCTAAATAGCATTCATTAAAATAATATTAATACTTTAATAAATAATAATAGCTGCCATTTATGTAGAATTTCAAGCTTTATTATATTCATCATTCAAATAATTAATTTAGACATATTGAAAAAGCTTGTGTTTTTAGTTTGAATATATTAAAAATCATCTTTTTTGGTTTACATTTTGTGATCACCAATACCTGAATACTTAATATAGTAAGCAACTGCTTGTCAATTTTTTTAAAGTAGCAAAATTTTTTTTGATTTTGAAGTTCAGATAATCAAAATTATTTTATGTTAGGTAATCAATCTACTTGCTAAAACTATTGCTACAAGAACAAAATTTAATAATAATCAGCAACTTTGTTATAAACAAAATATTAGGAATTAATTAGATTTAAAATAATTTAAATAATAAATTAATTTTGACAACCATTAAAACAACGGTTTAAAAATTTTTATCTAAACAGCTGATAATGGAATTGCATTGTAAATATTTTGTTCAATAAAATAGGTCAAGAATTTGTTAAATTTTATTTGACAATCAATTATCTTCATTATTCACATAATAGTTGTTGCCTAATGTTATTTACTTCAAAACCTTGATTTAAACTTTTTTTAATCACTGTTTAAAATAGGTCAAAACTTATACTGCGGTTATTAATTCGTTCGTATTTTTTAATTTTAATTTTAATAACATCAATTTAAGACCCCTTTTAAAACCAAACTTTAAAATTTCAGTCTTTGTTACAGCATTATTCATTATCAAACAACATAACAACAGTGTTAGATTAGATAATCACGTATTAAACAATTAGTTTAACTGATGAATCATAAAATGACAAAATAGTTGTCTTGGAATCTTGTTCTAACGGTTAACAATTTTTCAAAACATAATGTTATATTTTTTGGTTAAATTGCATAAGTCCTGAATCAAAATTAAGTTTTTTAAAGAATTAAATTAACGCTAACAATAAATGGACATTTATCAATTAAAACAAAGTTATCAAGAAAACAAAACGCCGGCGAAGTGATTTCTAATAAAATTGCAAAAAAAATTCTACATTTTAACACCTAAAAAATATTTGAGTTCAGATTTATGAATTTGTTCGATAATTAAAACAATAGTCAAGTTATATTTGATAAGATATTTTCTTAATTATGTAGTTGATTATATATACACTAAAAATAAATACATTAAAACATTTGTGTATTTAAATTGATAAAACTTTTCTGACTAGTTATCTTTTGGTTAACTAATAGTTTACCACTGTTTTATTAAACAAATTTAAATCAGAATTTTTATATAATTTTTAATGAAACAATGTTTTTGAGTTTTTCCTATAGCTAAAAGTTTTCTGTAATGTTTATTTAGATATATTTATTTGAAAGTATGTACCTAGCATTTTTATGTAATTATTTAGTAAATATAGTTAAAAAGCTTCAAGTAGTAAAAAGATTGCTAACAAAAGTTGGAGCATTACATTAGATAGATTTGCATTATTAATAATCAATGAATAAAACTTTATGTCACTAAAAGTTAATACAAAAAGATTTCAAAACATTAACACGCAATGGTTATTGGGATATAAAATTAATTTGTTCTAGTAGATCAATTGATAAATGGTTAACTTCTATCGCGTTGTATTTTAATATGTTTGTGTTTATACAATTTAAAATATTAGGCTTTTTTTTTGTTCTTTGCGTCTGCAAAACTTTCTAGGTGCCTCAATCGGTCGGAAAAAAGCTTTTGCGGAACTAAGCGGCAAAGTTGGTTTTAGAAATATTTTACTCTTTAAAGATTAGTGCCAGCCCTAATGCAAAACAAATTAGGTAAACAAGTTTGACAAAAACTGTAAAAATAATAAACAATACAATTAGCTGCCAATAATTGAAGAATAACGTAAAACAATACTTGGTTGTGTAATAAAAATAATTTTTAATACGTGCTTCTTGTAGGCTATAGTTCACTGTCAATAATCGAGAATTGATTGTTTACCAGCCACAAAACATCTACTTTTTATCTAGAACATTGTGTTCTCATTTTAATAATTGCTTCAATGTAGCGAACAGTTTGTAATAGTACAAAATATATTAAAGAACTTGTTTTATAAAAGTTGATTTAGCGCACAAATCCCGGTGTCTCTAGGACACGTGCGCCAATCTCTCCTATAAAACGTGTTCTTTACGCTATTTTTTAAAATCTACGTTTGTTTTTAATCTTATATAAAAAAAATTATTTTTTAAGTTTTGAGCAATTTTGTTAATAACGGTTGGTGACAGCAATGAATTATTTGATTTCAAATTCAGTTTAAATCTTTAGTTTAACATAATTTGGTTAATAATAAAAAAATAATATAATTGACAAAAAGAGGGTTTATGCACTTCACCCAAAATTCAGAAACTAAACAAGACAACGACTAAAAACTAAATAAAAAAGTCAACAGAAAACGAATTTAGAAATTTGAAAATTTAGAAAAATAAACAAATTGCAAAAAAATTCTGATAATGTTGTTTTGTGTAAAATGTGATTGCTATTTGATGGCTTTAAAACACATATTAATTCTAAAAACAAAAATTGTTATTCTAACAGAATCCTCTTATAAGCAAACAAGCTTTTGCAGCTTTGCCTTAAAGTCATTTTGTCTTCAAATATGAGCCATTAAATCACTTTTTAAACTACTCTCGGTTTAAAATGTTAATCCATTTTTATTCGAAGATATAACAATTATAATCTGTAAGTAAAAAATTAAAAATCAATGATGACATTGCCAGTCATAGATCAACCGAACTGTCATTATATCTATAAAAGACTTCAAAATAAAAACATTAATAAGCTTATCAAGAACTCAAATTTGAAAAACATTATAATCATATATAAAAAGTCAAATACAAAAGTACCAAAGACAAATATGAAATATGTACTCAAAAATGGAATGGAATAGTATTCATACAAGTAAAAAACTTAAAGTCTTCCCATATAAATTTATTTTTATTTTTCAATAAATGAAAAATTGAAAAACGACATTTGTTTCGGTTTTCGACTTATCTTTCGACAAGAGGCATCGTCAGGTTTGAGTAGTGTGTTAACACCGAAGCTTTAACTAACACTAGACAAAATCAAATTATAAATGTTGAGGGTGGACAAGCCGGTTGGTGGGGATGTAGCGGTTTAAGAGTGGATGTAGAGTTAAGACATGAACTTAAAATTAAATAAACAATAAACATAATAAAATAACTAAATATACTATAGAGAATAATAGATAATAAAATAGATAACTAAGGAAGAGACAAGTCGAATTATTATGGTTGTTTTCTATAGGTATTAAGTCTTAATGTAGGGTTCATTAAAAGATAAGTCGAAAGCCGAAACATAAATGTCGTTTTTGAATTTTTCATTTAATGAAAAATAAAAATAAATTTATACGGGAAGACTTTAAGTTTTTTACTTCTTTGAAATTTTTTAAACAATCCCATTTTGTGTTATAAGATGGAACAATTTTATAAATGGAATAGTATTTAAATGTCCAATAAATATAAATTGGCGTTATTTGTTATAGAATTGTTATTTGTACATAAAATTTATATTAAATAGCTTTTGAATTCTTTTTTGTAACGGTATTAGCATTTCCTAAAAATCTTCAAAAAAAAACAAAAGATTTTGAACTTTTAGACTTAAAATTATTTATTAGTTGTAGTAATAGTGCCAGTATATAAATTATCTTAAGAATAGAAATTTAAGCAATTTTTATTGTTTCGTTAACACAAAAAATTATAAAAGCCTGTCTTGGTCTCTGAAATCACTCGCCATACAAAATGCTAGTTTTCAGTTTTTTTTATTCAAATAAATTTATATTTTTATGCCACTCACCCTCATCATGATTACTGCCAAGCAGGATTTCCATATCTTCGTAATCACCTTCCGCAAGCATATCCATAGGATGTTTTGGTAGAAAAACCCCATCTACTGTTGGCGTTGAAGGAAAACCTAATATTCCTGAGTACGAATTCCATTGTTGTAAAGAAATAGTTTTAGCATCGACTGCACGCATGCAATCTATTACTTGATGAGGACGTGTTTCCAGTAATGAAGCATTACATCCACAATCTTCAACAAGAACCTTTCCAATTTGCTGAGCCCGCTCTCCAGACATATAACTCCATGGAGCATTCATCGTTCCCGATTGGAGAATTCCTCTCCGCGCTAATCCTCTGGTGACAGGACTTAAAAGATGTATACTGACAGACCCTCCACCTGCTGATTCCCCAAATAAAGTTATTAGCTCAGGGTCACCTCCGAAAGCATTCGCATTTTCTTTAATCCACCGAATTGCTAAAGCTTGGTCCCACATTCCCATATTTCCAGGTGCTTCTTCACTACCCCTTGGAAAATATTTACTAAGATATAAAAATCCAAACGACCCGACGCGGTATTGCATGGAGGCCACGATAACGTCGCTGGTAGCAGCAATTATATCTGCGTCATAAATTTCTAAAGTTGCAGTACCACTCATGTAACCACCACCATAGATCCAGATTAAAATAGGTACTTTAGGTCTTTCTTGTTGTGGTTTGTTTTCGTGATGTCGGATGCGCAATCGTTGGGGAACCCAAATGTTAAGATATAAACAATCTTCTGATATGTTTGTATTAGGATTCCACATTTCCTCTCCTTCAAATCCGGGAAAATATTCATAACGCTCTTGATAACATGAATTGGGGAGTTTAGTAGCATCCAGGATGCCATGCCAAGGGTCAATTGGCACCGGTTTCCGAAAGCGTAATTGCTCTATTGGCGGTTTAGCGAACGGGACACCGGTAAAGACGTGAACTTCGCGTCCTAACACTGTCTTCGAAAAACCCCGCACCAAGCCACTGGTAGTTTCTACCACCAACGGGTCGCTATGATAGTCTTTAGATGGTGGTCGCGTCGTTGTCTCTTCGCTAGGCCAAGAGTAGGCGCACACGGACGCACTAAAAGACATTGCGGACAACAGCAACATCACAGAAAACGTATTCATTTTGGTTCGAAATAAAAGCGCGCGTTTACGTGGGCGCCATCCTCAACGGCAACTGGTCTCTAGGTTTAAATGACGCAATATTAACGAAAAGGGAGCGCTTCCGAAGTTTCACGGACACTCACCACAATCATACCAAACTAGCGTGTGGCCCCACGGACTGCCGAGATGGTTGACGGGCTGACACGGACTGTGCTTTAGTGCTTCACGCTGCCATGGCGGCTTCGCCGAGCAAGCTTGCGCGGGTCGTTTTAGATCTTCGGCTGCCGCTGATATCACGCTCTCAACTACCGATAATAAACCAAACAACTAAACTTTTCACTTGTAGCTGGAGCAGCCTCTTTTAAGCTCCTTTAACAATGATATAAACATATTTAATTTTAAAGCATCACAACTGCTTGTTGCAGCTTTAGACGGCCTGGCAAAGCTTTACCAATTATTTTCGATCATATAGATTTAAATAGCCGACGTAGATTTTGCGGACGAGGTTTTAGATGAACAACACTTTATATTTATTTGTTTATTATTTGCTTTTCAGATAACTGCTAACTTTATTTAGAGTTTATAAAAGCTGGATAGAAACATTGAAACAAATTCAAACAGAATCGATCAGTCCTATAAAATATGTTCACATCTTTTCATCGTACAAAAAAAAACTAAGAAGTTTTAAAAACATGTTTTTTTGAATTATAGTTAAAACAATTTTGATCATTTTTCTTTTCAAATAAAAAAAACAAGATCTAAATTTGTTTAATCGTTCAGGAGGTATTACGTTACGACCAGACACTAAAAACTTATAACGCTTTTTTTTGGGGGCTAATAAAATACACAATGGCATTTTGTTGTTTTATGATTTTTTTCAGTTTACAAACACTTTTTTAGTCATTATTTGTTGTGTTTATTATTATAAACTGTTATTCTTCTGTGCTTTAATTTTCAAAAACTTGTTTTAGAAGTTTAAATATAGACCAGGGTAGAAACCTTTTAAAATAATAAAAAGTGAAAAAAAAATAATAGTAGAATGAAACCCATTAGAAAAGGGAGAAAATATTATAACAATTAAAAGAAAAATAATTTACGGGCGATCTGAAGTCGGGAAGGAGATTGGGGTGAGTTTTTAAGGGTAAAAATCGGTTTTTCTTGATTTTCGGCAAAACTAAAAGTCTTATCAAAAAAAGTCAAATGGCTAAGTTGTAGGTAATAAAAAGATCTAAAACTTTTGTATTTACACTTTTTTTACATAACCTTAAAATTTATGTGAAAAGTTTAAAAAACCAAGTTTTTGGTTTTTTATTTTTATCTTTTACAAAAAAATTTTTTTTTAGCAACATTTAGTGAAAACTTACCTTTTTTTGTCCCAAATACGCTGTATTTTATTTGATTAAACATATTTATTTTTTCACCTTATTTTGAATTAATATCGAAAAAACACCCTAATTTTCAATCGAAAATTCACCCGTCAAAATATCAGCTTTTTTCAAAAACTTGGTATGGTTTCTGTTCGTTGAAATCTCTACTTTTCGATGGTAAAAAAAAATATATGTTACTATAGTAAATCTTCTCAGAAAATGCAAAAATTCAAAAAAAACTTGAATTCGAAAGTTTTTTTTTAATTATTATAAATTAGGTTTTGTTCTTTAATGTTAGGGTAGTGTATGTTTAATTATGTTTTTTCCAGGAATGTTAAGGAAAAACAATGAAAGAATGTTAAGGGAATGTATGTTTAATTATGTTTTTTGTGTTGAATGTTAGAGGAATATATGTTTAATTACACTTTTTTTGTCGAATGTTAAAGGAATGTATGTAAATTTTACTTTTTCTGGAAAGACGTTGCAAGTTCAGAAAGTCTTCATTTAACAAGAATCTATCAAAAAACACATTAAAAAGTTAAGGGTAAAAGAACGTTAAGGGTAAAAGAATGTTAAGGGACATTAAAAACTCAAGAGTAAAACAATGTTAAGGGAATTAATTATGTTTTTTTGTTTAATTACAGTTTTTATGTTCAATTACAGTTTTTATTTTACAAGTCTAGAAAGTCAAAATCTAACAAAAATCAATCCAATTTATTGTTTTTTTTATACAAAACTACTCCTTAATGTCCTAACATCTAAAGACTTTTATTCGTTCCAAAAAAACCCACACTATTGTTTAAAATGCACAAATTTATGTTCAAACTGTCATGGTTCTAAAAATTGCTCTAAGATTGAAGAAGAAACCTACGAGGAAGTTAATGATTCAGAAGAAATTGTGGATGAAGAACCAACGCAGTCTGGAAATAATGTTGGAGAGGAAGAAGGTGATAGTAATGAAGATTTCGAAGATCCACTAGAATCGGAGATGTTTGACTAATCTAACGATGAAGAAATGCCATCAAAAAGACAAAAACTAATGGATAAGTGATTAGAATTGAAGAGAAGTTATTTATGAATGATAAGATTAATGTGTTTAAAAATATTGTAATGAATAACGTAATCAGAATAAAGCATCTACATTTAATAGTACGATTTACATTTATATATAATGAGATTTTCTATGACATAAATGTAATTAGCATTAAATAAATCAACTTTTTAATTAAAACAAATTGCAGCAATCACATTTTTTAGATAAAATTATTTACAATAATTAAAAAAAAAATTCGAATTCAAGTTTTTTTTGAATTTTTGCATTTTCTGAGAAGATTTACTGTAAAAACATATTTTTTTTTTACCATCGGAAAGTAGAGATTTCAACGAACAGAAACCATACCAAGTTTTTGAAAAAAGCTGATATTTTGACGCGTGAATTTTCGATTGAAAATTAGGGTGTTTTTTCGATATCAATTCAAAATAAGGTGAAAAAATAAATATTTTTAATCAAATAAATTACAGCGTATTTGGGACATAAAAAAATAAATTTTCATTAAATGTCGTCAAAAAAAAATTTTTTTTGTAAAAGATAAAAATAAAAAACCAAAAACTTGGTTTTTTGAATTTTTCACATAAATTTTGAGGTTATGTAAAAAAAAATGTAAATACAAAAGTTTTATATCTTTTTATTACCTACAACTTTGCTATTTAATTTTTTTTGATAGAACTTTTAATTTTGCCAGAAATCAAGAAAAACCGTTTTTTACCCTTAAAAACTCACCCCCATCCCCTTCCCGACATCAGATCGCCCGTAAATTATTTTTTCTTTTATTTTTATAATATTTCCTTCTTTTTCTAATGAGTTTCATCTTACTATTATTTTTTTTGGTTTTAAAAATTATCGACCCTGGTCTAATAGATAAAATATTTTAAATAAATTAAAGTTTATATAGATTAAAATCCTAAGATATTTTAATAAATATTTATTAAAATCAAACTATGAAATAGCCGAGTTTATAAATTATTTAGAATAACCCTTGCTATGACATTTTTTGCATATGCTGATTTTTTAATTAGTTTATACGCAAATACAGGCGTGTTGTGTATTATAAGATGAGCTTTGATTTGTGAGCTTTGATTTGTAACGTCACAAATCGTCAATTACAATAAAAATGTATCAAGCTAAATTGCGCAGCAGGAGTTGATATAAATAATTTATAAACAAGCTTGAGACTTTTCTATCACTTTGCCACATTTGGCGGATGCGCCGGGATAAGTGTTAAATAGCGTAAGGTTTTATTAGAAAAAATATTTTTTGTATAGTGAGTCTTCAAGTTTGACAACCAAAAATGTAAAGAAGAAAAACCGTCGAAGTTGCTTTTCTTTGAATAAAGCATGCTACTTTTTCTTCAAACGCCGAAACACTTTTTTTCAAAAAGAAATTAAAGATAATAGTTTAAAAATTCGAAACAAACATAATGCTAGCGGTGATTGCTGCAGATAAAATTATTATAAACCGAAAAATTAGAAATTGTTATTTGAGGTTTTTAGAGTTTTAGTTTATAGAGACTCTATAAACCAGCTGATGCTACATAAATGGCGCAAGATGCTATAAAGAGATTGTTGTCTACAAAACCGGCAAGTGTTTAGAAGCTTATATGCCAAATAAAATGATGCATGCAACAATCATTTGCAAAATGTGTTGATGACTTATTTCACTAGACTGAAGCGAAAAATAATAAAATCTTTAATAGCAAAGTTTACAAGAAACGATCATTAATAATTAATTGAGGATCATTAATAATTAATAATCGTTAATTTCCAATGACAATAGTTATTGTCATTGGCAATGTTTACATAAACAGATACAAAAAATAGAGCAGTCGGTAAAAACATCCAAAATATTTTCTAAAATATTATAGTAATGTTTGACATTAAAATGAGGTAGCATTTTATTTAATAATAGAATACATACACTGGTCATTGTCTGCGACAAACTTCGGCGACGCTGGGTAGACGGAAACGCTACCTGTTTAAAACGTCATGATAGATAAAAGCTTCTAGTGTCACTGAGAGGTACGTTGAAGAATCTTTAAAGAATTTTAAAGCCTAAAAACTTTTTCAAAGTTGTAATTTGAGGTTTATTAGATTATAGAAGCTTGCTTCTTTGTGACTTGTTCTACAAACTTTTCAGTTGGCCGTTACAGTTTAAGTTGTAAAGCTATTCACGTTGATGACTAATATTGGTTTTTTTATTTTTAAGCAGAACCTAAAAACTACTTTAAGTTTTTTTATAAAATATTAGACATAAATATGACCTGTACACATTTGTTCAATTTTTTTTCAAAATCAGCTAAAACAAACAAACGGGAATAAAAGTCACTTGGTATAAAATCAGTAAAAATTTTCTAAGCAATCAAAAACAAATGATCTGTTTCAAATAAACTTTAGCGGCTTTGATCGGTGCAGCCGTTTCGGAGATTAGCCGGAATAAATTATCTGATAGTAAAAATCGCATCAAAATTTTTCGTTTTGATGATTAGAAATAGTAATGCTCATAAATCACTTTATTTTTTTATTAAATTTTTGATCTCATTGAGTTTAGAGTTTCGTATAAACTTGTTTTTCCACCTTCAAATTCTAAATTGTTCAAGAAATACGGGTAAGTTTGTGCATTTTTCCTCTTTATAAATTACGACATTTAATATTGAAAATTTTTATGAGTTTAAGGATTAAAAAATTTGAAATAATTACTATCAATTAAAATTTTTAATCTGATAACAAACTTAATGCAATTTATAACAGTCTGAGTGAATAGTGATTTACCGAGAAAATTTGTCACTTAGCTTTTAAACGAAGGAACCTGACAATATTCTTATAAAAATTATTATTTTACCAACTGCTCTTTGAGCGGCTTTTCCGGAAAAATCGTAGAAAAAAAACTTTTTACTATTCTGCCGGCGTAGACATAAAACAATGTACATAAATTTTGCTTTCTTCTCCAGAGGCTACATCTTTTAGAATTAAATTGCAGCTGGACGTTACTAGAAGCTCTAAAATCAAACCTTATGTAATAACCCTAACACAATCCTTTCAATGCTCAAAATAGAATAAATTTTAATCATGCATTGAATAAAGATATTTATTAAATGCAAATTTACATCAAACCACAAATTAATCAGTTATTCCTGTTGAAATCTGAGACCACATCAACACCTAACATGGCTCGATTTAAGCCGAGAATGCATAATAGAACAGTCCTTTGTTTGAAATACCCTCAAAGTTACGTCTAGGCTCGTTCTCTTAATTGCACCACGTCTGTTTAATGCACAGTACAAATAGTGAACACGAACTTTCGTATATCCTGCTGCTTTTGCAAACACTACGTAAATCTAGCTACTTCCGTTAGTAAAGCATATGTTCCACTGACCTATAAATAGGTAAGTGGAACTATAGTAACGCTGAAGTTATAGGGTTATAGGGCTCCTTTAAAAATACTTGACCGCACATAACAGTTTCTTTTGTTGCATAAGCAGCAACCAACCGTAAATTATTATGCTCCACAAGTTCAAGTAATTATACTATTATCTTAATTCCAATAAGTGGGTTTTACAATTGGGATAATTAAAAGCTGCCACATAAATGAACGACAGAAAACGTTGCAAAAAAAAAAAAACAAAAAAGCCACACAAAAAACTAAGAAAAAAGCTACTGCATAAAAAACACATAAAAGATGGTACAGAAATATAGAAGTATAGAACTAAATAAATAGACAAATAAAGTAAAAAATTAGAGTAGAATACAACTTTAAAAGAATAGAATAAGTATTTTAAGCAACGACTGTAAATAAAAAATCAAAAATAGTTAAGCAGTAAAAACTAAACAAAGCGTATAGTCTTAAAACATTTTATTGATGCAAAATTAAAAAAAAAATAAAAGATAAAAAAATGTAAACATATTTGTAGACCTAAGCATCATGTATGAGAGATGAAAAAACAAATCAATGGTCATCTGATGAATAGAATGAAAGAACTATACAGCAACATTTTCTTAAAAATAAAGACAAGAAAATGTGAATAACTTGTGATCAAGTCGGGTTTTATCTATTATGATTTCTATTTTGCATTCAAATTTATTGTGGTTATAAAGTAACAAAAGATACGTAAATTTTTTGCTTTGAGTATTATTGAATTTAATTTTAAAATATTTAAACTGAAATCTTTGTTTTAATAAATTGCATAAAATTCTATACTGTAGTCATTTAACCGCCTCTGTAAGAAATGTTTTTGAAGTTTTTTCATGTACATCTATCACTGTATCCAAAAAATAAAATTAAAAAATTGAGCTTTAAACAAAAATTAGTTTAATTAGAGAGGACTTTATTTTAAAAAGAACGGACCCGTTATGTTAACAAATGCATTGATAATAGCGGATGTTTTTTTTTAAATTTGACATCAAAGCTCGCAAAAATGTTTAACTTTGGACGGTGGGAGTAGCTTTACCATGCATTAGTCTGACATCTGAGCCTAATTTAACATTACTTTTAATTGAATGAATCGATAGTCTAACTCCTTAATAAGATTAAATTAAAAGCACTTGAAAGCACCTGAAGTGTTATAACAAACAAAAAAATAAACTTCAATAAAAAAATTAAGTTATAGCAAATAATCAAAATTTAGTCCATCGACTACAAGGCATTTGCGGACTTTTTGGAACATTGCGTTGTTGACATTAGACAACGTTTGAAAATTATTATTAATTTTATCAAGTTTGGCAACTATTGCCTAAAAAATTATGATCCCTTCACACAAACTCATCGGCATAGCCAACTATGAAAAAAGATACATTTCAACAAAAAATTTTATTGTATTCAAAGCGTTTAAAAGTTTATAAAAATTTATTCCTCAGAATATTTTACTGACAATAGAAAAAATAATAAAACGCAATTTGATTAAAATTTATTGAAAGATATTCAACCTTTTTATAAATAATATTAGATCTAATAAAAATTAAATAAAATATAATTAGAAATAAAAATCAAACATTTGACAAGTAAAATCATTTAAAAATCACTACAAAAACCCAAAGTTAATAATTTTTCGCTTAAAAAACTTACTACTTTTTACAATATAGCTTTTTGTGCAAAATGTCAAGAGAGTGTGCATAATTGTCAAAATAGAGTTGTTTTACAAAAAAACTCAAAATTAGTAATAAAGCTCGCATCACACACAAATTTTTTTTCTGCAATTGCACAGTTTTATAATTAAAACCCTATAAAAATTATATGTTCAAATAGTTGTGTTCAGGAAAAAAAATGTTTACTTCTTGTTAAGATAAGCTATATTTGATTGACTGAAAAGCAAAAGTTTTTACATTTTGTCGCGCATCAGCAACAAAATGACTTTAATAAAGCTTTTGATACTGTTTTTCATTGTACAGAGTGTAAAATATAAAAATTAGTTAAGGGTGGCTTTAGAAAATAAAACGATTGTTTTGGCGTGACTCGGCTATTTTGTCACATTTTCTCTGGTAAGCTATAAGTACCGATAAGCAAAAACAACACCGTCTTTGCTTATTAGATAAGCAAAGACAACACCGTCTTTGCTTATCAACAAGTGTCACAACTGTTTACAACTGACATTGGCATTTTAGAGCACAGTACCGTCGACAAATGCCTGCCGCAAGCATTTGCGCTATTTTATAAATGTAAAATATTTTTTTTTCATTTGAAAAAAAACCGGATTATTTTCAAACAAAATTGAAAAAGATATTTTTTATTTGATAACGCCCAAAAACAATAACGCAAACTAATTAAATTAATATAGTCAAATTCGCCAAACTCTCTACGCCATTGCGTAAGCTACATTATAATTATTTCAATGTGTCAAAAACAAGTAAAAGACCTTTATTTTCTTTTTCAGTGCTAGTTAATATATATTATGATAAAAGTTAACTTTACCACGCATGCTATCAAATTAATATCGTTATCAGAGTAATGTAGAAGTTGATCTGAGGCGTTCGAGTTACTTCATAAGTCTGTTGTATAAGTTTGTTTTTTTAACCGATTTCTAGAGTAATTCTCCTATCGCTAAATTAAAAAAATGTTATAAAACTTTTTTTTTATAAACATTTAATGTACAAAGTATTGCAGGTTTTGACAACGCTTGAGTTACTACACATTTAGCATCCCTGATTATACATCTTTAATCTTTCTTGTTAATGTAATAGAATCAAAAAAACTTTTATATTTATAAAATCAGATAAACTCGGTGCAAAATTACCAATAAATACACTATAAACCCAATATTAAAAACTTGGTTTTTCTTTTGATATAAATTGAGTTTGGAGGCGGCGCAACAATTTAATAAACTTTTTGCAGCAACTAGTGGCAATTGAATGCAGCGATTAAAAAGTTGCTGCTGAAGTAAAAGTACGTGACTTTAATGTCTAAAATAACCAAACGAACTTAAGAAGTTAGATGATTCTTTTGCTAAAAAGAAAATCTTTAAAGTTTTAAATAGGGTGTATAAGTAATTTTGAACTAGATAGATAATTTTCTAGACTTATTCATGACATCATTCTTGCTGAATCTCAAAGGTACAACATCTTAGATTGCCATCAACTATAAAATGCATAACTTAGTTGCTTTGTGATGTTATTAGTGTGGAGGTACTAAAACCTTTCTTAAGCAGAACACCTGGGTGAAACGAGAAAGAAAATCTCTTACTGCTGGACTTAACAAGGTATGGGACATAGGGACGCTATTGTCTAAGGCTAGACGTAATAATGAGAATAATAGAAAAGCTTTCATCTTAAGTCAAGACTCCTATTAGTAATTTATGAATAACCGAGAAACACACAATAGAGCAAGCCACTTGAAATATCCAAATAAAAGTCTTTTTCATTTTTATTAAGCTATATTTTACAAATTTCATAAAATTTATAAATCTGTAAAACAGAAAACTATGCTGCTAAGACTGAGCACACTGAATCAAGTATGAACTATTCTTAATAACAAACAAAAATAAAAAAACAATTTTTGGATTACAATTTTTTATAGGAAGCAGTTGCGCTTAATCGGTCCTCATTAATACATATAATCAACTATATCAATAAAATTATAAATTAAATTAAAAGTGAATGTAGTCACATTTAAATTTGAATGTAGTCACGGTAATAACAAAGTTTGTTTATTCATAAAATGCATTCATTTTTCCGTACATAAGTCACCGGCTTCGTTGACTTATGATTAAGATCCTCTTCAACGTTTGATTTCCACTAACAAGTCGATCGTTAATGTATTTTATTAATGCACAATTTTATATTAATAAACAATCTTTTTACATCGCATAATTCTTATAAAATTGAACAAATTCCCAGCATTCTTTTAATGACGTTAATTTAGTTGCAGACCTCAATTATTTTTAGAGACACTGTTTATTGACATAAATGACGATAGAAATTTCCAGATGGATTTTTTTTCTACAGATCAAAGAGTTTTCTGTCAATACAAACATATCGTATGATTAATAATCTCGACAATTGAAGACTTCCGCTCTCTACAGTCGCTCGAGCTTTAAACTGCCTCGACTTTTATTCACTTTTATCAGCATGCTTGTTTATTACAAAATTAAATATCCTACATTTTATACTTTCTTATGAGTAAGTTTTCAATTACCGAACTTTTTAAACCCATTTTTTATTAACGTTTATTAAATTTATTTATTGAAGCAACTTATTTTATCGGTTAAGTTGCTGATAAAACTAAGTAATTGTGACACTTATATATATATATATAATAACGCTCATTCAGATAATTGATTAAATAGCTGCAGTTTCAACAGTCTATTCTAGTCTAATTTTTATTTTCTATTGTCAATTTTAGTGCAGCCGTACTCAAAAGTTTTACTATTTGCGTGTTGTGAATTTCGATCCTTTCCTTGGATTTGTGGTACACATGAAATTGCATTGTTCCAGGTTGGCTATTACATTTGCTGGTTTAATCAATTGATTACAGAGCTCAAAGCATAACTTGGGAACAAACACCTGACCTTATATCGTGACTTGCATTCATATCAAAACAAATTCTCTATAATTAAATTTTACAAAATTGATATTGTAAAGGTCAACCAACCCCTAAAACAACATTTTAAAGTTTTAAAAAGCATTTAGCAGTCTATAGTAACGCTAATTATTGTTGTTCTTTGAAAATTATGTAACTGCAAATAAACGTCCCTTTTGTTGCTTTAGCAGTAGGTTAATACTCCTAGCGTCAAATTATCTTGTAAGAAATTATCTGTTAAAATATTAAATAAATTATAATTTAACTATCTTAAAAATTCAAGCAGGTTTTTAAAATGATACGGTTGCACAAAACCAGGTAAAAAGTTTATAATCATCTTAGTTCCAAAATTTATTTACAATATGAGAATAATTTTATAGCTGTCATATAATCTTACAGCTAACATTTTATCATTCACTGCAACCAACTGCAATTGGTTTGAAGCAAGTGCAACTCATTATTATTTTAAACTATAAATTAATTTTTATATTAAGTTTTCCTAAATCAAAATTTTTAGTTTTTGAAAACCTATTCTATACCCACAAGTTAAAACAGCCCAAAAAATGAGCACTTAGCATTTATTAAATATGTACAATAAAATAATTATTTATAAATAGTAAAAGATATGAAAGAAGAAAATGAAAATCAAAACCATCAGAAAACAAGAACAAGAAAGAGAAAGCAAAAAGAAAAATGAGTGAACGATCTCCAAAAGCCAATGAGCTAGACGAACAATTAAAAAAAAGTACAAAAAACGACTAGAGCAAGTGATAAAAAAGTAAAGAAACCTGAAAATAGACGAAACTAAGACATGGCAATGCAAATATAAAAACACATGCAGCACTTAACAAAAAAAATAGATTTGTAGATAAGATTAGAAATAGAAACATAATAAAAAAGCATAAAAACAAAAAAGGTAAAAAAAAACAAATGAGTAGAAAATTGCTACATAGAATGTAAGAGGAGTAACATGAAATAACAAAAAAACAGTTGGAAAAAGCAAAGTTAGATATAATAAAAATCACAAAAACAAAAAAAAGATCTAAGAGAAAGCAAAATAGAAAAAAGACATTTGTTAATATATAGAGCAGTAGACGAGAACAGTCGGGCTAACAAAGGATTAGATAAAAAGGCAAGAATTGTATTAGAAAATAGACTGGAATATCAAAAAAAATATTTAAAATAGAATAGACGCAAACAAATTAGTGTTAATGGGAGACCTAAATGAGCCATTAGGAAGAAAAAATAAACAAGCCAGAGATGTAATACCGACCTATAGAGAACGTGAAAGGAATAACAATAGAGTTTTAATTTGAACTGTTTAATTTTTGTATCCCAAATAAGCTAAATGTAGCAAACATTTTTTATGAACATAAAATTCTGCATGAGTACCTACACGAGAAAAGTCAGTAAAAGGAAAGAAAAAATTATTGACTACGTCATTATAAACAAAAGACGTAGAAGATATGTAAAAGGTTTCATGCAAGGTGCAAAGATTTATTTCTTATTAAAGGCAAAAATAAAAATGTTAACACTCAAAAAAAAATCAAATTAAATTATATATTCGAGAAAAGAACATATCCAAAAAATTTAAAAAAGACACGGAAAAGGAAATAGAAATATAGAAAAACCTAGCACAATATGCACAAATAGAAGAATTATAGAGCACATTTAAATGTATACACTCTTGAAAGTGACGACAAGTGTATGTAGAGTTGCAAAAACAGGTGAAAGCAAAAAGCTAACCAGATGGTCGAATACAGATATACAAGCAAAAGTCAAGACAAAGAAACAAAGATGAAAAAGTACTTACAAAATAAAAATACTGAGTACTATGCAAATTATCAAAAAGAAAGAAAAAAGTAAAATATATAGTAAACGCATAAAAAAAATAAAAAAGTTTGCGAGAAAGCAAAAAAAAAATTAAGCTGCAAAAACATATATAAAGCATACAAAATAAGGAGAAATCAAATGAGAAAAGATAACAAACAATCAGAGAATTATGTGACAAAAAAAAAAGTAAGACAAAGAGGAGTTTTGAGCCCAGCGTCATTCATAATGATAATGGATAATGTTTATATTAGAATAAACAATGTAAAAAGATGTAACAACAAAAGTCAAACAAATTTTGGTAAGGTACAACAGCATGGAAGTAGTTGGTTTTTTTGAATGCGTATTTGCTGATAATTTACTACTTTTTGCAAGAAATAAAAATGAGCTTAAACACACTTTAGTAGTATAGGAAGAAGCTTTAAAAACAAGAAGCATAATAATAATAGAAAAAAGTAAAATATTTGTTGTAGGACAAGCGAAGGAGACTGTCAAGATCGACAATATGATTATCTAGAAGTGCAGATTTAAAGTAACAAAACCCAAAAAACAGAAATAATTAATAAGATTACCGTAGCAGTCAAGCTATAGGACGCGCTAAACAAAAACTTTTTAAGAAAAAATTTTTTTTCTAAAAATACTAAGCTCAATGTGTACAAATCAATTTTTTGGTCAACTCTCACGTATGGTTGTGAAAGCTGGGTACTCACAAATAGAGACAAAAGTAAAATATAGACAGTCGAAATAAAGTTCTTGCGAGGAATCACATACATATATCACATAAAGGGACCGAATGAGAAACGACACCATAAGCTAAGAATTAAGGGTAGAACCTATTTTAAAAACAATCTAAAAATTACAACTTAGATGATTTCGACACTTGTGCAGAATAAATTATAAATAGTCAATAAAAAAGATTTGGCACACTAAAAGATGCAAAAGGAAAAAAAAAGAACGACTACTTTTTCAAATGTAGTTCAAAAATTGTAACTTGTAATTTAAATTAATAAAATGTCATTCAAAAGCCGTTAAATCTAATTCAAATTAGTAAACTGTAAATTCAGAAAGTGTCACTTGTAATTCAGATCAATAAAATGTAATTCAGAAAACGTAAATTAATATTCAGATTAGTAGACTGTAATTCAGAAAGTGTAACTTGTAATTTAGGAACCGTTAATTGTAATTCAGAAACATAAATTGTTTTTCAGATATCTAGGAGCGGCCTATCAATTTACGCTCTCTGAATTACAAGTTATACTTTATAAACAACATTTTACTAATCGAAATTTCAAGTGACACTTTCTGAATTACAATTTACTAATCACAATTACAAGTAACACTTTTTGAATTACAGTTGAAAGAAGTGTAGAAGAGAAAAAAATTACATAGAAAAAAACGACTAAGAAAGCAAGAAATAAGAAAGAATAAAGGAAGTTGGGTACAAAGAATATAGACGAAAAAGAAAGGCTTCGGAAAAGATCGTGTCCAAAAGTTTGATAAAATTGTCAACGTTTCGCAGTAATATAGACAACCAACACCCACCATGGGTACAAACAGGTTTTTGATTATTATGTCTTGAACATTATGTCTGAAAAAGTGGACAACATTATGGAAATCTTTTTTATTGTAACTTTTACGAAAAAAAATTATATTTTATGAAAATTTGGTTTTAAAAATAATAATATTCAGGTATTTATAGTTGATATTAGATGTACAGAGTGTCTGCAAATTGCAAAAAGAACAAGTAGAATATGTTCAATTTTAGCATAAATTTAGCAAATTTTAGTTGTTAAACACGTTAACTTCTATCTTATTTAACATGTCAACACATCTCAAATGTTTATTTGTTAAAATGTTACAAACAATATTTTGAGAACTTGTAAGATAACTTTTAATCTATTTTTTTTTAATCAGTGTTACTTAAAACATCTTTTACAAGCACCAATTCAGTTATTATTATTATTTTAAAAATTATTCAAAAATCAGTACCGCGCGTTTTTCTTGGTAGTTAAATTATCACTAAATGTTTAACGTAAAACATTATATTTCCGAATAGTACCTATCTATTCAAAAAATATTTATTTCTTAATTTTTAAAATTAATTGCTTAAGCGCGTTTATTTTCAACTGGGTTGAAAAAAAAAACTAAAAAAGAAGATTTTAATCTTCTTTTTTGACATTTTGTGTTACCAACATAAAAAATTGAAATTATCGCAGCGCTATCTCAAATTCCTATAAATGACTTGTAAAAGTGTTTCATCTTATAAATTCTATAATTGAGTTTTTTTTTATCTCTTAATAGCTTTCCAATCGACGCAAAATAAAAAAAGAGTTGCTGGTAATTAATCAAATTTTGTTTCTACAATTTTGCAAAAAGCAATAATTGAATAAAACAAAATTTATTTGTTCAATTCAGAAAAATTACATAACAAAAAACAGCTTTTTTGTATTGCCTTGCGTGTGAGCAAAATAGTACAGGCATTCTATTTTAACATTATTGTAACACTATTATAACAAAAAACGATTAAAAGTAACACTACTTATATTTTTCTTTATAACAATGTTATATAGAAATGAATATATATAATGAAATATATATATTAAATGTAGTCTACAATCTCTTTGTTAAAGTTTACATATATAGCTTATTAGAGCATTATAGTGAAGATATAAAGAAAATAAACATATTTTTAAGTATTTACAAAAAAAAATTATTTTACAATAAAAATTATGAAGTCATTTGTCGAGGTACCAACCACTTACTGCCACGAGAGAAACATAGATATAGTTTTATATCAATTATTAATATCTCACTTTAAATTATGGTTACTGAAACTGAGAGAAACAAACATCTGAATTCGCTGTTTTCACTAATCTAGACATAATCGTACATAAATTATCACCTTTAAACATTAACTAAATTTATTTAATAAAAGATTGGCGCTGTCAATATAATATTTGTTCACCTACAAGTCAAATGCTCAAAGTATTATAGATAATTTTCTATGTGATTATTCAATACATAATAATACTGAAAGTTGACTAAGAATAATTCACAGACTAGAAGCATTAATAATTCACACGTAATGTAGAACTTCAAATTCAATTGACCAATTATAATTTCATAAGCACATGAGAATACTATAAGTAATTATCAAATTCTATAATCCAATTAGAATGCTGTGAGTAAATTAGAATTTTATAAATAACTTAAACTTTGGAAACAAACTAAAATTCTATAATCAAATTAAAATTTTTCAATGAATTGGTGTTTACTGAATTACTTTGACTGTTATAAATCATTCAAAGTTTTATTGATAAACTTAATTTTAAGAATTCATTGCAGCTGGTACAACAATCTTTACAACACGTGAAATTAACCTTAGTTAATTCACAATTTAAAGCCAACTGTCTTTTCCAAAAAGTAGAACTATTGTAAATCACTTTCCAGAGCAATTATAATGTAAGTAGCGTTCTAACGCTAATTAAGCTAGTTTGTAGTACGTGTACGCACATCTACATTCTCATAACTATCAAATTATCAAATTATCAAACTTTTATATAACTTAGAACTTCACAAGCAAACTCAAACTCTACAAAAAAATTTGTTTTTTTTAAGGATTAACCAGTTTATGAATAACTTTTTACTTTAAAAACACACAAAAAGTTTTCTGATTGAAACTTAATTTTAATAATCAACCGCAGCTGCCCCAACAAACTGCACGACACGCAATATTAATTACAACTAAGTCAACAGCGTTTATTGTGGGACTTGTAACAACTTGTGTAAATCACTCTGCTTCTGCAAAGCGATTATTATGTAATAAACGTTACAACGCAAATTATGCAAGTGCGTTGTACGAAAATGCACTTTTCTCATTTGTCTCATATTAAATCATCAAACGCAGAAGCTTCATTACGTTTATATAACTTTAGGTAAGACCTTACTACTCGAGTTTAGAAACCTCACTTGCTCCTACAAAATGAAGGCGGAACAGAATACTTGATAAAAATTTTAAACTGCTACAACAGAACAGGTAACAACGTACCGTCGATCGTGTAGGCTTTAAAATTATTATATAAAACAATCATTAACGTTATTAATCTAATTATAATTCGTACTTTAATTATTTACTTAATTAAAATTACTTATTTTTGTTTTTGAGCTGATAAATATCAGCTATGTTTGTTTGTATCATTTCTAGTGTCCTAAGGGTCATCTCATTGAATTAAGTCGTACTGAATTAATAATTAATATTAATTTTTGATAAAAATTAAAATTGAATTTCTAAAATATCGGATAAAACTCAAACTTATCTGATTAATATAATAATTTATCTACAATAAATACCAGCTTGACAATATTGTGAGATTTGACTTGTTAATTAAATTATTAATTATTGGGTCAAACCTACAACAATCGAGTTATATGCTAATTAAGAAAACTACAACATTCTTGTAATTGACCGGTACTTTAGTTATTTCCGAACTAATAATGTAGATGCAAAATTTTACTATAACATGATGAGTGAAGGTTTAGTTTTTTTGACTTTCAGGTTATTTAAAGTCTAATTGATTTTCTTAACTGGATAGTGAAATAACTATTAGAACTATTCAATTAGTAACTCATCAAAACCATTAATACGGAATAGTGCGATTGACACCAATTCTGTGAAATCAATAATTAACTCACGAATTTATTTCCTTGATTGCATTTTGTTGTTATAATTTTAAAACTGTTCTCGGATACTTATTTTTTTTTCCTCTTCTTTTCTTATTCTTTTTCTTTGATGGCTTTGGAGCACAGTTGCTTCCTTCTACTCACAACTTAATAGTAGTGTTTTTTTAACGGATATTACTTCAAAATAACATATAGCCAATAACTATAAAGAGATCCCACTGAGAGTAATAAATTCTATCAGTACTTTAATAATTGTTATAGAGTCCAGAGCCATAAGCGCATTAATGCTGGTCGGTAAGTGGATGCTGAGTTTAAAAAGTTTATTGCGTAACACTGTCGAGTTTTGTGTGTGTACAGGTCAGCCAAAAAATAGATGGTTGGTATCACCGGCCACTTCATACTCGCATCGTGGATTCTGTATTATACCCATTCTAAATAAGTGTTCAGGCGTTCTATTGTGATTGGTTATCAATCTCAGTACAGTAGTAATCATTTGTTTATGTTGTATCGCAATATGGGTTTTTTGATTTTTTCGTAAATTTTTTACACATTTGCTGCCAGAGTGTGTCAATTATGTTTTTACTTGCATTAAAACGATCTTTTAATGTCAGAAGTAATTGTTTCTAACCCTGTTATATAGCCCTATTGCCTCTTTTTCTAGGCCACCGACATATTCATTACCCTTTATTCCTACATGTCTTTTTACTCATACATACGTGACCTTTACCCCATGATAAAAAAATATTAAGTTTGTTTTAATAATATCCAGAATTAAAAGCTCTTTGATCTTAAATGGGTCTTGTTGTGGTGATAGCAATACTGATAATGAGTCTGTGAAAATAATTGATACCGAAACTGATCTTTAAGAAGCCACCGTAAGGCTTGAAAAATAGCTACTGCTTCTGTAGTGAAAATTGTCGCCAGTGGCAATAACTTAAATTTGAATTTGTTGTTATTAGGGAAAAGATTACTTTTACTGTATATAGCGCAGCCCGTGCCTATTGCGGTCTTGAAACCATCTGCATAAATTTCAACTGAGTTAGTTGCTTTGTCAGTAATTTGTCTGGCTATTTCATTATTAGGTTAGGGCAGTTTAGAATATTTAGGAATAATAATTGTTAAAGGTGCTTCTAATAAGCCATAATGTCTAGAAAAGATAGGTTTAATTGTGTCAAGCTCATTTGTAAACCCAGATACCAATAGAGGAGTTGTTTTAATTCTCCAATACTTATTAGTGAGTACTCCTTGAGTAATATCTGCTATTAGAGTTATAAAGTGACGGTGACGTCTAAGCTTTAGAGATTTTTCTTTACTCTCCGCAAGAATAATCATGTTAAGAGTTGTATACATAATTCCTAGTGCACATTTAAGACTTTTCAGCTGAACTTTATCTACTTTGATTAAAGTACTCCGACTTGCGCATCCGTACCATAAACAGCCGTAATCTATTATAGGCCTGATATATGCCTTGTACAAGAGCAAACAAACCTCCTGCGACGCTTTCCAAAACACCGCAACAATAACAAGTACGCAACAAGATTGTATATAGTCTACATGTTGTTTCCAGAGTAATTTCTGGTCTATAATTACTTCTAAATATTTATATTCATTAACCACTAGAATTGTAAACCCAGCTATATTTGGTTGATTTTCAAAAGTTATTCGGTTTTGCGTGTAGAACATCAATGCCGACTTTTTAGGCGACATCGTAGAATCATGTGTGGTACACCAAAGTTTCAGCACGTAAACTACATGCCTCAACTTAACCATGCATTCATCTTTTGATTTTTGTACTGTATAAATACAGTACAAAAATCGATCTCCCTTTTCTTCATAATTCGTAAATGCTCTTTGTATAGATGTTAATTAAGAGTGGGTTTAATATAGATCCTTGTGGGATTCTTATCAATGTTATTTGCAGGCCGTATAGAGAATTATCATTTATTTTTAAGTAAATTTTGTTTCTTGTACAAAGAGATGTAATAGCCACCGTTAATCGTTCAGGAATTTCAATAGTTTGCAATTTGGTTTTAAGTACAGATAAGTTAATTACATTATAAGCCTCTTGAATATCAATAAACAAAGCGGCCATGACATGTTTGTTTGCGAGACTTAGTTAAGCGGACTTATCTATTTGGGTTATTGCCTCATTTGTTCCTTTACTTCTTCTAAATCCGAACTGGTTGTTTGGTAATAATTGATGGGATTCAATAAAATGTTCTAATCGGTTTTTCATTAATCGTTCAAAAGTCTTCAGTATGCATGAAAGCAAGAAGATTGGACGGTACGAAGATAGTTGTTATTTATTTTTATGTGTTTTAATATAAGACAAATTACTACATTTTTAATGTCGTCCGTATATTCGTTTTGAACCCATCATTGATTAAATATCAATAGCATAAATTGTTTCAGTTCTAAGGGTGAATTTTCTAACATTGAATAAGTAATTCTATCAAATCTAGGTGTGCTATTATTTGTCGATTTCCATGTTAAGTGCAGTTCTTTTTTTATGAAAGGTTTTTCTATGTTCGATCCTGTTGTCATTAATTTGTGTCTTTTATTTAAGTTTTCTTCCACTGAAGGTGGCGCTAGTTTGTTCAAAATATTTTCTAAAACATTATCATCCATTAAACTCGAAAGATTTATTGACGAACTTTTTAACCATAGCCCATATTTCTCCAATAGGTTCTCCAACTCATTTTTTTTTGCTTAAAAAATTATTTACACTTGGCATCTCTTTTTTTCATACAATCAACCAAATGAGTAAATTTTCTCCAATAACCTGCGGTAAAAAGTGTTTTAAAATACTGTCCTTATACTTATTCCAGTTAGCTTTAGATTTATTCTATCTTAAATATAGTTCACATTTAGATGATCCGTGCTGCTCATTGATTTTAATAAGTGTTGGATTATGATCTAAACCCATTGTTGTTTCTAAGACTTTCTAAGTAGTCTTAGACGCCAACACCGAGGAAGCTCATGTAAGGTCTAATGCTGACAATAATTGTCCTAAATACGGTACTCTTGTAGCCTCTCCAGTGTTTAATAAAATTAGATCAGTATCTTGGATTCTGTAGCCTCTTTGCTAGAATCAATACATCCTTAAGCAGAGTGGTGTAGGATAAAATCCTCTCCCAATATTGCATTATGAAACCATTCTAATGCATTATGAAACAGGGTTGTAGGCTAAACATTATAGTACAGTACAACTCTTAGTATTACAAACCTGCCAGTAATTGTCTGTCTAGATAATTACAACACAATCGCCAAGATTTTTAAGGAAAGCAGTTTCAAAAAGCGCGATAACAAAAGAGTGATAGTTGTTTTTGAAAGGTTTTTATACAACTTTTCTACTACTAGTCAAACAATAATTAAACAAATTAAAAATTTAGAAAAAGCCGACTCTGATATAGCTACCTAATTATTATTTTGAGAAAAAAGGCTTTTACGGCTTGAAGTCATTGAAATATTATCATCTTTCGGAAAAGACCGTGTCGAAAAGTTTGATAAAATTGTCGACGTTTCGCACCACATAATGCGTTTTTGCACTAGATGATGTTGAGTTTAATTCAACGTCTTTGATGTTCAAATAATCTTCAAGTTTCTGAACATAAAAGATGCATAAATTCGTGTTTTTGGTCACAGTCGTCGCTTGGTGAACATCATCTAAACACCGGTCACAAAATTTTTTTAGATGAATTTTTTTTGATTTGTAAATCGGGATTCTTCTCTGACAGAAAAATTCGAGAAGCAATCAAAATTGTAAAACATCTAAACAACTTTTATAGAGACTTAGGTTATTATCTCTCAAACGTTTGGAAGTCCTTGTTTACAAACACTTCTTCGTCATCCACACAAAGCGCTTTGCGTCATCAACACAAAGCTTCCCACCACTTTCTCTTTTATCCTTTCCGTCGTTTTCTCCTTATTGCTACTAATATAAGCCCAAGCAGCAACAAGATCTAGCCAGAATAACTTATCCCTAGCGTAGTTTACAAGTCAAGTTACCGTGCTTAATTTTTCTTTTATTTTTTTGTCTTAATGACGCCTCCGCCAATGAAGTGTAAAACGTCAACAATTTTACCAAACTTTTCGACACGGGCGTTTCCGAAAGATGTCAATATTTCAAATGCTATTTTATTTATTTAATTGACTTAAATTGCTTTAATTATATTGAAAACAATTTTTTTAGTTTTTAATTTTTTAATGGTTTTTATAATCATTTAATTGTAAGTGTCAGAAATATATGTTAAAAATTCGTATTAATAAGAATAACTCAAAAGCAACAAGTCAGATCTTGATCAAATTTTAATGAAACCAAACGAAAAGACTTTCAAATAAAAAAATTATCAAAATTAGTTCACCCAGAAAAAAGTTATAAGGTAACACTCATAAAAAAAAATTACAGTCAAATTAAAAGTCTTTTTCTTTCTTTTTAAGTCTATTAAAACTTTATATAAAATTAATTTTAAAAAAAATTTCAAGTGTATACTTGATAACAATAATTAATAATTTTTCTAAGTACAAGTAGTGTAAGCAATTCAACAAGATGTTCTATAACATTAAAGTAACAGGTAAGCATATTTATTAGCCTCTAAAAAGAGAACCAAATAACATAATTCTATACCTTTAATTTAACTAAAAAAAAAATTTTTTAGTGTTTTTGGTGAAAATTTGTATTATTTATCTAATAATTAAAGTTTCATTATTTTTAAAGTTGATAAAGAAACATTACTGATAATGTTCCTTATCAAAGGCAAAAAAAATAACGGTTCCAGTCGTATATTTATTACTAGTAGAAAAACTAATTAGCATTCTTGAAGTAAATAAAATGAGTGATTTGAACTTGATTTAAACACTAATTAAATAAATTAGCTGCACAGATATTTTAGGCTGAATCCTAAAATGCGTTGTAGAATTTGCGTAATTTTTAATAAATTTTTAATAGTTCTTCAAAAGAAAACATTTTCATAAATACATACAATACTATACTACTACAATAAATTAACACATCACTTTGAATTATTGATATAACTAAACAATAATTATAACAAAGCTGTAAAATCTCAGAATATTAAAAACTTAAAGATTTCAAAGTATGCTAACGTCTGTATATGTAAAAATTTCAAATCGAATTACACATTGTACATGATTACAAACAGTAGTGATGCTTTGATTTATTAAGGAAATGTATTGGAGAAATGTATTGGTCTTAGCATTCTGCAATTGTTTAACTAAATAATGCAACATAAATTAACACTGTTTTAATAAAAGTACTATTATACATAATTGTATTAATCTGTGCATATTTAATAATAATTATTAATGTAACTCAAAAACTTGCATAAAAGAATTACATAAATTATATATCTGTCATAATAACAATAGGAATAAATTATGACTTCGATTCAACGTTCAATATAGTATAGTACAAAGCCGAATATTTAAATAGATATAAAGTAAAGCCAATTGCCAGTTTAGTTAAGTCTACGATAGAATGTTTGGGTTTCTGTAATTAAAATTTTCACTAATAGTTGTGAACAAATATTCTTAGAAAGATCTTGAGTAGTATTTTTTTTATAATTTTTGATGATTGTGATTAAAGCTTATTATTTAACATGATGACTTTACTCTGATGAGTGTTCAAGTAAGGTGTTTTTTTTTATTATACTTAAAACTAATAATGCCCACATGCAGTCAAAACTAATAGACAAATTAACTTAATTTGAAAAAGTACAATCTTTTATAATTACCAATTTTTACAAACTTCTAAACATTCAAATAATATTCTAGTTCAATAACTGTTTAATCATTTTACATTATGTAGCTTCAAATCAATAAACAAATTATTTTCTACTGTATCTGGCATTTATATATTATTGTTATAATTATATTTAAAATTATAATCAAATTAGTAAATATGTATCTAAATATAGTATAAATTTATGTATTTGTATTGCTAATTTTGACATCAATTAGATCTATGTATTTGTTAGAGAGCAGGTGATGACGTTTAACATATTATTCCAACGTTGATGGCAGGAAAAGCCAATTGGTTATATCAGTTTTATTAAAGGTCATTATATTCTAAAACAGTTCGTTAAATTAAATTGTTATTCATATATATTTATGTATATCTTATTCAAGCTACGTATATTTAATATTAATTGTGATTTTTTAGTCATTTTTTAAATACTTTTTTACATAATATAATATTCATTATTATTATTTCCAATTTCCTCTTATAAAACTTTATGTTAACACAATTATATATTCATAGATAGTTTATATTATAAATTATCTTAATTATAACACGTATTCTGTTAAAGTGACAGTAAACATTTGTAACGCCAGTATTATTGTTAATGTAATATTTTAAATAAATAAAAGAAAATTTAATTTTGTAGTAAATGCCTGTTATTAAAATATGTCTCAGTTTGAGTAAAGAAGTCTAAAAGATAAGGGCAACAGCAATAAAGAAATAAAACAGTCGGGTCGATTCCAACTATGGACCATTTCATAGAAATTTTATAAGAAATTCTATAAGCGAGTAAATTCCTAGTTGTTGTAAATAAGCTTAAAAGCATTAAAGGGGCGCCTTATTGTAAGTTGGCACTAAATAGAGGCAAAAAGGTTTATAGAGGCAAAAAGGTTTTTGATTGTATATGAGCACGTTTAGACGAACGCCGACAGAAACTTTCACACGCTGCCCTGAGAATTATATACAAAATAAAACTAAAGAAAAATTCCAGGATTTAATATTTTGGGGAGAGGGAAAGAGATAATCACCAAAAATGTAAAATAGGAAGTTAATGTTAGTTTGGGTGGCAGTAAGAAAAGGTGTCTAAATTCAGTGGTGCAAATAAAGAATAAAGTGCAATCCAGAAGTAAAACTGTAAGTAATTGACCTCACAGAACTTGTATAACAACACTATTCCGTATTAATGGTTTTGATGAGTTATCTATCAGTTGAATAGTTTCAAAAATTACTTCATTAACCCGTTAATAAAATTTAAAAGGGCAAAAAGGGTTAAAAGGACAAAAAAAAACAAATTTTCAATCATTATACTATATTAGAATAATGCAAATAAAATATAATAAATTATTTCAGTCTCATCAAAGTTATTAAATTACGAATTAAAATATTACTAACTAATTTGTAAATGATTATTGTGTTATTATGTTGTTTTGTATATTCACCAATATCGACTTACATCTCGTATCGTCAGATGATGTAGTTTATTAAATAATTAATAATTCAGGCATCAAAATAATTATATCATAGTTTAAATTATGTAATTGACGTAATTTAGCAGTCTACATTATTAGTTCTTAAAGAACTAAAGTACTAACCGATCTAAAGAATGCTCTAGTTTTCTTTATTATCTCATTTGTTGTAAGCTTAACTTAATGCACATAATAATTAATAATTCAATTAATAAGTAAGAATTCACAATATTGTCAAGACGATAATCATTGTAGATAAATTAATATATCAATCAGATCACTTTTCGTCTTAATCGATATTTTAGAAATTTAATTTTGTTACTGTCAGAAAATTAATATTAATTATTAATGAGTTCAAATTAATTCAGTTCGAATTAATTCAATGAGATTACTCTTCAGTAGACTAGAATTGATACAAACAAACATTGATGTAATTAATCAGTTCAAAATTAAAATATAAGTTATTTCAATTAAATTACTAATTAAAGTACCAATTAGTAAAACGATAATAAACGTCTCATGAAATAATTTTAAAAACCTACACAAACGACGGTACGATGTTCCCTGTTCTGTTGTAGCAGTTCAGAATTTCTAACAAATATTCTGTTTCGGCAGAATACACCCAATCATATTCTAAACATAAATACACACAATTCCTTCCGCCCTCATTTTGTTGTAGCAGGCGAGGTTCCTAAACTCGAGTAGTAAGATTTATATAACGTTATATCAGGTAACAAATCTGCGTTTGATGGTTCAATAACCAGGCAAAAGTTAGAGGTGTGTATTCGTACAACGCACTGGCGTAATTTGCGTTGTAGCGCTTATTACATTATCGCTTTGTAGAGTGATTGAGAGCCCCCTTGTTACAAGTCTCACAGGGTGGTTGACTTTTATTTGTGATTTATATCACTTGTCGTGCAGTTTGTTGGAGCAGCTGCGGTGGGTTATTAAAGTTAAAATACAGTTTAAATTAAAGTTAAAATACATTTCAAATTAAAATGAACATACAGTTTAAATTAAAGTTAAACTAAAGTTTCAATTAAAATTAAAATAAAGTCTCAATCAGTAAACTCTTTGTGTGTTTTCAAAGTTTAAGGTCTTTTAAAGACTGGCAATTCAATTGAAGAAGTTCTATGTTGATAATAAAATTTGAGTTTGTTTGTGAAGTTCTAAGTCATATCAAAGTTTATAGTTTGATAATTTGATAGTCATGAGAGTGTGGAAGTGCGTACACGTACTAGACAACAGTGTAATTAGCGTTGGAGCGCTATTTATATTATGATCGCTTTACAAAGTGATTTACAGTTCTTTCTACTTTTTAGAAAAGACAGTTGACTTTCAGTTGTGAATTAACTGAGATTAATTTTACGAGTTCTGCAGTTTGTTGTAGCAGCTGCAATGAGTTCTAAAATTGAGTTTATCAAAAGGATTTTGAATTGTTTGTAAAATTCAAAGTACTCTAGTAAATGCCAATTCATTAAAAAATTCTAATTGGATTACGGAATTTCAGTTTGTTTGTGAAGTGGTGCTATTCTAATTTACTTAAAGCATTCTAGTTTGATTATAAGATTCCAGTTTGTGTAAAGTTCTGACTCAATCATAAAATTCTAATTCAATTACAGCATTCTAATTAGATTTTAAAATCACATAACATCTTATAGGATCTTAATGTGCTTATGAGATTCTAATTGGTCAATAGGATTTGATTGTATTATATAGTTCTACACTAGTTGTAAAGTTGTAAAGCGTTTAAGTAAGTTACTGATCAAAGGTAATAAGTCATTGACGATTAGTTACGGATTGGTGAAAACAGCAAATCCAGTTTGTTTCTTTTAGTTTTAGTAGCCATTGTTAAATGTGAGATATTTATTATTGATATGAAGGCGGCCTCGTAGTTCCTCTTATGACAGTAAGTGGTTGGTGACTAAACTTTAGCATAGAGGTTGTAGACTTGATTGAACATATAAATCATTGTTTTATAAAAAAAAAGAAATACGTCATATAATTTTTAATTACCATTATACATTATAGCTATACTCTATTTATTTGGCGGAGGCGAATGCGCGTACATTCTGAAAACCCCTACATACAATCCAATCATAACGATTCTGTAAGAATGTTGTAAAGGCAGTAGTTATCATAATTACGGTGGCTACAACAAATATTTACAAATTTACAAAAAACATTTTCGGGCATTAAAAAAAGATCCGATCTCTTAAAGTCCGCCTTTAAATATTCAGCTCCGATCGGTATGATTATAACAACTTTCTTAAATCTTAAGGATCTGCTGCAAATTTAACTGTTAATAGAAGAAGTGTCAACAAATTATTTATATTTACAAAACCTCACACAAGCACCAGAATCTCTAAAAAGTCGCAATTGCAGAGAAAATATGACGTTCGTTGCCATAGAAACCAAACTTTGCGCTCTAAACGAAACCGAATTTGCACATCGTTGAGGAAGAATCCTGTATAATAGGCGAAAGTAAGGTAAGCATAAATTGTTAAGTCTTGCTGACTGTAAATCTTTGTGTAAACTGGACATTGTTTTAATCAAAAAAAAAAGTGTTTCAAACGCAATTTAAAAATTGTTTGATGATGCTCAATTTGTCTTGCTAGCAGCTGAAGCATATAATATAACAATTTTTTTTTCAATTTTGGTGTCACAAATTGTTTATTCAGAAACCGACAGTACAAACTCTCGTGCAACTTTTTTTAGTAATTAATCAAAGTAAAACCAAACTTTCTTGAGAAAACTAGATATATTCGCCACTACACCACATCGAACCAAAAAAATTAGTTTAAAGCTGACGTAATAAAGCCTTTATGAGGCTGAAAGCTTAATCTTTTTTTGGCTCGAAATATGTACAACATTTTACGCTCAACTGTACATTGCTTACAAAAATTGGAAATGACTTTGTTTAATTGATGTGAGAGTAATTCTAAACCTGTCTGCCACGAAATGGTCTTGGGCTCTTGTGTAATGGAGGCTGTAGTCAGAGTTCCTTAGATATCTTTGTTTGTAAGGATGAGTATAACTTATGACATTTAATATGTACAAAGATGGAAAAGTCAAAACATGGTACTCAATAAACGCGTCGCGGCAGTGTGGCATAGGCGGCAACAATTCGAAGCGCAAATATTCGTCCAACCTATATCGAGATTGCATAAAATATCATAGAATAGATCAACGCAAAATAAATTTTTGAAATGTTTTTACGAAACAGACAATCGCTGAGTCGTCTGAGAACAAAGATGTTTATTGATAGTTACTTACAAACTTCTTTTGTTTTTGAATAGATAAAAATTTAAAATCTGTGTTTTATCTGCGTTTATTTTTAATTTGTTGCATTGCACCAGTTATTTGTTCTCTGCATTGCAATGTCAGTGTGATTTTTTAAATAAAGTTCTGTGCCGCCTGAGATCAAAATTGTGGCACCGTCTGCGTGTAAAAACTAGGAAAAATCATTAATGTAGATTACAAAAAGCAAAAGACCTAAGACAAAACCTTGTGGAATCCTATAACGCACCGGACGTTTGTCAGATATATGTCCATCTATTTCTACAAATTGGTATCTGCCAGAAACGTAAGAACTAATTAGATTAGTATAGCCGCTGAAGCTTTATTTCATTGCAATTGGTCACAGCAAATTCTGAGATTTTTAAAAGAGCATCTGTCGTAGATTTAGAGCTTTTGAAACCAAATTGCGTATCAAACAGTAGGTTTTGGCGTTGTATTGCGCATAAGTTTACGCTCTTGATTAAACCATTTTACTGGACAACGCTTGCTACTATTGCGCACAGCTGTGGAATTGTCTTGTAGGAGATTTTCAAGAATACTAACTAGTCTTGCGGCAAAAGACTCGCATGAGAATATTTTGTCATCATAGGCAGAATGAAAGTCAAGAGATATGCCGAATAAAAAAGGCTGTATCTGCAGCATATTTCTTTATAATAAAATTATTTTGATCTGCAAAAATAGCAAATTTTAACAGATTATAAGCCTGACTATTTGAGCTGTATGATCTGATAGTGCTAGCTTAATGTTTTTAAGACTAAAGTTTTAAAAACGTCAGTTCACATTGTTCAGGCAGTTTTGCGATTGCAAAGTGACCCGGGTAAAATTAGTTAAAATATGCCTTAGTATATATATACCGTACTCGGTACCAAGGTTTACCGTGCGTTTTGTGAATGAATGGTTCTTATCATGAAAATAAATGTTAAAATTACCTACAATCATAATACACGCGAAAGATCTTCTGAGTTTTGCTTCTTCTAAGCAAAACTCAGCAATTGTTTCAATACAAGAACGTGAAACGTCTATAACAAAATATTTAATACTAGCACGAGGTAGACAATTATTTATTTTTGGAAATTTGCCTTCTCAGTGCTTTCTCCACCCCGCCCGCCCCGATGCCCGGCGCGCTTTTTAGACTGCAGCGCAAACAACAGCCACGGCGCTATGGCGGTTTTGTTTACTGTTTGAATTTTTTAATTCGTAATATCTTTTGAATAAAGAGTCCAATTTAAATAATTTAAAAACTATTTTATAGGTAGTTAAATGGTCTTGACCATAAAATAATTTATTTGGATAAGAATTAATATAAACACATAAATAGCATGGTTTGAATTTGGTTAGCATTTTTATTAATGTTTAAAATGAAAAAAGTTGTTGTGGTGACATAACTACAATAGTTGGACATATGCTACCGCGGAGTTTTTTGTAGACATTATGATGTTCTTCAATATTGTTGTACCTTATTTTGTTCTATCGCTAATAGTTTCGGCAGCGCATTTGACGAAAGACATCTTAAGACTCATTTTTCTACACCTTTGGTTACAAATTTTACCAAAGATTCCTAATTTTTTTCGAAATGAAATGTAGCCTATGTCAAATAGGAAGAATGTAGCATTCTATTGGTGAAAGAGTTTTTTAAATCGGCCCAGTATTTTTTGAGCCTATTCATTACAAACATACAAACATAGGTACAAATCTTTCCTCTTTATAATATTAGTGTAGATTAGTTCTTATCAAAATAATGTAATTCAACAACATAGTTATTAAAATTGTAATAATCGTATAATATCTTATAATAATTAACATAAAAATCTATGTGTATACATCACACATCCAATTTTACAAAACTATGCTATTTATTTATAGTTATATAAGCAGCGATATTTATTTCTATTTTTGTAAATTAGTTTATGCCAATTTTCTGACTTGTGCATTTACCTTTTTGGTAAATTAAAAAAAATGTGACATTGGTTAGATGACTTGATCTATGACTTATATATGTCTTGCATATTTTGTAAAAGCTATCTGTAACAGTAAATTTTTATCTTGGTCTGTAATTCATTAACCACAAAAGCTAATGCAAGATTATGTAAATAGGTATTTTTATTTCATACAAACTATTACTTCCGCTTGCATCCATTACTGCCATTATTGAAACCACCTTAAATTACAGAATGTAATTAAACAACTATGTGAAAGATTTATTTAATATGATTTTGGTTTGAGTAATGCTGGTTCTTTTTTCAAATTTTCTAAATTTATAAATGTTTTTCTATATTATAAGTATATTTCTAAATTTATCTATAATGATGTAAGGAGATCGTACTTTTAAGCATTGAATAATAAGTTTACAGCGTTAAAAATTTATTTTTTGTAAATAATTTAGTAAAGTAGCTATACTAACAAAGTCGATTTAAAAAATAAAGTAGTTTTTTTTGTCAGTTCAAAAAAGATTTATAAACCCATTTTATATATTTTTCTAGACTTTTCCGCAATAAACTCAAGAAGCCAACTTTACCAGTTTTTTAATTTCTGGTGGTGATAAAAAAAGTTATTTATATTTTTTATATTCATTTTATGTTTGCTTTTTAACACAACAATCCTTACAAACAATAATGTTGTCAGGTTTGAGTCAAATTTGTTTTGTTTCAAAAGCTACTTTCAATTATTGAATGTATAAAAGAGCATGCTAAGTTAAGAAGCAAAAATATACAACACGCACATTCAAAGTTGCTGATGATTAAAATTAATTAATTGTTTGAGACAAAACTGTTTGAATTTATTGGCTTGAAAATCTTTGGCACAATAAACTATTCACACAGATTGACCACTTGCCAAAAAGTTTGTTTAATTGATCTCGAAAGCTTTTTCGACCATCAAATAGTCATCATTAGGACATCAATAAAACTAAAAAGATTAGTTTTATTTTTTCTGATGATGACCACTTAGTGGTCGAAAGAGCTTTTTCTGTCGATAAATCAAACTTTTTGGCAAATGGTAGAATTGTGTGAATAGCAAACCCGTTTAATATTATAGCTTAATCAAGAAAGCATATAGCAGCAGTGAGACAACTAATTAATCACTGCCGTGATTAATGAGTTAATATTTCTTAACAATTTAACATTGAGAAAACAGACGTATAATGGGTACATTATACAGAGCTCCCACCTAACATTAAACGATGAAAAAATGTGGTGATATATAATTATTGTAACCAGACAAAAAAATATGTATAAAAGTAAAAAACAAGCAAGACCTACTGATATCTACAAATCTTTAACCAAGTTATTGTTTTATTGTTGTTAACTAATCTATTTGTTGTCATGAAAGCATTTAAATTAAAAAAAAATAATTTTCGATTTAAAATTTTACTCTTTTTAAATCTAAAATATGTCCTATGCTTAGTATTCATGATGCTTAGTTGTATAAATTTTTAAATATAAAATGATCTCAAAAGAACATTGTTTCAAGCATTTTCCATTAGTTTCGGCATCAAAATAAAAAACGCCGCGGTTGTTTTTTCATGTTTTGGAAACGATTGGAAACGACCGATCTTTGAGCGATAATGAGTGCAAAAAGTAATCTTAATGTAATACAGTTTTTTTCTTTTGGTTTTCCTCTTTTGCCAAACGTCTTTCACTATTTCTCAAAAGTATTTCCCACCTATGTAGCTTTGACATTAATAATCAAATAAAATTCACTATTTGTCAAAACTCTTTCACGTTATTGCAAATAATTTTCCTCTTTTTTAAAGTTTATTAGAAAAAGAAGAATCTAACAATTTACTAACTATACCTACTAATATTATGTAACGCAATACTTGTAAAAAAAAATGTTTCAGAATTAGTTTAAAATTTCATTTCTGTTGAGGCAATCTCCCAAATATGTTTCCATATGTCGAACATAATTTTGGCAATGTTCTTGTGTTATAGTTTCAGAAGCATTATGAATTTGAGCATATAGTTGTTCTTCATCTGTAGGCTGACTTCTTTTTATTATAGTTTCCCATTGGTTAAACAGCTCTTCAATGGGGTTTAAAAAAGGACTGTGCGGAGGCAGAAATACTGGTACATGTCCATGAGCTCTGATCAGTTGTTGAATTTCATCCGTTCTATGAAATCCGACGTTGTCCATAACAAAATATGCACCTTGTATATGATCTGCGGCCAAGTGGTCAATTAAAAATGTCAAAAATTCACTAAAGTGTTCTGCATTGTAAGGCCTGTCTTGAATGGTGAACAAATATAATGAATTAATACACATTGCAGGAGCAATCGAATAATTACGGCCTCTTAATTGGGCCTTCACTTTGTTAGCTCTTGTATTTTTTGGTGATCTTCCATAAGCTCTTCTAGAATTCACTTGAATCCCAAATTCATCAATAAAAAATAGTTTTTTTCTTTGAACCATAATTCTGTTGTATTGAACAGCATATTCAAACCTACTTTGGATAGTATCTGGTGTGTTACGCCTTTCTGGCACAAAAGAAACGCGTTTTACAGAATAGTGAAATGCCTTTGTCGCTCTGTCAATGGTCGATAAGCTCACCTCTAGTTGTGGATTTTGCTCCAACAATTTGGCTTTTAGTTGTTTTAGTGTCAATGTGCAATCGTCATCCATTAAATTGCAGATTTCTTCTTGCTCCTCTTGAGTAAATTTCTTGGGGCGATGACCAGCACTTCTTTTATTCACTTCGTTCGTTATTTTGTACGTCTTGTAAATTTTTGTTACAGTGTTCGGCCAAACATTAAATTGACATCCTATTTGGACTGAAGAACTACCATCGTTTATCTCTCTGATTATTAAAGCACGTACCTCGTTCGAGATTTTGTTCTTTTGCCTTCTTTCAGCATTCATTCTTATGTAATAACAATGTGAAATAGGTTTAACAAATAAGGAAATAGATTTGACAAAAGGGGAAATAGTTTGACATACACAGCACTCTGTGTAATAGAGATGGGAAATACTTTTAAGAAATAGTGAAAGTCATTTGACAAAAGAAGAAAACCAAAAGAAAAAAACTGTAAAGTGTTAAAATTGTATTAATTTTTGTAGTTCAAAATTTTAAGAAAAGTAATTTTGTAGTATTTGAACATTGATTCCTGGTTCTATATGATGTTTTTTTTCATACGAGTACTTTTCTTTCCAATATACCCCAGATGGTTGCTCTCCAATCAAAGTAAGATATTTTAAACTTTCAATTAAAGTTTTCAGATTACTGGTGTTCTATGAAGCAATCGTATAATGTTATAAAGTGTTAAAATTTGATTAATTTTTGCGGTTCAAAGATTTAAGAAAAGAAATTTATGTATTTGAACCAAGATTCCTGCGACAGGCTCTTTATGATGTTGCTTTCTTGTATTAGAAATATACAGATAGAAGAAAAGTGTAATCCTTACACTTTTTTATAACTATAAGCAATCCAATAAAAAGTTTTTCAATAAATAAATACTTTGGAGTATTATGAACATTTCTGAGATAAAGCTTTATTAATCTGACAGAATATAAGTGTATAGAGTGATAATCTACTAAATTAATTATAAACAATTTGTTTTTTTTAAACATGCTGTATTTTGAAAAGCTCAGTATAACACTGTCGTTATACAAATAAATTTGATTTATAATAATTATACCATCAAATTTAGAAATCAGTAAATAGAATGTTTTTAAAAATATTTATAAATATCCAAACTGGCACAACTGTGTTATTTGCAAATGAAAACAATTAATTTGCATTCTAAACAAATGTGATTTAATAAAATCTTCTCTTAAAATAGAAAACTATATTAAAACATTTTGGCATTAGGTTAAATCAACCTAAAAACTTTACCGCCAAACAAATTTTAGGATAAAATTTCTAACAACCGTCTTTCTTCTGAAATAAAAAAAATTGAGCTGCTAAATTCAACTTAGTCATGGGATCTGGCGCGCAACGTAAAATCTTTGTATCCTAGAAACATTCGTTCTTTTGTCATGTCTAGCAAATAATATTTTTTTGGGTATTTTGATAATACGAGCTTTGCAGCATAGCCGCTCTAGCTCTATTTTGTAACTTACGTAAATCAGTATTCGACTGCATACTATTTTCATTTACAAACTTCTTGAGCTTAACAGCCTAACCGCTTGAGATCAGAAATCTTGTGAATTTACATAGTATTTATCACTTCACAGTAGTATTGTTTTACGTATTTGGCTTGTACGAGCTTAGCAGTCGCTTGAGCTGTATTATGTAACTTAACTAAATCAATAATCTGCCGCATACTGTTTTTATTAATAACCCTTTTTATTAGCAACCTAGCCGCTTTAGTTCAAAACCACTGCTGGTTTAAACATTCGACAAATCTCATTTCTTGCTACAGTAGCTCAAGTTACCTCTTTGTTTAAAGCGATGGATGTCTTAAAGAAATATCTCATTTCTCTAAACCAAAATAATTGTTGAGTATATCACTGATTCTTGTCGGAATTACTTTCAATAACATTTGTGTAGAGATCTTTTTCTGCTGCAAGAGAAATAGGAAAATGTAAAGCACCAATATTTTTTTTTGACATATTTATGCATTGCTTGGTCTATGAAATACTATCTTATTTTTTCACGACCTGTTGTCGACTATGTTGCACTCTGAAAGGGAAAAAAATTAACCAGTTTCTGCTGCAAGTGCTATGGACAAATTTATTCCGTTGTTGTTTTTACAATATCCACTGAGTGGACTTAAAACATACTCCAAAAAGTAGCAAACATACCTGAATTTTAAGACTACAAGTCTTTAAATTTTATTCTAAGATTGGATCAATGTTGCTTAGTTTTTTAACATGCAAATGTTGTTTCTAAGTAAAACTTTCATAAACAAACTACTTTTGGTACAACTTACTTGTAAAACCCACATTTTCTGCTCATAATAACTAAATTTTTAGGAGTAGATTTTACTTTATCATTTGACCTGACCTGAGCTGACTTGACTTGACACCATTATTTTTTATTTGCGCCATCTAGAATGTAACCATAATATGATTTGAAACTTAAAAAAAGTCTAATATGTAGTGTTTAAAAAAGTTGACTTTATACATTTAGTACAAAAAAGTTTCTTCCAAAACTAGATATAAACCAAGCTAAACTGATATTTCAGCCTCCTAAAGACTAGAACTGTCACAATAGACAATATTTTTATTAAAAACTTGTTCAGATACGCTGGTGTGAATTTGTTTTTTATTTTGTAAATTAGTATCATGCTTTGTCAAATACTTGACCAGTTCAAGTACAGTAGCATATTATTAGTTTGAATTCTTCAACCACACCTCATCTTGTTACACTTGCAATTTATCAATTTCGTTGTATTGATGCACAATATGAACAGTGTAGTAAATAATCGTGTTGAAGGCACGAAGATTTGCTCATTCCGAAAGATAAATAGATATTCTATAAATGTACCTTATTTTTTCACCAATATTTTTTGACACATAATCTGTAGTTATATGACTGTAAAATGTTGGTTATTCAGCTTCAACTTTCTTGTTACTTTGGTTATTAATAATAATATTAAGCTGTTTATCATAAAATTTTATACATTTACAATTATTTTTTGATTAAATTATAATCAATTTTTCTTTTATAGAGTTTAACAATAAATTATTTAAACATTAATAATTTAAATCAATAAATTAGATTATTAATATTTATAATAGCTGGATATTTCTCGGCTAATTAGTCAATTTGGTTTTTTCTGCACTATTTTTGAACTAGAAAACGATATAAGAATATCACCTGATGAAATGTTTTAAGTTTAGATCATTTAAATCGTCTACATAATTTAAAAATAATTGAGCTTCTAACAAACTTGCTTATGGTGTAGAATATATCTATTCTTTTGTTCTGAAAATTTGGTTTTAGACTTTAGTTTGTTGATAATCTCTTGTGTTTTATCAAAATGCAGCATACGACTCTGGTTTTGCAAGCATCTGGAACAAAAACCAATTTCACTCTGTTGATTTTGTGGCTATCTACTTAATAGCAGAATTATTACTCATAAACTTTTCAACGTAAAATTAATTTGCACATATTATATTAAAATACTTATTATTGAAAAAAATGCTTTGGCAAACGTTTTATTAATATATAACTTTATTAAAGCAGCTTTACTGTACAATTCAATTTACTGAATTTCTCCAATTTTTATTTTTATTGACAGATTTGTTGTAAACGGTAAAATTCGGCAATTTCCTTTCCATAGATCGCCTCTAATTTCCAACACTATTTGATATCTAGAATCTAGTGATGAATTCTAGGCATATCTGAACGTAGCCTAATCTGGAAAATCGTGAATGGAATATTTCCAAAACAACGCAGTTAGATTTTAAATATTTAAGACCAAAATAAAATAAGTTGTGTTTAAATATACTGTTTGTATTTTATTATCTTAATATATTAAGAAAATAGATATGACCGATTTTCAAATGAAATGATTGAAAATTATGGTATTCGCTGAAAGATAGTTTCAGCAGCTGGAACGACAACTTCTGAATAACCAAACGCTTACTAACCTACAACTCTGGATATAAAATCAATATGACCTCACCTGGTTGTGGGCATCGCTTCCACCTGTCAGGTTTAACTCCAGCATCAAGTTATTTTGTATTCCAATCAACGGCTGCATCATTAAACTATAATCTAAACAACTTCTGTATAAAATGTTTTTGACTATAAATAAATATTTAAAAATTATGTATAAGCACAGTAAAAGTTTAATTTACTGTTTTTACTAACTGCGGAAGCTAAGCTGAGATGTCTAGTTCTTCTCTTATTGTCTTATGATAATGTTTTCTGTCAAACCGGCATCTCTAGTTAGCAAATTTTGACATTAAAACGTGCAAAGTTGGCAACTTCAATGTATTACAGAGTTTTTGATAGATCTTCCTAGATATTTAAACCTTGCTTGAAAAAAAGTGTTTTAATTATACATTATTTCAAATAAATTCAGAGTACACAATAGTAAATGTTTCAAAATTTTCAAATCAAAATAATGTGGAACATTTGAAAATGTTACGGTTTGACAGCAACTTGATGTTTATACACCTCTAAAACCTCTATATCTTTGTTATTGCAGCATACAAAAATAAAAAATAGTTGATAATTGAAAAATTCTTCTCTAGGCCGTTTGCTCAAATAAGGTGTAGAAACATTTAAAATATTATTTTCCATTAGTTTATTATTTGATTTCAAGACAAATAATTGAGAAAAATTATTTTTTTTTATAATTTTATGACAAATTATTGAGCATATTAGACTGTCGTTTGACGTAATATAAGCATTTTCCCACCTTGACGCTATCTAAATGCTTGCGACCAACTCTTAACATGTACCTAAAATTAATAGTTTATGCAAATATTCAGATAGGTACAGTAAAGCTGAAACTAACAGATTAATTATATGTATTATCAAAACTTAAATTATTTCAATAATGAAAGCTAATATTAGATGATTGTAAACCAATTATTTAGGTTGGTACCGCCGTATTCTTATTCCTTATTACAAAGACGAGATTAAAAATTTGCATTCACAATAGATATTCGTCGAATCATGATCTTTCAGCTCTGAGGTTTGGTCAAGTACTTTTTGAGATTATAATATGATTTGCGTGCTTAAACTATACAAAACTTTTTCAGTTTTTCTATAATTCTAAAAATAATTCATTATCAAAGTACGCTGTATTGTTATTAAAAGATATAACAAATTCAAAAAAATGTATATGTATACTATAAAGTATTAAACAACGCCTGTAACTTTTTAAATTAAGAAGTTAGGAAAAAAAGTCTTATATAATATTTGTTTGGTTTATTACAGTGCATGCTGTGACTTTTTCAGTTTATTTCAATCTTTCTTAATTTGGCTGTTTTGGTAATTAACTGTGTTCTGTACCTATATTTTGTTTCTGTCGATTTTGAAAGAAGCGTGTTTTTATCTATTCTGTAGTGTAATCTTATAATTCCTTGCAAACAAATAGAAAAATTAAAAAGAAAGATAAAAAAAGAAATCAGAGATTTAACAATAAAATGAAATCATGTTTATTAAAGAATGGCATGGACATTTTTGACAATAATAGTTATACAAAACAAACAGACAATATATAACTTTTTTCCATAAATATTCAAATTAAAAATTTACAGACATTATTTAATACTTTTGTTCTATCTTATATATTAAATGTATACCATTATTAATTCTAACTGATTCTTTATTGATTTGTCTAAATTAATTTTTTAAATAATTTACAAAATTATTAAAAAGTTATTATTTTCAGAGTAGGTTGAGCTGTAAGCATCTGCAGACCACATGTTTTGATTGCTGTATTACCAATTGTCTAGCTACAAAAACAAAAGATGATTTGATTTGTTTTTATAAATACATGATTAATTTTTAGCCAGGCTGAAACACTAAACAAAAATGCCAATTAAAAAACTGAAGAATAGCATAAATATATAATGTAGAGGTTTAAAATGCTTCTTGCAAACGTATTGACAACATCTTAATCTTAAACAAGACTGTCTTCTAACATGGTTTAATATATCAGACGTGACCGACTTAATTTCAAGAGTTATTCGTTGTCTTAAGTCATCTAGATCAAAGGGTTTACTTTTGAGGTAATATTCTTCACATATCCCAATTAAAAAAATTTAATAGAGTAAGATCAGTTGATCACGCTGACTATTCTGGCAATCCTTGCCTTCCCATCTACCGATTTAGAAATATGGCGTCGAGGTACTATCGAACAATGTGTTGGAAATGTGCTGGTATTTTATCTTGTTAAAATCCTATCGTAGAATAGAATAGAACTTTATTCATGTATAATTATACATATTACATAGATCAGAAAATTTACATAAAATGATTGAAATCACTAATTACTATATAGCAAAAACACAGTTAGCTGGTGGTTATAATTTTAAAAAAAATATATTTAAACGAGTAACTGTTTATTCTAAGTAGCCACGATTTTACTAGTTTTAAAGATATTATATGGCAGGGTTGCTTCAGGCAGGGCAATGAAGAATTGATAAATATAATAGTTTTTTCTGATCGATAACAATTAATTAGAGTTTTATCTTTATGTTTTGTGCTGTGCTTGTGTTGATCCGAGTGTAATCTATAATTTGAAACATTTGGTTTTACATAAAGCAAGCACTTAAAGATGTAGCAATCAGGAATCCAAAGTTTTTTAAAAAATGATTTGACTTCATCCCTGTAGCCATCAACAGCCAATATTCCAATACTCCGTCGGTGCAGCTCAAATACCCTTTTTATATGCAGCACTACTATGAAATAAGAAGTGGTATGCAATAAGAAATATTTCGTAAGAAACTTAAGCTTTCAGGTTCTAAAGTAAATAAATGATTTTACTCAGCTTATTTGAAATATAGTTGAGATGTTGATCCCATGACAGTTTGGTGTCAAGCTTGACCTCTAAAAATTTTGCACTTTTAAGATTGTCTGATAGAGTAGCATTCCTTAATGTAAACATCAATTTTTGCGTTTTACTCTCATTAAGTACCAATTGATTTGAGCTAAACCAATCTAAGGCTTTCTATTGTGCTAACGTTTGCGTTGTATGGATAATTTAAGTTAAGTCACTACTATTTATTATAATCATATCATTGGCCAATAATATGAGCTTAAAATTTGGTAAAGAATTTGGTCGAAGTCATTAATAAAAAGTAAAAATAATAGTAGCCCCAGTATAAAGCTCTGAGGCAAGCCAGGTTCTATATTTTTCAAAGATGATGAGATTTTATTTACGTATGTTATTTGATTTCTGTATGTTAAACAGCTTTTAATAAAATTTGTTTAGCGGTATTAACATGCTAAAGCTCAATAATTTTTGTGTTAAAATATTGTAGAAAACACAATCAAAAGTCTTTGACAAATCACAAAAGATGCATGTTCACTTTCAAACCTCTCAGTAATCTTACCAAATTGTTTATACCTTCACAAGTAGATTTACCCGCTGTAAACCCGTATTGAGCAGTTGCTAGTAGGTTTTTAGTTTCGAAGTAAGCAGTAAGTGAACCATATGGTACAACTATTAAATCAAGTATGTACTGAACTTTATTGATATTTAACCCGTAATAGTCTTTACTGTCGTTGTTTTTAATTTTTGTTATGGTATCACGCGTTTCTATATAGTTCACTTCCCTAAAATTGAATTGTACGTAGGGTTCTGTCTTCTTTACATATTGTGATAAAGGTTTTTTAATATTATTGATTTTAATTTTTTGTTGTAATAAAGTGGCGACATTTACAAAATAATCATTAAATTCAGTAGCTGAGAGGTTTGATGGTATCATAGTTGATCTAAGTGTATAACTTCATTTTTTATTTATAAATGCCCAGGTACTTTTCGCTGAATTGACCGATCTATTAATTCAATCCATGTTCTGTCTTATTTTGAACGCTTTCATTTTATCCCTAAACGACTCACGATATTGATGGTAACATGCATTTATTGTCTGATCATACGGGTAATGTTTCCTCATGGTATAAAAAAAATCAAAAGTGTTTTTCAGGTTTTCTTGTGGGTATGCTTTTTACTTAGCTTTGCGTGGACGTAGTTTTACAAATTTTAAAGGACAAAATATTAAAAAAAGCTTACTGATAATATTATGAAATTTTTCAATCTCTAAATTGTCACAGTCTATAACATGCCTACTATATTCTGCTAATTTCTAGTACAGTAAATGCATTCCAAAAAGGGTCAGTAACTTATATGGCTCTCAACAAAGTTTTTTTTAGTATCTGTATCTACATTTATTGCTACTGCCCTGTGGTCAGAGAGTCCCGCATCTCAAATTTGGTCAGTTAGGTTAGTTGGTATATTATCCAGGGGTACATATTTAGATGAGTTATACCACTAATAGTTATTTGCAAGTCACATAAATTAACTAAATCCTCAAACAAGTTTTTTTTTGTTTTTTTGTTAAATGATATATTAAACTCATCATTCAAAATAACATTTTGATTGATAAGATTTAACTCAGTAAACATACAGGTTAAGTTTGTTAAGAAAAGTGTCTAAAGTTATCTTTAGGTGTTCTATAAATTGTGAAAATGTAGGAGACTTAGCTTACTAATGTATATGCTAATAACTAAACTGTCAAATTCAATTGAGTACGGTACTGTATCAATCGCAAGAATATTCAAGTTTTCTATCCCACACCCGGTAAAGATAGCCGCACCCTCATGACTTCTTCAAGCTGTGCAGTAGGAATATGATAGAACATAGCCTTCTAATTCCAGTAGGTAATTTTATTTCATTCATATAGTAATGTTACTAAAACATAATATATTGAAATTTACAGGCTGACAGTTTAAAAATATTCTATTTTATTTAATTTCTTCTTAATTGACTGTATATTTAAATGGAGTACATTTAGACTTCTACTTCTAGTTTTGGATTGTCTACTTGGCAAACTATTTTCCACTTGGATCATTTTAAAACCATGCTCTTTGGATTGAAACTATCTTCTAGTAACACTGACATGCTGGATCTGAGGCTTTATGGTCAACGTTTAGTTTGAGGTTATATTTGCTGTTTGCCTGGGTGCAATTGATACACTTTATTGTTGTACTTTTGCAGCTTTTCCGCTAGTGATCTAAGCTGCATATGAAGCATTCTGGCAATCCCTTACACTCGTAGCTTCTATGACCATATTTGGAACACACGTAACACATGTAGATACCATAATCCCCATACACTTTGCAAATAATGGTTTTTCCCTTGTTAACCAAAGCTTCTCAAGAATTATCATCTACGTCTAATATTATGTATATCGTTTTTGCTAAAAGTCGAGGACTTGATGAATGTGTCAAAGTTATAACGACATCGTTTTGAGGTAAGTAGTGCTAAATAATTGTTGTCATTTAAATTGCCTTCAATGATAAAGGAACTATCGACATGGTTTCCAACAATCTCTGCCTAAACATTAACGTTTTGAGGATATTGCGTGCGTCCAGTGAGGATGTTTCGTTGACCAGTACAGACAATTTTGACGGTTAGCATGACCGTTAAAAGAAAAAGTAAGATGTCGGGGATTACTGCAGATCAAGAATTGCTATGTACACCTCGAGAAATCGCTCCAACCTCAAATAGCATAACTTCCAAATTGTTACCCGTCAAATCTAAAAAGATGTATATGAATACGTACGTAAGAAGCTATACAGAAAATGTTGTCATCGTTAACTTTTTGGAGAAGTCAAAATATTTATCAAAACATCAACTCTTTGGTCACACTGCTGCTCAAGGCAATTTTTAATATAAATAACAGCATCTAATATTAGCATGTTTTGAAATTGATAATTTTCTTAAAACGTACATTAAAAAATTGTAAACAAAAAAAAATCAATAATACTTAGTTTAGAAGAAATCAAAAAATTCATCTATAAAGCTCCAATCAACAAGTTTTTATTGAAATATTGACATCTTTCGGAAAAGACCGTGTCGAAAGATTTAATAAAATTGGAGTCGAGAAGAGCAGGGTAGCTCTCCTTTTTTGTTTTCCTCTTCTCCTTCTTTCTCTTCAACAATTTTACTAAACCTTTCGACACGGTCTTTTCCGAAAGATGTCAATATTTCAATGACTTCGAGCTGTGAAAGCCTTTCTTCCTCAACAAGTTTTTATTAACTGTCAACTTGCATGTTTTACGTGTGAATTTTATATTATATATTTTAAATTGTGACTTTATCATACTATAATAACTTTTATGTACGTTGTAGATATTTTTTAGTTTTTTAGTCTTTGGTTTTTATTCGTTTGTTTGTATAAATACTTTTTTGTTCGCTTTATGACATGTGCCATGATCTTGTACTGATCCAACAGCATTAATAAACATTATTATTATTATTATTATTATTATTATTATTAATAAAAGTAAGAATAATTTTAAATAATAAGGTATATTTATTAAATAAACTTTTTGAATTGTGGCATTTTTTGAAATTTTTGGCACATTCCGTCGCCAAGAGGTGTCAAAAATTTCAGATACAGGAACAGCTTTAATAATTACTATCCGTGAATGCAAAAATAAAATACTTCAACTTTTACTGTTTTTGACAACAAGGATGATGTTTCAAGTTGTTTGTGAATTTATCAAAACTATGCTTCTTCACGTCCAGCAGTAGCACCAGTAACTGATCATAAACGATTTTTTGTCTTCTATAAAAATAATAAGTGTACAAAAAACCAACCTGCCGACTATTTCATTTTCTTGTTATTCTTTTTAAAAATTGATTTTTAATCAGTATGGCAAAATAGCCTCTTTAATTGCAAAAATTCTTAATCTAAAAAATTCTAATAGCTATTAGGCGTAGCTTCAGACGTTCATCAGCTTCTCTATTGGTCGACTCGGGTGCTGATATTTTACCAGTTAAACCGCATGGAAGATAGAAATCTCAAACTGCTGCAGAGAGTTGCATCAAAAATTTTCTAGAAAATAAAAAAAACATTTAAAAAATCATTGGATTAGAAAATAAACTTTAGGCTCAGCCAACATCTCAAACATTTGCTGTTACAAGAGAAATTCTAGTTGACAATAAAAATGAAGGAAGTAGTTTCTGTGTAATAATCAGCAACATTAATAACTGCACAAATTTGACAATTAATGTAAATTCTTAAAAACTGACAAAATATATTATTTTTTTAATTTATATTTTTAACTGCTCATAGATAAGTGATTTATTTAAATCGTAGATAAAATATTGTATGACACAAGTGTTTGAAAGGCTTTTCTGATTTTAAACTTTTGCGCATCTAAGCCTAGATTTACACACTTGTTTCATTAATAGCTATTCCTTGCTAATATAATACTAATAGGACATTAACATTGACATTTCAAATGGGCATAGATTGCTTGATGCTTGAATCAATTATCAAACCTCTGCATGAATATCTATTTGGAAAAATTCACTCAAACCTGTTAATCAAGGATTTGAAAATTTTAAGTGTAATTGATTTTGTGAAATGCTTGATTAGATTATTTTTCCAACGAGTTTTTATATAGAAATTTTAAGGAATCACTTAAATCGTTTCAAAGCTATGAATACTGATACATCAAATTATCATACCCTCTAGCGGCGACAACGACGTTGCAGTAATATGGTTGGTGAAATCCTACGTTACTTAAATATTTCTTTACGAAAAAGTATATAAAAAATAATACAACAAAAAAAACTTAAGATTTTATTGAAGTGATTTAGATATTCTTCGACAATAATGTTTGACGTTAATTGGAATAAGATAAAAAATATATATTATGTTGAAACGTAAAAATGTCGTAAAAGCTCGAAAAAAGTAACTTTTAATTAGATTTCTTATTTTGTCATGACATTTAGTTAAGTACATACTCATCACCGATTTTAGTTCGTTGCTAAAATACTAATCTAAACCCAACCTTTATTTTGAATTTGTAGTTTAAAGTTTGTTAGTGGATTGTAAAAAGTTATCGATTTTATGATTATTTATGTAATGTGTGAGAGCTTTTGATTTTATAATAATTTATAGTTATTTTTTTAAGTAAAAATAAGCCAATAAGGCGCTAAATCGCTTGTATAATTAAATGATCCCGATGAGGGCCATATGGCATTTTAAGTAAAAGAGGGAGAACATTGGCTTAGCATCCCTGGAAAGGTGGAGGCCAGTCAGTATGAGTGAACTGAGCGGGGCGAAAGTGAGAACGTTGGTAAAAAGGTCAGAGCGGTTCGGACGGGCAGTATTTTAAATATTTAAACTGTTAATTGTTTAGTGAAAAAGAAAGATAGTTAGTTAACATGTTGGTCTTGTTGATCATGTGTTGTTTTGTGGTACATATAATTGTGAATTCAGTGCTGACTCCCTGAATTCCGAGGAATAATGAGTAAAGTTATATTGATAAACATCAATATGTTAATATGAGATATCCACGGCAGAAACTATAGTTTAATACCTGGGGTACGGTCTATGTGGTAATTCATTTCAGACTGAAGTGGTACTCCCATGACGTCTGTAGACATTTACAGATTGCTATCCTGGTTCTCTACTTCTTCGAACAGAAGCGAAGAGGTAGAGGGCTGGACTGGAGCCTATTAACCGCTATGGTTATGTTCCTATCAGTGTATAAAGAGGTTGTGGATTTTTCTTTTGCTGGTATGACAGAATAATGCGAAATGGCTTTTCACTTATTAATCTTTATTTTATACCTTTTCCTATTACGCATTATTCCTGGCCAGTCTATTTCGCGTAATGTGATTGAGGCCTAGCAACACCTTCCACGTTGCTCCCGAACCAGGTACCGAAACAATGAAGACATCATTGAGAACACAATGCTAAAGAAAAGGGGTGAATATTGAGTCAATCGAGTTCATGGAGTGGTTGTTCAAGTCCAATGAGCCTGGTGATGTCTTCCACTATCAGTTCGAGAGGAAGAAAATCCTGCGAGGGAGAGAAAAGCTCCCGGTGAGTTACTTTACAGGTATTATTGACAGGTACATTATGTGTAAATATGTTTCATGTGTCGCCCAATCAATTCGTCTGACTGCTCAAGCGTTTCTCTAACAATGGATATAGAGGGGTGAGTTGAAGTAGATTGTTGATGATAATGTATCTGGCTGTTGCTATTCTGTAAACTGTTTTCTACAATAATTAAGGCTAATAATTGTAGAACATAGACATCCTGACAAATTTATTATGGAGAAAGAGTTAACTGTTATTTAATTCAACTTAATTGTTAAAATTTGGCAAAACGCAAGATTAGAATTAAAAAGTCACACAAATGCTTATTTATTTACTTAGGAAATAGGTTATTACAATAAAAAAGTATTACAATACAGAAATTATGCAGCAAAACACTATAGCGCAATACCGGTCTTAGACTTGCCAGCTCTTGTCAGTTGCTTATAGGCTGCAACTCACAAAGAAACAATAAAAAACATTTGCACTTGTACACACAAGTCAAAATCGGTTTTTTAAGTGTACTGTTGCCTCAGAATGATTTAAATAATAACAATTTTTGTAATAAGAATCACTTATAGCACTTGCAAGGTATTAAATAACAATTAAAACTTTATAGACGAACATGCAAAACCGCTGACTCTTTGTCTACAAACAGTTTTTGTTTTTGGTTTTTGACTAAAGGTAGCAACGCAGTATGTAAACATTAATTAAACAAGGCGCTTCTATGTCTACGTTAAAAGTTTTACATTATAAAAAAACTCTGGTAAGTATTTCTATTGCTATTCTAAATAGTAAAGCAAGATAAAACGACTAACTAACGGATGTTTTTTTAAATTTGGCGTCATAGTCGGCCATGCTTATGAGTTTGTGTGAACGGACCCTAATTTTCAAAACAATTGTTTTAAAGGTCAAAATAATTACTTACTAAATTTCTCATTTTTTTTCATTTTTGAATTTAAAATGGTTTTCTCACAAGAACAGAAAATTTTTGTAGTAAAGTTCAATTTTTGTAACGACATTTTGATTATAATACTACAAGTGCTTTTAATTCAATCTCGTTAACGTGCTGAACTATCGATTTATTAAATTAAAACGAGGTTAGGTTTAGACGTCAAATTAATAACTGTCACTCCTATTCTATGATAATTAATTTTACAGTTCAAAGTTAACCATCCACGGCAAACTTTGACGCCAAATTTTAAAGAACATCTACTGTTTTCTTTAACATTTTTTTTGGACAATCATGCTTACAAGGTGCTATTACTTTGCCAATCTTTAGGAAAAACTTATTAACCAATAATAGGTATTACCAGTTTTCAAATTTTAAGATTTTTAAGACCAAGAGTAAAATACCAAATAGCTTGTTACTAACTAAATACAAGAAAATGTAAAATAACCTTTGTAGACCCTAACAGTAATTATTCTTCAAATATGACTGTTTTTTTATTGTTTTATCAAACAAAATGATCCAAAATTATGTGTATTATAAGTAACTTTTTGTTTACGATCAAAATATTAAGTTTTATTTTATTTCATAAATATAGTATAAAAATAGAGAATATTGTTAATTTAATTATAAAAAATTATATTACGCTAAAGATGGTCATTTTTTGCTTTACAGATTCGTGTTCTTTCCAAAACATTTTACATAACCTTTCGCAAAATTTCAGGTGTTATGTTTGCGTATATTGCTTGATAAATGCTGGATGGTTCAAGGTTTTTTAATACAGACTTTTCCTTTCAAATAATGTCAATCAGAAAAGTCTGCAGCGGTGAAATCTGATGAACGCGAATGCAATAAAAATTGCTTATACACGAAATGATTCGTTCACGTAAAAAAGCCATTGTGTGCGCTGTAGCTCTATCTTGTTCGGACCATACTTGCCAATAATTTTCCACAGCTGACAATTTTCCTACATTGTCTGATATCAAACACCAGTCCTGGGAATCAGCGACACCGTGTTCATTTTTAAAAAGACATATATGCTAGTTATGGCAATTATGCCCATCATGGCTTAATATGGCGTCATAGTGTTTCGTTACGGCTCCGTGTTGTCGGAAATTAAAAACCAGATGGTTTATAATTAACTTTTTTGAGGGTCTAACCGATATTACTTCCGCAGTTTGGTAAACCAAAGACATCTGTTAGAAGCTACTTTGCACCAAAAAAAATTGAGAAGCCAAAACTTCTCGTTGTTTTAATGCATATAGGTCACTTTAAACCACATTTATTAATGTGAAATATATACAAATCGAGTAGAAGACAGTACAAATTATATTTTAAAACAAAGTTGTGTTCAAACATGTTTGCATCTTATTCTGGTTTTTTTGGTGAAACAAAGCAAGCTGCGATTATTTTAGGCAAGTTATCATTTTTTTATCTAAATAAGATAAATGGACAGCTTGGCCAGATTTACCGCTAACCAAATTAACCTTAGCTCTTTATAAAAGTTGTTCTGTATAAATTGGTTTTGGCTTATACTTTTTGATTAGTTTCAACAATGTCTGCAAATAATATGACACTATTGTGCAAGAAAATATATGAAACAGAGTGACTACACTATAAACGCCCCTCCAGCACACAGCACTTTATAAGTTCAAATCCTAAGCAAATGCCTAAGATGGGAAAATCTTTATCTTTTTTTTTATTAATTTAAAAATAACCCATTAATTTTATTTAATATCATATTTAGAGAATTAAAAGGGGGATATTTCGTCCCCTTTTAAAGGTATAGAGAAATCCTCAATATTTATTAATGAATCAGGATTAAAAAAATCGTAAAATCCCCCTGTTTTTCAAGGGTTAACAAGAAAGCAAAAAAAAAATTGTGAAAACACCCTCATTTTTAAGAGTAAACTGAAAAGCAGAAAAAACCGTAAAAACACCCCGATTTTCAAGGGTAAACAAAAAAGCAAAAAAAATCGTAAAAACCCCTCGATTTTTAAGAGTAAACTGAAAAGCAGAAAAAATCTAAAATACACCCCAATCTTAAAGTATATTTTAAAATTAACATTTTTAAGGAAAGCACCTCCGAATTTCAAGGGTAAACTAAAAAGCAGAAAAGATTGTAAAAACACCCCTGTTTTTAAAACCAGCGTAAACCCATTTTTGAAACTCGATGGCTTGTGGTAATTTAGATCTCATAATTAATAAATATAAACCCGGTTTGTTATATTAATCCACTTTGCTTGATATTTAAAAATTTATTTGCAAAAAAAAAAGGTACAAAACATTGGATTTTTTCTATATATTGTTACTTCTGGATTATGTACTGTAAAGAAAAAAGTGGAAGAAAAACATAACAAGAGATTAAGAATAGATGTTATTTATCTATACTCCATGAAATGGCAAAACGCAATCTCAAAATCATTTGTTGCTTCAATATTCTCAAATATAATTAATGGGTCAGATTTATTTATATGAGCCTGAAAGTTAATTTCAATGGAATCGTTGTCTTTATGGTAAGTCTCGACTTCTTCTCAACTGCCTGCGCTGTGACAAATTATTTGGAAGAGTTGTTTCAACCATAGCCATTAGAATTCCTGGTGTAAAACTAATTGTGGTCAAAAAGACCGGCGACCCCTGTTCCATTTTAACACGTGCATTAAATGTCGTTCTACGAATTTCCTGACTAAAAGACAGATTTGATTCACTTTTGTCAAAAGGTGTTTATAAAATTCCGTGCTCTTGTGGCAAAGTTTACATTGGGAAAACCGGACGTTCAATTAAACTTGCATACCCTTCGGGTGCATAAATTCGGGTTTATGGTCACAGTCATCACTAGCTGAACATCATCTAGACACCGGGTTACAAAATTTGTCTAGATGAATGTTCCTTGATTTGTGAATCAAAATTTTTCCATGACAGAAAAATTAGAGAAGCAGTCGAAATTGTAAAACCCCCAAACAACTTTAATAAAGATGCAGGTTATTATCTTTCAAACGTTTGGAAGTCCTTGTTCGCAAACACTCTTTCGCCATCAACACAAAGCGCTTCCGCTTTCTCCGCAGCTCTCTCTTTTGAGCCCTCCGACAGTTTCTCTTTTGCTCCTCCTACCGCTTTCTTTTCCTAGCTTACCATATAAGCCTAAAAAGCAACGAGGTGAAGCCAGAATAAGTTTCGCCTCTAGCGTGGTTTACACTTCAAGTTACCGTGCTTGTTCTCATCTTTATTTCCCTGTTCTAATGACGCCTCTACCGATAGAGTGCGAAACGTCGACAATTCGACTAGGGGTCGTGAAAGCCTTTCTTCTTCAGTTATTGTTACAATTTTAGTATTGTTACTGTAAAAATTTCTACTCGCGCGCAACGCGAAAACCGGAATTCTTTCAATGGTTTGTGCCCCTGTCGAGCTTTTTTTCACCGGTTGTATTAAAAACAGCGATTTGAAAACACTTGAGTGATTCACTAGACGTATTTTATGAAACACAGGCTTGAGTGACAGTTAAGTTCGAAGGTAATTTATGAACACTTCTATGCGAATACTGTGCGAAAAATCACTCAAAGATCACACAGAGTATATTAGATAAACGCACTTCAGATGGGGTTGACAGTCAGCGTTGCCAACAACAACAAGTTAATTTTACTGAGATCAACAACGATTTCTGAGATCTGTATACTGTGTTGAATATGTTATTGTTGCGACACTTGATTTAATTTGTTTTAATATTAATTTAATAGGAGAATGAATATCAAATATGTGAAATATGCAAAAATTTATTAATTTAATTTATCAACATGTTTTTAATCAATTTCAAATTAATGATTTATTTAATAAATGTTTCTATTTACATAGTATAATAAATTATTCATTACCTAGTAACAATAAAAAAGGATTATTAATTACAGTTTCCAATTGATTCATTATTAATTAACAACGAAAAGAATTAATATCGAAACGGTATTGCATCAAAGTTTTCTAAAATAACTCTCTTGTCATAAACAAAAAAAAATTTTTTTGTTTTTATTTTATTTGAAAGTTTTTTACTTTTAATATTTCGAGTAATTCGATTATATTGTGTGGTGATTTTTTTGTCTTTGTATTCTAAAATATTATTTATACTATCGGAATTAATCTTTTCGGACGTTTCATAGTTTAAACTACTACACAATTAATAATTATCTGTGGCTTTTATTATTATTAAAACACTGCTGTTATTTTTGCACAAAATGTGGCAAGCCTTTTAATTTTGTGTAATTAAAAATTGTCTTTCCAGTAATTAGCAAACAATCCCACATTCCTTAAATTTAAAGTTGGACAAAAATTCCAATGGGTTCGCAACATCCCGCACATAACTCTTCCAACATGTCAATGTTTGTTGTTATGAAAAGCAACACATAATACTCTTTTCAGTATTTTACAACGTCCATCGATGACATAACCTGCAAATGGCGTCTTGAGTTGGACTTGAGACTTGCTTGAGATGGACTTGCGATAGACCCAGTGCGCTTGCGCATCAAGCAACAAGCGCCTTTATGAACACTGTAATTTGATATTTAGATCTTGAGATTTGTCTATGAATACCGATTCGGACTTGAGATCGATCTCAAGCTCAAGATATGAATATCAGATTTTACGAGCATTGCCGAAGTCCTTGCTTGAGACGAAATCAGCGATAAAACTATTTCAAAACGCGACTATGAATACCGGCATAAATAAACTAGTCAAAGATGATAAGTGCCCCCCCCCCATATGACTATTGCATATTGTGGATAGAAATGAATTATTATTGTAGATATAATGGATTACATTTTTTAGGTATTTGAAACATAATTAAATTTGTCTGCTAAATTACGTAGCATATAAATGTTTTTACAGAGTCTGTCAGCTACACGACGGCCGTGGTCAGTCCATGTTAAATTTTTGTCAATACAAATGTCTAAGTAGGTGACTGTATTCTGAAACTCTACTATTCTGTCTCTTTTTAAGCTAAACAATATTGTTATGGCTTTTTCTTGGTTGAGACTTAGTCTGTTAGAAGTAAACCAACTCCGGATTATGTCATGTTAGTGGCAGATTTGGTTTTAACTTCTTATAAAGACCTGCCTTGTTCCCCCAGAGTAGTGTCATCAGCATACAAAACAATACTATCTGTAGATGCGTTCAATGGCAAATCACCACTACATAGTATAAAACAAAATCGCTTTCTCTGTCCCTATGTCCCTTTGTATGCTTAAATCTTTAAAACTACGCAACGGATTTTGATGCAATTTCTAGTAGATGGTTTTACTATTTCAAAGTGATTACGTAATTTTTCCTGGAGTTTTGCTGTTTGTTCCTTGGTATTACTTTCAAGTAGTAGTGCACCCTCCTCGATGCGTTTCAGTTTTGTGACTGCACTATTTTGGTCCATGAGCGAGATGTTGTTTTGCATAGTTTCCAGTGTGGTTTTGTGATCTTGATTATCTTTAGGTTTGATAATTAACGATTTACGTTGTTTTTTCATCATTTTACTATATCTGATCCCAACTGTATGTTCTCTATTTTTTTCCACATCACCTAATTCTTGCGTTAGGTGGGTTTGCGGAGAAATTACATTTAATAATTTTGTTTTGATCTCATCAAGTTTTTTAATAAGGAGATTGTTCATATTAGTTTTAACCTCGTCAAGTTGAATATCAACCTCTTTTTTACTTTTATCAAGTTGGGTTTTTGTCACCTTTTCCAATGTTCCGGTAGTGTTGGCTGCGGATTTAAAAGTAGATATTTCAGCTTCAAATTTTATAATCACCTTCTATAAATCACTATTTTCACATTTTAGTTTGTTTACAATTAATTTTTGATTTTCGGCACTCTCAGATTCATCGGCTGTGTCTATTACATGTTTGCTATTGTGATAGGTCAGTACCGACCGGAGCATGCTGCTCACCGTCCGCCATCATTGACAATTATAGTAAATATCTAACATCAGAAACAGTTCACCATCACAAGAAAAGTCAAGCAAAGTAACAGTTTTTTGTCTATGAACTTCTTTAACCAAACGATTTTTTTCCACAAATTGTAAAAAATAATATTGAACCATGTCCATGCATTGAGTTTCCAAATTAATTAACCTTTCTCCGTAAATATTTAGTTGCCTTTTATTGACAACATCATACTTATCAATTGCATCAGCAATTTTAACTAATCTTCTATTACCAATATTAATATCTTTTTTTGTAACGGTTATATTCGTCGAATCTAACGATTTCTTAACGATTTTTATAATACTTTTTCAATCATCTTTTTTGATCATGTTACTGACTTCAGGTTTAACAATTTTTAAAACGGTTTTTGAATCATCTTTTCTAATCATATTATTAAACCGTTTCTACCAAGTCTGGTAAAAACGACTATGCAGCGTCCCTGAAAGGGACTACGGCGGCGCAGGCCAAACTCAAAAATAACAAAATCAAAAAAGAAGACGATAGAAATGAATCAGAGTGAAAAATATTAAAATTACCAAACGATCTGTACGATGAAAATGAATTAAATAATTATATCCAAGAATATTTTGGAACGTTTGAAACACCCCCGTTTTATTTTGATGTAAATTATGCAACTAATCGTTTTATGCTAATTATACGCTAATTACATAGATTATGAAATTGACTTTTCCCACGGTAAGATATATGAGCTTTTAGGATTTGATAAAAAAATATATAAAGAAGGAATAAACTGTGCAACAAACAAAATTGGTAATATCACCAAAGATATTGATCAGATGTTGATTCACTGCTCCCTAGTTTCATCTAGTTATCAAAATAATCTCAAAAGTGATGTTATATATGCTTTTACTCTAAATATTTTGCCTATATCTTTAATTGATATTAAACCAACGCATCCGAAATATTTACTAATTAATCGTACGGATTATATATTTAATATTCGTATTTCCGTTACAAATCAGCTAAATCAATTGATACATTTTAATAGAGAGTGCTTAAATTTTGTTCTAGATATTCAATAAATCTTTGTCTTCGTTTTTGCCTCCGGAATCTTTTGATTCCCTCGGGAACCTTTATTGACCTCTGGGCAGGCCTTGCCTGTCTTTCTTGTAGAATAAATGGTACTTGTCGTTTATAGAAAACAATTATTTCCAAAACAATATGGATTTGGCCTTAAATATCACAGAGATATTAAAGGTGGAAATATTTTTAAATCTATAAAATAATTTGCTATACCCGCATTAGGTTTTTTATATTGTATTATATTGAAACTTTCTTGTCAAAATAATACAGAGGATATCATTCAAGGTGTGACTTCAGGGTTTAAAAAATATAGCGTCTACATACGTAAAATCACCGCCGTTTTCTACTTATAAAGAAGAAATTATAAATCCTATTCTAAACTAAATTAAAGAAAAATCGATGAATGTACATTTACGAGGCGAGGGATTGAAAAAGGCTAAGACTAGCAGGGCGAATCGATTAACTAAAAAATCAATGGAAATTATTAAAAATCTGCTGAAGACTGAGGTTTCCTGAAAGACTTCTTTTTACATAAATAAATGGAAAACGTTGTGGACAGTTTATGGCGTATTGATGAAATGCCTGTAATCGATAAATCAACAAAAGGTTATACTTACAATGAAATAAGAGAAAGTAATATCAATGTGAAAGAACTTAAACAGTATACTCGAAACTAACTTAAACGGATGGCAACATTTATCAGGTGCTTATATTTTTGTCAAATCTAAAATTATAAACAATCCAAATAATTATGCAACTATATCAAATAATGGGATAAATGATTTTGACTATGTGAGGTTATTCTATGAAGAGGTATTGATAGAAGAAACAAATTATGTGGGTGTTGCTACGTTAATTTCAAATCTGATTGAACTTTCAGGAGAAGTTTCTGATACTTCAGCATCACAATTGTGTTGTTATCCAGACACAGAAGATTCAGCAGATACGTCCCAATACATATATGATGCACAAAATAAATCGGAAAAATTTAAAGATTTAGACGTTGATATAAAAACTATTATTTAAAAAATCACAAATAATTCTGCATTTAATAAAGGATATTTAGAGAGATGGTTGTTAACAAAAGCTAAAAAAAATTTTACAAAATTTATTACTTTATCTAAAATTTTCCGATTTGTGCGAGACTGTAACAAAGTTTTGAATGGAAAAATTCGCACTGAATTACGTAAAAATAGGGTGAAAAATATATTACACGTTAAAGTTGATGGAAACTATGATTATGAAATATCTGATATTAGTTTGTGGATCCCAATAGTAAAACCCTCTTTAGAAACTGAAAAAATATTATCTTTATTATTAGTTAGCAAATCTAACTTTCTTTGTAGATGGAATGCGCTTAGCTGTTACCGTAGTAATTTGTGGTCTTCTGAAAGTGGAAACTGGCGCGTTGTAAATAATCCAAATAAAATATCTAGAGTTTTTATAGTTTTTTATAGAGTTGAACGAAAAGATAATTTTACCAAGACAGTAATGATTTTTGATAATATGAATTTAGAAAGAATAAATATTAAAATCAACCCAACATGCTACTTATGAATATCAAGTGAATAATGAGGATTTACAACGGTCGTATGCCGCATTCCTCTTTTGTAGTTATAAAAAAGATTTGGATGAAGGTACGTGCGTTAGCTATAAAGATTTTTGTAACCTCTATTTAGTTGTTGCTTTTGATGTAAGAAAAGAAAATGATGAAAATTTATTTGGTAAAACAAAATCATCTAAACTAGAAGTTAATTGGACATTAAAAAATTATCAAAATTTTAATTATTATATATATTATATATGCTGTCGTTGAATCTCAAAGAATTGCAAATATGAATATCATAGATGAAAAGATCTATTTGGAAATGAAGTAGACCGGGTTTTAATTAAATAAATGAATATAAAGTATATTTATGACCCAATCAAATAAAGAAACTCCAAAGTTGTGATGAAAAAAGAATAGATGGTAATATAAGATTCGATTTAACAGAAAGACCTAATAATACTATTGAATTATAAGAAAATCAGATTGAGAAAATTAAAAAGGGTAAAAAAGAGAAGAAAAAATATTGTGACATCAAATTTTCTCCAACACAGATAGGTGGATTTTTACCTGCTTTAATTCCTGCGGCATTAGCTGTAACTAAAGCATTGGGATTAGGCGCAGCTGGTTATGAAGGTACTAAATTAGCGCAAAAAGCTTTTAGAGATGGTATAAAAAAAGAATAAAAAAAACACAAAAAAGCCGAATACAGGCAAGGCCTGTCCATATTCAAAGACGAAGAAGGAATAGAATTGATAGGAAATTGGGGTTAAGTAATATAGAAATATCTGATATTATGAAAAATTCGGGTTTGCTTCAGGAAGCTACGCGAAATTTTCAAGGTGTTTTTGCAATTGACATGTTACCAAAAAAAATTAGAAAAGATAAATCAGGTATAATTAATTTTCAACCTTCTAATTGTTATGACTCACACTGGGTATGTTACATAAACAAACCATATTTAAGAAATATTTTATATTTTACAAGTGCAGTTACAAACAAATAAGTTCTTCTGTTTTATGTGGTCATTACTGTATATCATAAAGATTTTTATGATATATTATATTCTTCTAAACAGATACCGTGGTGTTTAAATGAGAGAACTACTATTTCAATATTTGAATTGAACGTAATTAAAAAATTATATATTATCTATAACTTACAATTGGAAAAGTATCTACAAAAACGCTTGTATGTATACAGAAAAAGTTACATATATTTTTATAAAATTGGGATTGGATTATCTATTAAGAGATTAAAAATATCAGAAAGAATTGAAGAATAAAAGTTAATTTATAAATTTTATAGACAGTGGTTGCATTTCTATGAGGCTGAAAAAATAAATGAAAAAGAAATAAATTTACGTGAAGAAGAATTTGTCAGTAACTTTAATTATTTTCCCAGAGAGAAATACCTAGAAAAAGTCCACTTAAAGGAAAATTGATAATTTCTTATTGTAATAAATGACTGGCAATACCACCTCAGAGTCGAGGACGATGACAGAACCAAAGGAAGTTAAATTATTTTATTTAAAGGTTGATAAGTGCTATGAAATTATTGCTAACTTATTTTGAGATTCATCATAAATTAATAAGTTATATGAGTTATATGACGCTGATTCATATTTTCTTGATAAAAAATAAAATCTGTCTCTACAAAGAGATAATATGATCTTCATGTCTAAAGATTATAAAGATTCTTTTTATAATATAATTATTTTTGAAGATATTCTAATTGATTAATTTGATATTTAAATCGCGTTGTCCGTGAGTCGACAGCGTCCACGAATTTATTCTATTAAATAAAATATTTTGTTCTTTTCCTCTTTCTCACTACTGCAAAAAGTTCAGATGAGGACCCCGTCTGGATTCAGAGTTATTTAGAACAATTTGGTTATTTGGAGAGTAATAATAGTTCATCATTAACAGATGCAAATAAAACTTTGATTAGCTTTTAAGAATATTATAATTTACCTGTTGATGGAACATTAAATCAAGAAACACTTGATTTTTTTAAACAACCGAGATGTGCAAATAAAGATAATCCAACAGCTTATAGAGTTCATTATGAAAAATGGAAAAAAACAAGTCTTAAATGGTATTTTTCACTCGCTACAAATGAAATGAAACAATTAGCACAAAAAGCCTTCAATCAATGGCAGTCTGTTTCAAATTTAATGTTTGTGTATAATAGTATTAAGCCGGATATACTTATTTTATTTTCTAATACACTGTTTCAACATAATCATAATTCACGGTGTCAAAAAGGAATATGTTCTAGAAGTTTCGTCGGAAAAAGTAATGTTTTAGCTCATGCTTTTTTTCCAAATAATAATGAACGTCATGGAATTATTTTGATAAATCGAAAAATTGGTATTTTGGTGAACCAAGTTATACTTCTGATGGTAAAACTAATTTTTATACTGTTTTATTACACGAGATTGGACATTGGGCAGATTGATTTGGCAGATTGATTTGGGGTCGTTTGGCGCTTTCCACCTTTCAGAACTGCGACCAATTTGATCTATTGTTCTTCTAGAACCCTACTTATTTTCCCTAGAAATTCTAGGCTTGTTTTGACTTCGGCAGGCGTTAGTCTCGCACTGTACAGAGTCTACAGTTCTCACCGGGGACCTCTCGATCTGCAGTCGAATGCTCTACCACTGAGCTATATATCCCCTCAATATGTCCGAGATTGGACATACATTAGGAGTAGAAAATTCTGCTAATAATAAAGCTGTTGTAATGTACGCATATTATAAAGGAGGTATCTTTAATTTTTTAACTTAAGATGATATATGGGCCATTCAATATCTGTATTGAATACCTAAACGATGCAAATATGAATTAATTCCAACGACAACAACAACAGTTAAACCTACTGTAAGCAAAGTCTGGCAAAGCGCCCATTTGAAGTCGGAGTAAAAGATACTGTTGGTAATTCGTCTCATGACCCTATGGGGAATTTATGTGATTTTAAAAAAGAACTTGGCACATCATCATATGTATATTTTTTATAAGAAGTATGTTTGGTTAGTCTATTTATGGATACAATGGTCAATCTATTGAAAATTTAGGAGTACCAGAAGGAACAAGAATTGATGCGATATTTAAAACTTATGGAGGAAAAACATATATATTTTATGATAAAGCTTTATATATTGAGTTCGATGAGTGTTTGTTTAGATCAAAGAAAAACGGTCTTATTTCAGAATTATTTGGTGGAATACTTCCAAATATAATCAAAGCATTCATATATAGAAATTTATATTTTTTTAAAGATAAAATGTTTTACGAATTTGATGATATTTCGAATACATTAGTTAAATCTGATAAATTTGACTTGACAGTTTTTGGATTTAAATGGGGTCTTGTCAATCAAATAATAAAACTAATTAATCGTCTGTGATTCTTATAATCGCGTTTTTTATTCTTCAAGAACGAGTTGGAAACTTTCCGGGTCGTCAAATGACTCTTTTAAATAAATTTTATCTATTTTTGACATAAGTAGTTCTATATTTATCCTAATCCTCTATTATTACTATAACAGGTAAAAATCTTTAAAAAAATGTTAATTTAAATCGGAAATGTTTACCCTTGAAAAACAGGGTGTTTTTACGATTTTTTTGGTTTTCTGTTAACTCTTGAAAAATGGGGTGTTTTTACGATTTTTTTAATCCTGATTCATTCATAAATATTGAGGATTTCTTATTACCTTTAAAAGGGGACAAAATGTCCCCTTTTAAATTTTCTGAATATGATATTAAATAAAATTAATGGGTTATTATTTAAATTAATAAAAAAAAGAGATAAAGATTTTCCGATCTTAGGCATTTGTTTAGGATTTGAACTTATAAAGTGCTGTGTGCTGAAGGGGCCTTTATAGTAGTAGAGTGTTTCAAATTTAACCTAATCCTATTCGTTAAAGTAAACTGACCGTCTAAAAGCGTTTATTTAACATCTAATTCCAAGTTCCAATTAAGTTTCGGCAAACTGTGTAATTTAACAAGGAAAAATAAGCTTTGGAACTAAACTTCACTCTTTCCCCTTGAGCCCAAAATATTCCAATCGAGACAATTTACTCACTTAATAATTTGGTGCGGCATAAATTTGTGAGTTATCTTACTAGGCTACCAAACTTTTCCAACTTTTGAAGTTCGCAAGGTCTTTCAACGTGGGAGCAATTAAATAAGATGCGCCCACACGTGCTTAAGATAATATTTACACACTTAACGCATCCTTAACTTGGGTTTTCTCCGTGTTTACAAGTCTTCTACAATCGGTCAGTAGATCTGGGATTTGTATTAACTTCTCCCTGAATGTCAAACTGTGATTAAATAAGCAAATATTTATATAACATTATATTATGTATATTATCTTTTGTTCTACGATCTATACAAAAATATTAATAAAAAATATTAGCCTTTTTTCCCTTGTGCTTTAACATCTTTTTTTTTCTGTTTTTATCTTATTTTTTATAATTTTTTTTTGTTTTTTACCGATTGTAAACTCAGACTTCTTACTTATTTGTGTCATTCTTATTTGTGACTTTTTTTATAGTTAATTTGCTTTCTCTCTCTCTCTCACCCACTTTTTCTTATTATTTGATTATAATGGTTTCTCTTTCGTTCTTTACTCCTACACATTTATTGATGTTTTCCTAAACAGTATTTATTTTTTTTTATTTTTACATCTTAACCATAATGATTAATATGTTAAAATATTTTTTTTATGAAGGATTTAAGGTTTTGAACAAATGCAGATGTTTTTACATTTTTTTATTGAATCTATGAGCGACGTTTTGATTTCACCATACCTGGCTAAATTAACTGGTCAGCTTTATTATTAATAAATTAAATTAAATAAAAAAATAAATAAATTGTATATGACGATTGATACGACAATCTGTATACTAATTTTTAATGTTTGATCTGTATTCTATTTTAATGTGTTTTATACATCAACAGTCTGAAGAAGGTAAAATCCTTTTACCGAAACGTCGCTCTTAGATGAAATAAAGAAATGTCAATACCCTAAATCTTTGATTAATGAATTCTTCGCCTTCATAAATGCATGAATCGCTTATGGAAACTCAGTAATAAGATAGGGTGTAACCAAAGCAATTTTGTGTCGCATAATAAAATTGTGCGCTGAAAAAAGATTAACCATACATAAATTAGAAGTGCCTACGCCGATAGAAGCTTCAGCTATGCCTAGAATATTGGTTGCATTTTTAAAATATGCCTTGATCAAATTTGATCTGGTCAGGACCCATCTTTATGGCTGATGTCTACAACATTTACAAGTGAAAAATTACAGTAAGTAAATCTTTTGACAAACATTACATTTATAAAACAATAATATAAATATACTTTTACCTTCAATCAGTATTGTAATTGAATAATAACAAACCTGTAAAAAGTAGGTGATGTGCATATTCCTTCTCCTGGACGGAAAAACGTAGCCTACTTGTAGAACTATTTCTATTACACTATACGACGTCGTTATGTACCTAGCCGCAAGCAACGATATATGTAGCCTACTTGTAGAACTACTTCTATTACACTGTACGACGTCGTTATGTAGCTATATGTACACTGTACGACGATATATGGTTTTATGATTAATCTACAATTGTTTTACTTTAATTCAATACTTCAAAATGTCATTTTTTTCTTTAAGATTAGTGTACATTTAATCATTAAGTACACAGCCCAGCACGTGCTGAGTTTTTTGATTCAGAAAGACCATGAAAATATGCCAATTAAACATTTTCGGATAAATTTGGCTTGTTTTATATTGTTTGACCCAGCTCATGTAAGGCTTCTAAGGCCCAGTTGTACGAACGTGAGTTAACTCTTGGTTCAGCTGAACCAGGTTCAAGAATTGATCCTCGAATCAAGTAAAATGTGTTGTACGAAGTCGTGCTATCGCTGGTTCAGCTGACTCGCGATTCAGTAGGGTTAGTAACACGAAAATCCCTTAAAGTAGCTAAATTTCAAGAAAGTAACTGTTAACTGTTAAATTTCAACGTCAAACGCCATAAATTTTTCATTTGAATTTTAATATAAGTGTAGTGATATTTAATATAGAGAATGTTAAGGAAATGTATGTTTAATTATTGTTTTTTTCTAGAATGTATGTTTAGTAATGTTTTTTTTTGGAATGTTAAGAGAGTGTATGTTTAGTTATGTTTTTTTCTGAAATTTTAAGGGAGAAAAAATGTCAAGGTATGTTTAGTTATGTTTTTTCTCTAGAATGTTAAGGGAATGTATGTTCAATAAGGGAAAAAAAATGTTAAAAGAGTGTATGTTTAATTAGGAAGAAAAATGTAAGAATGTTAGGGGAATGTATGTTTAATTATGTTTTTTTTGTTGAATGTTGGGGGAATGTATGTTGAATGTTTAGTTATGTTTTTTTTTCTGGAATGTTAAGGGAATGTATGTTTAATTTGGGAGAAAAAATGATAAAGGAATGTATGTTCAATAAAGGAAGAAAAATGTTAAGAGAGTGTATGTTTAATTAAGGGAGAAAAAATGTTAAGAGAGTGTATGTTTAATTAGGTTTTTCTAGAATTTTTAGGGGTTGAAAAAATGTTATGGGAATGTATTTTTAATGAGAGAGGAAAAATGTTAAGAAAGTGTATGTTTAAATATTTTTTTTCTGACATGTTAAGGGAGGAAAAATTTAACGAGAGTGTATGTTTAATTAGGGAGAAAAATGTAAGAATGTTAGGGGAATGTATGTTTAATTATGTTTTTTTTTGTCAAAATGTATGTTTTTTTTCTTAAATGTTAGGGGAATATATGTTTAATTATGTTTTTTTTGTCGAATGTTAAGAGAATGTATGTTTTTTCTGTAAAGTCAAGGGAGGATGTAAGGGGAATGTATGTTTAATTATGTTTTTTTCCTTTAATGTTAGGGGAATGTATGTTTAATTATAGTTTTTTCCTTTAATGCTAAGGGAATGTATGTTTAGTTAAGTTTTTTTTGACGAATGTTAAGGGAAGATATGTTTTTTATATTATGTATGTTGTTAATGTCCTTCCCGAACTTGTAATTTCTTTCAAAAAAAAGTAAAATTTTCGGCTCGTGGTCAAGCGTCCCGAAGGGTTCGCTCGGTTGATCACGAGCCGAAAATTTTACTTTTTTTTGAAAGAAATTACAAGTTCAGAAAGTCTTCATTTAACAAAAAAAACACATTCATAAGTTGAATTCATTTTTTTCTACAAGTCCACAAAACTGACAGCTTCAAATCTCACGAAAACACATGTGATTTATCACACATTTTTCATACAATACTACTCCCAAATGTACCAACACCTAAAGACTGTTATTCCTTCAAAAAAAACCCATTAAAAATAGCTGTAGTAGGATAAGCTCTACAAAGTCTTCATCATCAGTCAATTCGGCGAGATTCCAATTGTTCATGTTTTATTATTATGTTTCAACCCAAAAATCACTTTTACAAAATCGCTATTATAATTATTTTCGCGTTGATAGGAAACCAAAAGTTAGGTTAGATACAGACAAGTTGTGACAGGAGTTGCCTACAATTTCTTGACTCGAGGTTTAACCCATCGAAATCGGTGGGTTGGTGATCCTCGAGTTTACTCGTAGTTAACTCGTGGTTGATCCTCAAAGCGAGCGTGTACAACTCAAATTTTGGCTTGAACCAGGTTCAAGGTTTGACTCTGGTTTAACTCGCGTTCGTACAACTGGGCCTAAGACTTTTTATACCGTTTGCAACCTTTTTCTGAAATTAGATTGTTTGTAGCTTCTGCTGCAGCTTGTATTAACTCCGAGGGAGTTAATTGTGTGTCACTAGAGTCACTATTAGACGTTTTTAAGCTTTTTAAAATTTTCAAAAGCAAGCTCAATACTAAAAAAAATTTTTTAATAATTTTCAATTTTAGTTATGGCAATCTGGCAATTTGATTTATTTTAATTTATTTGAACACGTTTACAGCAATAATTAAATTGAATTCAAAATGAATATTATGAGTGATTGTGGTTAAAAAGTTTTCAAATCTTGACAAAATGCAACACTTTACCGTCACCGTATGTATTGTACTATTACATAATCATAATTTACACAAACATAAAATTATATACATATATAAAAAAATGATTGTCTGTAAAGTCGCTTGACAAAAGATAGTTTTACGTGATAAGAAAGCATTGATAGAAATTGCAGATGTTTATAATTATTATTATTACTACAATATTTTGTATAATACAAAGAAAAAATTAATTAAAAATTACAATTTTTATGATACATTTTTATTTATTTGCACTCGGTAATTTTTATTTTTTTGTTTATAAATTAAGTATACAGATTAATTAAAAGTAAAGTCAAATTTATGGTTGTTCCTCTCATAGCTGTTGACTTATTAACATCTGATCGCATTCGAGATTCTTATCATTTTTCACGTTTGTGCTAATCAATAGTTATAAAGAGCACATACTGGTTGTTACATATATATGCAACAAAAGCTTAGTATCCAATGTTTTGAATACTCGCAGCCGATTGAACCGTTCTATCGCTTGTTCCACGCTTGCGCTTGCACGCTTGCACGCTTGGATCAGGCAGAACGTGACATGATGAGTCATGCTTTTTTCTGCTTGCTGTCGGCGTTATATATCAATTTATAAAACGTTATTACGTCAAAAATAATCTCACATTTAATTGAATTAATCTAGCATTTCATTGAATAGGTTGCCATACTATAATTAAAATCTTCATACCTATAAAACACATTAACACACATTATGTCTTTAAGTCTTACAGGAACGAGTTTTTGTTTTTGATTTATCAGCTTACCTATAAATTCAAGTTGGCAAATATATCATCAAAGCCAAAGCTCATAAAAGTTTGACCCTTTCTTCACAAACTACATTTAGGTGTGCACTAAAGCTGCTTAATCTTCTGGCTTGTTCTATTTTTGAAATGATTTTGGAGGGTGTGATGAAAAATATTATGAAATCATAGAAGTGTGTTTAGTTACAACTTCTTTACAGTAGTAAGAATTTAGATTATATATTATACTTAATTATGATATTTAAACGCTTATTTTACAAAACTGTTTACATACATATTTAGAATTAAAAAAAAACATTTTCCATCACGCGTTATATATACAACATGAAATCAATAATGATACGGTTGACAGAGAAATTTCGAAAGTGAAATAATCTTAATATTGATATCAATTAGCAAAAATATTTAAATTATGTTTTCATAAGTTGCTTAATATGTTTCTACATTTACATGCTTTTACAACATTGGTTTTTTTACAATAATTATTAATTTTTTTCCTAGCGGTTGCCTTAAAAAACTTTTAAGATATTCTATAACAATTGAAATCTACAGCTGATTGATTTTTTGTCATTTTAGGTCTGCTCTAACCGATCTACGAGTGTATTATTTCATTATTATGGCCATAGCATTCTATCCTACAAGCTTGTTTAGAACTAAAAGAAGAATTGAAGTTGACAAATATGATTTGTTGATCTAATTGATCAAAAAGGAGAATGTTGGACAACGACATAAAAAATCTTTAGTACTGACGAAAAAACAAGCTTATGAATATAGTTTTATAGCGCACAGTTTCAGAAGATAAACTTTTTTTGATGATGAAAGTAGCTTTCTTGATTGAACTTGCTAGAACTTGCAAAACTAATGAATTCGTAACGATGTCTACCGATGGCGTTAAGATTTTAGAAAATAAAGTAGTTGTTTTTATTCCTGATTCAAAAACTTATAAAAAAGATTTTTTGAGATTGTCTTTGAGAGTGATGTCAATCCTGTAATTACAATTAAAAAATATTCAGCGCTACGACCAGCATAGAAGATTCTTTGTATTATTTAGAAATAGACTATTCGGCCATGTTGCAGTCTTGCAGCAACCGTGCTTGTAAACGCTAGTAGAAACATGTTAGAATTGCTATAGTTGAGAGGATGAGAGTCTGGCAAGGTTGCAATAGGCAAGGTTAGAAGAAAATATAAAAAACAAAATCCTATTGTAAAAAAAAAATTAGATTGGAAGGGTTGTGTAAATCAAGTGCTTCTGGTACTAAATAGTCAATAAAAATGTGTGCTGACTTATCTGGGAGAGCTACAGGAGATGTGGCAGTCAAGATCGATAAGAAAGATGTTTCATAATAAATTTGTGAAAATGTTGAAATTAATTTTCAAAAGTAATTTTATACTATGTTAATTACTGTTTATACTGTGACTAATGTATTATGTGTAACTAAAGTCTTATAGGATTTTTATGATATTATAATCTGATAGATACATTTCTGATATTTTCTGATATTTTCTGATATTTTCTGATATTTTCTGATATTTTCTGATATTTTCTAATATTTTCTGATATTTTCTGATACTTTCTAATACTTTTTTTTTTTTGATAACAGCTATCGATGCAGTACTTTTGTTATAGTATTTTTGTCACCCAAAATTATGGAATCAATTTGTTTTTTATTACCACTTCATTCGAGCGCCAGTTTGCATGACGCTTTCCTGTTAAAAGATCAGCTCTTGAATTAGCAAGCATTGAAATAAATGAGCGCTTATAACAATACCCTGTCAATCCTGCGAGATTAGGTAATTGAAAACAAGTAGCAATATTTCTGGAAAAAACAGCAAAAATGTGTTTATAACAACAGGTAACTTTATACACAAACCTCTTGTTTCTGTATTCTAAAAAAAACATCTACTACTGGCGTTATTGAGGCAAAGTCATATTTTTGAATTAATTCTAACATGTTAAGTTTATCAAATCCGCCTGACGCAATGAAAAATTCTTTGAAAATTTTTGTTTTATTAGTGTCTCTGTATTAGTAAATTGAAAGCATTGTCCCTAATCTTAGATATCTTCTAAAAGCATGTTGGTAAGTTCTTGAATCCTGCAAGCTCTACCAACTCCAATAATTAAAGCAACCTTGAAATGCGCATCACTAAGTAAGAATAATTTATGCATTAAAAAAGTACAGTACCTTCAATTTATCATTATTTGCTTCTTGTCAAAATTTGCTTGTTGAGTAAAAATTTACGATTTTTTAGCACGATCTCTTTCAGATTTTCTTTTCAGAAAAGCAATTAAATGCCTGTATTTACTGTTGTCAACATTGTTCCTTATTTTTATTATTGCTCTTATTATAGAATAAAAAGCTCAGAGACTCGATGTTTTATGAATAACCATCAGGTACGTTTTTTTGACTTTTCTGGCACCAAACAAGAAGCGGTATTTGTCTCCGCTTATTTCAAAATGTGAACTTTTTGAGTTTTTACTCATGTCTACAATTTTAGTATTTTTACCACGATGATTTTTACCACAAAGCACAATTTTTACTGATTATCTCAAAAAGACAAGTTTTCTTTGAAAAATTGCAAGCGATTGCTATATTGCTTACTGAACATATGCATATTTTACCTTACTTGTGACGTGAAAGAATTAAACAAATAAAAAATCTAGAAAAAACCGAGTTTAATATGATTACTCAATTTTTATTTTATTTATTTATTTCACTCAAACTGCTTATAAACTTATATTTAATTTAATTGAAAACAAATTTTAATTTCTCACTTGGTTTTTCAATCAATTAATTGTAAGCGTCAAAAATAGATGTTAAAAAAATCATTTATTTTTTAATGACATGATATTGTTAATTTTCGTCATGGATACGATATATGAAACGTATCTCATATCTCCCTTGGGACTTTGTAAAGTTTTTCACCCTCAAACACATGGTTACCATGCATTTGCAGCAATTACACATTCACGCATTCTCGGATGTTGTTATTTTTTATATAATTTTATTAAGAAAGCAGTAATGAAATACTAAAAAATAAAATATTTAATGCACTACGGGAGATATTCTGTTTTTCACCCTCGGTAGACTTACAGACCGCGGGCCTCCGGCCCTTGGTCTGTAACACGTCAACCTCGGAGAAAAAACATTCATATCTCCCTTAATCATAAATATCTATAATAAGAATAACTTAAAAATTACTAGTCAAATTCTGATCAAATTTTAAATGAATCATTAAAATCGGTTTACACAGAAAAAAGTTATAAGATAACACATAAAAAAAATTGAAATCTTTCTCTTTTTTTTAAAGTCGGTCAAAAATAAGAGTTATCGATAGCATTAAATTTTAATTTTTTATAATTTGTTTTAATTTATTGCATTCATAGATAAAATTTTGTATACCCTACGGTTAGAGCACATTATAGTAACTCGTGTGTTACAGCTCCTCGAGCTAACGCCCTCGTTATCTGTAATATACACACTCGTTGTGTAATGATGCTTCTATCCCACTAAGAATATGATATATAATGATAATAAGGCTTATTGTTTAACAGAGATACAAATAAAATAAAAAAGCAAATGTTGAAACAAAATAAAACCAAAATATTATATCAATAAATACAAGCTTAAAAATGATAAAAATGATCAATTAAATATAAGAAATTTAAGTTATGATTGACAATTCTTTGTAAACTACCCTGCATCTCTTAAACATCAGTGGCTTCACTAAGCAATCGTTTGTAAAATACATTTAACATACACTTTAAAGAACCGTGAAAAATATTACAACATGTTTCTACTTTACTGTAACATAAAAGAAGTCAACTTAGTAAATAACGGACATGGTATGATAATGATAATTATTTTCCACACATTAGCTTGGTTTGTCTACCACCATTGCACTCGCTAATATCAACGTACTATTATGATCCCAAAAATATTGTAGTTAGAATAATCTACTATAGTCAATTATACAAATAGTATATTATAATAAAAATTTTAATGAGTCGTTGCCACACGAGTCTGTTTAAAACCCAACGAATGTAATTCTATTAAGCGAATGTAATATACCGTGAGATTTTTGTTTTACTGAACATAACGTTATAAAACGCATGTTCAGTTTTAAAAAAACCATGTCAATACATTGTCGCTAGGTAGGCAACCAAATTAACAAATATTTTATTATGACACATGACTGACTTGACAGAACAGAACTCTGAAATTTTATTCAAAGGTAAGGAAGGTTATGTTACGTCTTAATAACAAGTTTAAAAAGAAACTTTTAATTCTAAGCCTTCTTGTTCTAAGCAATACGCCAAACGATTGTAAAATGCTTGTACAGGAATTTTTACAAAAACTGGATTTATTTCGTTGCAGGCGGTGAGTATTCTATTCTTTAGTTCTTCTGTACTCTCTTTTACGGTATTGTTGTAGACTTTATAGATTGAAGATAACCCCAAAGAAAGAAATCGTTTGGTGATAAATCTGGTGACCGAGGTGGCCAAGCTATTGGTCCAATCCAGCGATCCTGGAAGTTTTCATTCAGAAAACGTGTAATAGGGCCCGTGGAATGTGGTGGAGCGCCGTCCATTTGAAACCATGCGTTCTCAAGATTCAAGTCTTTTAGTCGTGGCATTATGTGTCTTTGCAGAAGTTACAAAAACTTGGCGGCATTTAGGTTGCCATCAATAAAAAATGGACCAATAAGGGTACCGTCGACTATTCCAGTCCAAACATTAACTCTGCTATTATACTGAGTGTGTGTTAAATTTTGAACATGTTCGTTTGTACGTGACCAATACCTGTGGGAATTAGAAAGAAAGATAGGAAAAAAAAAGAAAGAGGTGTTCAATACAAACCGACAATTCTGTAAATTGACCGTGCCATTTAAACAAAAGGATGACTCATCAGTAAAAACTATCTTGTGTAAAATATCTTCATTTTCATTTATTAAATTAAATATTGTTTTACAAAAATCTGTTCTTTTTATTTTGTCAAGAGGAAACAGCTGTTGGTGATTTGAAAATTTGTAAGGTTTGGATTTATACTTTTTGAAAGTTTTAAGGACAGAGGATTTTGAAATGCCAAACTCGTTTGCTATTATCCGCGACGGGGTAATGGGGTTTTCTTCAGCATAACATAATATCTGTATTTCTCGTTCTTCTGTCAAGACGGGACAAGTTCTTCTTCTTTTTATGTGTGAATTTATTACACAACCTTCTGTTCTGTTCTGTCAAGTCAGTCATGTGTCAAAAAACAAAATATTTGTTAATTTGGTTGCCTACCTAGCGACAATGTATTGACATGGTTTTTTTAAAACTGAACATACGATTTATAACGTTATGTTCAGTAAAACAAAAATCTCACTGTATAATTTTTTAACTTTAACTAATTTTATTAATTTAAATATTGTAAAAAATATTGATGTTGTTTTAATACTCAACTTTTAAAAAATGTTGTATAAAAGTTTTCGTTGTGAAGCAACTTTCGATTTCTCAATGAATATTTGTCACTCAAATATAATCGGATAGGTTTTACAATTTATTTTATATATTTTGACTGCTGATAAAATCTAGATCTAGAAAATCGATTTAAAACGCAAGTAATATGGACATTATGAAAATCGCACGCCTCTGATGTCGACTGCTGACGGCCGGAGATAGAGGTAAATCAGATGGTGGATGCGCCGGGTTTATCCAACATGCATTAATCACTTGCAAAATGCCGATGACAGGTTATGTGCGATAACACATAATCAGAAACGGAGAGTTATTGTTATATTATGAATTACATCGCGTGATAAACAGCTTTTGAATTTCATACCTACCACCTCTTCGCGTCAAATTTAAATATCACTAAACCGCCCACCGAGAATCTAAAACTATAATGATTTAATGCTATGCTAATTTTCAATAAGCTACGTGAGGCAATACTCTTTTTAACTTATAAAACATTAATAAATTAGTAAAAAAGAAGTATTTTTATTGAAAAATGCAAAAGTTTCAAAATTTAAAATGGCTTAGGCTGGAATAAAAAAAATACTTATTAACATTTAAAAGGTCAAGGTTTACTTTACAGCAAGTAGTGTATCTCAAAGAGTTATTACGTTTTAGCACTGGGAAATTTGATAAAATTACTGAAAATAGAGACAGTTGTAAAATAATAGTTATGGCATGAAAAAATGTTTAAAGCTCGAGGAACGAGGTCTTTATAATTTCCGAGGGCCATAATTCACAATTATTAAGCTCGTGGTCCATAAAACGTTTTATTCTATTGTATAATTCTATAAGATTCAAACAAATATTTAGTATTTTTAAAGGAAATCAACTTAAAGTTGTGTCTATGCAAGTTTTAGTGTTGTGTAGAAAGTTAGCTATTTTAATGTAGTTAAAGTTACTGCGTTTGTTTAAAAAAAACATTTTTTAAAATAGACGTTTCTGAAGCAGAAAGCATTTATTCAGCAGACATTTTGCAAAGAAATTGAAGCTGCTCAGGAAAAATTAATAAATCTAAAGATTTGTATATAAATTCTAATTGCAATAAAACACTCGTAATGGCGTATTAATCTCACATGGTGAAAAATTATGGTTGAATAACTAACATTTAGTATAATATTGTGCTTTGTTTTTTGTAGTCAGAAGTTTACAAACCTTCGTCTCTTTGGTGTGCCTACTCTAAGCTCCAGAAGAATAAAATCAAAATTGGTCAGAAAATCTGTGGGGGAGCTTCTATAAACATTTAGGAAAACATAAAGGTTCTGTTAGTTTAGGCGTTGCTTTGTATGATGTTACGATTTCACAACCAAACAATTGTACTTTTAATTTCTATAAATAGTAATTACTATAATTATAATATTATATAATTTTCTTTAATAAATGTTTGAATAATTAAACCAACCATTGCTTGGCAGAGTTTTGACAGATTTGTGCCCCAAAAACCAATTTATGCCGCATATAAAGACGATTAATGACTAAAATGAAATAAAACCATAAATGACAATATAGTAATCCACTTAAAACGTAAGAACAGCAAAATTATAATTCGATTTATTGTGTATCATTTATTTGGTTATGAAATGGTGCTATACTTAGCTCAGTCCAAAAAGTTAACGCAATAATAGTTAATAATATTTTTGAGAGTGGAGTACTAGACTATATCTAATTTGATTTACTCAATTGAAAACAATATTAAATTGAAAAAATAAGCCCGAATTAAAATATCGGTTAGTTAAGATAAAAAACAAAATGTCACTAACTTTTTTGAAATTAATCAGAACATTTACTAGGCAATTGTCGAAATTAAAATTGTATTATTGCTTGAAAGTGTTAAATAGTAAACTATTTTATTTGAAAATTTACCTAAATAATATAAATGTTTGAAAACATTAAGATCTTGCATTAGAAAAGCTGAATATTTTCAAAAATTTGAAGGTAAGGTATAGTATTAGTGAATTATTTTTTAAAAGTTTAAAGTTGCTTCTGAAATAGTGAATAAAAACAATGTAATAATTTTTAAAACAAACTAATTCTGAATGTAAAAAAGAAACATAAATAGAAAAACACAAAAATGGAAACTGAGAGCGAGTGTGTGAGCTTAAACTGAACGGGGTTTAACACAGAGAGATGTGCTACTGTTTACTATCAAATGTTAATTGATGATAAAAAAAAATTTAATATCTAAAGGCGCTTTGCACAAGTTACCGAAAACAATCCTTTCGCGTCGCCTCAAGCAATCTTCTGCCAAGAGAGAAGAGAAAGTACCCTGAAGGTGCGCAACCTAACTCTCGTCATAGAAACATGATTGATAATCAACGTTATAGAACAGTAACCATAAAAAATATCTTCTATTTTGTTTAGATAAAAAGATGCAACATTTTATAATTCAACACTTGTTACCGCGACATATTGGTATTTATTGTGTAACAAGTTTCCGCCGGTTTCTCCTCGTTTAGTTTAATAAATTGAATAAGGTGGTTTGTATTATAACATGTTACAATACATATTATAACATATACTTGCTTATTCCTTTGTAAAATTTAAAATTTAAAAAATTTAAAAAAATAAATTTTAATTAGGAAATTACTAAGTCATGTAACGCCAATATAGAAATACAACTTTAAAAAAATTAAAGCCAAAGGCCAACCCTCTCATGCTAAGAGTTTTTGCAAATCAATTTCCAGCCGTGAAATTTTTTGCCCAGACGTATTTTTTTAACGTTTTTATTGCCCATTTTTACGATAATAAAATTACTTACATTATAAAAATAATTTTAAATCTACAAAATCCAATATTGTTTAATCTTTGACATTTAAATGATTTTCTGCGTATTAATGCTAAACGAGCTTTAAAAAAGATTTATTCATTATACCGGGTACGTCAAAAGTTCGGCAACGGATCAATATTTTCCCAGGAAAAAGATAAAAAAAAAAGATTAGTACAAATGTGGCTTGGCTACAAGATACTAATTTTTTGGTAACTAAACCATTGTTTGCTCTATAAATAACCCCGTTGCAAAAGATGAGAGTGATTTTGAAGAAAAATTATCAATCTTTGGTCTAAAATAAACTAATCGTTAGATAAATTTAGAATTTATTCTTAAGAGAATTTGGATGAAAAAATGTCTCGAATAAATATTGATATTTTTCCTCAAAAATTTGAATCTTTCAAGAAAAATATAAGCTGTTGTAAACTTTTTAACTTGTAACGAAGCAACTTTTATAAACCAAACTTTTTTTTATTCGGGAAAATGTTGACTCGTTGCTATACTTTTAATAAATTTGATCAGAAAGCAACTCTAAGTTCTTTAAACACTAATTGTGTCTTTGTTGACATTGACAAAATGACAGTGACATAACCTTAAAGAAGCACGCATTAAATTATTTTTTATGGTATCAGCTATTGTCGACCGTTTTGCAAGATTAAAAGTCTGCCGGCAACAGCAATTTCTTAGGTTTGTATGTTCTTACAAAAGTAGCGTTTAAAAAATTTGCTAAAAGTGGGATGGGACCATTAATTCTTTATTTTCTAATTGTTAACAAGATTGATAACTTTACTATAAAAGAAAAATTAAAACCAAACATTGCATAAATAAACACATAAAATTTTTAAATAAAAAACTTTTAAGTTGGTTTTTGTGCCGATGTAAGCACGTAATGTCAATAGTTTTTTAAATTAATTTTTAAAAATGATTTATATTTGTTGACATCAAAAATTGTGTGGAGATTACACGTTCAAAAAATGGAGTGCTCGTGTTGCTACGCCTTGGGTAAAAAATAGAGTGCTCGTGTTGCTACGTCTTGGCTTAACGCTGTGACTACGCAATACCACTCACACTTACAAAATATTATTTTTTGAACTAGTGATTTAAATAACTATTGTCGACCTAGTCCGGCACACGTTATTTTCCGGTCGATTTAGACACTTGAAAAGTTATGTTTTTGCAAAAGCCGATCACAATAAATCCAATTAAATTGTTGAATTTTGCCACTGGCGTAAAATATTTAAAATATAGATAACAAATAAAACATTTTTTTTTGCAATTTGAAGATAAGATTTATTGTCAGCTTTTTATGGCATAGATAAAATAATAACAATCATTTGTTCGTTTGTTTATAAAATTTATGGAAAAAGATACTAAATTACGTGCATAATGTTTTTATTTAATTTGGACTTATAAGGTAAATTAATTGCAGAGCGTTCAATCTATTTTGCAAATGATCGTAAATTAGTTTGATTTAAAGTGTTTGTTTCCACTGTAGATAATTTATTTATTGAGTAGGATGTTTTCATGTTTTTTACGCGTGGGTGAGAATGTTGAACAGGACTAGTCAAAGTAATATAAACTTGTCAGCTAGTTTTTTAATCTAAATTAAACGAGTTTTTTGCATTTAATAGGGGAGATAGCACAAAAAACTATTAAAGATAATTTAATGTTTAAGCTTTTAAGCGTTTAAAGTATATTTTAGAGCTGTGTAATGATTAAGACCGCAACAAGCTTGTTAAGCAAATAAATCAATGTAACTAAAACAATAAACAAAACTGACAGATTCAGGTGCAACCGCGTATATCCCTTTTGTAAGCTACGCTCCTGTCTGGCGTCATCCCGGGGCTGTACCGTCGTCGTCGGTTTTGGTATCGAACCTTGTCGTAAGCTTTCCCCAACCAAACCCTATCATCTTCCTTTCCCTTCGCTTCCCTTCTTTTTCACCCTATCCTATCTCGGAGCCTTTCTACGACTCACCTGGCCTTTATCGACCGACGCGCCGCACAATGTGTCGGTGATAAATAACGTTCCTTCCTTTAGAAACTGTTAATTATTTTTTTTCCCTGGACGCCTATAACTAAGTAATTCCTACCTATATTTCAGAACTTGCGATGCTGTAGCGCTATTGTTTTCATTCAATTCGGGGATTTGAGAAAACAGACGCCGCTCAAAACTTCAAGTCTTATGTCTGTCGCTTACTGCATCCATTTAGGTACTCTTGTTCTCTTTATTCTTCTGTTTATATACATTCTTTAATTCTCACAAACAAATTAATAAAAGCTCTACCAACAGATAGTATCAAAAGGAACAAAGTTTTAGTCGTTTTTTATACATTTCAGATGTTTGTCAACTTAAGCAAACAAACAGAGTAAATGTAGTCAATATAAAATAAAGAAAAAACACAAATAAACATTAATGCAAACTAATTTTAAAAAAAACAACAAAATATGTAACGGATTTCTACAAATGATTGATGCATCAAGTAATCTGTAATCTGTGTAAATGCATTTGCCGTTTTTTGGTTATAATATTCTTCATCTTTATTCATATGTCAATGAAATTAATATTATTTAATAAAATATTTTTTTTAAATAATTTTAATTTACACTAAAAGCTGGTGGTAAGGTTGAGCTAATAGGTTTATTGCCAAAATAACCACATTTTTTGCCACATATAATACTAGATAACATAGCAAAGCTGGTATGATGTGGAGATACTGAAAAACAGCTTTAAATTACTTCAAAATACGCTGTAAAAGAATAGCCAAACTTTGGCGAGAAGCTTATAGATTCTATAACTTTGCATAAAAAAAACATTACTCAACCTTGCCAAATTCTATGCTGAATGGCATTTATTTACAGATTTTTAACATTTATTGACAAGTAGTTTGAACTTCCCAGAGTAGCGTATTGTAGAGTTTTGTAACAATGTTTACTCTGCCACAACATGTTTTATCATAGTTTTTCTCATACTACAGTTTTTCGGCCAATACCTTAGGTGGCTTTTAAATGGTAATGTTTTACTTGTTCTGCAAAACGTTTTTGACAGAGGCTACTGCTGCTGTATTGCTTTGGTTTCTGCAAAACGGCTTTTAATTGTGTAATGAGTCTCAAGGAATCCGCTCTACATTGATGGTTCTAGCATTCGGTATAACTCAATTTTGCTAAACAAAAATTGAGAAACTGACCTGCTTTGGTCAAGGGCAGGCCAGTTCAGGTAAACAATTGATGAACACTGATTTTTACTCAAGAAAACTTGATTAAATACAACGACAAACCGTGTTGCTTTTTACCTAAAAAAATCTTTTCAAGTGAAAGTTTTTTAAAGCTGGTACAGCTCTTGTAACGGTAGAAAAGTAGACTAGTACATTTGGGAGTGTTCAGAAGAGCATGTGGTACTTTGAGCATAAGTAGATTTTTTTCTGATATTTCGGATTCAAGGTGGCCCTTAATGCGACTTGATTTCAACCCTATAGACGATCTATGGGACAACTTAGGCAGGAGCTTTGAACAAAACTATGGCACCAAACAAGTTAGAAACTACTGATTGAATTGAAGTTGAAAATACTACTTTGATAATAATAACTACCTATACTACTACAAATATTAGCTGTGATTCAAACTTAAGAAAGAAATAATACATATTGATGTTTTTTTTGCGGTTTTCTTATCTTTTTCAATATATATTGTTTAATTTTACATCGGATTATATTTGCTGTCAAGTGCGTTTAAATTTAGAAAACTTTTTGCTATTACTAATTAAATTTTAATACATTAGATTTATACAGGTAAGTATATATAAAAAACATTATTTAGAGTGTCTTGAGTGTTTTATATTATAGCATTTTTAAGATTCTGTTTAACATTGCGCTAGAACATTGTCAACCTCCGCTTAAGTTTTTGGACTAGGTGGACTTAACCTACTTTTGGCATATGCAGATGAGATAGACATGATAAGTAGAAGCCTGGTGAAAGTAAAAAAAAATGTTGCCCAGCTAGAAAAGAAGGCTAACTAGATGGGCGTTAAATGAAAACAAAACAAAATATATGCATGTCACAAAAAAAACCGCCCGTAGTCGCATAAAGCAAAACGTCATCATGAGTAAGAACAACTTTAAGCACGTGCAAGCTTTCAAGTACTTGGGTTTAATCGTAACATCAATAGTAATATGCCAGATAAAATCAAACAACAAATCACCCAAAGCAATAAATGTTTATATGCGCTACAATCGATGATAATGTCTGGCCTGCTATCAAGAGATACTAATGCCGATATTCATAGTAATAGCTTGAGATCGACCTTGAAATTTATTTTGAGTCGGACTTGAGCAAAGACTCCGGCAATGTTCGGGAAAGCGTTTGCATGCGTTTTTAGCTGATTCCATCTCAAGCAAGGTCTTCGGTAATGCTCGGGAAATAAAGCGTTGCTCCATGCTCCCTAATCGATCGTTCTTGAGCAAAGACTCCGGCAAATCTCGAGAGAAATCGTGTGCGTTTGTGTTGCCGCAGTAATAAGTGTAGTGATTTTGGTTTGGTAAGGTTTGCAATCTGACAATTTTGACGGACTGCAGTCGACAGTTCGACAGTTCCATTTCCAATTGACATTCCAAAGAGGAAGTATTAACAACAAATAGAAGCGTGGTTCAAAAGTTTTTAAACAATGGCTAGTGGTGAGTACGCATATACTTGATGATCGCTATGTATAAAATCTGCATTATAGGTGATAAAACATATTATACCGAAAATGAAAAAATGTTGCTGGCGTCCCTCGTGGAAAACAACAAACTTGTTGCAATTGTCCATGCACTGCGATACGTACCGTCTAGTGCCCTCACTCTCAACTGCATAAATAATCGCCTCTAGAGAGGTGCCAACCAACAGCAAAGAGTTGCAGTTATTAAAATATTTCTCGGAAATAATCAGTGCGCTAATAGAATACTAAAAATAATTAATGTGCAACAAGAAAACAATAGAGACTAATATGTTTTAGAACTTGCAACTAAATTTTGGAAGATTGGATCAGTTGCCAATAAAAGACGCAACATTGAAAATTCTAGAAGAAACAAAGCAAGTGAGTGTTTTAAAGCAAGTTTATGTATATCATACGATAAGTAGGTAGCCACAACTTGGATAATCTGTGTGGTGTTAGTCAACGTAGTATCCAACGGATTCTAAAGGCTTATAGGTTTCATCCGTATAAAATTAACCTTGTACAAGAACTAAATATAGACGATTTTGATCGGTGATTACAATTTTGTGAAGATATGCGTGAACGCATTATAAACTGCCGATATCAGTCCGATTCTAAGCCCTGAGTTTATTTATAAAGTACACACACAGCAGTTACAAAAATTAATTGCTTAGGCTGGTATTTTTGGCGATCATTTAGTTAGTCTTTTTTTCTTACTTGATAATTTGACCGGTAAAATCTATTTGGAATTACTGCAAGACGCTGTAGATCCTGCATTGACAGCAATAATTGAAAATCAAAATGATCAGCGGTACATTGCAAATAAGTTGATGTTTCAACAAACTGGTGTCACATTACATTACGCATTACGTGTTCGACAGACCAAAGATCTTTATTACTTTATAGAAAGTCATGGTGGTCATTTTCAACATTTACTTGACTGCCAAGTCAGTTCATTCTTTATTTTTAAAGAGCTTTGCTGCCAAATATATTGATCATCACTAATAATGATGTTTCAAAGTTTTATTTAAGCTTCAAATTAATAAATCTTGCAAACTCATAAACTTAAGTAGATGAATTTTACATCATTATAAATGTAATGGAAAGACCTTTCAAATAATACGTCGATTTTTTTTAATTAAGATTTATCGGTAGTACTACCTCTGTTTACCGACTGCCAATAAGCCGTTAAATAACTTGTACAATTAAATGACCTTAATAAAGACCATATGGCATTTTAGTTAAAGACGGAAAAATTGGTCTTAGGATCCCTGGCAAGGTGAGTAGCAGTTAGTGAACTAAGAGGGAAGATGACGATTAGAAAGTCTTCGAACGGTTAGTCGGTCGGTCGGACAGTATTGTAAATGGCAGTAGTGTGAACTGTTAATTGTTTATTAAAAGAGAAAGATAATTAACACGTTAACTATCTTTCTTCTTGTTGATAATTTTTGTTTTGTGCTATAAATGTGAATTCAATGCTGAGTTCCTGCATTTAGAGAAATGATAAATAAAGTATTATTAATAAGTTGTAATATACTTGATAGCACAAATATGTTAAAATGGAATATTCTCGTCAGAAACTATAGTTTAATACCTGGAGTACGGTGTATGTGGCATTACATTTCAGACTAAGGTTGTGCTTCCATGACATCTGGAAGCACCTGCAGACTGCTATTCTGGCTTTCTACTTCCTTGAAAAGTGGCAAAGCGGTATAGAGGTAGGCTAAACCCCGTTAACCGTCATAAAAAAGGTTGTAGATTTTCCTTTTGCTGGCATGACAGAGCATTGCGTAATGTCTTTAGGTTTTTCATTTATTAATCTTTATTTTATACCTTTTCCTTTTACGCAGTATTCCTGACTATCCTATTTCGCATAATTAGAATGGGGTCTAGCGACACCCTCCACGCTGCTTCCAAACTAGGATCCGAAACAGTAAAGATATTATTGAGAACAAAAGGTTAAATAAAAAAGATGAAGATTAACGTATATAGAGGTCAATTAAGTCTATGAAGTAGTTATTCTCTAATGAGCCTGGTGATGTTTTCCCCTAGTAGTTCAAGAGAAAGAGGATTCTGCGAGAAAGGGAAAGCCCCCGGTGAGTTATTTTACAGATATTATTGAAAGGTGAATTATTTGTAAATATGTTTCATGTCTCGTCCAAGCGATCCGTCTGACCAATAACAATGAGTATAAAGGGGTGAGTTGAAGTAGAGTGTTGATGATTATGTAGCTGTTGCTAGTCTATACACTGTTTTTCAGTGAATATTTAATGCTAATAATACACTATGTTCTTCTTCTTCTTCTTAAAGTGCTAAGCAGATTCCTGCGTAGGCGACCGTCTATTTACATCCTGCCAGATTTCTCTATTTAAAGCAGCATTTTGGAGAGACATAAAGTTCGTGTATTCCTGTCCATTGTCGAATGTTTCTGAGCCATGAAAGTTTTTTTCTTCCTATTTCCCTTTTTCCTTCGATTTTTCCTTGGAGGATAAGACGCTGGAATTCATAGCGAGGACCACGCCAGATGTGTTCCAAATAGGAAGTCTTTCTTTCCTTAATGGCCGTCGAATAGTTTACGGCTATTCAGACCGGCTCTTCTGAGGACTTCTTCATTTCTCACCAGATCTGTCCAAGAGATTCTAAACATTCTTCTTAGAGTCCACATTTTGAAAGCCTCCAATCTGTTTATCGAGGTTACTTTAAGAGTCCAGGCTTCAACACCATACAGCAAGACGGACCAGGCATAGCACTTGACCATTCTATATCTGAGTTGAAAGCTGAGATCATTATTTGTTAGGAATTTTTTAAGTTTAAGAAAAGTTGATCGACCTTGTTCAATTCTGTTTCTGATCTCGACTTCTGGATTCCATTTATTGGTGACAAGGCAGCCCAGGTATTTAAATTTAGTGACTTCCTCTACTAGAATGCCGTTTAGATATAAAGGGGTGGCGGGGATGTTATTTTTGCTAACCACCAGAAATTTGGTCTTCTTTAAGTTAATTTTTAGGCCCAGGTGCTCACTTTTCTCTTGAACCATATGCAGAAGTGCTTGAAAGTCGTCAGCGTTGTCTGTTAAGATTACTGTGTCGTCCGCGTATCAAATATTATTAATTGGGATGCCGTTTACTTTTATACCAAATGTACACATTGACATTACTTCGCCAAACGCTCTTTCTACGTACAGGTTAAATAGCATAGGTGAGAGAGTACAGCCTTGCCTTACCCCTTTCTTTATTTCAATGTCTTCGGTGGTTTTAAAATTTTGAAGCCTTACTTTGGCAGATTGGTTCCAGTACAGACTAGCTATTATTCTGATATCCTTATTGTCTAGTCCTAGACCTTGTAAGTATCTTATCAACAGGTCATGTTTCACATTGTCGAACGCCTTTTCGTAGTCAATGAACACCATGAATATATCCTTTCCCTGGTCGAGGCAGTTCTGAACCAGTGTCTGTAGACTAAATATAGCTTCTTTTGTGCCAAACCCACTCTTAAATCCAAACTGGCTGAACCCACTAGCTGCTTCACATTTTTTTATATAACCTAGTATGTAGGATGCGTAAGAAGAGTTTTAAAAAATGGCTCATGAGGCTTATCAGTCGGTAATCCTTACACATTTTTGCATTGGCCGTTTTTGGAAGAGTGATGAACGTGGATCTTAACCAGTCTTTAGGGAGTTGTCCGGTGTCATATATGATGTTGAAAAGCTTGACCAATTTTTTCATGTTATTTTCGTTTAGCATATTTATAGTCTCTGCATACATATCATCTGGCCCGGGGGCTTTGTTGTTCTTCAATGCCTTATCTCACTCTTCAGTATGCTCGGTCCTTCCGGTGTATTGTTAATAACTTTGGGCGTATTCTGCGTTCTGTCGTCACTGAAAAGGATGGACACGTATGATTTCCAGGTTTCCTGTAACTCGTCTGGGTCTATGATCGGTTCGTTTTGATCATTTCTAAGAGTGGTTGTAGGTCTTTTGTTGTAGATGCCAGCAACTTCTTTTACTTTTTTGTGTAGTTGAAAACTGTCCCCTAGACGAACAAAGTTTTCAGCCTCCTCGCAATGCTCCTTTAGCCATTTCTTTTTTGCCAATCTTATCTCGTTTCGAACTCTTCTTTGATAAGTGGTATAGCCATCATGATCTTTATTGACTTTACATTTCCTGCGACTCTCAGGAAATGTAATTAATCTCAATTAATCAGTTGGTGATTTAGATGCTGCTCATAGCTGAATTTCGTATCAGCATCCTTAAGTAGTTTTGGGTCTATTTTTTTGGTGATTTTCTTTTTCTTGTTTTTTGATAATCGTAGTTTGACGTTAGCGCATAACGGATTATGATCTGATTCTATGTCGGCTCCCGGTAGTGTGGTGGTTTTGGTTATCGTATTTCTGAACCTCCGGTTTATTAGGATGTAATCTAATTGATTGCGAACTATATGGTTGTCGTTGTCTTGTGGTGACTTCCACGTGTATAGTCGTCGAGGCGGTAGTTTATACCATGTATTTCTGGCGACCAGATCTTTTTTTTCGCAATATTCTATTAACCGCTCCCCACTTTCATTTCTTATACCAAGGCCATGCACACTATGTTAAAAAACTATAATGTATTTATGTTTATTGTCAGTCTAAATTTGCATCTATAAATACAAAACAAATACAACTTACTTGAATAATGCGCAATTAGCACTTTCTTATGTATTTTGAAATTAACCAACCGTTTATAATTACAATAACACTTAATAATAATTTTTAATTGTGTTAACTAAACACTAGTAAAGATAAAAAGTAGCCTAATTTTTTCGATGAAAGTGTTGCTCAACAACCCGAAATTAATTATCTAAAAATTGACTAATCTTAATTTTGTTGAAACAATTTTCTACAATAAGAAAACGAAAACATTATTTTAACTTTTAAATTAATAAATATGTTCTGTTGACAACAATGTTAGTTTGGTTTAGATGAGTTAGAAGGTTTAAAATAAATAATATGCAAAAGCAAATCAGATTTTCTTTACGATTATAACTAAATTAAGATTAATTAAAGCGGTTGTCGTCAAGCTTGGCATTGCTTGTTTTCATGTTAACGTATAATTTATAATAAGAAATTTAATAACAGATTTACCAGATTATTATCAAATTGTTTGAGTATGTGAGTATTATATTGTGTCAACAAAACAATTTTTTTTAAACTACTACTTTATAAAACAAACAAATTTTGTAACTACATTAGATTAGTATTGACAATTGATGCAAAAATTTAAATAATATATATTTTCTAATAGCCTGGAATTGAAGATATTTAACATTTTTAAAAAAAGTCAGTTTTTCCAACTCACTATAATCGGTCGTGGCATAAAATATTAAATAAAATGTGTTACTGTATTTGGTGCATGATTATAATATATTGACAAAGAACGACAATGTGTGATGAAAGATTCCAATCTATTTCAGATAATATACCTACGGTGAGTATATTTATCCTAATTGGTTTTCTAAAAAAACAGTTAAATTCGGTCAAAGTTCAAAATCTTAAACATCAATTAAGTCAATAAATTTATTACTTACATGTGTTAAGTTTAAAATCGGTCAAGCGTGTGGTTTAAATTAAATACAAATATATAAAACTTTGTTGATGGTAGTTTATTGTGAAACCGATTTACAATAAGAAAAAAAAATTATTTTTAATTTTACAAAAGAATAACATTTCTAGCTTAATTTAAAATGAATAAATCTGCTATCTAAACGTTAATATTATCAAGTTGTTATTTTAAAATAAAAAAAAACTAAAGAAAAAGTAATCAAACGTTTATATTTTTAACTAAAAAAATATAAAAGAATACAAATTGTTGCTTAATTCAAATCAATTTCTACTATTTGATTAACCTATTTTAACTCATAACTTTTTATAATTTCTACCAGTTTCCTCAATTGTTAAAGATGCAACAGCTTCTCTTATTCGATTTCTTAAAACTGGGACATTATTGGGTAAGTCTTCCTTGTAAACAATTTGTTTCAAACACCTTGATAAATAAAAATCTTAAATTGTCGAATCAGTGTTTCTTGGCGGCCATAAAACTGGCCTAACTCTGCCAATCCCTTTATCTCTAAATTTGCAATTTACCCAATTACGAACAATACAAGCAAAATGCGCTGAATAAATATCCTGTTGGAAATACATTAATTGTCGATAATCAAGAGGTAAACCACATAAATCATCGCAAAGGAAATGTCTCAACATGTCCAGGTATGAATGCTGGTTAACGTTAGTATTAAAAAAATATGAGATTTTTATTCCGTGCTAAGAAACAGCACACCACACGTTTACTTTAATATCGTATTGACGTTTAGTCGTAATTCGAAAATGAGGATTAGTATAGGTAGCTCCAATATTGAACATGTTGCGATAAAACCGTCTCGGTGGTAAAAAAGATTGCTTCATCGAAAAACATAATATTACAATAAAAATTTCTGTTTCCCATTGTCTTATTATCCATCGACAAACCAAAATAAAAGCTTTTTCAATCATCTCCTGGCTTTAAAGTATGGTTAAAAATAGGTTAATAGGCATGCATTTCACATTCCTTCAAAATCTGTTGCATGTGTGATTTACTTACACCTATCTGTAGGGACCGTCTCCTCAAAGAAAGTTTTAGTTTTTATCTACTAGATTCAAAACACAGTAGCAGCATTCTCTTTATTATAAAGTATCTTCTTTTTCTTTAAATTGGTTACAGAACCAGTTTATATAAATATTTTGACCAACTACTTGATACCATTAAACGAAACGGTAACTGTAGGAAATTTTTTATTAAACTTTTATCTTATCTACCAATAGCTTTTACCCCCCGTACCATAACATTGAATTAAGTAGATTCTTTGTTACAATGTTAACATTTTACTATTTTTAATTATATCTGACATTAACGTAATACTTAACATTTTAAATCCAAAAGTGACCAATAGGTGTATACGTTTACAAAATTGATGAGAATGAAAATATGGTAAAACTGATTTTAAGAGACAGGCCAGTAATGTTCAAGTTTTAATTGCAGATTTATCTATTTTAAATCAAGCAAAAAATGATATGTCTTTGTTATTTTTTTGTAAAATTAAAAATAAAGTTTTTTTTCTTTTGTGAACTCAATCCGGGGACATACTGTATAGTTGCTCTATGGTTTCATATCTGTTATGCAATGAGCTTTTTAATAATCTGTTAATTTAGAAAATCAGTTAGCCATTTTTAAATAATATAGATTGTGCTGTTGACACTCCGCAATGCAAAATTTGCACAAAAAGCAGGAAATTCTTACAGTCAATTTCAATTAAGAAATAGTAGACTAGAAGTAATATTATATTTATAATAAATGCAACCGGTAAATGATGTCTGATCAATAGCCATTAAGATGTTTGATAATATGTACATACAGTAGTTGACCAAATTCATTGTTTATTTAAACGATAGAATATTTCATAAGATTACTATAAATCAGTCGGTGATATAGTTATAATAAAAAAAATTACACTTGAGCATCAAAAAAACAATAATTAGTAGCCTAAAAACAACTTAAGCAAATAAATTTTAATGAACATAATAAACTCTAAAAAAGCAGAACCAATACCGTTCTCCACATGATTGGAATTCAGAACGATGTGAATTGGGCTTTTGACATTCTCGCACTATTTCTATTTAACCAATAGAAACATTACTGTCAAATATTTGGCAGCTATATATAGCCGGAGTTTTAATTGCTATATCTGATAGACGGTTTGACTATGCATACTTGCAACAATGCAAAACTTTTTTTTAATATTTTTACACTCAAGGCGTTTATAATTATTATTATTAAATTCTTGTTTATTTATAGTTTTTTTTTATTATTATTTATACATGGTTTTCTCTATTTACTTTTGAGATAAGAATATAAGTTTTCAATAAAATAGAGATTGCAACACATTAAACTACAGCTACAACTACTCTATAAAGGGTAGCTGATTCGCCCCCATTTTGGAGCTAAATATATTGCTGTAAATTTGGAAGTCTACTATTTAGCCACAACCCGCTGTCTGTATTTTGTGCGATTCACGGTAGATATCAAAGAATATTCAGAAATGTTGCATAGAACATCAAATAATGAATATAGTAAAAACTTGAAATAATGTATCTTAAGAACATATAATTTTTGGGGATGGCTAAAAAAGTTTGGTTTTGTTTGACGGGCATTATTTGTTGATAATCGTTCATAACTATTACTCATATATATGTTGTGAAAAATTTTAGGTTGCCAAACGCCAAAGAGTGACTTAAAGAGTCACATTTGTTATCAGAATTAGTTAAGAAAAATGTATACGCTCATAATTATTTATTTTTTCAAATATATTGACTTAGATCCATAGGACGGTGTTGATCCAAAATACCCAAACATTGTGGGAACGAATGTTTATATGTATGAAGGAACGTTTTTAAAAGTTCATGGAGCGATAAGGAATTCTTAATTCTTTCAGTAATATTTTCTTGAATTATTGCTGCAAGATCTTTGAACAACATTACGTATATGTTGTTAGGAATTTTTTTCAGACTTTCTAAATCAAGACAACTTGTTAATTGAAAGAATGGCTGCTTCTCTAGTTTATCACTTGTGACGAAACTTTTAAAAACTTATAAGAAGTACGTACTATAATTAGAACAATTATTACTTACCGGTACATTTCAAAGCCTTTTGTTGATTGATTGGAACAGTTTGGTGTCGCACACCCAAGCATTTAAAAAAAAATTGTTAATTTATGTGGAATATTGACAAGTTACATACGAAGATTAGGACCAAAGTGGCAAACGAGTGAGCTGTCCTTTATGTAGTATCGCTATCTATAACTACAACGCCGACGTCACTTGAAAAAAATAGAAAAGTTTTTCCAGAAGTTTGTTCCAGACTTTCTTTTATAATCCACCTGAATTAAAATTTGAGCAAACTCTGTTGTTTAATATTTTAACGATAAGAATAATAATAAATTTATTAGTATATATTGCCAATAGGCCTTGTACAGGTCAAAGTTAAACCTTAAACTACACATTATATAAACACAACAAACATTGCTAACATTACATACCAAATTAAGCATTGTCATCTACACTATCGTCTAGAAGGAACTCGTTATAATCGTAGTACGTTTTAGCCACAAGTAATTTTGAATTTATTTATCGCTAAAGATCTTATATCTAGAGGAAGTTTTTTGAAGAATTGAAAAGCATAGTAGTCAGAGCCATTTTAATTTAATGATAATCTACTCAGTCTTGGATATAAATCATCCCCCTTTCTTGTATTGCAATTGTGTTTTTTATTGTGGTGAACATAGAGGTAAAGGTTTTGTTTTATATACATGAGGCAGTTGTATATGTAAATACATGGTAGTGTTAATATTTTCATTTGTATAAAAAATATCTTACAATCCTCCCTGTATTTGGCATTTGCAATTATTTTGATAGATTTCTTTTGTATACCAAATAATATATGTCTTATCGAAGCATGCCTTCAAACTAGGATTTTATATGACAAGTGAGAGTGAATTAAAGTAGGCAGTTCTCAAGGTGGTATCACTTTCACAGGCATTTAAATTTCGTAATAAAAATAAATTTCTACATAGTTTTTTGACTACCATATTGCCATGCTTTTGCCACGTTAGTTTTGAGTCTATATGAAATCTTAAAAAAACATTTTGATTTTTGAAATTGGGTGGTAATTCACCAGTTTTTCTAGTGAATAGCATATTCACTATTTTGTTAATGTTTAAACATAGGTGGTTTCCTTTGCACCAGTCTAAAACTCTCAACCGCACTTTATTGTTCTTTAAAATTGCTGATTGGATGTTACTTGATTTGTGAAGTAAAGTAGTGTCACCGGCGAAGAAAACCGATTGGAATGTAAGCACAAAGGAAAATCAATATGTATAAGGAATAAACGTGGACCCAGCGTAGAGCCTTGGGGTACCCCTCCAGTAATATGAGTACAATAAGATTTTGAATTATTATATTTGTCTACCTGTGCTTTATTCCCTAGATAAGATGTTACTAGCTCAACAGTTTTTGGTTTGAGGTTGTAAGTACCTAATTTTTCACAAAGAACGCAGTGAAACACGCAGTCAAAGGCCTTAGACATATCGAAAAAAGACGCAAGATTAATATTCCTGTTGTTTAAACATTTGGCTTTGTAATTTATAAGAGATTGAGTAGCATGCACTGTTAAATGGTTTTTTCTGAATCCGTCTTGGTTTTCAGTAAGTAAGTTATTTCAAAGTATGCCATCAACTGATTAGAAAAAATGTTTTAAAAATTTTTTGCAAATACAGAGAAGAGAGCTATTGGTCTGTAGTTAGAGGGATCGTTAGAGTCCCCTTTCTTATAAATAGGAACAACTACTATAAGTTAATAAGAAAGATCAGTGGATAAAAAATTATGTCTTTTACGCATTTTACTATTTTATAATTCAGACCGTAGAAGTCATTAGATCTATTATTGGGTAATTTATTGATTATCTCTCTCAATACTGTACTACCAACTTCCCTGAAGCAAAACGATATATCTTTACTGCGGTGGTTTTTTATATTTGAAATGTCGTAGTTAGTTGTTATCATATAAGGTATCAGGTATGACGCTAGAAGCTACATTTGTAAAAAAAACATTGAACGTAGAGCAGGTCAGCTCACTTTTTGTATTATTAGCAGAGTTTGAGAAATTGTTTCTATATTGATTAATTATTGACCACATTGCTTTAGATTTATTCGTGGCAAAAGCAATTATTTTTTCATTATAAAAATTAATTTTAGCTCAAATTTTGCGGTATAGTTGACGTAATTGTTCTTAAGCAATGTTTACTTCTCAGAATTACCAATTTTGTGGATTCTATATAGTGTTTCAAGTTTTAGTCGCATGAATTTGAGTTCATTGTCAAACCATTCAGTTTTTATAGTTTTGTTGATGATTAATTAATTTTTTTTTTGATGGGAACGCTAAATTAACATGATCGCTTATGATAGTTGTAAACTTTAGAAGCTTAGTTTTCACGACCAAAATATCCGAACTAATAAAACTCTAATTTACGTTATTCAAGATATGAAACAGGTGAAATTTCCCAGCTAAAGTAATTAGACTATTTTTTTTTATATATAACGTTAGACTTACTAAATAACTCCAATGGAATAGTGAGATTGATACCAAGGTGGTTTGAGATACAAGAGTCAATTGAGTTTACGCTACAAAGGCATCAATATTAATAAACACATCATCTAAACATGCATTATTTCTCGTACAACAATTTACTAAGTAAAATAATCCGTAAAAATCCACAAAATCAACTAGTCGTTATTTTTTTGCTAATTGCTAACGAATCTAAAAATGTGTCAAAATCATCCGGGGGTCTATATATGATTATTATAATCTATAATATAAAAATGAATCGCAAATTTTGTTGGTAAGCGCATAACTCAACAACGCCTGGACCAATTTGGCCAAATCTTTTTTTAAAATGTTCGTTGAAGTTTAAGGATGGTTTTTACGGCGAGAAAAATTAGAATTATTGCTGGAAAAACCCTAAAAATAGCCCTTTTCTTGGAATGAAAAGCCTCACCGAACGTTGCGATGTCGGAAACGTTCGGTGAGGCTCGGCAAATTACCGTTCCAAATAAATCGATCCACTCCCCCACCACCAACCAAAGTCGGATAGTGCGTTTACATGTTAAGTGCACTACCCACTCTTTAGTTGGTCACTGACGAGTCAACGGTGCAGTACAATTTCATTGGAAGCGACGAAATTGGACTGAATTTGATGGAATTGAATCGTGTGTGTGCATGACCGATTAAGTTGGTATGGAAAATTATGATGACTGGATTTGAATGAAAAGAATAGAATACTTTTTATTAACAAAGAGATAAAAAGAGGTGGGATAGGAACAAAAAATGACAAGTACCAATATTAGTATGATTTTCAAAAATTTTGGATTGTTTATTTTAAAAATAATATCTATGTTTAAATCCGAAATTTTAGAAGTAAAATATTATCATTCCTTGATAGGGCGGAAAGAGGGCAAAATGTCTAAAGATTGATGTCGTTTTCATAATTTTTCCCATAAATTGCCTAAGTTCTCAAAAAAAAATAAATAGGTATGTTTACTGCTTTCTAAAAAATTACTCTTAGGAGGATGAAAAGAGAGTGTTCTAGGAATAAAAATGTAATAAAACGATATGGGTATTTTCGAGGAATTTTAGGTCGTTGATTTTGAAAATGATATTTAAGTTAAAGAGGGTTGTAAAATGAATGTGATAAAGGTAATAAATGTGAATAATTAATTTGGGTATCATTTTTATAGTTTTTGGGGTCGTTTATTTTAAAAATCTATATCTATTTATGACCGATTTGGCTGAAAATTGGTGGAGTGGTTGTTTAGAACGAACCAGTAGCCTAAAAAAGAATATTTTTTATCCCATTCCGTGTGACGTGACATACAATATAAAACGTAAACGCATCTGACATATAATAACAAAACAAATGACAAAAAAAATAAAAAATAAAATAACAAAACTAAGGCGGAACGCAAAAAAGAGAAAAATGGAGAAAAAGAAGAAAAAAACAGTAAAAAAGAAGAAAATAGGAAAAAAAGAAGAAAAAATAAAAAATGAAGAAAATAGAGAAAAAGAAGGAAAATAAAGAAAAATAAAAAAAAAAACGTAGGAAAAAAGAAGAAAAAAAGTATGAAAATAGAGAGAAAAAAGCGGTAAAAAAAGAGAATACAGAAAAAAAGAAGAAAAAAACAAGATAATTGAAAAAAATCGAAAAAAAAGAAGAAAAAAGTAATAAAAAAAAAAAAAGAATAAAAAAGAAAGGAAATGAAGCAAAACGATCGAAAATAAAAAGAAAAAATGAAAAAAAGAAGGAGGAGGGAGAAGAGAAAAAAGGGAGGGGAAAGAATAGGAAAGAGGGAGAGGGGGGAGAGAAAAAAGGGAGGGGAAAGAAGAGGAAAGAGGGGGAAAACGGGGTTAAGAAAAAAGTTCTAAAAACGGTCTCGGAAGGGGGCTGATAACTCGATCTTAAACCCGGCCCCCTATGGGGGCCTTAAGATCGGCCCTACGGGGCCTTAAGACGTTAATAAAAATAAAAAATAAAATAACAAAACTAAGGCGGAACGAAGTTCGCCGGGCCAGCTAGTCTATATATATAAAAATGAATCCCTATTTCCCTTGGTCACGGTATCACGCCTGAACGGCTGGACCGATTTGGCTGATTTTTTTTTTCTGTTCGTTATTATCAGGAGAAGGTTTTTATGAAAGAAAAAATTAAGGAAATCTCTCAGGAAGATTAAAAAATATACATTTAATTTTGCATATTTAAAAAAAAGCGCGTTACGAAAGTCAACGTCATTCCATTTAAAACAAAAAACTCTGTGGTGACAGACATAACCTCGCTAACAAATGTCAACGTCATTCAATTTAACTTCCCTTTCAAACATTTTGAAAGGGAAGTACGAAGGCAAAGATGTTTTAATCTCACGCATCCCTATGATACCGAACGATATGCCATTCAGTTTTAAACGTTTACAGTTTCCAGTGCGGCTTGCATTTGCAATGCCAATAAATAAATCGTAAGGGCAGTCGCTAAGTGTATGTGGCATCAACCTAGAAAATCCATGTTTTTCACATGGCCAATTATATGTCGCCTGTTCTCGTGTCGGAAAACCATCAACATTATTTATTTACGCGCCAGAACATAAAACTAAAAATATAGTTTATCAAAAAGCATTAGAATAGAGAGAGGCAGTGAAGGGTATAGAGGCTATTAGTTGCTTTCTAGAGCGCGCGTGATATTGAGCTCAGTGTTTACTTCAAAATGTCCAGTTGTTCAATAGCGCTTTGTAAAAATATAAGTGAAATTATTGAACCCTACGGAATAAACACTATTATGAAAATCTATATTTTGTTTTTTATTTAATAAAATTAGTAAAGTCCTTTTCAGGTATGACGAGACCAGGGAAATAGGTATTCATTTTTAAATGGAAGATATTATAAATTCCAGTTCAAATTGAATAGGTACGCATACATAAGATAGGTCAGCTATACAAAATAAAGTAGTGCATTAAATTTACGCTAAGGCGGTACGAAGTTCGCCGGGTCAGCTAGTTAGATTATAGAAGCTGATATAAATAGCCGATATTTTGCACATACTTTCCACTAATAAACATTCGATATTTTTCACTGCAGAACATACCATTGAAGTTTTGCACATAATTATGGATCCTCCATGATTGGTCAAAGATCTTGAAAACTGAAATGTTGTAACAAAGTTAGAAAGTCGAATCAGTTTCCCTTCCTGGTAGGATAGCCAGTGGTCAGTTATTTTCCAGTATTGAAAAGTCCTCTTTTACTGCGATTGCTTCAAGTTTGTTAAGTTTATACCTTAATGACTGAATACTCATAAATATAATTTTTAGATTTCTTACTCCTATGAGACTAGCTGAACTTACTTGTATGTCCCTTGATGGGGTTGTGATTAAGTTTTTGGATTCTCGTTTGCCGGTGAGTAAAAAAACCTATTTATACGTGTACCTAGGGGCCATATATCAGGGTTTACCGCTAGTTCTAAGTCATTGAAATCTATAGTCAGTTTGAAGCTGGAATAAAGCTCAGAATGTTTCGAATTTAATTTTTCAACTTTTGCAGAGTTTAGCTTTGGCTGTAAGAAGGGCTTCAATTTGTCCGTTGTGATATCCGGATACAGACGATAGACATGAAGGTAGGCTCTTTTTGGAACAGCTTGTAGCAAATTCGACGGGGTAGACTGAGAACCTTCTATAAGAATATTTTGACTTGGGGTAGGCTTCTTACGTTGAGTTGGCGTCGGTTGTTTAGATATATCAACAATACAGTCGTTTTTTTATTATAGGATTAATTCCAACTTTAGGAACAATATTAGTTTGATTATTGGAAGTTAAAGTACTGTTTTGTTAATTTCAGTAATCCTTTTTTGTATGGGTTCAATGTTCGACTCGTCATTTTTATTGTGCCAACCTTTTGTAGTGTCTGATGATAAGAAATTGGTCATGTTATCATTAGGTCAAGATAAGAGAGTTAATTGTTTTTGTAATAAAGCGATTTGCTTTTTTGTACTTCAATAATTATATTCTTTTGTTTAATTATATGTATAAGCAAAAATTCTTACGTCTACTGTAGATGTAGAAGGTTGTAGAGGTAATTCTTCTAGAGCATTCCAAAATTGACATTCAGTCGTCGATAGATCTAATTTCTCATTCGTATCGCAACACACAAACACATTTCCACAGTCCAGGAATTTTCCGCCTGGTTTTACACAGCTGGGGTGGTAATTTCGAGCACAGTTTTTGACACTTAACACAATTCACAAATTTTTTTGTGCATTTATAACACGTAGCGTTAGTTTCGCTGTTGTTACTTGTTGGTGCCATATTAGTGAATTAGTGAATAATAGTTTTTTATTGCCATCTTGTTCTCTGTTTTATCTTACCTATATAAAACTATTCACATTTGTATTATTATTTTTTCATCATAAACTTATTCAAGCATTAAAAATTAAAATATGATATAAACTAATTTTTACTGTTGCATTATTAACAATTAACATGTTTAATTAAATAAATTAGCTTAAATATTATAGCATTCTAACATTCAGGTCTTTTTTCGTTTGCGACAGATGAATTTACAGGAATTGTTGAAAAATACAACTTTTACTAAAGCTTCTTTCTGGCTTGACATGAGCTCAAAAAAATTCAGAATTTTTATTAAGGCTTACACTTCTTACAATATTTTTGTCTTGGGCTAGCAGACTTTACAATTTAGAATTGTACTAAACTTTAAAAAGATATAAAAGCTTTTGATAAGTGTGTCTGAACAATTAAAAATAAAGCGGATAGATACTGTTCAAAGGAAAATTAATACACAAAAGAGAAGAAGAAGAGCAGACAATTTATCCAGAAATTTGAGTATCAAAAATAAAGTGATCTGTCAAAAAAAAAAGATTCCGTATGAGAGTCATTCAAACACAACAAAAAGGCAATTTTTTTTTGATATTTAATCTATCCCAAAATTTTCTAAAACATTTTTAGTAAAATTTTTAAACTGATGTGCTACTTTAATAATAATTAATGTATATTATTAAAAGTCTAATACAACTTTTACAGTGAAACGTTGGATATACGTGAACAGTATGTGACTGCAAACTGTTGTGCTGGTCGACTAAGTTGATATCTAAGGTCAATGTGACCGAAGTAATTTGGTCGATATAAGATGAACAAACCGGGCTGTTGTTAAATCGTAAAATGCGCCACCCGTATGTCTTAGATCAACTATAAGTGAGTATGCATAGTGAGTGCCGACCGATTTGAGCAAAGAAAATATCAAAGATTATGAATGTGAATCTTGCTGGTCAATTTATGTGTTTATTTTTGGCCAGAGGGGATGTGAAAAAAGCGAGAAGGGTTCATCACACTTGTCGGCAAAATATGTTTTGTTGTAAGTTGGGGTCTTAGATACAAGAATCTAGAAATAAACCAGGCGCTAGAAGTAAGTGAGTATGCATAATGCAAGTACTAAAATTTGCCAACGAATTTAAGTGAAAGAAAATCAAAGATTAAGATTGTGGATCTCACCGGTTAGTTTTTTGGATCATTTTTTTGGTTCAGAGAGGATGTGAAGAAAGTGAAAAGAGATCATCACACCTGGCAGCAATATGTGTTTTATTATTATTTAAATTCTCACGTATAAAAACTTGGTCGTAGTAGCCGTCACTCGGATTTTGCATATTCAACTACTAGCGCCTACATTAAAATAACAAATTAGTTTTAGATGATAATAACACAAAAATATACAAAAACTTATAGTTCTAGAGCAATATCGAATGCTCAAATAAAAAGATCTTCTAGTAAAGTAGGTAAAACGTTTATATTGTTGCGGATGTAAAAAGAAGATTGCAAGGTTTAACAGGGAATATAGCATTGTGCAATCTTTTTGACCTATTGTGCTTCTTACATTTTTACAAACATATTCATAACAAATCAAAGCCATCTTCTTAGTAGAAAAACACATTTGCTTGGGTAAAATTTAAATCCACGCCATTTCTTAGGACAAGTTTTAAACGCACAATCGTCAGCCACCTGACTACCGAGCAACTTCTCGGGATGTAGAGTAGGCTCTTTCCAAATTTCAAAAGTATAACCAACATTAAAAAAAAAGTTTTTATTTTTTTTATTAAAAAAATGGTTTTTACGCACAAAAAAGTGTAATTTCTTTATTTACAGCGTTTGTTTAAAAAAGTTGTTTGAAAACTTTTTTTGTAGAAGTTGTAGTTTGAAGTGAACATTTTCTCAACTTTTACTCGATTTCAAATTTTCTTAAATTACTCTTAAATAAAAAGGTTGGGTTTCTGTTGACAATATTTTAAGAATAAATTACAGCGCGTGAGCTAATCGTTTAAAAGTTTTAGCATTTTAGAAGTACTTTAAATTTTTAATCAAGGGTCTTGATAAAAAAAATGCAGTTGTATTTATTGCTAGAAGACTTTTCTTGAGTGTTTGATATTATTTGAGTAATCTTGTTATCATTTCTTGATGACAAATTATTTCTCAGAAAAGTTTTGTACAATTTGTTAATTTGTCTTTAGACAATTCAATAGTAAATAAAGAGTTACGCGGTAAAATTATTTAATAAACTGGTCACTATCTTTGGATATTATGGAATCTAGTTCCTATATACTCGTAATATTTTGCTGATAACAACTATTTAAATTTTTTTTCTTGCTACTCCAGTCGAAAGTACGTAGTTTCCGCTGCGATTCCACGGCAGAAAATGTATCTTTCATGCACTGGTAGAGCTGCACTTTCTGCTTTGGAATCGCAGCCGAAACCACGTACGTTCGACTGGAGTAGCAAGAAAACTAGTATACACTACACGGGCAGAAATTTGAGAGCCCTAAACTGCGCGCCATGATGCTCTCGGCTGCGCAGTGCAGAAATCTCAACTTTCTGCCCTTGTAGTGTAATATACTATTAAAGCTATGAAAATAATAGCTTTCACAATGATTTACACAACTTTTAAATTTTTTAACCGACTTTAAAAAATGGAGGAGGTTTCTCCATTTGACAGTTTTTTTTTATGTGTTATATTCATAACCTTATAGTTTTTTTTTGAGTGAACCAAATATGATGATTTTATTCGGAAAATAGTGCTTTTCATTTGGTACCATTTAAATTTGATCAAGATCTGGCCAGCAGTTTTTGAATTATTTTTATTAATGCTTTTTTAACATTTATTTTTGACACTTCAATAGAATATAAAAATTTATGAAAAATTTCAATAAAAATGTTTTAATATAATTAAATAATAGTTTATTTATATAATTAATTTAGCCAGTTTGAATCAATTAATAAATAAATAAAATTATAATTAATCATATTAAAGTCGGTTTTCTCCAAATTTTTAATTTATTATTTTTGCATTTTTATCGTTTAGCTAAATATTTTTTTCAATTCAAATCAGAATCTGAATGAAAGTCAAAATTTTGATTCAAATCAGAATCAGATGCAACTTGCCGATGAGCTCCAATAAGAGCGAAACATGTCTAACGTTACAGATTTGATTGGAGTAAATTTTGCATTAGTGTTTTTTCATTTAATTTGTTCAAGTATTTTTTACTCTACAAATGATTCAGTATCACTGATTTTAGTGTTTTGGTAAGTTTTATGGCTTTCTCAAAGCAGAACCAGCTACGGCTTGAAATTTTTCTGCAACCTTCCGCTTAACAACTTTTCATTCTTTCAACAAAACGTTTTTTAATAAGTTGTTTTTTGTTTTGGTCTATTACCCATATGGTAAAACAAGCGACATCTTTTTGAAGTAATCTTGTATTTAATTAAAATAAAGGTATATTGCTGGACAATTAAGTTATCACGTCTTTTATCTCAAACGTATATCAAGAATATATACTTATCTCAAACGTATATCAAGGATATATACAATGTAATCTATTTTTTTTGGTTAACTACTATTATGGAAAATAACAAAATCAATGCAAATTTATTCAAACTACATCTGTAAACTTAGACATGTTTTGTTCTTATTGAAACTCTTTAGCAAGTCGCAACAGATTTAGATTTGAATAAATTTGCAGTGACAAATGGGCTTATATTTACCCAAGTGTCTGTTATTTCTATAATATGATAAAATAATATACGTTTTATTTTAAGTTGTACCTATTAAAACTAATATTTGTCATTTAGAGTAATTTAGTTCGTACAAAATTTTTTATGCAAGGTAGTCTTATAGATATTGCTCGCTTAGAAAGTTCAAGTTTTAGATCGAGAATACGCTTAATAAAAATTCTGTTTTATTAGGGCATTCTTAATTAATGCTTAAAACCTATCTGTTAATGATGCTGCAATTTTCTTTTCTGTGTTTCAGTCAAAAATTTTGTTTTGCTGTTTGCAGGTCTGCTTGGAAAAAAATAAAGCTACGGTACCATTCATCGTTTACACATGAAATCATAGACATAACAACCGTAATAGACCTGTTACCAATCCTAAATGTGTTTTTAATTCAAATTATCTAATTACGTTTAAAATTTAAGCAAAAGTATTCATGTAGTTATTAATTTAACATTATATTAACTAATTAACTTAATGCCCTTCTGCATATAGATACCGATCGATGTGTTTTATTGAAAAAAAACTGTTAATGTTAACTTGTGTTAAATAAAAAGTAATGTGTAAAACACCGCGGCGGTGTTTGTTAGTCTTCAAGTTGACAACGTCTTGTCTGACTATATCTTTTTTCGGTCTGGAAAACTATTATGTTTATCGTGTTGTATACAATATACAATTTTATTACAAGAAAATACATTTTTTTAACAAATGTTTGAAAAAACAAATTTGATTTTTCACCACTTAATAAAAAGTATACCGTGGCGATCATTAAAGCTTGAATAATTAAATAATTTTTATTGCACGACACCACGACAGTCAATATTTCAGATAGTTCTTCTGTGTAAGCAAGTTTAAGCTTCAAAAAAATTGTCAAACTACATCTCACAGTATTTTTAAACATTTTGGAACTTGAAGGTGTCGTGACGTGCAATAAAACGTTGTATTTCACTCGTTCTTGTGTAAATTTTGCACTCGCTGTTTAGTAATGACTCACTAGTGATATAAATCGCCAATTTACACAGAAACTCGTACAATAAATAAGTATTATCTTTCTATTAGATATAAAAATATATTTTAACTTTTTGTAAATTTATTCATCATTTTATTTAAATGCGCACGTCTATAATAACTTAGTGGGAGCTGATTAATATAGCTCCCACTTTCAGAATAAAATAGCTAAAAAAAAATTTACATCAATATAGAATTTTAAATCTACATGTTAGTTAACAGTAAAAATGTGTTTTATGGTTTCTAATATTGTAATTACAAATTAGGCAGCTTGTTTAGAAGCAAGAGTGTAATTAATATCAAAATAAATAAATGTTTTTCTAAACTTGCATTAAATAATTTGTGGGTTTAGGCTTTCAAGTGATTAAAAATGTACATAGCATTTTTTTTTCTTAATAAAGAATGCCATGTAACAATATATTAATTAGAAGTACATTTATATTTGTATACAAAAATTCTACATCTTTTCGGGAACAAACTTGGTTCATAAATTATTAATTAAAAATGACAAATGGTCGTTCTTAATAAAATATTGATAACCAGATCATTTGATTTCTGTGATGATACCATTATTACTGTGATTTATTCATTAAACGAACATTAACACCTTTCACTTCTTATTCTCATAGGCATAGACTATAAAAGTTTTCACATCCACATTATTATAAGTAGTTTGATAAATTGTGTTGACTGAGAAACATGTGCGGAGCAAGAAAGTATTTAGTAAGTGGTGCCATTCGTATTTATGAGGATAAGATATTTGAATACACCTAATTTTCGGCACTTTACTGCACAAAGAGTGAAAAAAACCGATTAAACCTTAATTTTTAAAATTTGTGATTAGTGCCTAATCTTAGCTTAATTTTATGTGTGATCAAATATCTTGTCTTTTCCTGTAGTAGTGTGTGTAGATTGTGTATTATTTTTCTTTTTAGTTATACTTCATGCTTTTAAGCTTTGGTTCAACAATTCATTGTGTGATGGTTCCAACAAATGTAGAACTCCCAAGATATGCCGTATCGACACGAAAAAACCCTAAAACGGCGCTGGATATGTCAGCTATGAGTAGTTCTCTATCGTCATCTATTCTCTCGTTTCCTCAATTATCGTCACATGAAACTTTTACATTGCCACCATTGGAGCTTAAGACTAATATGGCAAGCCAGCAAAAACCAATATTATATGGTTTTCAACCTCAAATACCTCCTCCTCATGAGCTTTTTGATTTAATTAAACCAGAAAGATACACTTCAATACTACCCTCAATGCAAGAGCTCAATGTTTTGACCAAAGATGAAAGTCCTATAACTGATAATGTCAAAGAAGAGCATAATTCCAACGCAGCTTCTAGTTTTGACTTCAAAAAAAATTCAGCTTTTAAACAGCTTCATGAATTGGAAACGAGTGGACAAAATTACCACAAAAAAATACCTAATTTCTCTGAGAATACACCGCACTTTCGAGAAAGTATACCAAACTACCACCTAAATTTACCAAACTTTCAAGCAAACACATCGCCTTTTCAAATAGAGACCTCAAACTTTCGGACAAACACCCCAAACTTTTCGACAAATACACCAAATTTTTTGCCAAATACACCAAATTTTCCAGCCAATACACCAAATTTTCCGCCAAATGCACCAAGTTTTCCGACAAATACACAAAATTACCGCGAAATGACACCAAACTACTACGAAAATGCGTTGAAATATTTTGAAAGTGCCTTAAACTACCGTGCAAATACACCAAATTACCAAGAACTTTCGACAAATTATCACGAGAATGAACCAATTTTCCAGGAAGATGCACTAAACTTTTTACAAAATACACCAAGTTTTAGAGAAAATACACAAAATCATAACGAAATTATTCACCATGAATCACATGATCAACTAGATCATCATCATCATCAACCAGGTCATCATCATCAACTCGATCATCATCATCAACTAGATCATCATCATCAATCACATCATCCACTAAATCATCATAATCATTATCAACAACAACCACGGCATCAACCACATCACCAACCTCATCATTCACCACATCATCCACCCCATCATCCAGAACCCTACCACCACATTATTAAAATTCCTCTTCCAAAACCTTACCCTGTACATATTCCAGTAAAACAACATTTTACCGTACCTATTTACAAGTTAGTACCTAAAGAAGTAGAGAAAAAAGTTCCCATTCAAGTAGAAAAACTTGTACCAGTTTACAAAGAAGTACCAGTTAAGTTTATTGTAGAAAAACATCATCCTTATCACGTTTATAAACCGTACGCTGTTCCTGTTGATGTAAATACGCACGTTTATTTAGGAAAGAAAAAAAATGAAATAACTCATTCAAAAGATGAAGATAGGTGGTACGCTAATGTAAATTTATTGTAAGTTTTTAGTTTTAAGAAAAATTAAATTATTTTTTTGTTGTATAAAATTAGATACAAAGTTTCTATAAATAGTTTATGCATCATGTGATCCTAGACATTTGCCGGTTTGTCGTTATAGTGGACAGTTTTTATTCAGCCAAAACAGTCTAGAAAAAAGCGATCTAGGTCGACGCTCATAAATAAGTTATAGAAACACGGTATTTGTTGATTAAAAATATGTTCAAATAATTTTACAAAAGCAGGCTTCAAATGATTTCTTATATGTTGAATATGTACTTTATTTATTTTTTTCTTATTTTTTGAAGATTCAAATGTATGCTACATTTGATTTTCTCTTTTATGTATTTTTTCTAAATCGACAACTTGTTTACTTACAATATTTAAAATGTGCTTGAAATTAATTTTAATTTAAAACCAGTTTACCATTACAACACCAACTCCTCTCGCATAGTATATTATGTTATGTTACGTCGGAGTACAAAACTGAAATTCGTCGAATTTTATCTTTAGGTTAAGCTGGTATTAGATGGAACTTTGTGCATTATTTATGAAAACCGCTAACTTAGGAGTTAAAATCTGTATATTTGTTGTTTGTATAATATATATATATGTTGTTTAAAATTTGTTTTTTTCTTTCCCTTTTACAACAAAAGCAAGGAAATCTATGACTATTTTTTTAGAATAGTTCTAGATTATAGTTTATTTTGTGTTAGATTATTACTAAATGATATACTTTTCACTTAGAAAAAACTACAAATACTATTACTTAAGCAGTTAAAACCGGTTTAAGAATAAAACTGAATCTTTACCAATTAATTATATAAATTAATTATTACAAATATAATCAATGCCAATCAAGGTTTTTCATTTGTTAATGACTTAATAATTGTTAACTGAATTAAATCATTTTTAAATTTTTGTGCAATTGCAAAAACAAAAAAATAAATATTTAAAAGAAAACCTAACTAAAGACCAGCCATAACCATGTAACCGTCAGCCTACACGCTGCACCTTTTGTTTTCTTAAAATACTATCAATAGTGTTAACAAAAACATTGCTCTCTAATTTAGCAGTGGTTTAAAAAAAAATCAAGGTGAAAATTTAGCGTTTACTCTCGAGCTATAAAGAAAAATGTTCTTCATGTCGTCAAGCGCGATTGAATCGCCGCCGTTTTCAAATTAGAGTTCACCTAAAAACCAACACAATAAACAAAGAAGTTACATTTTATTCTAATTTTTCTCTACTTAATTCTTGATATCAAGCAGTATCCTAATTATTGAGATGAAATAAAGGTATCGGAAGCATATTTGGCTAGTGTGAGTCCGACTTTGCACTTACCAATTTTTCTGTTCTACCTCATTTTTTTTACAGTTTGAAATAACTCAATTGACATTTCAAGATTTTATGACGTATTATATAAAATTTCATTCAAGAAAATTGCAATAAAATTATTATTACTGTACTTAGTAACAGTTGGTAAACCATAGCGTTCAACAGTAAAAATTTCTTTTTTTGTTGATTATTCTAAATTTTATCTATTAACCTTATTTAAGCAATGACAAATTTATTTATTTATTTATATAAACCATTAATTTTGCATTAGAATAAGATTTCAACAATGTAATATAGAACAAAATAACTTTCATCTTGCTTTACTTATGCTAAAATACAAAATCTCACTTGATGTCAATATAGACATTACATTAAAATATTGTCAACATTCAAAACTATCTCTAAAAAAACACAAAACTAATATGTTTCGAGTTGTCATACAGTCATTGAAAATTTATACAAAGTGAGTTTTTGATAACCCACTAAACTCTCTAATAATAACCGCCACGCTCGAGTTCATTACCTACGATTTCGATAAAATGCTCGCCAGCCACGGTTTGGATTTCCAGTTCAAGCAATTTTTTTTTGTGCTATAAATATATATATATATATATATATATTTTTAGTTAAATAGTTTTTGACCAACGATATGTTTATAGAATTTAGTAGACGTAACGACATTAAATTTAATACAGTTTTTTATAAAATCAAGGCAAAAAATTGCAAAAAATTTAACAATTTAGAACTCAAAGTTGTTGACAAAATTAAAACTCAAGAAAACTGGTTTAGAAACCTAACAGACATTGAAATACCACCAGAAATCAAACAATTTCTGTCACTGGGTCCAAAGTTTTGTATTCCACCAACACAGAAAGAAATCAACTTAGGGCATTTGCTCGCAGATTTAGAGTATATAATCAATAATTATGAGAATTGCGAAAAACACATTTATCGACTCCAATTTACAAACATTATAACTAATTACTTACACAAACAAAAAAACAAAACTAATTTTACCTATAAAGCGTATCAAAAATGCAAACTTTATCTTAAGGAGCACGAGGATCTATATATTATACGGAGCGATAAATGCAATGTTACAGTTGCTATGTCCAAAATCGAGTAAATTAACAAATCAGAGCAGCTATTAAATGATGAAAAATATTATAGCATAATAAATAATGATCCTACATCCTCCATACAACAAAAAGCCAATAAATTAACGACAGAATTAGAGAAGAAAAAATTAATACACAAAAAGTCTGCTACTGCTCTTAGAAACTATAATGCAACCGCTCCAAGATTTTACGCTCTCCCTAAAATTCACAAAGCACAAATTTCTCTTAGACCAATTATTTCCTCAGTGAATCCACCAAATGGCAACCTTTCTAAATTTATCACTAATATTTTAAATAATGCTTACCATCAACAAAATGAATATATAGTCAAGGACTCATTTCAATTCAGTGAATTTATAAACAACATCATAATACCTGAAAACTATGTCATCATTAGCTTAGATGTAATTTCTCTATACACAAATTTGGCACTTGAAACTGTCAAACAAAGTTTAAACAACAAATGGGACACAATAAAAGATTTCACTACATTAAACAGCTCAGACTTTTTCAAAATATTAAACTTTGTATTTGAATCTAATGTTTTCAAATTTGAAAATCAGTTCTATATTCAAAAATTTGGAGTTCCAATGGATAGTAACATTTCTCCTATTCTTTCCAACTATGTGTTAGACGAGCTTGTAGATAATTGTTTAGCAAAGCTTACTTTTTCAGTTCCCTTTCTGAAAAGATATGTTGATGATCTAATAACAGTCGTACCATCGGATAAAATCGAAGAAACATTAAAAATTTTCAATAGTTATGAACCAAACATACAATTCACAGTAGAGAAAGAATCCAACAACTCTGTACCGTTTTTAGACATGCGCGTCATACGGAATACAAACAACACCCTAATAACCGAATGGCTTAGAAAACCTATGGACAGCAATAAATTCATTAATTATCATTCCTATCATCCTCTTAAAGTCAAGATAAACTTGATTAAAGCTTTAAGAACAAGAGTACATAGATTATCTCATACAACAAAACTGAACATCGGTCTTAGAAAATTAAAAACAATTCTTCTACAAAACTCATATCCAGAAAAATTAATTAATAAACTATTATATTCTTCAACACCACATAATCAAATCGAAACAGACACTTACAATAAAAATAGGTTGAAAGACAGAATAACAACAAAGAACACAAACTCCATAAACAACAAAAACGATACACAAGGAGATCAGATACTTTATGCGTCACTACCACACATAGAACATCTCACTCCAAAACTTATTAATATCTTCAAAAACAAAAATTTAGTAATAGCCAAAAAAAACCTATTAACAATCAACAAACTCTTCAGTAGCATAAAATCCAGACTTACTCCTCTAGAGCAATATAACATCATCTACATGATTCCATGCCACAATTGCGAGAAAGAATATATTGGTCAAACATCACGTAATTTAAAAGGTTGTCTTACGTCGCATAAAAGTGACTGTAGACTAGAGAAAAATTCATGTGCTTTAGTAGAACACCATCTTTCTACAGGACACAGAATAAACTACGACAATGCCAAGCCCTTGGAAAAAAAAACCAATTCAAAAAAAAAAGAATTTAAAGAGATGGTTAAAATCAGAGAGTGTCGGAATGCAATGAACAAAAAGAGCGATGTTAACAACTTGAGTAACATCTACCCATATCTATCCAAACTATCTTCAAAATAACAAAAGTCTAAACAATTCCTTCACTTAATGCACAATTCTATTCAAAAATTTAAAATTTAAAATTTACTCCCAATTTTTGACAACTAGTATAGATCAGTGATATCAACACCTACTTTTTTAAATACAAAATTTATTGTTTTTGGTTTTTTTATAAAAAATCTTATCGATCGATAACATCAATCAGCTATAAGAAATTATACCTTTTTTTTTATTAAAAAAAAGGGAATAACCACTCATTTTAAGCCATCCTCACATCAAGACATGTTTCACATAACGTAAATTCTATGTATTCTTTTAATTTATATAAATTGCAATCTTTTTTTATATGTAACCTCACTATTAGTAAGTGTACTCCAAAATATTTATAACTTATACGTAATTATTGTTATTATTTTAGTATCCTGATGAAGGAAGGAATTAATCTTCCGAAAGCTTGATTTTTAATAAAAGAGTATTACTTAAAGGGCAATAAATCAATCAAACCCAGAAGACCGCATCCCCGAAATTCAGATTTACCTTCATATATATATATATATATATTCTAATGATTTAAGAAATATAAATAATTATACACGATTTTTATTAATTACCACAATTTTTATCACTTTTTATTTAATTTGTCAAAATCTGTGTTCAGTTTTAAATACATCATAATCGTTCTTTCATATAAAACAGAGCAATAAATAACAACATTATTACTACCATGCATGCGTTCATAAATTATTTAGATCAACTCTTGTTGCGCAATTTAACTTGATACATTTTTATTATCGTTGATAGTATGATCGCGCCGCCAAACATCTCAGCTTATCCAGTAATACACAACACGCTTGTGTCCTGTGTCTGCGTATAAACTATTAAAAAATTAAACATATGTTCGAAATTTTATAACAAAAGCTGATTTAAATAATTTATAAACAGTTATTTGTATTTAAAAGCCAGACACTAAAATTTAGTAAATTGAGTAAGTTCAAAAGCCAACAATTTCAAACTACAAGTTTTTGCAAAACTGTTTCCAGGCGTATCATACACAAGATGTTTTGTGCCGACGAAACCAAACAATTGTTTTATTTATTTTCTGCAAAAAAATTTTTATACTTTTTTTTTAAATTAAAAATTTTACTAACACTATAAAAAATTACTTTAAATCTTGAGAATCAAATACTACCCTCTTGGTAAAAATTTACTTTTAATATAAATTTTTTGCATTAAAAGCCACAATTTTCAGTTATAATACGATGAAGAGTCAATGTTGTGCCAAATAATTTTTTAGTGGTGCTACGAATGTCAATGCTGCAATTTTTTTGTAATTAATAAAATGTTTAAAATTATGTTTTTCTATTGATAATAAACATTTAATGACAGATAAATTAAATAGTCATATTTATAATACGTTTGATTAATAATAAAATCTTGTTGGCAGTCTCATATCTATATATAACCTTAAAGAAGCACTTGAATATTAATTTTTACATTATATACCATTAAAACATTATTTTATAAAAAAAAATATCATTTTTGTGGTAAGCTTTTATGTTTTTTTGCCGAATAGAGTGATAACTAAATCAAGCGAACCACAGAAAATAGAGTTTTTGCTAATGAGAAATAATGTTTATCTACGATTGTAGTATAACGTACCCATTACGTCTGTTTATGGACTTTAATAATACCCATTTATGTGCCAGAACAATATTCTAAGCACTGTTTCTGTAGATCTTTTGCAACAATAGTGTTTGACGCAAGCGGGGATATTACTGTTCTCAATGAGATGTCTACCACTCTAGCAGAAAGCTACATAGACCAATCCTTCAAAAATAAAACTGATACGACCATGTTGAATTGAACCAGAAGTAAACCAAACGAAACAATAAACATAATATATAATTCAAATGTTTTAAAATCCCTCAAACATTAGTTTAGATGTTAATTATATTCCTACTATTAGCTTTATCAATTGTTTAATTATATATTTATTATAATAACCATAAATAAATAGTAATCACGCGTTATCTTGTAAGATTAGATACGTAATATTTGTTAAGCAAAGTATATAGATTTTTGCGTTAATTATTATAAGATATTATACGATTATTAAAAGTTTTGATAACTAGGTACTGTGCATAAATAAATAATAATGTATTGTATAAAATATTTGTTTGAGTAAAATAATAGTGTTTCTAAATGTAAGTATGTAATGCAACAAAATTTTCCAACAAAAATATTTAGTAGTCGTGGATAAAGTATACGATAATGACTTATATTCTATCGGTGATTAAACCACTTGCTTGCGGCTTGTGTTCATAAACTTCACCTCGTGAAAAATAGCCATCATTATACGCTTGTTGATTAATATACTATTTTTCTTTAAGCGTCGACTAAAAAAAATCTTCTTTCGAAGTATGCTATAATGAATATTTATGTTAGCAACGACATTGTTTATTACGGTACAAATTTGAAAAAAAAATCATAATTTTTCTAGAAATAAATACTCATCGCCAAATCTACGTCAAGTTTTCTGTGTTGGTGAGTATTTAATTTTGTGTCAAGATAGTTATACGGTTTTCACTGTTTTTCTTCTTACAAAATAATGTACTATTTTTTCTGAACGTCAAAAATTGTGACAGTTTGTGACAGATTTTTAAAGGCAAAAGTTCCAAAACAAAAAATAATGCATTTTTTGCTCAAACAGAAAAAGTAACATGCTACCTTTCAAATTTGATTGACACATTTTTTAACAAAAAAAATCAATGTTTTGTCTTATAATTATAGTATATTAAATAACTAGTTTTAAAAAGGTTGATGTGACGCACAAGTCTTAGGGTTGTAAGGAAAAAGTATGCCAATACCTCTAATACATGATCTTTAGACTATTTTTTCAATTTTATATAGAAACAAACTAAACTTTAAATTAAAGCTTTAAGAAATTTGTTTGCTAACGGTTGGTAACAGCAACAAGTCAATTGATTTAGAACTTACTTTAAAGATTTTGTTTGACATAATTTGTATTATTTTTAAGAAAAAATTTATATTACAAAAATTTGGGAAATGACTCTATCTGAAATTTGGGAGCTAGCCAAAACAAGAACTAAAAATTTATTACCTGAAAAATACGAAGTAACTTTACAACCCTGAATGTCTCTAGTCCTACGTGTCAAACATATTTTTGCTTAAAGCCACTTTGTTTCTAATTTGAACCACTACACCATTTTTAAAACAATTTTGGTTTAAAATAAATACCTTCTTTTTTTCAAAGATATAAGTTTGAATCTGTATGTAAAATAATTTTATCATTTTGCGTAATTATTTTTTTGAGAGTTATGACCAACACCTCTAAAAATTAAAAACATCTAAATCATAATCAATCTAAACATCTAAGTGCTTTAATAGATATCTATAAAAGATTTTAAATTGAAAACATTAATAAAGTTATTAGAGACTCAAATTCAAAAATAAACGGTTAATGTATTACCTACCTATCTAAACAGTATATTTATTATAAAAATTTAAACTGTTGTTTTAGCTGTTTTACGTCTACTGGTAGCCCGTCAGCAAAAAATCTTTTCCTTATTACTTGTTGTTGTTTTTGACCTAAAAACAAACAGCAAAATATAATACAAATATCTAAAAATTGACAAAATTGTCATAATTTTACTGATGATCATAATGCAGTTGCTATCATTAGTAAGTAGTTTTTTTATTGCAATTCGAAAATCTTACGCTTTTTTAAAAAAAAATATTTTAATTTAAGGCTTTTTTAGTCAACGATAATTGTTTTTTTCTTTATAAAATAATTTATTTTATAATAAAAATTATTTCTACATTATCAAGAAACCCAGATTAAGTACTGATTTAGCTCATAAAATTCTATAATGATTATTCACATAATATGCTAATCAGACAGCAAATTCCGAAATTTCTAAAAAGCACTAAAAAGTTAAAAATATTACTTTTATGTTTATAAATTACAGCTATATCAAATTGATAAAAGTATACTGAATAATCTACGCAAATTTGCATTTTCTTAATCTTAACCATGTCTTACATGAACTACCTAGTTTGAGATTTAAATTTAAGATTGGAATCTAGAAATAAGTACACCCATACGTGCTATTTTCCTTATTCATTTTAAAGTAGTCAGCAAATCCGGAAGATTAAAATTTCTTTTTGCTTTGTACCTATGAATAAAATAAAATTCTAAAGTGAAAATATTTTGCATGATCAGTTTTGTTGCTCTATGTGGTCAATTTTTATTACACAAATAATATTTAGCATGTGAATTTTAAAAATGCAATTTGCAGTCAAATATTATATGAAACAATAGTTCATGGTTGAAACATTTTAAGGGTTGCAAAAATTGAGTAAGATTAAAGATTAGTCTAAAGTCGATAAATCTCTCACCTTTTAAAACAATATTTTCAGTCTATACATAGTTAGATTTTTGATATTAATTGCTGTAACGCCATCAAGAGCAATTAATTCTATGTTACACACCATGTATCACATCAGAGTAATTATTATACCTGATGAAGCTGCCACATTCGACAAAACGTTGTTGTTAATAATAGATATGTTTCACATAAAACCGTTTCCATTTCATTAACCCAAAATCATGATAGCTATTAATGATACAAGTGTGTGAGGTCAGGCTTTTATGCACGAATTGCAACGTTTAAAAAGGCAAGTGCATTTAATCGCAAAGAGTGCAGGAAAGCATTTCACACACGTGTGTCATACAATATTTTATCTACGACTTAAATAAATCACTTATCTATGACCAATTAGAAATATATGATTTGTCAATTTTTCTAAATTTACATTAGTTGTAAAATTTGCACAGTTATTAATGTTGTTAATTTATTACACTGGAAACACTTTCTTTATTTTTGTTGTGGACTAGAACTTCTCTTGTAAGAGTGTATGTCTGAGATGTTGGCCTGGCCTGAAGTTGTACAAAGATTTTTTTAGATGCTTTTTTTTTCATTTTCTAGAAAGTTTTTGATGTAACTTTTTCCAACGGTGCAACATTTCCATCCTCCACGCCGTTTAATAACTGCTGAAATATCAGCACCTGAGTCGGTCAATAAAAAAGCTGATAAATGTCTGAAGCTATGTCGTCTTGTACAGATTTAGAATATTTTAGTTTAAGGAGTTGTGTAATTAGAGAGAGTATTTTGCCAAACTGATTAATGCCGATAAATTATTATTTTTATAAAAAAAAAAAATTTCAAAAAGCATATTTTTTAAATTGAATATTTTTGATTGTTTTGGCTTATAAATTTTTAATGTATGTTTTAAAAAAGCAATCAATTTCAAAAACTTGCTTATATCAATGCTGTTATTATTTATATTGAAAGTTGTCTGGAGCATCAAATAGTGTAACCACAAAGTTGATGCTTTAAAATTATCATACTTCTACAAAAAGTAAGCGACAAAATAATTTTCTGTGTAGCTTCTTACGTTTATTTGCCACATCAATCTAAGAAATCATTGTACGTATTCATATAAATCTTTTTAGATTTGACGGGTAACAACTCCAAAGTTGTGGTTTCTAGAGGTGTACTTGAGAATATTTGATCTGCAGTAATCTCTGACATTTTGGAGTTATGTAGGTGGTAGAGCGTAAATATTTTTTTGAACATGATATTTTTGATAATCTCTGTAAAATAATTAAATAAACCTATTATTAAATTTAAAATGAATTGACTGTTTCTCACAAATAAGTCTAAATTTCTGAGACCTAGATTACAAACCTACCTACTTTTACTTTTTTGATGGTTTTGTTTGTTCTTTTGTATTGTTAGCTTGCTTGCTGATGCTGACGTCAGAAATCGCTCTATTTTATGTATATAATTTAGAAAGTTTTCAAACAAACTGCAAAAACTCTATACAGCACCGTAAAAGCGTATTCACTTTTAACTGGAAGATACCAAGAAAGCTCAAAAAACTCACACAAACATCTGCACACTCACTACACCAAACAAAAAAGCCTTAACAAACCGAGACAAAGCTGAATTTTTGGCAGAACACTACAAAAACGTGTTCATACTAGAAAAGAATCCCAACACCACTCTAAAGTAACAAACTCTAATACTCAATACTCCCTTCATAACTAGCACACCAGCACCTCTCAATACGATCTGAAATACCTGACCAATCCTACACTTCTAGAACAAATAATCAAAAAACTTCCTAACAATAAAGCACTTGGTCCAGACGAAATAAGCAACAAAATAATTAAATACCTGCCTAAAAAGTCGATAATTCATCTTACCCACATCGTAAGTACAATCATCACACCCTAGCTAAATTAAGCTAAAAAGTAATAAAATCAATCTTAACAAATAAATTGCCAAATGAAAAATTGTAAACAACAATCAGTTTGGCTTTAAAAGTAACCACAACACAACAATGCAACTCTGCGATGCAGAATAATTAATAACATACAAATAAATTATAACATAGACCTTGACTTTGAAAAAGCATTTGACCATCTCTAGATTGACAGTCTCATTTCTAAATTAACTAAGTACAAACTATTTCCGCCTCTAAACTCATACCTAAAAGAGCGCACGTTTCAAGTGAGAGTCTTAACAAATTCTAAAAGCCGAAGTCCCACAGGGACCAGTCCTTGGCTCTATCCTGTGCAACTTATACCTAAATGATGTCCCAAAATTCTCCAAAGCAAACATTGCGCAGGATGCAGATGACACAGCTTTATATGCACATTCATACTATGCGCAAGCAGCTAATCTGCATCTGCAAATACACTGAGATCTAATCGCAGAATACTGCAAAAACTAGTAAGTAAAAATTAATGCGTTTAAAACTGAACAGACTATAATTTCTAAAAAAAAATGTATTTGCGATTGTTTAAAACGTCTAGGATGAAGCCACTGCACACACTGCAGGTGCTACCTTGGAATATTTACAACAATATTATGGGCCTTGTGTAATAAGCTTAAAACTGCAACATAAATTTCCACCAGGTTTCCTGGATCTAACGTTACTGGACTTTTTGATATTTGGATATTGGAAATCCAACATTGTTTTCAAAACATTAATCAAAAAATGTTACAGAACATTATTGAAAATATGAAAAAGAGAGAAATGAATATGTGTTTAGAACAAAATGGTGAACATTTTCAACATTTTCTGTGATGTTTGAGCATAATAAATTTATTTACTTTTGTTATGTTATTGATATATTTTATTTTTTAATATAATTTTTAAAAAACATAGAGCTTTTGATTTTTAGGCAACCAACTATGCACGTCCGTATCAAATTTGTCGTGCTTTTGATACGTGTTCTTGAACGATCTAGTAAGAGTACACAAAGTGGCAGACGCGGCACACTTCCTACGCTAACTGCGTCTCTAGAATCATTTATAAAAACGCTGTACTTGAGCAACGTACCTAAAATTGTAACGGCTTCCCATAGCATCTCGCCTCCGGGAAACGTCTAAGATTTTAACCAAAAATATATTAGTCTACCATCAGAATGTCAGAGGCATGAGAACCAAAGTCGACCAGTTTTACAGCAATATATCCGATCTGCATTTTGATATTGTCTGCTTAAGCAAAACTTGGCTTTTTTAGGATATAAATATCAGTAAGTTTTTTCCTACTTCATAGAGCGTCATTTGTGTTGATAGAAACTACAAACTACAACGATAGTGCAAAAATTTTACAAATTTCTAATTGTCTGAACATTCTATAATTTCTTTATATAATACTTATAAAAAGGTGATCACACTATTGAACAATACTCTAGCATGGAACTTACAAATGCATAATATAAATTTTTAATAGCATTGATGTTTTCAAATTCTCCAGTATTTCTGATGACAAATCCCAACACTTTGAATGGGAATATTCGCCAGAGAACGCAAAAAAGTTGTTTCTACTATTAAAGAACAAAATAAGAGCCATTGCAGGCATTGTTTACTGAACACTGCTTATTAGTGAGGTATCCCAAAGGCTGACCAACGTAGGCAGTGAGGCTAGCACCTGCCAAAGTCAAAAACGAACTTCTTAGAAACATACTTGGTTTTGCAATATTAACATTGACAGCATAAAAATCTTGTTCAAGCTGTCATTTCTTGTTTCCAGAGTGAATTCCAGGTATTCGGTACACTTTAAATTAAATTTTTAATGCACTAATGTAGGTGTTAACTTTTTCGTATATGTTATCTGCCAAAAGTTATGCTTTAAGGTGATAATACTTATTCGGTGTTATTGTTGTTAGTATATCTTTCTTTTTTCTTGTTATTATAATTGATTGCAATATTTTAAGAGCTCTTTAAACTTAAGTTTATGTAGCATAGCTTTACTACTAGTGTAGTACTATTGTATTATAATCAAATTTTGTCTTATAAATGATTAAACTGTTAGACAATTAAGAATGTATTATATTGACTCTCCCTGTCCCGGAAAAACAGCTCCCTTCCGGATTCGAAAATTGTTACGGTTTTTGACAAGTAATGACAATGACAAAGTTACTATTTCAATAATATAAAAACTATTGAAAAAAAAGCTTTTATTTGATTTTTTTTAATTATTATTTTAATATGAGTTATTGTTTTATTTATATTATTAGGTTCTAGCATCTTTAAAGTGCGCTGTGCTGTTGTTTAGGAGTGTAAACCTGATTTCTTCCCAAAAGACTTGACTTCAAACATCGGTAGGTGGTAACGTTTTTTCTTAATAATTAATTACTAAAAATACTTTTCTTAACTTGCAACTGTGCAACTTTTACAATTGCCATAGAAGTAAAAAAAATATTTTTGAGCTTGCAAACGTTCGATAACAAATTGAAATTTACAATTTCGTGGCCGCTTTTATTCGATAGTTTTAGATGTAGACAATATAAAATCGACTGATGTTACCTTAGAGGGCGTGCGAAGAATCATTTATCATTGTTAAAACAACTTTGCGGTCGTTTTTACTAGATAATCTCAGTGGAAAATGAGTTTGCTAAGTCGACCACCTTTCAGATAACAGATTTCTCTTGTTTTTTTTACTAAAAGATTTTCTAACGGCTTTTTCTTATCATTGAAAGAGACAAGTTTAAAATATTGTAGCCGAACTTTAATATAAAAGTGATATTTTAAATTGAATATTCCTTTTATTTTAAAACTTAAATTTTTTTTATTAAATAATTAGTAAAAATCTGTTTTAAATTTATGCTTTTAACTAAACCTAAAAGCACATGATAATATTTTAGTATACAAAATTTAAAATTAAAATTATTATTAAAACAAGTAACAAATTACAAATTTGTTACTTGTTTATATTGACAGTTTTTTTTGCTTTATTTGCATAAATTAATTAAATAAATAGCATATAAAATTGAAGCAATTTTCCTTATAGTCTGATAATGTTTTATGTCAAATTGGCATCAAATTCTGTCATCAGTGACTTTAAAACGTGGAAAATTGGCTTTCCGACCTTAATGTAGTAAAGAACTTCTGATAAATGTCAAGATGTTTTACATGACTATAATAGACACTTGGGTATATATAAAATTAACTCGCTCAGAGCAAATCTATTAGAACCAGATTGGTTCATTCAACTATGTTGTCTATGTACAGCTGGTTTGAATCTTAATTGTTAAGTTTTGACGATTGCTAATAAACATGTTTTTCTTTGAATAAATTTGCCGCGACTTTATTACTTTGAAAAGATTAGTAAAAAAAAGAAAGCTTTTTTTTTCTAAAACTTGAATGAATAGAAATTCGTGTTTAATGCTATTCTGAATCATACTTGGTCTTGTAAATAAACTATAGCTTCGTAATTATTCCTGCAGTTAAATAATAGTATTATTAAAATTTGTATTTGTGACCGACAAGTATGCCGATAAAGCATAATTATATCTATTTATGGAATTTGCGTACATTTCCGGATTTGTATTAAATATTCCGCCGTTTTGTCAGCTAAAATATAAATTAAAAAAAATTATGCCGTAACAGTTTTTAAAACGAACGTTGAAGGTCGTATGAAATAGGGTTTTTAGATATAATTATATTAAAATAATAATATCAAACGTTTATTTCTAAAAAAAGTATGAGTAAATAACTTTTATTCATAGCGATTCTGTAAAAACGTGGTTAAGCCATGGTTAAGGCAGTAGTTATCATAATCACGGTGGCTGCGACAAAAATTTCATAACTCTCGTGATCACTCCAACAAGATTTCGTAATCTGTTAGTCAGAACTTAACCACTCCACTAAAGCGCAGTCGCTTGCCACAGTGGCTAGCGAGTAGTTCAAATGTAACTGTCGTCTGTCAAATATACGTCAAAACTGTCATAACATAACCGTACATTTTGCTGTCTTAATAATCGGACTTCGGAAAATAAAAGAGTTTGTCCAACATGTGGGGCACATTTGTGCCTGCCGCCCTTGGAAATTCTTACTATCTTTTTTGTTATCTTTTTCTACCTTTCGGATCAAATCGCACTTTTGCTTTCTCTGCCAATTCTTAATTTATGCAGGTATATGAAGTCAAAGTAAAAACCCTCAGTTTGGTTGGGTACTGCCTGTACCTGAAACCTAAGTCCTACGAATCTAAATCTAACAGATTTTGTTTCTCGGCTAGAAAACAAACTCATTTTGACAATAAGCCCCATCCTCTAAAGACCGACGAAGCAAATAAGTCGTGCGGCTGCATTAATTAATAATTTGCAAGGGCCACAAGAAAATTGAATTCAATTGAATTTTCAAATTTTTTCTTTCAGTTGAGTAATAGTAGTATATTTTTTCAGGTTAGTGATTTTAGTCTTTGTTTGTTATTAGGTTTTTTTATTTAACAATTAAAGAAAGTGGTTTTACATTTGTTTATTTATTTTTCTACAAAAAACACATTTTAATGGAATTTTTTTTGGCATTCAAAACAGGGACAGGTACCTCAATAATTTTCCCACAAACCCTTTAGTATGAACCTTGTGCGAGCAGGTGCAAAGTCGTCAAAAGCTACAAATTATAAAATATGTAAAGTACTAAAATACAATTGCTTTTTTTCTCACCTTTAACCCTGCATACAGTACAACTTACGAAAAGCATTTTTGATCATTAAAAAAAAATCCGATTTTGTCTTTGAATATTCAGCTCCAATCTTCAATTTAAATTGCGATTTTAACAAATTATTCACAATTAACCAAATCAGTATGTACCATTTGTCATTTTTTCACGGATTTGTATTAATTTTAACATTGACAAACTAAACTAACCGTCAAAAACTAAATCCAAACGTTATTTCCTCTTAACCACCGTGATTTCATTTCTAATCACCACGCAAAGCCAGTGGTTGAAAATAATTACTTTTTTGAGTAAGAGTGAGTCGAGTAAGAAATAACCACTGCAGCTGGCTGCAGCGATTACAGAATCGCAAATATTGCGTCGTAGTTATATTTAACAACTTTGGTAGTTCTAATCACCCAGTTGAGTGATAAAAAGATAACCACTCAGAATCGGTCTGATTATATTCACATTAAACTTAAAGTGACGTAATACTAATGCCGGTATTCATAGTCGTAGCTCAAGATCAACCTTGAGTTCAAGCTTGAGACGCCGTCTCAAGCAAGTACTCCGGCAATGCTCGGGAAAGCAAGCAAGAACTTCGACAATGCTCGGGAAAACGTGCGTCTTACGGAAGTCACCAAAGTAGTCATTTATGTGTTGTTAGGTTTAAAATTTAACATTTTGACGCATGACAGTCATTCTCCGTGTTTATATAAAGTGACAGGTCAAGGAATAACTCGATGCCGCAGGGGTTATATTGAAAGTGTTTTGTGTTGTTTTTGCAAAAAAAAAGAATGACGACGAGTGAGTACATGTCTACTGACAGAATACGTGTATGGTAACCTTATAAAATGTGCATTATAGACGAAAAAGCTGGGTATACACAAAAACCAAAACCCTTGCTGTAGTTTCGCATGGACAACCCCAATAGTGTAGAAAGCAATACGAGGGATGCCGCAAGAAAAACGAACGATCTGGACCATTATTACATTCTCCTCAAAACACGAAAGCTGCAAAAGTGAGACCCAAATAGAAGCTAGCTCACACTGCGCGCTTTTGAGAAGGACAATGTAAGTGCAACATTAATATAAAGCTAACCAGACCTTTATCCACTTTTATTGCAGGAAATGTGATGCAGGAAAGTTATCAGAGTAGTGAGTAGTAAGAGCTATTCAAGAAGTGTGTAAAGATAAAAGTTTTCGACTGCCGTTTTGTCTACTATGCTTCTGCAAACAATACCTTACACTTATAATGTAAACTAATAAAAATTTTACGTTTTTTGCACTTATGTTTACCAGTAGAAGATGTTACAACTACCCAATTAATAAATATCTGTGACTTTTATTCTTATTTTGTGTAAGTAATAATTGTCTTTCCACTAATTTGCAAGCAATCCTACATTCACTACATTGTCTTTTGTGAAGCTGTAGCGACGCTTACATTTAAAGTTGAAAAAAAATTCCAATGGGTTGGCAGTACCCCCTACATAACTCGTCCAGCATGTCAATGTTCGTTGTTATAAACTGCAACACATAATACTCTTCAGTATTTTCCAACGTCAAACGATGCCATAACCGGCGAATGGCGTCTTCTTGAGTCGGACTCAAGACAAGTCGAGGCCTTGCTTAAGTCCGACCCCAGTGCGCTTGCTCATCAAGCAAAAATCGCTTTTATTCACGCCGTAATTTGATATTTAAATCTTGAGATTTTGTCTATGAATACCGTCCGATCTTGAGATTGACCTCAAGCTCAAGATATGAATATCAGATTTCACGAGCATTGCCGAAGTCCTTGCTTGCGATGGAATCAGCGATAAATCTATTTCAAAACGCATGCAAACGCTTTCTCGAGCATTGCCGGAGTCTTTGCTTGAGTCTAAGCTTAAGCTTGATTTTGAGCTACGACTATGAATACCAGCTACCGGCATTAGTAAACTATATTGCCAACAGTAAATTATAATTGATTAATTGTAATTTAAAAAAACACAATATCTTCCCATAGATGCTTTATTTCAACTTAAGGTTGAATTTAAACTACATATGTTTCGGCTTGTACTGATTGTATGTATTAATTAGAGGCCATCGTCAGATTTAAGAATATTAATACAAATATTTCAACTAGCCGACATGAAAATAGGAGATTACTATGGTATATCTCAGAGTAAACTAAAGAAATGCAGGTAGCGAAAATGGTTGAAACTACTTGGAAGGGAGGAGGTACTTAAAGGAATTAACATTTTTCTAAGAAAAGGTAAGTATTTTTATGAAGAGGTAAGTATTTTTTAAAGAGATTACTGTGTAAGAGACAAATCGAGATATGTGGAGCTAAATATTTAATAATGATTATTTAAAAAAGATTATTTATGAAAGGTTTGATAATTTGAGTAGTGAATTCAGTTTGGTCATTTAAGATTAAATTAGGTGATGTTTTCTTCAGTTTTAAAATTTCTAATGCTTCCAAATTAGCGCTTTCAAAAAAATTATTAAAGTTGTGTAAAAATTTTGAATGTGAAAATGTGTGTTTTTTAGATATGACATGTTCTGCAAAAGTACTTTTGTTTTTTAATTCTTCCAAATCTATTGTGTTTTTGTTTTTGTGTTTGATTTTTAAGTATCTTAGATGTTCAGATATCCTAGTTTTAAAAGATCGCAGTGTTCGGCCTATGTAAGAGTTGCCACAGGAGCAAAAAAGTTGATAAACTCCGCTTTTTAAGTTTTTATCAATAGTATCTTTGTTTGATACAAGAACAGTTTTAAGTTTTTGAAAGTGGCTAAAAGCTATTTTTATATAAAATTTTAAAAAGAATTTTGAAATTGAATTGGACGTTGGACCTATGTATGGTAAGGTGAAATATTTAATAGGTTGAGTGGGAGAATTGAGATTTGAGATTAAAGAAGTGAATTTGTTAAGATAAAATTTGTTTTGTGTTTTTCGGAAAAGTTTATTAATTAAGTTAAGAGGGTAGGAGTTATTAATAGCTAATTGTTTGATGATGTTAAGTTCTTTATTAAAGTTGGTTTTATTAAGAGGTAAAGAAAATAGTCTATTGAAGAGAAAATGAAAACTAGCTAACTTTTGGGAGAGAGGATGAAAAGAATTATAGGGGATTAGAGAATTTGTTGTTGTGCTTTTTCTGTAGATGGAAAGATGGTGTTTGTTGTTGAGTATTTTGATATTGAGATCTAAGAAATTAATGGAATTATTGATGCTATCAATAATATCAACAGCTATTATATAAAAATAGCTTTTAGCCACTTTCAAAAACTTAAAACTGTTCTTGTATCAAACAAAGATACTATTGATAAAAACTTAAAAAGAGGAGTTTATCAACTTTTTTGCTCCTGTGGCAACTCTTACATAGGCCGAACACTGCGATCTTTTAAAACTAGGATATCTGAACATCTAAGATACTTAAAAATCAAACACAAAAACAAAAACACAATAGATTTGGAAGAATTAAAAAACAAAAGTACTTTTGCAGAACATGTCATATCTAAAAAACACACATTTTCACATTCAAAATTTTTACACAACTTTAATAATTTTTTTGAAAGCGCTAATTTGGAAGCATTAGAAATTTTAAAACTGAAAAAAACATCACCTAATTTAATCTTAAATGACCAAACTGAATTCACTACTCAAATTATCAAACCTTTCATAAATAATCTTTTTTAAAACAATCATTTTTTAAATAATCATTATTAAATATTTAGCACCACATATCTCGATTTGTCTCTTACACAGTAATCTCTTTAAAAAATACTTACCTCTTCATAAAAATACTTACCCTTTCTTAGAAAAATGTTAATTCCTTTAAGTACCTCCTCCCTTCCAAGTAGTTTCAACCATTTTCGCTACCTGCATTTCTTTAGTTTACTCTGAGATATACCATAGTAATCTCCTATTTTCATGTCGGCTAGTTGAAATATTTGTATTAATATTCTTAAACCTGACGATGGCCTCTGATTAATACATACAATCAGTACAAGCCGAAACATAATATGTAGTTTAAATTCAACCTTAAGTTGAAATAAAGCATCTATGAGAAGATATTGTGTTTTTTTTAATTACAATTAATCAATTATTACAATCCCATTTTGTGTCAAAAAGATGGAACACCTTCACAAGTAAATTATAATTTATATAAGCAATACCTTTCTTTAGTAACGTTTTAATTTTTAATGTTGGCTTCACTGCATGGCGTTGCCTATTCAAATTATTGGCGATAACAGCATTAGACGTTATTTTCAATCTGAAAATAACTGCAAAAATCTAAATATATTAAAATAATTTTGTTGTATAACTTGATGCTTTTATTGAGTCATCATCGTGCACTGCCAAAAAGATGATCTACGTCATATAAATAAAAACTTTATGCTCTAATTCAAATTTTAAAGAATATGACGTTTATCAGAGCTTGTAAAAACCTTTAGAACAATAAAATAATTTTTTGTTTTGCTTTGCTTTTTAAATTGGCTTTGTTTCAAGACTATTTATCTAAAATAATATTAAGTTATTTCAAGCTTACAATTATTCTCAACTGTACAACTAGTACAGTTTAACAATTGAAAAGAATAAAGTAGATTTAAATATATTTTTTAGATAAATATCAAAGCTTTTCAAGCTAAAGCAGATATTTGAAAAGCAGAATAAAGTTTTGTTGGGTGTTCACATAAATACGATCCAGGTTTTACTCTTTATTCCATCTAATGTCGTGGGTTGCCGACCTGCTTTTCCTTCTTTATGCAATCATCTATACATCTTAGTATCTAACTTAGCTTACTTAACAAGTTTAAATAGTTTTACATTACAAAAAATGTTATCAGATGCAAATTATCACTAATTAGAAAAATTAATTAATAATTAAATTAATTATTGGTTTGGTTGTAATTATTAATTAGTGTAGAGTAGAAAAAAAATTGAAAAAAAAAATTGGAAAAGACATGAGAAAAAGCAACAAAGATAACAAATTGCAAGAAAAAACCCATGAGGGAAGAGAGATTATTAAATAATATTTAAAAAATGAATAAAAAAGCGGTGATAGACGCAGTTAACAAAGAAACAAATAAAAAAGTAATAACGTGATAAGAAAAAAACTAAAAGAATTAAGAATATAAGTAAATGATAAAAAGCAAAAAAAAATGAGAACAAAAAGAAAAGAAGAAAAAAAAACAAGAAATATAATAATGTTTTGGAACGTGGCTGAAATAAACTACAAAGATTTAAAATTGTAGGATTATGTGGAAAAGTTTGACGTAATAGAGCGTTAACAAAAACATGAATTTAAGAGATAGAATAGAAACGTAAAAAAAACAAATGAAAATGCAACTACGCAAACAAAAATTTAAAAAAAAAGTAAAAAAAAGACATAATAACCGCTACAAAAAACTAGTAAACAAAGAAAAAGATAGAGAAACAAAGAAAGAAGTAAAAGTAAATAAATATAAAGAAAGATTAATAAAAAACAAAATAATTATAGACAGAGAAGAGTACAAAGTGATAACAAAAAACAGCAAGAGAAAAAATAGAGAAGAAAGTAAAAAAAAAATAATTTTATTTTTATTTTTTTATTTTACGGAAAAATTTTGATGAAAGATTAGAGAAATAAAAAATCACAATATTACTAAATAAAGAAAAAGTAGAAAAAACAATATTAAAATAAATACAAAAGATAAGAAAATTAAAAGAGAAAAGAAAGACTCCAAGATATGTGAAAAAAGAATAGTGAATTTTCTAAATATAAATATTGAAGGTCATAAAGAAAAAGACTATTTATGTAGGGCGAGCAGCGACAACAGTAACTGACTGCATAATGCCATGCAACGGGATTTGATCTTAAGGGGATCTTCACGGTGGATAAAATGCTTGGAAACATGGGATACGTTTTATGAGCTTAGTTTTTACGCAAATCAAATGAAATTTTGAATATAAAAGTTTTAATGTCTTCTCACTGGATTGCTTGATTTCGATTTTTGAAATTGTTATCAGAAAGTGATAAAAAATCGTAAAAATTGGTAACTCGAAAATCTAAATCAACGGTTGTATTCAAAATGTAGTTTTAAAGGTAAAATTAAGATATACGTTTTTCAAAATTTTTGTAAATAAGGGAGTGATTTGCGGATAATAGTTGAAAATTTTAGCTGGTGAGGTGTGTCGTTTGAATGTATCTGACTCCTCCTCCAAGAGCTTTATTATCGACGTCACATTAAGAGAAATCACGGATATGGTTTCAACTTATCTGTCAGGGTGTTAAGAACCACTTGTCTCGAATTACTATACGAGGATACGATGATTGTTTTTATGTTTCAGACCTAACGTTAGGCTAGATAAAGCGATCACCGCTTTTGTATTTGTGCTTTTCATAAAAGTAAATTATTATACATATTATTAATTGATAATATGCATTTTATTAAATTGTGTATCGCAATGAAAATTTTGATTTAAATTTATAATAAATATAATCATAAACAAAATAATAGGTGATATTTAAATAAACATTAATCGTTTAAAGAATATCAACACAAATAAAAAATAAAATTGGCAATAAATATATTATGAAGGAAATAGCCGGGCTGGTATAGCCATAGCCTCAGAAGGTATAGTTTAGCTAAACATTTAGTACGATTACAATTTTGCCTGCTTACATACTTTGCAACCCCTATTTGCATCAAACTGGTAGCCGACAAATGCGTTTGTAGTTCTTGTCAACATGGACCGTAATGAAAATTTTAGCCGGACTAAATTTCACCGTCAAGTTGAAAAAACTGTAGTCGTTACGTAATTTGTTAAAAATAGTATCAAAACTAATAATTCAAGTTAATAATGATAGTAACAGTGATTCTGATATTTATGCAGATGATTAAATAAAAATTACTAATGTTTTAATATTCTACATAATTTTTATATTATTCAATAATAAATAAATCTTTGGCTAGAGAATTAAATGTAATTTTATTGTTATATTCAGTAACATGCAGGCGAAGAAAATAGAAGCAACCTGAATACAGTCCTGGCAGTATCTTTAAGATTCTGCACAGGCAAAACCCTGCGCTAAACCCTCATAAAAATTAGTGAAGATTACGTAGCAATAAAACCATATTTGCACAAAATGTTTAGACAAACTATACTATATAATAAAAGCAAAAAGATACCCATTGTTGAAGCACGTTCAGTTTTTTCCCACGAAACTAGCCCAAAACCCTTACTTCTTAGAAAGGTAAAATTAAAAGAAAATTCCAGAACCTTCTTTTTTTTTGGAGAGGGAAAAAAATAATAACATAAATCCTAATATATGGACCGAATTGCGAATTCATTTTTCATTTGGTTTAACTTAGTGAAGAGAATAAGTGTTCGAGTGCAGTTTTAAAAATAAACAACAAAGTGCAATCCTGGAAATCAAGCGTGAGTATTATTGTTTGTTATAACTTTATACTGGTTGTGATGAGTTACTAGTTGAATATGTAGTTCCAATAATTATCAATATAAGTCAGTTAATAAAATTAATTAAAATCTTAAATAGCTCCAAACACAGAAAAGTGAATTTTCACATATGTACTTTATGCGAGAGATTAAAAAAGGATTATGCAGTGTATTCGTTTTTAAATGTAGTATGTGTAATATAGAAAAACGCGTGTCGACCGAACGTGTACTGGAAAAAAATGAAACGGCTATGGATGCAAACGCTGCAGCAGTTTTTGCGGCTATATCGACTGGATGCGGATATGCACAACTGAACCAACAACATGCGCTTTGTAATATTCCTTCATTGACGACACGGCAGTACTCTAAGTACAACGAATTAGTTTCGCAAAGTATTTTAGACTCTTCGTGGGTTGCAATGGAAGAAGCTGGAAAAGAAGAACTTGGTTTAGCACGCGAAATCGGCGATGTAGATGCGGATAATAACGGACTCATAACTGTGATAGCTGATGGGGCTTGGTCCAAGAGATCGTACAAAGTTAACTACGATGCACCTTCAGGAACCGTAAGTTACAAAAATATACTTCCATCATTAGCAGTATCAGTAATTTGTTATATATTTTAGGCATGCATAGTTGGCGCTAAAACTGGGAAGTTGTTGTTTGTTGCTTCCAGAAATAAATATTGTGCAATTTGTGCTAGAGCGACTAGTAAAAATGTAAACGCTCAAGATCATGTCTGTTACAAAAACTGGAACGGATCTTCAACTGGAATGGAATCTGACATAATTCTAGAGGGCTTTAAAGCCAGTGTTGGAATGCATAAGTTGAAATATGTGAAGTTGGTTGGTGATGGAGATAGTAGTGTTTATAAGAAATTATGCACCGAAAGACCTTATGGTGGTAATTGTAACATACAAAAAGTAGAATGCACTAACCACCTCCTGCGAAACTATTGTACTAGACTTCGTGAAATATGCACAAGAAGAAAGAGCAGCTCAAACCAAGTAATTCCTTTAAAGTTAAGGGCAGTGGTAAAAGCTAACATTCATAGATTGAGAATTGGAATAAAAAAAGCCTTATTACATCGCCGTAAAGAAGCAGTATCGATTGAAAGTCAGCTTATTCACTTAAAATCAGATATTTCTAATTGCCCTCATCACGTGTTTGGTAATCATGAAAACTGTGGTACATATTTTTGTAAAGGCAGCAAAGAAGCGGAAGTAAACTATGTACCAGATTTTCAAAACTGCGGTCTTATGAATGATCTATTGGCTTGTGGAAACAGACTACAGCAAACTGCACCCAGTTTACTATTGAATATGAATAACAACGCTGCGGAATGCTATAATTCGGTAGTCGCAAAAGTTGTTGGTGGCAAACGAATAAATTTTAGTTTGAAAAACAGCTATGAGGTAAGATGTCGAATTGCAGCGCTCCAATTTAACGAGCACGAAAATTATATATCCACGATCTATAAAACAATGACAACGACAAGCCCGGGAAAATACACAAAGCTGTACATTGACAAAACTAGACGGAAAAGATTGTATAATTTAAAAAGAAAACAACTTTTTTCTACAAAGATTAAACCAAGAAATACATTTTCTAGTGCAGATGCTGATTATGGAGCAGTCGGCGAATTAAGCCCTACCACTCTAGAAAGTAGAAAAGAAGAACTGTTATCTCTCATTGCTACTTCTAATATCCGGGAATTAGAAATTAAAACTAGAGGACAGTCCAGCAATCCTTTGTGGAAAATGGAGCGCATGTACAGGCTTACTGCTTCTAACTTTGGGGCAGTATGTAAATTACGAAAATCTACCGATCCGAAGAAACTTGCCAAAAGAATTGTGAATTCAAATTTTACAGGATCTGCTGCAACGCGCTGGGGTATCGATCATGAACCTATTGCCAAAGCCAAATTTATAGAATATTATAAGATCGAAGAAGCAATTACCGAATCCGGCCTCTTTGTTGATGCGGACTTTCCACATCTAGGAGCCAGTCCAGACGGATTACTTTCGGGGGGAGATATTATAGAAATTAAATGCCCGTATTCAAGTCGGCAGTTAACTCCAGAAGAAGGAGTTTTCCAAAAAAAAATTAAATGTTTAGAAGCATGTGCAGATGGAATCTATCGCCTTAGAAAAACCGATAACTATTACAACCAAGTACAAGGTCAATTAGCGCTCAGTGGAGCTAAATTTTGCTACTTTGTTGTGTGGACGCCTTTAGGAATTATTGTCGATAAAGTAAGATATTGCATAATTAACACAATTATGTTATAATATACTATTATTTTTTGTTGCAGATAGCATATGACAAAGACTTTTGGAACGCAATGTTGCCAAAACTTAATGAATTTTATTATAACGTAATGATACCAGAAATTTTAAAACATAATTAATATAGGAGAAACCTGCTATTAGTATCTCCTCGAAAAGAGTGCCAGCGGTCAGTTAGTAGAGTTCACCCAAGCAAACATGAGCTCAGAAGAAGCGTGATCTGCCCTGAGGTCGCTTTAAGTTTCATGTACACACCGCACCGATTGGTTAATTTAAATTTACTCCTGACTTTGCTAATTCAGTTTGCATATTTTCCGTAGCTCATGTTTACTTGAGCGAGCTGTAGAGGTGTTACTAAACTGGTTAGGTGAGAACAGGCGTCACCAAACAGTGTCGGCACTTCTTTTGAGCGTAAATAATAATATTTGATATAAATATACATTACATTAGAACTTGATGCTTTTATTGAGTCATCATCGTGCACTGCCAAAAAGATGATCTACGTCATATAAATAAAAACTTTATGCTCTAATTCAAATTTTAAAGAATATGACGTTTATCAGAGCTTGTAAAAACCTTTAGAACAATAAAATAATTTTTTGTTTTGCTTTGCTTTTTAAATTGGCTTTGTTTCAAGACTATTTATCTAAAATAATATTAAGTTATTTCAAGCTTACAATTATTCTCAACTGTACAACTAGTACAGTTTAACAATTGAAAAGAATAAAGTAGATTTAAATATATTTTTTAGATAAATATCAAAGCTTTTCAAGCTAAAGCAGATATTTGAAAAGCAGAATAAAGTTTTGTTGGGTGTTCACATAAATACGATCCAGGTTTTACTCTTTATTCCATCTAATGTCGTGGGTTGCCGACCTGCTTTTCCTTCTTTATGCAATCATCTATACATCTTAGTATCTAACTTAGCTTACTTAACAAGTTTAAATAGTTTTACATTACAAAAAATGTTATCAGATGCAAATTATCACTAATTAGAAAAATTAATTAATAATTAAATTAATTATTGGTTTGGTTGTAATTATTAATTAGTGTAGAGTAGAAAAAAAATTGAAAAAAAAAATTGGAAAAGACATGAGAAAAAGCAACAAAGATAACAAATTGCAAGAAAAAACCCATGAGGGAAGAGAGATTATTAAATAATATTTAAAAAATGAATAAAAAAGCGGTGATAGACGCAGTTAACAAAGAAACAAATAAAAAAGTAATAACGTGATAAGAAAAAAACTAAAAGAATTAAGAATATAAGTAAATGATAAAAAGCAAAAAAAAATGAGAACAAAAAGAAAAGAAGAAAAAAAAACAAGAAATATAATAATGTTTTGGAACGTGGCTGAAATAAACTACAAAGATTTAAAATTGTAGGATTATGTGGAAAAGTTTGACGTAATAGAGCGTTAACAAAAACATGAATTTAAGAGATAGAATAGAAACGTAAAAAAAACAAATGAAAATGCAACTACGCAAACAAAAATTTAAAAAAAAAGTAAAAAAAAGACATAATAACCGCTACAAAAAACTAGTAAACAAAGAAAAAGATAGAGAAACAAAGAAAGAAGTAAAAGTAAATAAATATAAAGAAAGATTAATAAAAAACAAAATAATTATAGACAGAGAAGAGTACAAAGTGATAACAAAAAACAGCAAGAGAAAAAATAGAGAAGAAAGTAAAAAAAAAATAATTTTATTTTTATTTTTTTATTTTACGGAAAAATTTTGATGAAAGATTAGAGAAATAAAAAATCACAATATTACTAAATAAAGAAAAAGTAGAAAAAACAATATTAAAATAAATACAAAAGATAAGAAAATTAAAAGAGAAAAGAAAGACTCCAAGATATGTGAAAAAAGAATAGTGAATTTTCTAAATATAAATATTGAAGGTCATAAAGAAAAAGACTATTTATGTAGGGCGAGCAGCGACAACAGTAACTGACTGCATAATGCCATGCAACGGGATTTGATCTTAAGGGGATCTTCACGGTGGATAAAATGCTTGGAAACATGGGATACGTTTTATGAGCTTAGTTTTTACGCAAATCAAATGAAATTTTGAATATAAAAGTTTTAATGTCTTCTCACTGGATTGCTTGATTTCGATTTTTGAAATTGTTATCAGAAAGTGATAAAAAATCGTAAAAATTGGTAACTCGAAAATCTAAATCAACGGTTGTATTCAAAATGTAGTTTTAAAGGTAAAATTAAGATATACGTTTTTCAAAATTTTTGTAAATAAGGGAGTGATTTGCGGATAATAGTTGAAAATTTTAGCTGGTGAGGTGTGTCGTTTGAATGTATCTGACTCCTCCTCCAAGAGCTTTATTATCGACGTCACATTAAGAGAAATCACGGATATGGTTTCAACTTATCTGTCAGGGTGTTAAGAACCACTTGTCTCGAATTACTATACGAGGATACGATGATTGTTTTTATGTTTCAGACCTAACGTTAGGCTAGATAAAGCGATCACCGCTTTTGTATTTGTGCTTTTCATAAAAGTAAATTATTATACATATTATTAATTGATAATATGCATTTTATTAAATTGTGTATCGCAATGAAAATTTTGATTTAAATTTATAATAAATATAATCATAAACAAAATAATAGGTGATATTTAAATAAACATTAATCGTTTAAAGAATATCAACACAAATAAAAAATAAAATTGGCAATAAATATATTATGAAGGAAATAGCCGGGCTGGTATAGCCATAGCCTCAGAAGGTATAGTTTAGCTAAACATTTAGTACGATTACAATTTTGCCTGCTTACATACTTTGCAACCCCTATTTGCATCAAACTGGTAGCCGACAAATGCGTTTGTAGTTCTTGTCAACATGGACCGTAATGAAAATTTTAGCCGGACTAAATTTCACCGTCAAGTTGAAAAAACTGTAGTCGTTACGTAATTTGTTAAAAATAGTATCAAAACTAATAATTCAAGTTAATAATGATAGTAACAGTGATTCTGATATTTATGCAGATGATTAAATAAAAATTACTAATGTTTTAATATTCTACATAATTTTTATATTATTCAATAATAAATAAATCTTTGGCTAGAGAATTAAATGTAATTTTATTGTTATATTCAGTAACATGCAGGCGAAGAAAATAGAAGCAACCTGAATACAGTCCTGGCAGTATCTTTAAGATTCTGCACAGGCAAAACCCTGCGCTAAACCCTCATAAAAATTAGTGAAGATTACGTAGCAATAAAACCATATTTGCACAAAATGTTTAGACAAACTATACTATATAATAAAAGCAAAAAGATACCCATTGTTGAAGCACGTTCAGTTTTTTCCCACGAAACTAGCCCAAAACCCTTACTTCTTAGAAAGGTAAAATTAAAAGAAAATTCCAGAACCTTCTTTTTTTTTGGAGAGGGAAAAAAATAATAACATAAATCCTAATATATGGACCGAATTGCGAATTCATTTTTCATTTGGTTTAACTTAGTGAAGAGAATAAGTGTTCGAGTGCAGTTTTAAAAATAAACAACAAAGTGCAATCCTGGAAATCAAGCGTGAGTATTATTGTTTGTTATAACTTTATACTGGTTGTGATGAGTTACTAGTTGAATATGTAGTTCCAATAATTATCAATATAAGTCAGTTAATAAAATTAATTAAAATCTTAAATAGCTCCAAACACAGAAAAGTGAATTTTCACATATGTACTTTATGCGAGAGATTAAAAAAGGATTATGCAGTGTATTCGTTTTTAAATGTAGTATGTGTAATATAGAAAAACGCGTGTCGACCGAACGTGTACTGGAAAAAAATGAAACGGCTATGGATGCAAACGCTGCAGCAGTTTTTGCGGCTATATCGACTGGATGCGGATATGCACAACTGAACCAACAACATGCGCTTTGTAATATTCCTTCATTGACGACACGGCAGTACTCTAAGTACAACGAATTAGTTTCGCAAAGTATTTTAGACTCTTCGTGGGTTGCAATGGAAGAAGCTGGAAAAGAAGAACTTGGTTTAGCACGCGAAATCGGCGATGTAGATGCGGATAATAACGGACTCATAACTGTGATAGCTGATGGGGCTTGGTCCAAGAGATCGTACAAAGTTAACTACGATGCACCTTCAGGAACCGTAAGTTACAAAAATATACTTCCATCATTAGCAGTATCAGTAATTTGTTATATATTTTAGGCATGCATAGTTGGCGCTAAAACTGGGAAGTTGTTGTTTGTTGCTTCCAGAAATAAATATTGTGCAATTTGTGCTAGAGCGACTAGTAAAAATGTAAACGCTCAAGATCATGTCTGTTACAAAAACTGGAACGGATCTTCAACTGGAATGGAATCTGACATAATTCTAGAGGGCTTTAAAGCCAGTGTTGGAATGCATAAGTTGAAATATGTGAAGTTGGTTGGTGATGGAGATAGTAGTGTTTATAAGAAATTATGCACCGAAAGACCTTATGGTGGTAATTGTAACATACAAAAAGTAGAATGCACTAACCACCTCCTGCGAAACTATTGTACTAGACTTCGTGAAATATGCACAAGAAGAAAGAGCAGCTCAAACCAAGTAATTCCTTTAAAGTTAAGGGCAGTGGTAAAAGCTAACATTCATAGATTGAGAATTGGAATAAAAAAAGCCTTATTACATCGCCGTAAAGAAGCAGTATCGATTGAAAGTCAGCTTATTCACTTAAAATCAGATATTTCTAATTGCCCTCATCACGTGTTTGGTAATCATGAAAACTGTGGTACATATTTTTGTAAAGGCAGCAAAGAAGCGGAAGTAAACTATGTACCAGATTTTCAAAACTGCGGTCTTATGAATGATCTATTGGCTTGTGGAAACAGACTACAGCAAACTGCACCCAATTTACTATTGAATATGAATAACAACGCTGCGGAATGCTATAATTCGGTAGTCGCAAAAGTTGTTGGTGGCAAACGAATAAATTTTAGTTTGAAAAACAGCTATGAGGTAAGATGTCGAATTGCAGCGCTCCAATTTAACGAGCACGAAAATTATATATCCACGATCTATAAAACAATGACAACGACAAGCCCGGGAAAATACACAAAGCTGTACATTGACAAAACTAGACGGAAAAGATTGTATAATTTAAAAAGAAAACAACTTTTTTCTACAAAGATTAAACCAAGAAATACATTTTCTAGTGCAGATGCTGATTATGGAGCAGTCGGCGAATTAAGCCCTACCACTCTAGAAAGTAGAAAAGAAGAACTGTTATCTCTCATTGCTACTTCTAATATCCGGGAATTAGAAATTAAAACTAGAGGACAGTCCAGCAATCCTTTGTGGAAAATGGAGCGCATGTACAGGCTTACTGCTTCTAACTTTGGGGCAGTATGTAAATTACGAAAATCTACCGATCCGAAGAAACTTGCCAAAAGAATTGTGAATTCAAATTTTACAGGATCTGCTGCAACGCGCTGGGGTATCGATCATGAACCTATTGCCAAAGCCAAATTTATAGAATATTATAAGATCGAAGAAGCAATTACCGAATCCGGCCTCTTTGTTGATGCGGACTTTCCACATCTAGGAGCCAGTCCAGACGGATTACTTTCGGGGGGAGATATTATAGAAATTAAATGCCCGTATTCAAGTCGGCAGTTAACTCCAGAAGAAGGAGTTTTCCAAAAAAAAATTAAATGTTTAGAAGCATGTGCAGATGGAATCTATCGCCTTAGAAAAACCGATAACTATTACAACCAAGTACAAGGTCAATTAGCGCTCAGTGGAGCTAAATTTTGCTACTTTGTTGTGTGGACGCCTTTAGGAATTATTGTCGATAAAGTAAGATATTGCATAATTAACACAATTATGTTATAATATACTATTATTTTTTGTTGCAGATAGCATATGACAAAGACTTTTGGAACGCAATGTTGCCAAAACTTAATGAATTTTATTATAACGTAATGATACCAGAAATTTTAAAACATAATTAATATAGGAGAAACCTGCTATTAGTATCTCCTCGAAAAGAGTGCCAGCGGTCAGTTAGTAGAGTTCACCCAAGCAAACATGAGCTCAGAAGAAGCGTGATCTGCCCTGAGGTCGCTTTAAGTTTCATGTACACACCGCACCGATTGGTTAATTTAAATTTACTCCTGACTTTGCTAATTCAGTTTGCATATTTTCCGTAGCTCATGTTTACTTGAGCGAGCTGTAGAGGTGTTACTAAACTGGTTAGGTGAGAACAGGCGTCACCGAACAGTGTCGGCACTTCTTTTGAGCGTAAATAATAATATTTGATATAAATATACATTAGATTAGAGTTTATTCCGAAACGCACGGTATATATTTTAATTTGTTCAATATGTGCGTTTTATGTGCTTTAGTTGAACATGTTTTACACATGTTTAAACATGTTAAACATGTTGCAAATGCTTCTGATATCATATGAAAAAATTGAAAAGATTTTTCGTGTTTAGAGTTTTATAAAGCTTTTATATTTTCATCTTTTGCCACACAGTTCTTACACGGGATATCAAGTAGCGCTTATCGGCTTTTCTAGTTTATAAAGTTATCAGCAGCCGATGCTTAACTTAAAAGATCATATTACAGTCCACGTGGACTTGAGGATATGTGTCATTCTTGTTTATCCAATCAGATGCAGTTCAAAGCGATAAATCAACATTGAACATTTTATGAACACACCCCCGAAAAATCACAGTTTCAAGTTCATTTCTAGCGTGAGGATCCCCTTAAAATTTAAAATTATTGCTTAATTATTATTTCCTCATTTCAACATAAGTATATTTCGATATTGCATAGTGGCAATCTTCTTATTACATTACTCAATTTAATAACGAAATAATTAGGCTTGCGGACTTGGCAAACCGTAATTAATAAAAGAGGAGGCACTGAAGATTGAGAGCAGTTAGAAGTTAGAAATCAGAAGATAGAAGTTAGGCGTGAGAAGTTAGTTACTGAGTGGAGTAGAGTAGGGTAGAGAGAAGAGGTTGTAAAGAAAGGAATTGAGTAAAGTAATAGAACAGTTACGGTATGTTTCCCTAAATAGTGAGTAAGTAGTTTTTAGTTATTACCTTTGTTTTAATAATTATATAAGTATTAAGTTTAATTAGTTTTGGATAAACCCTTATCATCCCCTTTTCCTCGTCCCAACAGGTAAACTCCCCTTTTTAGGTACCGTAGCTTACGACCTGTTCGTGACACAAGCAAATCATAAAGTATTCGAAAATATCAACATCAGAAATATGAAAGTAGGCAAAAGAGTAGAGTCCGACCTATGATAGTAACAAAAAATAAAAATCAAGCAAAAAAAAAGTGAAGAAGTGCCGGAAACTAGAAATAGACAGCTGAACTAAAGAAAACATAAAGAAATACAAAAAAATTTAACAAAAACAAATCTGCAAAAAAAGCAATAAAAAGTGTAAAAGCTAAAAAGATAGTAAAAGAAGCAACAGCCAAAAAAACATACTATAAATAAAAGTAACAAAAGAACAGATGATGAGATAAAGATTGCAGAGAAAAGATAAGAAAAGTTAAGCAGACTCTAAAAAGAAAAAGAAATATATAAAGAAAAAACCAAAGAATCAAACTATTATGAACCGTTTACAATCATTAACTTTTAAGCTGGCTGACAAACGGTTGAGTAGATATAGAGAAGGTTATTATTTTAATACAAGAAACCCATAAAGAACTCATATCAAAGAACTTGCTAAGAAAGTAAATGCGGTAATAGGGCAAATTTGGAGCTTAGAGGAGAGACTGTTTGAGAAAGAGTTAAAGAATAAAAAGTGTATAAATAAAAGAATGTAGATGGAAGCAAATGAAAGAAATAAGGATGTATGTAGGCCAGAAAGAAGAAAGAGACTGAAAAAGATAAAATACAATAAAGAATACGTAAGCTGGTGAACTAAACGGGTACTAGAATATTTGAGAAAAAAAAAACAAACAGAACAAAAAGAACACCATGGCAAAATTCTAGTGTAGAAAAGAGAATGAAAATAAATATTGGTTAAAAGAAGAAAAGCGATTGTATAGGATGTGCTGTGAAGAGAGAGAGAAATAACAAGCAATAAAGTTACTAACATTATTATTATTAATATTACATTGTTTTACTAAATAAAAAATGCTTAATCATTAGATCAGGAAAAATCCACAAAATTCTTATCTGCGATTCGCGGAAAAAAATAACCAAACAATGGAAGGTCGATGCATGGCTTCTGTTCGATTATGCGGTTTTGATTATGTTAGAGGAACGATGTCGTATTCAGATTTACATCGTTAGATAGGTTATTCAATTAGCCATCTATTGTTGGCTAATTGTGTCAAAAGTGCCCTAAATCATATTAAATTTATAACTGTTGGTTAAAAGAATATACTACATTTTTTCAAAATAGTATTACAAAGATTAATTCATATTTACTTGTAAAGGAAAAACGCAAACCTACTCAGAACTTTAAAGCAGAATAATATAGAAGATCTGTCATGTTCAATAAATTTTCAAATAAGTTAATTAAACTCTTTGGAAAATTATGTTGTTAATTACAAATTAAACTGCAGATAGAAATTTATTAATTAGTTGTTTCACAAAGAAATTAGAATATTATAAACGCTACAACAGGTGTTTTTGTAAGCTAAGCTTGGAGGCTAAGTTCAAAGAAATAAAATTTTTATTTTCAAAATGTCTAAATGTCCACAGTCCAATAAAAACTGGCATTAACCAAGAGGTTGATCAATTAAAATAAATTTTGAATTTATTATTGTGTATCAGAAATAAATTATCAGATTCAGATCTTAACTTACTTCATGAAGTAAACTTATATTTTTTTCTTTTTTTTTCTTCATCATATTTTGCACTGATATGAGCCTAAATTTTATTTTTAGCTAGACATAACTCTTAAAAGCTGTCGGTGCTATATAACCAAATTTTATTCAATAATAGGCAAGTATAAAAAAACACTTAATCTTCAACTATTACATAGTGACACCTGTTGCAAGCTTGTTAAATCAAGGTAGAAAAACCAAGCTTTTACGATTTGATGTTAACAATTCTTGATAGCAGATTCTGATAGTACAGAAAACATAATCAAACTACGAGTATAAGAAAGATCGCTTGCTTTTTTGATGTAGAAATTGAACAGAAAAAAGTAATGTTCGAACGCAATGTCATGATTTATCATGTTGCATTGTAAAGTTATGTAAACAAATATATAAACACCAATAAACAAATTTTTTAGCAAGTAGTAAAACTGTGTGAAGTAAAGCGTGTTGGTTTTTTATATATAACTTTATTTTTTTATTAGTGTAAGACTTTTTTATTCTAATCTTACGTTTTGCCAAATTTTAACAATTAAATTGAATTAAATAACAGTTAACTCTTTCTCCATAATAAATTTGTCAGGATGTCTATGTTCTACAATTATTAGCCTTAATTATTAACTCAAAAACAGTGTACAGAATAGCAACAACCAGCTACATTATCATCAACAATCTACTTCAACTCACCCCTCTATATTCATTGTTAGAGAAACGCTTGAGCAGCCAGACGGATCGATTGGGCGACACATGAAACATATTTACACATAATGTACCTGTCAATAATACCCGTAAAGTAACTCACCGGAGGCTTTTCTCCCCCTCGCAGGATTCTCTTCCTCTCGAACTGATAGTGGAAAACATCACCAGGCTCATTGGACTTGAACAACCACTCCATGAACTCGATTGACTCAATCTTCACCCCTTTTCTTTAGCATCGTGTTCTCAATGATGTCTTCATTGTTTCGGTACCTGATTCAGGAGCAACGTGGACGGTGTCGCTAGGCCTCAATCACATTACGCGAAATAGACTGGCCAAGAATAATACGTAATAGGAAAAGGTATAAAATAAAGATTAATAAGTGAAGAACCTAAGGGCATTACGCATTACTCTGTCATACCAGCAAAAGGGAAATTTACAACCTTTTTATACACTGATAGGAACATAACCATAGCGGTTAACAGGCTCCAGCCCACCCCTCTACCTCTTCGCCTTTGTTCGAGGAAGTAGAGAACAAGGATAGCAATCTGTAAATGTCTACAGACGTCATGGGAGTACCACCTCAGTCTAAAATGAATTAACACATAGACCGTACCCCAGGTATTAAACTATAGTTTCTGCCGTAGATATTTCATTTTAACATATTGATGTTTATCAATACAACTTTACTCATTATTCCTCCGAATTCAGGGAGTCAGCACTTAATTCACAATTATACCACAAAACAACACATGATCAACAAGATCAACACGTTAACTATCTTTCTCTTTCAATAAACAATTAACAGTTTAAATATTTATAATACTGCCCGCCCGACCGCTCTTTTTAATCAACGTTCTCACTCTCGCCCCGCTCATTTCTTACTGACTGGACTCCACCCTTCCAGGGATGCTAAGCTTATGTTCCCCCTCTTTACTTAAGATGCCATATGGTTCTCATCGAGATCATTTAATTATACAAGCGATTTAGCGATTGGCTTATTTTTACTTTAAAAAACTACTATTTTAATTACTATTTTAATTAAAAATTTTAAATTAAAAAATTACTATAAACCATTATAAAATCAAAAACTCCCACATTAGTAATAAAAATTATCACTTTATTTTCGTTTTTTTTTAATTTAAGAATCCATCTTCATTTTTACCTTTTAAAATAAACTATAAGTTATTACGGAAATAATTATTAAAATAGTCTTATATTATATGTACACAATACGAAAAAAAATAGAAAAGGTAAAAAAATTGACCAATAAGATCTACCGCTTTGACGTTTTCTTCACTAAAAACTGTTGGCAAAATTTGGTACTCGCATTATGTATACTCACTTGCCTCTAGCGCCCGATCTAATACGTATTTTATGACATTTCAAAATAATTTTATATCCATAATAATAATTTTATAAAACTTACTAATTATACTTTCTGATTCATAAAAAGCAAAATGTCACGTTATCGCAATAAAAATAATGGAAAGATTTTATAGCCTTTAATTTCAGAATAAAATTAGCATTCAGTGGATATTTTCTACCCAAATATGGCATATACAGCGTGGTTATCAATGACTGTTTGAGTTGGCAATCCTACATTTTATTTTAAATTGGTTAAACTGCAACCACTTCCTGTTCTTGACAGGCGACATCTTTGACACTGACAACATCATTGACAGGTGCCAATTAAAAAGTTAGTCACTGTGACATAGCTTAGCGTTTTTTTGTATGAGTGTTATGTCAAATACCTGTCAAACAAGCATATCTGGTTACAGTGTTGCAGCTAGGCAAATAATTTTGTAATCTGGAACTTTAGACATTGTGTATGTAATACATAAACAATGCTTTAGGTATACAATTTACCTTTTCGTGGTAAATTTGAATTGTTTTGTTAAAAAGCATATACATTTTTTTAATATATGTTCAAACATTTCTGTCCCGAAGGCAGAGCAATTTTGCTGAATTTAAGAGTCATTATTACGGTTTTTGACAAGTAATGATGATTACAATATTATTTTTTCAATAATGTAACTAAATCAAAGATTTGAAAAAGATCGAAGGTTTGAGTGTATCGATATAAAGATAAATTAAATGTACAAAGTGTTTGAACAACAGTAGTTGACAAGTGGGGGAGCAAATGCTCCCCCCACCACTTTACGTCACGAGACCTTGACCTTGAGTTTCAAGGTCAAGGCCGAATGCGTCACTTGGCTTTGGCAGCCCAAGGTCAAGGTCGAATGCACCACTTGGTCTAGACAGTCCAAGGTCAAAGTCGGCTACGTCACTTGGTTTTGGCAGTCCAAGGTCAAGGTCGAATGAGCCACTTTGCTTTGACAGTCCAAGGTCAAGGTTGACTACGTCACTTAGCCTTAGAGAGCTAAGGTCACTACGTCACTTAGCCTTGTTAAGTTTCTCTACTGTAACGCAATCATGAATAAAAAGTGGGGGTTACCTTGCCCCTCTCTTAAAATTTTTAGCACGTCGTCTAATACAAACTGAGTTGTATAAAAGAACGTTCTAGACGTTTGTGTTAATATAAAAAAGTAGTGTTTCACTATAGTTAATGTGTTGCCTATAGTGAGCATTATGTGTCAACCTCCAGGAATAAGAAGAAGAGTTTGCCCTATATATGGTAAGTGTAAAAATGCTTAAAGTTTTTTTGTTATAAATATAGTATTTAATGTAGTAGGACGAAGAAATCGATATTGCTACAAAGTATTTTACACGGGACCGTTATCTAGTTTATCTACATTGAGGTTGTGTCGCTTTTGTGCTAGAGAAGAAGGAGGAAGAATGTATCTACAGCACGATCATACACCAGGTCCAATATTGTTATGGTGCAATCGCTGTGAAGGGCCAGTTATGCATCGAGACATGAGGAGATGTAATGGACCACCAGGTGTTTCGATCTTAAAATATCGGAGTTTGCTTAGAATGCTCGAATTCAGCGATAGTGAGGACGAGGCTTTGTTTGAAGATGATGGCGATAGTGGAATAGAGGTGTAACTGTAGAGGATCACTTAGAAATAGTATAAATAGTATTGTATGTTTAATACTAATTTAGTTGGCTTAAAGTTGTTTGTATATGGAGATGAAAATATATAAATGTAAAAATAAAAAGACAAAGTTTAATAGTAAACAAAATACTTGTAAGAAAGGTACTGGTTTAATAAATACTTTAATTAATAAACTCCCTTTAGAATTGCATTTGCCTGGGTATCAATTTTGCGGTCCTGGTACAAAGTTAGAAAAAAGATTAGAACGAGGAGATAGCGGAATAAATCCGTTAGACTCTGCCTGTAGAGAGCACGACATAGCATATTCAAAAGAGAAAGAGTTAGACAAACGTCACAAAGCAGACAAAATATTGATAGAAAAAGCAATTGAACGTTTAAAAGCAAAAAGTGCATCTTTTGGAGAAAAAGCTGCAGCATTAGCAGTCACAACATTAATGAAAGCAAAAAGAAAATTAGGAATGGGTTCTTTAAAAAAAAAACACAGAAAAAAACGAATTCTAAAAGCTCCAAAACGTGGAGGCTTTTTACCATTTCTTCTTCCATTATTAGGGATGTTAGGAGGTTTAGGTGGAGGTGCAGCTGGAATTGCAACGGCTGTAAATAAAGCGCAAGCAGATAAGAAATTATTAGAAGAGACGCAACGACATAACAAAGCGATGGAACTTTCCGCTAAAGGAAAAGGGTTTCGAAAAAAACGGTCTAGACGAAAGAAAAGAAAAGGCAAAGGGTTATTTGTTGGACCAAGTCAATGGTATCAAAAAAACTACCAATAAAACTGCCTAAACGGGCTTTATCTAACATAGATTTAATTAAATATGTTCAGAAATTAAAAATACAAAACTTTCGTGGTGTTTACATGAGAAATAATTTACCAAAAAAAATCTGTAAAAATGAAAGCGGTATAATAAATTTAGATGATAAAGCTGGACCTGGCACACATTGGACCGCTTATAGTAAAAAAAAAAATAGTATTATGTATTTTGATAGCATGGGACACTTAAAACCTCCACTGGAGTTAATAAGATATTTTAAAAGTGATAGTTTAAAAAACAACATTCAATATAACATTGAAAGGTTTCAAAAATTTGACACATTTAATTGTGGTCATCTGTGCTTAAAGTTTTTATATGTATACAATTAAAAAATAACAACAGTGTAAAACATGCTTTAAAAGCAAAATGTTGTTCGTTTTAACCGGCAATTCGTCAGTGCTTACTAGTGAATATAATCCACCTATTGACACAAGCAATGGAAAATATGTGATAGGTTTGACTAGTTTTGAAGTATATAACTCAATACCAAATATAGAAGAAGGTTGTAATAAATTCTACTTTGGTAACAAAGAATTTACGATACCTACCGGGTGTTACCAATTAGTAGATATCAATGCATATTTACAGAAAGAGGTACAAAAATACTTTAATCGAGATTATATAAATATCAGCTCAAATAGAAACACTTCCCATACTCATATTAAAGCAACACAAGACATTAATTTTGAAAAACCAAATACAATTGGATCAATACTGGGATTTGGTAAAAAACTTTTAAAAAAAAATGTTGTTCACGAATCAGATTGGATTGTCAATATAATGAAAATAAACTCAATTTGTATCGAATGTAATATTGCTGTTAATAGTTTTAGAAATGATAGACCCGCTCACATCATTCATCAATTTTTTCCAAATGTACCTCCTGGATTTAAAATTGTAGAAGCTCCCGATCATTTAATTTATTTGCCTATTAGTGTAGATAGTATACGAAACATAACCCTTAAAATAGTTGATCAAAACGGAAACGTAATCAATTTCCAAAACGAGACAGTCACTGTAGGTCTACATGTGAAAAGAGATGGGTCTTAACTTCAATCAAAAAAGAAATAAATGTATTAAAGTGTGTGTAGATCGAGTTAGTAAGAAGAAAAGCGTCAAGCTGATAACTGTTGAAAATAAAAAGTTTCTTGAGTCATTAGGGTTTAAATTATATAAAAATGTTTGATCTTGTTGAAAAGCCATCTGTAGATGAATCTATTGTTAGCTATAGATTTTATAGTCATGAAGCTTATACATCGCGATATGAAAATAATGATGAAATAAGAATTCGATTACCTGAAGATTTATGTACTAGACCCAGTGATAGTCATTTGTTTATACAAGGTCGAATTGTTAAAGACGATAACATACCGGATACCCAAACACAGTTTGTTAATAACGGTGTGGTGTTTTTATTTAGTGAAATAAGATATGAAGTAAATGGACAAACAATAGATATTAATACAAAACCAGGAATAACAAGTACAATGAAAGCATTAGCGTCATTCAATCAGAGTGAAAGTATACGTTATCAAAATGCTGGCTGGTTCTGGAGTCAAAAAAGTAGTATAGTGGTGAATGGAAAATTTAACGTTTGTATTCCACTTAAAATGTTATTGGGTTTTGCTGAAGATTATACAGAAGTTATGGTTAATATTGCACAAGAATTAATATTAATTCGAAGTAATTCGGATAATAATGCTTTAATTACATTGAATGAGAATGACAAACCAAAAGTCATTCTCGATAGAATTGTTTGGAAAGTACCTCATATTTCCCCCGGTTTACGAGAAGAAGTAGCACTTACAAAAAAAATTGAGAAGGGTAAAGATGTTATTTTATCCTTTCGTAGTTGGCAGTTACATAGTTATCCGTCGTTACCAACTACCACAAAACAAATATGGTCTGTAAAAAGTTCCACAAAACTTGAGTCACCACGTTATATAATACTTGGATTCCAAACTAATCGAGAAGGAGACTTAAAAAAAGATATGAGTGAGTTTGATCATTGTGATTTTGCTAATATTCGCATATTCTTAAATAATGAACGCTATCCATATGAAAACTTGAATATCTCTTTCAATAATAATCAATTTGCCACGTTATATGAAATGTTTACACAGTTTCGAAAAACTTATTATTATCAAGATAAAACTGAGTGTTCAATAACACCAGCTCAGTTTAAATCTAACTTTCCTTTGATAATCGTCGACTGTTCTTATCAAAAACTCGGGTTTCAAACGCAAGCAGTAGTATTAAGAATCGAGTTTGATACAAATTCGATAATTCCAAATAATACAACCGCACATGCTGTTATAATTAGCGACCGTATTTTCACCTATAATCTTCAAACACAAGCTGTAAAACAAATGTAAAAATGAATGCAATTGTAGATATGCAATTATTTAAAGTAGATGATCAACAATTTATCATTAAAGAGTTAGCGGTAATCAAAAATAAAAAAGTTGCACATTGTGTATTTAAACCACCTTTTCCCTTTGAGGAGCTATCTCTCAAATATAAGAAACAAGCAAAATGGTTAATGCGAAATCATCACTGTATAAAGTGGAATGAAGGAGAAATGGAATTTGAACAGTGTAAAAAGATATTACAAAAGTGGACATCTAATGCTGATACCATTTATGTTAAAGGAAAAGAAAAGGCTGGTTATTTAAGAGAAGTTTTGGATAAAAATATTGTTGAACTACCTGAAACTCCATCATTAAAATTGAGTACACCTAGCTGTTTATTTCATTCTTCAGAGCGTTGTCGTTGTAGTTTAAAAACCGTACGATTTTTGGAAAGCATTTATAAAATATAGCAAAAAATTAAATTAGAACGTTTATTTTGTTTTTTATATAAAAATCAATAACATTGTGTATAAATTATTCTAATAAAAAATCTCTTTCGCAAAGTATCTCTTTTAAACAAACTATATATTAATCACTTCATTCTATCGCAAAAATCTCAAATACCGTACTTTGGATCAAATTTTGACTCTTATGAAAAAAGAAGCATTTTGCAAATACAAATTATTTAAAATGCATGTTTTGTAAATAGGGGTTGGTAAAATTGTTATTTCTTTAACCAAACATTTTTTACCTAACAATTTTTATATTTTTATAATCCTTAAGTAAATACAAGGTATTTGAGGTCAAAGTCGACTATGTTCCGATAAAGTTTTGAAAACAACCCTTAAAAAAAATTTTATCAGAAAAAATTTAAATTTTGTAAATGTATATAATTGATTGTTAAAAGTAAGTATATAAGCAAATTGCTAAATTTTGGCAAGAGCAAAGTGGTTTTTTTAACATGTACCCTCCTAAAAAACAGAAGTAGCGTTAAAGTAATTTGTGATATGTGCTACTAATATTTTTCTGTATCTTAATACAAAATGCAAAATTGTTTCGCTAAACTTTATTTCTTTTAAAAGGGGTAAAAAAAGGGGGTTGCAACCCTTTCAAATTTTAGTATAATATGTAGTTTTTAGAGTAAAACTCAAATATGTAAGTTTTAACAACCAAAGCCAATTTGTGGGACTCTTTTTTTTTTTTTTTTTTTTTTTTTTTTTTTTTTCAAAAAAAATAAAAAAAAAAAAAAAAAAATATATATAGTGCGGTAGTGTGGTAAAGCGCACTAATCTAATGTTTTGCAGTTGACTTTAGAAAACAACCCCTATTTTAAAGGGTGTCTTTTATTAAATTATATTTTTCACTTTTTTTTGTTTTTTTAATGTAAAATAAAATAAGATAAGTATAAAACACACGTGTGGCAAAATGTAACCTTATATCTCTGTGAACTACAGTGTAATATTAATTTTGCGAGAAGCTTAAGCTTACAGAACAACGCACTTAACTAAAAATTTAAAAAATGTAAGCAACATTATGTTATACCTAGAAAAAACCCCTCATTGACCTTCTCACAAGAATAATATTACGCAGTAGTTCACACAGATTGAAGGTTATGCTGCAGGCGCAAAACTTGATAGCAGTAAGCGTTTTTTCTGCTGACGTTGACCTTCAAAGAGTGCAATCTTACAAACCTTCTGCAACCTAGACTGCAAAATCAGCAAAAACCTTGAGCCTTTAACCTCGAAAGATCCCTACTTTCTTGGTGGTTAATGGAGTGGGAGAGGGTATAAAGGGGATAGTAAGCTGATGTTATGCCAATTGTTGTTGTACCGGTCTGACGAATTGTTAAACCTATTCCCGTGCGTCGTTAATTGTTTTGTGTTAGTTTTTGTTTGTGATCTGTTTGTGATCTGTTCAAAATGTCAAACCAAAATGTAAGTCAAACAATGCCCCTTTTACTAGCTTACTTAAGATTACGCAATCCAGTTAACCCATATGTACGAAATCCTCAAGATCCGTACAATTTTGTTGCTGCAAATCGCAGAATTCATGTCTTAGAAAATATTGTAATTAGACAACCGGATTGCTTAACTCTAACGCAGCAATTGGCAGTAGAACTTGAAAAAGCGTCTAATGCCAATCCAATTGAAAATGAGCGATTATTCAATGAAGCTCTTGGTAATTGCCCAGATAATGTGCAAAATGCCTACTTTAAAGAAATGGACACGTTTGTCACTAGTAGTTTGAGTGTAGGTAGTCTGAACGCATTTTCCAAGAGCTTCAATGAACGTTTAAGGCAAGAAGCTAGTACAGGGGAAGCTGTTGCTTCAATAAATGCAGTAGCGAGGCCTTCAAGTGTAAATAGCGCGTTACCATTGTCACCCCTTACTCCTAATAGTGGAACCGTTTTTAATAATGTGCCTTGTTCGAATGTGGAACGTGGTGAGGTCAGCACTGCTGACCAAGGGGATGAAGAGCTCGTGGACTCCCAACAAAATGCACAGGTGACCAATGCCACAAACATTGTGTCACCTAATGTGCAACATAGACAAGAGTCCACTGGGCGACGCAGCAGCGTGTTCCCCAAAAAGGCTCAATCTAGTCAGCAATCGATTCCTGATGAGGAAGTAATTTCTGATGAAGAATCGATTGTTGATCATGAAGACGATGATGGTAGTGATGATACTGTTAAAATTGTGCATGTGCATCACTATTACCACTATCATCACTACCATCCATATTACACAACATCTGAAAAATCCGAGACTTTTACGAATGTCTCGGATAATAATATTTATCAACACCACCACGTCCACACAAATGAATGTTGGGTGACCAAACCGACAAGGCGCATTATTAAAAAACGTAAAGTGGCGTCAAAGGTTGTAAGGCAACCAACACCAATCTCGCAAGCATCAAGACCAAGCTTGCGAGAATCACAACCACTTGTTCCACCTCAACAATGTGTGAGTATTGATTGTGATGACGTAATTCCAGCAACACAAGATCAGAAATCTTCAGTTTTCAATGACGATGATGATGAGTTTCTTGCTTGCTGGCAAATACCGAACAATTAATACTCAAACATTGAAAAAAAAAAAATTAAAAATGTATTGGGGTGATAATGTTAACGTTGGTTTGAGTACTTTTCATAATAAGTTTGTTCAATTTGTAAGTAAGAGTTTTTGGTATTTTTATTTTCGAGTTTATTACTGCATTTGTTATGTTGTTCGCGACAACAACAATGGCAAGCAGACTGTTCCTCCTCGTTGGTCTTGCTGGATATCTGCATGTAACAAATGATTGGTTTTAGATTTTAATGTAAAACCAATCATTTATTGTGTGTAGTAACTGAAGACAGTCAAATTTTAAGTATTGAATTTAAGTATAATGTTATTAAATTTAAGAATAAACATATTTGTGGTTGGTGTGGCGAAACTTTTTCAACCTCTTATAATAAGAACCGACATATGGCCAACACGTGTAATCCATCGAAAAAACGAAAAATTGAAAATTCTCACAGTAAGTCATAAACTTCTAGCATATTAAATTTAGTATTATTCAAAAATATTTTTACAGATGCAGTGCAATGTAACTCGTGTCAAAGTTTTATTAATCCGCAACATTTAAGCAATCACCTAAGAAGTCGTCATCACAAAAACTTTTGTGTAACATCTTTAGCAGCAAACGTCTTTAATGTTGCAACAGCATTTCAAAAACGAGTTGCTACTTATCGTTTAATTCCAGAAGAAGATTATGTAAACATTAGAGACTTTTTTGAAAGCGAAGGTCCAAAAATATGTGATTTACTACAAAAGCAGTTAGATGAAATGATTACACTAAAAATCAATTTAGAATTATATGGATTATATACTATTGAAGCTAAAAACTTGTCGGATATTAAAGCGTTTTGTACAGAAAATAAAATAGTCACACGAGGAACCATTCTAGAGGATATTCTGATAGAATTTAGAGATGAAATTTATCATAAAATGGAAATTTTTGCAGAGAAAGATTCAGGTTTGTAGACATAAACATTGTATTAAAAAAAGTACACTAGAGAATGTTTTTTTTAGGGTGGGCGTTAGCGCAAATATTATATTTAGAAATAAATATAAATAAGTACAATCCATTGCGAGCTTCTTCATTCATAGACCTTCCAGTGTGCATTAAAAAAAGGAATGCTGTTATAAACATCCAAAATAGTGACAACAAGTGTTTTGGTTGGAGTATTGTTGCAGCTTTAATTAAGCCAAATGGTCCCAAATGGAATCCAACATCTTATCCACATTTTTCACACGTATGTAATTTTTCTAATATAGAGTTTCCGGTTAAATTAGAACATATTTCAACTTTTGAAAAAAATAATAGTATTTCAATTAATGTATACGGTTTAGAACTTATTCCATATAACAACAAAAAACGTTATGAAATAGTAGGTCCTTTATATTTGTCAAAAGTCAAACAAGACGTTCATATAAATTTATTATTAATCGAAGATAATGGTAATCAACATTATTGTGTTATTACTGATTTTTCACGATTAGTTTCGGCTCAAATTTCAAATCATCGCAGTAGAAAATATTTTTGTCATGGTTGTTTGCAAAATTTTTCAACTAAAGTTTCATTAGAGCGACATTCTGAACATGATTGTGCATTAGTTTATACCAAAATTCCAAACACAGCACTTAGAAATACAAAATTTGGGAAAACAATTCCATCCAACATTTTACAATTTGAAAATTATCAAAAAAAATACAAAGTTCCATTTGTAGTTTATGCAGATTTTGAGTGTTTACTCACGCCTTTAGCTACTTGCAAACCAAATTCTAAATCAAATACAGAAAGTTTTCATGTAAGAACACATTTACATCAACCTTATTCATGTGCGTACTATATAAAATGTGATTTTGATGATACGTTATCATTTTTCAAACTTTTTAGAGGGAAAAACTGTGTAGAAGAGTTTCTAACGTCTTTAGAAACTAATGTGTTAGAGTTATATTATAAATATTTAGAGCCAATAAAGCCAATGATACCTTTATCACCTGAAGAAGAATTTGCGTTTAAACATGCTAAAATTTGTCACATTTGTGAAAAAAACTTTAGTGAAACGGATATTAAAGTACGTGATCATTCGCACACTAGTGGGCGGTTCAGAGGCCCGAGCCATAGTTCATGCAATTTAAATTTTAAAGTTCCAAATTTTATTCCAGTTTTTTTTCACAATTTGAGTAATTACGACATGCACTTATTTGTAAAGCAATTAGCATTACAGCAAGAACAAATCTCAGTTATTGGAAAAACCAAAGAAAAATATATTTCATTAACCAAAACTCTTAATGTTGGTAGTTTTACAAATAAAAAAGGACATAGTATAAAAAAACAGCTTAAATTACGGTTTGTAGATTCATTTCGTTTTTTGGCATCTTCTTTAGAAACATTAGCTTCAACCTTAGAACCGCATCAATGTAATGAAATCAATAAATATTTTCCACTTGATGAACAATTTTGTCTAATTAGGCAAAAAGGCGTATTTCCTTATTCGTTTGTAAACGATTGGAATAAGCTAGATCTACAACAATTACCAAATAAAACTGATTTCTTTGACAAACTAAAAAATGAAAATATTTCAGATGAAGCATATCAACGTGCTCAATTAGTGTGGTCAACTTTTGACTGTAAAACGTTAGGTGATTATTCGGACATTTACTTAAAATCTGATGTTTTATTGCTTTGTGATGTTTTTGAAAACTTTCGTAACTCTTCTATGAACGCATATGGGTTAGATCCTGCACATTATCTTACCATACCATCGCTTAGTTGGGATGCTATGCTAAAATATACGCAGGTTGAATTAGAACTTTTAACCGATATAGACATGTTACATTTTTTTAAAAAAGGCATTCGAGGTGGAGTTAGTACATGTGTGAAGCGAATGTCTAAAGCAAACAATCCAATGCTAGACAATTATAATATTAACGACCCTTTATCTTATATTGTATATTTAGATGCTACAAATTTATACGGATGGGCAATGAAACAGTATTTACCAACTGGAAAGTTTAGATGGTTAGATAAAAACGAAATAAATACTTTTAATCTTTCTGACATATCACATACTTCAGAAGATGGGTATGTTCTTGAAGTAGATCTAGAATATCCAAAAAGTTTACATGATTATCATAATGATTTACCATTTTGTCCTGAAAATATTGTGCCACCAAATGGAAAATTTTCTAAATTGATACCAAATTTAAATAACAAATCTAACTATATTATTCATTATATTACATTACAACAATGCTTAAAACATGGGTTGATTTTGAAAAAAATTCATAGAATAGTAACATTCAAACAGTCTGCTTGGCTTGAAAAGTATATTGATTTAAATTCAAAATACCGTTTAGAAGCTAAAACCAAATTTGACAAAGATTTAAGAAAACTTTTTAATAATAGTGTGTTTGGTAAAACTATGGAAAATGTAGACAAACGTATTGATATTAAAATAGCGACTCACTGGTCAAAAGACACTTGTAAATTTGGTGCTGAAACTTGGCGTGCAAAACCAAATTTTAAAAATTTCACAGTTTTTTCAGAAACCTTAATCGCAATAGAATTGAATAAAGTTCTTGTAACATATGATAAACCAATCTATGTAGGATTTTGCATTTTAGATTTATCAAAAACTGTAATGTATGAGTTTTTTTATGATTTTCTTAAACCTAAATATCAGAATAATATTTCTCTTTTATATATGGACACAGATTCTCTAATATTAAAAACTTTCACTGAAAATATTTATGATGACATGAAACAAAATCCTAGCAGATTTGATTTCTCAAATTATTCTAAATATAATTGTCATGGAATACAGCCCAATGTTTCCATTGTTGGTAAAATGAAAGATGAATATGCAGGTATACCAATTAAAGCATTTTACGGTACTAGTGCTAAAGCATATTGCGTTGAATTAAACAACCGTATTGAAAAAAAAGCTAAAGGTGTGAGTAAACACGTTATCCAAACTACACTGCAAATTTCAGATTATCAAAACGTATTAAATAATAACGTATCAGTTTATTGTAGTATGTCAATATTTAAATCGTATTTACATGACATATACACAGAATTACGTCATAAAGTTGCATTGTCAGCTGTAGACGATAAACGTTTTGTAATACATTGTTCTAATAAAACTTTAGCATGGGGCCATTATGATATTGAACGTCAAAGCAATTTCAACCTCTTGTTTGATCTGTTGAAAAATATTTAATTGTTTATCAAAATGTATTTGAATGTTTATTGAAATGTATAATAGTATATAATGTTAGTTTTTATGTAAAATATTTAGTTACTACTCACAACTTGTATAAAGCATGAAAATTGTAAAACAAAAAAATTCATTAGACGTTATCAATCATGATTTTTGTAGTGTTACTAGTACCTTTACCAAACATAAATCCCTTTTTGGTTCTACTGTAAAGCGGGGAATAATTATTGGAAGCTCGGGATCAGGAAAAACTAATGCTTTATTAAGTTTATTACTTCATAAAAACGGTTTACGTTTTTCAAATATTTATTTATATTGCAAAACGTTAAATCAGCCAAAATATACATTTTTAAAAACAGTATTAAGCCCTATAAAAGAAATCGCCTATATAGAGTTTGATGATGGCAACAACGTTCTAACACCACAACAAGCAAAACCTTTTTCTATTATGATTTTTGATGACGTTATATGTGATAATCAAAGCATAATACGTGATTATTTTTCTTTTGGACGACATTATTATATTGACTGTTTTTATTTAGCTCAAACTTATTCAGCCGTTCCAAAACAGCTTATTCGTGATAACGCTAACTTTATTATAATTTTTCCACAAGATATTACTAATCTCAAACATATTTATAATGATCACGTAAATGTGGATATGTCATTTGAAAAGTTTCAAAAAATTTGTGCAAACTGTTGGACAGATGCTTTCGGTTTTTTAGTAATTGATAAAGATTCTACAATGACTAAAGGTCGATACAGAAAAAATTTTGATAGTTTTATTATTCCATAAGTAATATCCAAAATTGCATTCTGCGTTAAACATTCATCATGGATAAACGTCATCATTTATCTCTGCAATTGGTTAAAGCTAGAAAAAATGTAAGACGTAAGTTGCGCGGTTTACAAACAGATTTAGAAACATCGCAACTTCAATTTGAAAAACGCTTGCAGCCATTTTCTGAGCCTATCAACCAATTACTAACAGAAATAAAACAAAATAAAATAATTAAACCAGAACCAGCTGTAAAATATGAAACTTTACAACACGTTGCCTCTACACCAACAAATAAAAGTCGCAAAAGTCTATTAAGTGATAAAAATGTTATGACTCCACAACATAGCTTATTTTATCCTGATGAAACATTCGAATATACACCGCAAGTTGAATCTGAAGCTTTACTTAATAAAACGTCAGATGTCACACCAGAATCTGAAAATATCGAACTGTTAAGACAATCACCAGCTTTTGAAGAGTTTTTAGATCAATGGTCTGGTCTTCCTCGTCAATATATTGAAGGACTTATAAAGGACGTCGATGGTTCTTATGATACTCAGTATGGTGTGCATCATGATGTGAAAACTGCAAAATTTTTTATTGGAAATACTGAAATTGATTTTAAAGGCAATGATTTTTATATTAAAAAATTACTTTACAAAGGTACACCAGGTTTATTTGAGTTAATGTTTAAAAAAGAGCCTAAAAAGTATACTGAAGCAGATCTTTCACAATACCGAGACATTGTGGAGCGGACAGCAGCAAATAGAAAACAGTATAACCCCAATATGCAAATTGCAGGTAATATAGGAACCAAATATAAAACGATTATACAAGACTTTCAAAAACCTTCATCTATTTTTCGCCAACGACCACGAACAGGAAGTGTACCAAATCTCAAGCGACCAAGTTTAAATTCTCACTCAAAAATTGGAAAATCTTTACGTACTCTTGCCTTAACTGACAAAAAAGTAGAATTTGTTCCATATAAAAACCCAAACACATTAATTGAGCGCCTTCAAACGCTGATTGCATCAAAATTAGCAGGAAATACTAACAATGAAAACGACATCAATTATATAGTTGATGAATTAAAAAGATCAAAAATTATCAAAGTTTAATTATGAAAGAGTCTTTAAAAAGAGATGTAGTCAATGAACTACATAAACCGGCTAGAGTTCACTTTCCCAGACGACGTGTGGTTGTCAAAGGTCTTAATGATTTATATCAATGTGATTTAGTAGAAATGATTCCATATTCTAAAGTTAATAAAGGATTTAAATATATTTTAATGATAATCAATGTATTTTCAAAATATGTGTGGAGCTATCCTTTAAAAAATAAAAGTGCAGGAGAAGTAGTGCGCACATTCAAACACTTTTTAAATAGTATAAAGCATCCTCCTCAAAACTTACAAACCGACTTTGGAAAGGAATTTTATAATAAAGACTTTAAAGAACTAATACAAAAATATAGAATTAATCATTATAGTTCGTATTCTAACTTAAAAGCAAGTGTTGTTGAGCGAGTTAATCGCACTATAAAGAATCTAATGTTTAAAGAATTTAGTATGCAAGGTAACTATAAGTGGTTGGACATTCTACCGAAAATAATTTTTAAGTACAATAACACAAAACATAGAACTACAGGATATAAACCGTGTGATGTTAATGCACAGAATGAGAAAGTAATTTTACGCAAAGTCTATACTCATCTGAAAGTTATTGATGTAAAAAAACCCAAATTTAAAGTCGGAGATAAAGTACGAGTAAGTAAGCACCGCAGTGTGTTCAAAAAAGGTTACACACCATCATGGAGTAATGAAATATTTACTGTAATAAAAATTCAAACAACAAACCCCCGCACATATCTTATACAAGATTATCTCGGGGAGATGATTAAAGGCGGTTTTTACGAATTTGAACTTCAAAAAGTAAAACACAACAATGTATATCTAATAGAAAAAGTCTTACGAAAAAAAGGAAATAAACTATATGTCAAATGGTTAAATATGGATAAAAAACACAATTCGTGGATTGAATCCAAAGACATTATTAAAAAGTTGTAATTTATATTTTAGAAAAATGCAATAAAACTCAACAATCTGTATTATTATTTGTATTAAAATTATTATCTACAGTATAGGTATAGATATTATCATATATTTTATTTCTATGTGTATTTTCAAAAACTTTAGAAATTTTCAATCCAGTTGCTACAATTCTTCTACGAAATCTAGCAGAGTCTCTTGCAATTGTTTCCCATTGTCCTTTCCGTGCTTGTTTATATGCAAAGTTCCAAACATACATAAAACGTATTTCTACACTAGAGCTAAACCTAACATGTTTTTTGTTATTATTTAAAAAAAAATTTTACACGTTTCCATATCTTTTACTACAACATCAGGTTCTAAAAGCATTAGTTGTTTTACCGTAGCAACATTTTCATCTTGTTTCATAACTTTAAGCAGTTGTTTCATGTTTTCTAGCACATTTCCTTCCATTTTACATGCTCTTCTTAACATTGTTTTGTAGAATGTTGAAAAATTATGCTCTTCAAGAAGATGTACTTTTGTCAAAATTACATGAGCTTGGTAAAATAAACTGTTTAACGATTCTTGACCTAAGTAAATTACGTCCTCTTGCGATTTAAAGATTTGCAAAACAGGTTTGCTCTTAACATCGTAGAACATAACCGTTATACTTCCACACTGCTTCATCTCTGATCGGTTGTCATTGTGGGTAACTGCCGACCAATTGTTACAAATATCAGTAATCCATTGTTCTAACTTCAAAAAAGCAACAAAGTCTTCACGACACATATCCACAACGTGATAGCTTCTTGTTCCAGCAAAACGAATTGTTGGAGAAAATACTATATCCGTTTTAAATCCAACACTTACATATTTTACTTTTGACTTGTTTAAAAAAAAAATTTGTTCACTTAACATAATTGGTGTTTCACTCTTATTTACAACTTTGCAAGCCATGATGTATTATTAAACTATTTTATTTTTAAAATTTCTTCAACTTTTATACTTTGTTTCAGATCTACGCATGAGCATTGGTAGTTTTTTTTACCTATTATATTGTTGGTTTAGATAAAGAAACAAAAGCTAATGTGTCAAAAAGTAGATACGCATGCGCAAGACAACTATAAACATATTTAAAAATTATCTGCACAACGTCTATATAACCAGTCGATCAGTTTTAAGCTATTTAGTCAAACTTTTGTTAGTGATGTCACTTGATAAATTCTTCAATCATATAGAAAATCATAACTTCAATCGCTTATTTGAAAACGTACTGGGCGACTTATATTATCTACAAACGTTACAGTTATATGGTAACATAAGCGAGCAAAGCTTAGCATTTTCCCTGCCAACGGGTGATACTGTATATATTTTTCCATATACTCAAGGAACTGTAGAAAACGTTGTGTTGAATCCTAATAAAGATATAATTCTTAAAATAAATAATATCAAAATTTCACCGAAAGCAAAGTTTACATTGAAATATAAAGATCGAATCAGTATCGAGCGCGTTTCTTTCCAAACTCGCATTACTTATGTTTTTGTAGAATTAGTAATTAAGTTACCCATCATTTTTGACGGCAGAGTTGCTGATAACAAACAGTGAAAGGGAATATCATTGATTAACTCTAATTAATTAAAATGTGTCTCGATGACTCGCTTGGCTTTGTTACAGTGAAAAAAAATTACACATGTTTTGATGAAAGACTTTTATCATTTAAGACATGGAAACTTTCTTCACCTACAGCAAGTGATTTGTCAAAATCTGGATTTTTTTACACTAATTCATTAGATACAGTCACATGTTTCTACTGCAAGCTCCAATTAGGACAATGGAACTCTACAGATGTTCCTCAAAACGAACATTTAAAATTTTCGCCTTCTTGCACATTTGCTTTATTAAATCAATCTATACCGCATGAAATTGTTGTAACTCTACACATTGATCAATATAATCACTTTACTGTGTTGTGGTTTACTGTTTTATATATTATAATTTTTTATTTATTGTTTATGTGATATTTAATGTAGTATTAAAAGTGTAAATAGTTATTAAACTTTCGTATCAATCAATTGTGAATATATAAAAGCCAACATAGAAATTTTGTTAAAGCACTAAGATAGTATTAATCTAAAATCAATTACATATTGCATGCTTAAAATAAAGAAATTAAATCATAAATAATTGATTATTTAACATATTAATATTGTATAATAGTTAATTTGATACAGAAGTTCATGGTCAAGGTAGTCTAGGAAAAAAATGCAACAAGAGCACACTTTGTATTTTCCTATATCAGCAGCTCTTTATCTCACATGATGCTATTTTCTTTTTAGACACAATATTGGAAATATTTTATAGATTGCATATTAAGTATGCCTACATAAATATACATTTTTTATAAACTTTAATATTCTATAATAACCAATTTAATACAAAAGTTCATGGTCAAAGAGAGTCTAGGCAAACAATGAAAAAATGAAAAAAAGAGCACACCTTGCATTCTCCTCTATCAGCAGCTATTGGTTCACATAATGCTTTTTTCTTTTTTTAATCAATTTTTCTTTAATATTTTATAGATTGACTATCGAAAATGGTTTCATAAACAGCCAAATTATTTTTTAAATTTTAATATTGTATAATAGTTAATTTGATACACAAGTTCATGGTCAAAGATATTCTAGGAAAAAAATGCAAAAACAGCACACTTTGCAGTTTCCTATATCAGCAGCTATGTGTTCACTTCACATAATGCTTTTTTTCCCTTTTTTAACCAAATTTTGTAAATATTTTATAGATTGAATATCTAGAATGCTTACAGAAATATACAAATTACTTTTTAAATTTTAATATTGTATAATAGTTAATTTGATACACAAGTTCATGGTTAAAGATATTCTAGGAAAAAAATGCAACAACGCACAGGAGCATCTTGTATTTTTCTATGTCAGCAGATATTTGTCTCACATAATGCTATTTTCTTTTTTAGAAAAAAAAAATATTTCATAGATTGAATATCTGGAAATGCTACAATTAAACCTCGAATTACTCAAAACATATTAAAATATCTAAATTTTAAATTTACAAAGTAAATTTACTTAATTTTAGTATAGAACTGTCTTCTATTTTTTTTCTTTTATTCAATACCACTACCTTATTACATTAAAAATAACGGTTTTCGTATTTTGTTTTTTTCCAAAAAAAAGCAAATATGTAATGGCTAGTTACTCACATTTTTTTTACTCCAATTCTGTCATAGTTTATCACTCCAATTCACATTAAACACTCACTAAAACACACAAAAAATACGTTTTTCAGTTTAAACGTTCAAAATAATATTTAATTATGTTTTTTTCATGCAAAAAGCAACACTACACATGTTTACGTCTTTCTCAAAAAAAAGCGCGCGCTACACTGGTTTACTGCTGTTGCCATCCTAGATTTGCGTGCATAGCATTTTATGCAAAAACCATTTGTATTTTTTAAATACTATTTTTATTACTAACACAAACTATGTTTTTTTTGTGCTATTCAATTAACTGCTATTTATACATAAAAACTTTTTATGTGTTTTATTATGTGGTATGAAACTGATTTTTAAAAACCGTATAAGTTTGGTATTTCTTATTATTTAATGTAGTTGCAAGATATCTTTTACGGCTAAAGCTACTGAGTTTAAAAAAATGCCTGTTCCAGTAAAATATAACTGCATACAATGTGGGGGTGAAACAGATATAGAATCTTCAGAATGTATAGCTTGTCAATTTACAAGACATATAAAAGCTGTATATCAGACAAAACATGTTTACTACAGCAATAAATAAACAGTGCTTGCTTATAAGACACTATTGTAGTATTCTTACTGTTTTAAGGGTATTTTGAACAAAGGTTATAAAATATACAATATATATAGAAGTTACAATATTTTATTTGTACATATTTATATATTTACATAACTGTTTTTTATTAAAACAGCTTATACATACTGTATAACCACATTATTGGTGTTTAGTGGCTTTAGAACGCTGATTTTTAGCAATGATTGACTACACAGCGCACAATTGGCGCTATGTCGATGACATATTGCGTCCAACTCTGACGTATCGCATATTAAATTCATATGGATGCTGGTTTCTTCTTCAGCAGTCTTCAGCTCAAATGGTCCGGCATCCTGGTTCATTAAAATTCTTTGGCTTTCTGTTATAAAACATTCCGGGCACAGCATAATTCTCTCAAAAACGTCCTTCCATTCCAAATTTGAATCTAAATTGTCAATTTCATTATTATACAATATTCTTTTGAAGATTATTCCTCCCGAAAGTTTTACTCTGTAGAACATTTTTCTGTGTACTGAAAACAAACACATGTATAAATTTAAACAGTTAAAGATGAAAAACAAAAATTCTTAACTTTAGATAACACTTAAACGAACGGTTACACATTTACACATAAATTAAAAAAGTCTGTTATATACTTTTTTTATATTAGCATTAAAAATAATAGAAGGGGTAGAAGGGCAAGGTTACCAGCAAGGTTTTTTTAAAAAGTGCAAGCTGTTTTTTTTTGCTCAAGGACACTGCATAAATATGTTTCCGTTTAAAACCAAGGCCAAGGTCTACTGTACAACCTTGTCAATTCAAGGTTTAATTCTAAAAAGTAGTGGGGTTTTTAGCAAAGTAGAAAACTGGGAGTTTTAGATAAAAACCTGCCAAAAGCGCTTTACTGTTGTACAAGTGTGGTTATACCCGAAGAAAATAGAAAATTAGAAAATTCTTTACTTACAATGGAAGACATTGGTGAACGTAAGTTTGAATCACTTTTGCTTTTCATAATTTTTTTATAGTGCTTTTTTTTTATAGAATTTGTGATCTGCCCCTATGATCAATCACATCGAGTGCTACAGAAAAGATTGAGCAATCATATGATCAAATGCCATGAAGCAAAGCAAAAGCAAGTAGCTGACCCTACACCCCACGAGACAATTCCAGTAGGAATGAGCGCTGACACCTACCACCGGTGGCAGCAATGTGCTGAAGCAGGGTTGCTAAGACGACCACCACCGTTCTTATCAAAAAAAGAAAAAAAAAAATTTAAATTGTTAAATAGAGAATTTTATAAATAAAGTTATTTATTTATTTATAGTATTTATTATTACTGCCTTACACTTGTTTAACTTTAACAACATGTAGCAAAAGAGCTCACAAACTTTGATTAAAAAAACATATAGAACTACTTGTAACATGTTCTCATACTATTAGTATCAAAAGGATCAACAACTGTAATGTTAAGAATCTCTTTCTGACATTGAGCACAACTTCCACTGTGCTTACGACACAACACATCTAGCTCAGTTTTAGAACATATCATATCAATATTGATCTTTGTATCTTTCATGGGATAGCTTGCTTCATCTTTTTCATCCTTAGTTGCATCTTTTATTTCTTTGACCATTTTCACTTCTTTTTCTAAACACTCTTCACATACAACACTATCTTCAAAAATATCAACCCATTCTAAATTCTCATCTAAATTTCCTAACTGGTTGCGATACATTATACGTTTAAAAATAACACCACCAGATAAATGAAATCTATAAAACATTTTGTAAGTGCTACACATTAGGATACACACAAATTTTTTTAAAAAGTTTTATTTATCACTTTATCACTTTTTCTCTTTGATGTTAAGTTAGAACTACTGTAAAACTTATGCACCGCTTATTTATACGACTCACTTTTACAGATAAAGAGTAAACAACTTTTTTACATCCTTGTTTAACACATATTAATCTTATGATCAACCCTAAAGTCAGGGTCGCGCATTGTTTAATTGTAAAGAAAATAAACACAAGACTTTGTTCTTGTCTTTCGTCGTTGCCTTGGCCATTGAAGGCTAAGTGACGTAGTGACCTTAGCTCTCTAAGGCTAAGTGACGTAGTCAACCTTGACCTTGGACTGTCAAAGCAAAGTGGCTCATTCGACCTTGACCTTGGACTGCCAAAACCAAGTGACGTAGCCGACTTTGACCTTGGACTGTCTAGACCAAGTGGTGCATTCGACCTTGACCTTGGGCTGCCAAAGCCAAGTGACGCATTCGGCCTTGACCTTGAAACTCAAGGTCAAGGTCTCGTGACGTAAAGTGGTGGGGGGAGCATTTGCTCCCCCACTTGTCAACTACTAACAACGTTTATATAAAACAGTATATTATTAGTATATATGTATATTATTAGTAGATATGTAAGCACTGATAAACACAACAAACAAACAATCTATCTTTATTTCCTACACTATGATGCAATGCAATAATTACTTTTTAATAATAATTCAACGTCTTGACGTTTTGTTTGAGTGAAGCTCACACTTCTACTAGTTCTACTATGCCCTATGCCTGCCACGCCCTAGGCTTGCGTTTCTATATGACATCATATGACATCTGCAGAGGGATTCTGCTTCATGTCGGATCGAGTAAAACGATCGGATCGGCCATTTTGGTCGAGTTGAGCAATTCTGTTTCATGTCGAGATCGGTTTGTGATCACGTGATGTCGAGATATTGGGTCATTTTCAGTCGACACCTCTGGAGGTGTCGTTTAGCCATCTCGACCTATCTGTCTTTTTTTAAAATTATTTCTATCTTTATCTATTCTTATTAAATTTGACATTTGCTGTAGAATAATATGAATATTATTGGTTTATATAAACAAAAAAAAATAGCAAACGCTTTTAATAGAAATGCTTTTATTATAACAATAGATGTAAAAGTTTTATGTATATAAAAATTCTTTTTTTTAGCAAAAACTTTAAATTTATTTAGCAACGCACAATAATATTTATGATTAAAAACAAAACGATTGCAAAGTCTTTAATTCAAACTTTTTAGAAAAGAATAACTGAAAATAAAAATTTATTTAAAAGTTGTTTTTATTATGGTTTAACTGTTAAGAGTAATTAATCAAAGAAGCAATTAAAAGAAAACAAGAAAGGTTAACATTTAAATGCTTGAGTTTTACGTCAGCGAAAAAGGTTTTTAGTCGCTAAATAAAGATATTAGAGAGTTATTGCAAGCATGCTAGGAGTCTGTCCTTTATTACAGGCTCCTTTAATAAAGTAGCCCGTAAATGTGTGTCATAAAGAGACTTATTGCTCGTGGCATATTATTAGGGACTGTTTGTCTTTATTTTGACGTTTCTGACACTTAACCTAATCTAACAAATAACTTTGGTGTTTGTGTGCTGTGGGTCCTAAATCAATTAGTTATTATGGAAGAACAATTACAAGTTGCTAAACTGTTAGGTGCAAGAAATTGAACAATTACTTCTGCACAACATTATTGGTGTTGAGGATGAACAGGAAAATAACCATATAGGGCCAGTAAAATTTGATTTAAACGACATGACTGATGAGGAAATTAAAAGTAATTTCCGTTTTTCAAGACTGGATATTACTAGATTAAACAACTCTTTGGGACTACCACATCGCATTGTGACTGAAACCGGAAATAATGTAAATGGTAACATAGTGCTCTAAAACATTTCACTATTCAGCACTTTTCAACTATTCTTCTCAATCCCTATCACAGTTTATCACAGCAACAGCAGATTTTATTTTAGAAAATCATGGCCACCGTTTCGACAATTTAAATGCACATCAATGGTTAGATCAAAATAAGTATCAACAATATGCACAAGTAAACCCTTTTTTGGATGTAATTAAGTGTTAATTAGAGTGTTTTTAGGCTATAGGAAGTATGGGCGGAGCAATTCAAAATTGTTGGGGGTTTATTGATGGTACCATCAGGCCAAAATGTAGACCATCTGTCTACCAAGAAGAGTATTATTCTGGACACAAAAGAGTGCACTGTGTAAAATACCAATCAGTGTTATGTCCAGATGGACTTATCATTACTTTAAAAGGAGCTTTTCCGGGAAGAAGACACGACGCTGGTATCCTTCGAAATACTGATTTATATGAGCAGTTAGAAGAAAATGTTTTTCCTAATCATGGACATTACGTTTTATATGGAGATCAAGCATATGGAATCTGACCATTGCTTTTATCTCCATACCCTGGTCAACCAGCAAATTTGTTAGATCACCAACTTGCTTTCAAAAGTAGCATAAAAGTTTTGCGAGTTGCCGTTGAGTGGGGCTTTCAAAAAGTACTAAGCATCTTTGCATTTGCAGACTTTAAAAAAATTTTAAAGTGGCTGCTGAGTGACATTGAAAAGTGATAGAAATGTGCGGTACTATTGACAAACTGCCACACATGTTTGTATGGCAATCAAACAGCGGAATATTTTAATATTGTCCCTCCACAATTGGAGGAGTACTTGGGCTATAACAATTAAACGGAATTTTGGCAAAATGTATTTGATGTGTTTTATTGTTCAAAGCCTTTTACCTTACCTGTTATGTGAAAAAGTAAGCAATTATTAAGATTTACTTAAAATGTATTTATAACAATTTTTTGCATATAAAAAAAATACCAAAAACAATAAAAGAAACTTTAATTAAAGTCCAGAAATAATCGTATTTACATCCCTAGCTAAATACATGTTTTAAGGCTTATTTTGCCCTATCATACCAACAATTTATTGATAATTGCTTGCTGGCTGTCAATTATTTTTTGAAATTGTGCAGATTCCAAAAGGAATTTTTTCTCCGCCAATGCCCCATTGCGTTCCGCAACAGCAACTTTTCTTTCTTCACTCTGCAGACGTTTCACCTCCAATTCACCAACTCTTTTACCTGTTTTTCTTTTAGGTACTCTAACCTACTACGCCAGTAGATAGAGAATGAGGGAGCAGTTGCTCCCCCCACCACTTTTTGTGGTTTTACTTCCTGTCTCACGTCATATGACATTGGACTTTCGCGCCACTTTGTCGGTAAGGTAGGGAGCTATCGGTTCTGATCCTTTAGTTACCAGATGGCGTCACTTTGTCGGTAAGGTAGGCCACTATCGGTTAAACTATAGAGCTGCTTAGTTGTGACGTCACTAGCAATATGGCTGCTTAGTTGTGACGCTGTAATAATTTGAAAAATCACGGTTTATAGACATATTTAATAAGCTAATCTAGACAAACCTATAATCTTCTAAAAAACTGTCAACACCAAAAGTATAGAGCTGCTTAGTTGTGACGTCACCAGCTGTGAAAACATGCTAAGTGGGGGCGCCATATTTTAGTATAGAATTAGATTGGAGCAGTATCAATGTAAAGATATGATCTAGTCACAAGTCGCGAATCTTAGCAGGCCCCACCAGGTATTAGCTCCCACCAGCAGGCCGCCAGCATTAGGCCCCCAGGTATTAGCGGACAGCCCCCCAGCATTAGACCCCCACGCAGATTAGACAAATCGAGTTTTAATAAACACGCCTTTGATAGCAATCATCATGTCAGTAACTTCATAAATCAAACCATTTGCTCTCAACAAAGTTCAAAATACTTTATCAGTTGTGGTCAATGTGGTGATGGATGTTTCAAAGAAAATGACATTTCCAATTGTTATCTGTGTAAATTATATTTATCCTTGAATGAAACCAGACATTTCATAGAAAAATATTATTTATCATCTAGAAGTGGGGGAGGAGGTTGTGAAAATGAATGGGTAAATATATAATCAGCTATCAATTTTTTAGATTTATGTTTTGGTTTTCAGGCGATATTTTCAACAACAAAAGAAACTCAAACGAAAAAAACTACTTATTATTAGAAAATTAATTATTGAAAAAAGATTGAAAATGTTGAGCGAAAATATAAGAGAATTGAAAAATCAAATCCAGATCTATAATCTAAGTAAAAAATTCAATAATCTATATTTATAAAAAAATTAATAATAAAATTTAAATTGTTTGAGATAAAAATATTTTTTTACCTATAACTGACATAATAAAAACAGTGATACGTAAAAAAGGAAGCCAGACTACAAAGCTCTGTTCTATAAAAACTGCTATATATTTTTGATCAATTACATCTTTATTTACATTTTTAATGTTGATCTATCAGGGTGAAGGTGTTCTAAATACATTAATCAATAAATTACCATTTGAATTACATTTACCTGGTTATCAATTTTGTGGGCCTGGAACAAATTTAGAGAAAAGATTACAACGAGGAGATAGTGGGATTAACGGGTTAGATGCTGCTTGTAAAGTACATGATATAGCTTATTCACAAAATAAATCTTTGGAAGATCGTCATAAAGCCGATTTAATATTGGAAAACAAAGCGTGGGAAAGAGTTAAGGATCCAAACGCAAAATTTGGTGAAAAGGCAGCTGCGTGGTTTGTTACAACATCAATGAAAACTAAACGAAAGCTTGGTATGGGTATAAAGAAAAAGAAAACAAAAGTACTACGATGTGGTCGTGGTCTTGTTCCATTTAAACGAGGTGTATTGGATTACATTAAAAAAAAGCAAATATTTAATAATATTGATCTAAATAATAGCAAAGAATTGAGGAAAGCTTCCAAGTCGGCACTTTTAGCGGCTCGTGCAGCTATCAAAAAAGCAGGTGGTCGAAAAAAAATAAAAGTACCACGAATTATTCCATTTGAAACTAAAGAAGGAGGATTTCTACCATTAATACCAATACTAGCAGCATTAGGATCTCTTGGATCTTTAGCTGGTGGTGCAAGTGCTATAGCTAAAACAGTAATTGATGCAAAAAATGCAAAGAAAAAATTGGAAGAAGATAGTCGACATAATAAAAAAATGGAAGAGATAGGAAAACAAGGTTCAGGATTATACTTGAAAAAAAATAATAGAAATGGATATGGACTTTATTTGAAGAAACAAAATCAAAAAAACTATTAAGCAAGCTACCTAAAAGAGCTCTTTCTAATGTGGATCTCATTAAATTTGCGCGAAAATTGAAAATTATAAACTTTCGTGGAGTTTTTATGCGTGATACTCTACCACATAAACCGAAACAAAATGAATGTGCAATAATAAATTTAGATGAATGGAAAAATCCAGGTACACATTGGGTAGCTTATATGAAAAGAAGAAATCAAGTGTTTTATTTTGATAGCTTTGGAGCGCTTAAACCTCCAAAAGAACTTGTAAGATATTTAGGAAAAAATGTGGAAATTTTTTATAATAATCAACAATATCAAAATTATAATCAAATAAACTGTGGTCATTTATGTTTAGAATTTCTTCTCAATAAAAATCAATAGTTTTTCAATATGAAATTTAGTATAATTTCTACTTTCACAACCTAAACAATGTCTCAAATTTTTACATTAAAAGGTAATAGTCATGTGTTGTCGGTTGACTTTATAAATCCAATACAACTCAATCCTAATGCAGATTATGCTTTAGCATTGATCAGTTTTCATTCATACAATAGTATTCCAAATATTGATTCAGGTGCAAATAAATTTTATTATAGTGAAAAGAATAAACAGAAAAAAGAGATAACAATACCTACAGGAGCATATGAAATATCAGACATTGAAGCTTATTTACAAAAACAAATTATTCCAGAGACAGTAAAAAAAGATCAATACAATCAATATATCTCTTTAAAACCAAATAATAATACAATAAAGTGTAATATTTATAGTGACCTTTATCAGATAGATTTTGAATCAAATGATAGTATTGGGAAATTATTGGGATTTTCAAAACGCACTCTCGCACCAAAACAACTACACGAATCTGATATTCCTGTCAATATTGTAAAAGTTCGAACAATTCAAATAAATTGTAATATTACAACAGGTTCATTCTATAATCAATCTCCTTCTCATACAATTTATCAGTTTAGTGTGAGCGTTGACCCTGGATTTGCTATTGACGAACAACCACACAATCTTATTTATCTACCAATTATAAATAAACGAGAAATTTCAAATATTTCACTTACTATTTTAAATCAAAATTTCGAACCGGTTAATTTTCGAGGTGAAGAAGTTATTATTGTATTGGAATTGAAACCAATATCATGGGCTTAATATTTAATAATCAAAAACATAAATATAGTATTGGAAGCGTTTATCCAACAGTCTTTAAGAGACGTTTCGTCAAGCAAAAACTCTCGAAAACAAATTTACAATTTCTCAAATCTTTGGGCTACAATGTCGCTAAATCAAACTTTTAACATTTATCAGAAACCACAAACCGATGAGACAATTCGAAAAGTTGAAAATAGAACATATTATCCATATGTTAAATCGTTTAATAATAATGATATTATTACAATAACAATAAATCAATCTGATTCTTGGTTCTTAATGTCCGATGCTGCTATAGTTATTGAAGGAAAATTAAGAAAAACAGAAGGAACAGGTACTGTACAATTATCACGTAATGGAGGTGCATTTCTCTTTGATAGCATAGCATATGAATTAAATGGTCAGGAAGTTGAAAATGTACGAGAACCAGGAATTGTTAGCACGATAAGAGGTTATCTCTGCTATAATAAAATGGATTCAAATCATTTAGATATTGCAGGATGGAATTACCCCAACTATCCTATAGTAACCAATGAAAACTTTGTTTTACGTATTCCTCTAAAACATTTATTTGGTATTTTTAATGATTATCAGCTAGCATATTTTGGAAGACAAACAATACGATTGATACGAGCTCGAAATGATATTGACGCTATACTAGTAGTACCAAATCTTAATGATGCAACTAAAGGAGAGCTAACAATCAATAATATTTCATTAAAAGTAGATACAGTTGTGCCAAACGATGTATTGAAATTACAACTTTTATCATCAATACAATCCGATAAGCCTATTCTGATTCCATCACGGAAATGGGATTATCATGAGCTTCCTCAATTGACAGTAGGTGCTACAAAAGAAATTTGGGCAGTAAAAACAAGTATTGCTCTCGAAAGTCCTCGTTTCATTATTGTGGCTTTTCAAAGTGATAGAAGAAATAATGATAAAGGCGATGTATCAAGATTTGATCATTTGGATATTATTAATATACGAGCAATACTAAATGGTGAACATATACCAACGGAACGTATGAATTTAGATTTTTCCTCAGACAACTTTGTAGAAGCACATTTCAAATACACACAATTTTATAACAGCTTCAGAAATGATTTGAATCTATCGAAACAACCTTTACTGGATTATTCATCGTTTAAAAAACGTACACTATTTGTCATTGATTGTTCACAAAGAAACGAAACATTAAAAGCAAGTACTGTTGATGTGAAAATTGATATAGAAGCAAAGACAGGATTTCCAGCCAATACAAAAGCTTATTGTATCATTATTCATGACTCTATTATTGAATACCTTCCACTCAGTGAAATTGTTCGTAGTTTAACATAATTTTAAAAACAAAGATATTAGAGTTAATTATAGAACACAGCAAACTTTTATTTGTGGTTTTACTTCCTATCCTCATCATTTTTTTATCAGTGTGATTTTGGTTGTGATGGCACTAGCAGTGGTTGATATACAAGGTTTTAATTTAATAGATGAAGAAAAATGTTGGAGATTCTATCCGAAAGAGATAACAATATATGATGGAGTGAGAACAAATTATTATCTTCTAGAACCACCTATCGCATATCAGAAGTTATCATCACTTAATAAAAGACAAGTTAGATTTGATGAAAAACTACACGGTTTACGATATTCAAATGGAGATGTGGCATATAATAAAATTTCAAGAATTTTATCATCCATATTGCAAAGCCCTCAACAAATATATGTCAAAGGTTATCAAAAATATCAATATCTTTTAAATTTGAATCTAAAAAATGTGGAAATAATTAATTTAGAAACATGGAAAGAATTGAATCTACCGAAACTCTCTAAATCGTCACCAAGTTGCTTCAATCATTTAAAATATGTTGGAAGATGTTATTGTAGTAACACAAATTGTATATTGTTATATAATTGGTTAAAAATCAATGTATTAAATAAATAAATATAAAAATGTATGCTTTTTTCCTATCTATAAACTAACAATTATTTTACTAATAACCACAGTAAACCTTCTGCTTTCATAATGAAAACTACTATTTTATTATTAGTGATTGTACACACATATGCAAACTCTAATAACATTAGTGAAAGTGTGATTAAATATTTAGAAGATTTTGGATATTTAAACATAACTAATAGTTCACTTGTTGACTTAGATGAGGCTCTAATAAATTTTAAAGAATTTTATAATTTAAATAATGATGATGATGATGCTATAACAAATGAAGTTGTGGAATTGATGAAGAAACCGAGGTGTTCGCTTCCAGATAACGTATATTATCATACTTCCTCTTTTAAGTGGAAAAAACCTATCATTACTTGGTCCTTTACACAAGCACGAGCTATAGACAAAAAAATTGCTACAAAAGCTTTTGAGACATGGTCAAATATAACATCTTTAAATTTTGAGTATACCATTCGAAAACCTGATATTTTAATTTCCTACAAAAGTTACAAACATGAAAACTCTATTCGTTGTATGCGAGGTAAATGTAATTTTCCTTTAGATGGTAGGGGTAATGTTCTAGCACATGCATATTATCCAGAATCAAATAATAGTTGTATAGAAATACATTTAGATAGAAATGAAAATTGGAGTTTTGATTTAGGAGATTCTAAAAGTGGTACTAGTCTTTTAAGTGTACTAATTCATGAAATTGGTCATAGTTTAGGATTGTATCATTCAAATGATAAAAACGCAATTATGTATCCCTATTTTCAAAATGTTATACAACTTTCAAATGATGATATACAAGGTGTTCAAAATCTATATGGAAAACCAGCAACAACGGTTAAAACAAGCACTACTACTGCTAGTACATTGTCTTCTACTTTATCATTCTCTAATACTTTACATTCTCAAGAACAAAATGTTAGAGCTCATGATTTATGCAAGATTCCATATCCTGACCGAATGTTGATAACTTTAAATTCCCATTTTTATATATTTTATAACAATTTAACTTGGATCTTGAAACTAGATGAAACAAATAAAAATTTGCTCAAACCACATAATATAAATTTTTATCTGAATAATATGAAGATTTTACATCTCTATCAAAAACCTAATAGCGATGTCTTTATAATACATGATAAAAACTATTTTAGTTTAATACATTTTCCAAGTTTAACACCAAAAACTGGTTCACAATACAGATCAGTACAAAATTTAGGTATTAGACAAAACATTAAAAAAATTAATGCAATTTTCAATACATACACTGGTAAAACATTTATATTATATGATGATGAATTGTATCTAGAACTGGATGAATGTACTTCAAAACCAATTAGTCAAGGTTTGACAGCAGAACGATTTCCTGGTGTGCCAACTGATATAGAGCATGTGTTTCGATATACAAATGGAAACTTATACTTTTTTAGAAAAGGTATATATTATGAGTTCAACGAGTTTTCCAACAGAGTTATAAGTGCAGAAACATTTAGTTGGTCAAAATTTGGAATACAGTGTCCCAGTGAAAGTATTTTAAATCAATTGAAACGTTTATTAAGTTCTTTATCAAACTATTTAAGCAATTAATTTAAAAGATGGATCATTTAGATTCCTGTCCTTGGTCAAATCCAGAAGCTACTTGTGGTCCCGATACATGTATTTGTACTCTTAGAAAAATTCGAGAAAGTTTAGAAGATAAAAGTGATGAAAGTGATAAGGAGAGTGATATAATTGAATGTTTTGAGTGGAGATGTTATCCAGTTAAAATTGTACAATTTTTTATTGAAATTTTCAATCTATTCAAATCGTTTAAAGAAAAATTTCTTTAATCATTTCAATATTTTAATATTAAGCATATGAGGTGGATGTAAAACAATATTATAGAATTGTTATAAAATTTGTAGAATCGATCCACTTCCTGTGATTGAAATAATAGTACATATTAGCAATAGTTGTGTATTACAAAATAGATTGTATTCATTATTATTTTATATAAAATTAATTTTTTTAAATAAATATATAGATTGAATAAAGATGCAGTGTAAACAACAGCTACCTCTATTACCTATTTTAAATTTAGATGATTTTGATGATAAACCACGAAATAGTAGTAAACATGGAAAATTATTACCAAATTCAATTAGAGCTTTATTTTGTGGACCTAGTGGTTGTGGAAAAACAAATGCTCTTCTAAGTTTGATTTTTAGTGAAAATGGAATCAAGTTTGAGAATGTCTATGTCTATTCAAAATCATTATATCAACCAAAATATGAATTGTTGAAGAAAGTTTTGAGTAAAGTAAAAGGTATAAAATATTTTCCATATAAAGACAATGATGATGTAATACCTATTAGTGATGCTAAAAACAACTCTTTTTTTATATTCGATGATGTACTTTGTGATAAACAGGATAAAATAAGAGAATACTATTCAATGTGTAGACACAAGGATATTAATGCTGCATATCTGGGTCAAACTTATTCAAAAATACCAAAACAATTAATACGTGATAATTGCAATGTAATTGTATTATTTAAGCAAGATGAAATAAATTTGAAACATGTATTTAACGAACACATCTCTCCAGATATGACTTTTGAAGAGTTTAAAGATTTATGTGCTGATTGTTGGAAAGATAGATTTGAATGTTTTGTCATTGTTAAAGATTTTCAATGTGCAAACGGTCGATATCGCAAAGGGTTCGATAAGTATATAATTATATGATTTAATCTATTTCTAGCATTGTTAAAAATGTCTTCTAAAGATTTAAATATAGCCAAGAAAATTGATAAACTATCAAAAAATATTCGAAAGAAATATCTTTCGTTAAAGTTGGGGAGATCTGAAGAAGATAAAAGCTTAGAAAAACATTATAAACCTATCATCACTTCTATAGAAAACTTTCAAAAAACAAATGTTCCATCGGTAAAATCTTCAATTCCAATCAAAAAACCTCCATCATCATTATATTTATCTCCACAAACTTTAACAATAAAGCAATCTCCTTCAACATCATTTATTAAAACACCTTTACAACAAAATAAAGCTGTTTCCCACAAAATTCTAAACTATTCCAATTTATTGAAATCTGAAAAGAATGAAAAAGAAGAAGAAGATGTGTTTGAAACTAATAATGATAGTGAAGAAGAAGAAGAAGAAGAAAAACAAGAAGATGAACCATCAAAAATTTACACTCCAGAAGTTTATAAAGACTATTTGAATGATTATCCAAAAACTGCTCAATCTTATATAGATGGATTCCTACACGATGATAAGAAAAAAGTTTATGATAAAACTTATGGTGTAATACATGATTCAAAAATTGAAAAATGGATGTTGGGTAAAAGTGTTATTGATTTTGAATCACAAACTGGTAACATTATAATCAATAACAAAACCTATAAAGGTACAAAAGGTCTCTATGAATTGATCTTTAAAAAGCAGCCTACTAATTATACCACTGAAGATAAAAAAAACTATCAAGAAATATTACTTTCAACAAATGTATATAAAAGAGATTTTGATCCAAAAGGACAAGTACGAGGAACCCATCAAATAAAATATTTAGAAATAATACGACCATTAATTCAAGAAAAATTGGAAACAAGAAAACGTTTTAATACTTTTAGTGGATATGGAGTGGAATTGTTGAAATATAATTCAAAACCAATTGAATATGTCTATTGGAATGATCTTAATGAGCTTGTTGATCGATTACGTTTACTGATCGCAGAAGAAACGGCTGGCAATACATCTCACACCAATGAAATTCAATCGATTTTAAATGAATTGAAAGAGGAAGGTGTTATATTATGTGGGTTTTCATAATCATATAAGTTAGTATTAACAATGCCTTTGAATAAGTTTGGTCAATCAGCCATCGCCTCAAAAAATGCTTCTTTAATATCGAAATTTCAACCTTCAAATAACCAATTAAAATATACCATACATGGTGATCTAGATTTAGAAAATATAAAAATTTGTAATATTAAAGATCCTTCTTTGGATGGTGATGCTGTCAATAAAAAATATGTAGATGTGAAAGACAACATCTATTCCAATCTAATTGAGAAAATAGAAAAAAAGATTGATAACTTAGAGCAAAGTGTAAATAAACAATGGATAATATATAGTAACAAAATTGATGAAAACACATCATTATATGAAGAAAAGTTGAAAAAATACAATCTAGATTTTGAAAAAATGCTGAATGATAAGTGTAGTGATCTTGAAAAAGGATTAACATTTCGAATTGTAAAAAATAAAACATTAAATGATGGAAAATATGTAAAAATAAATGATAGTGTTGTTGAAATTAGCAATACAGTCAATACAATTGAACAAAGCATTAATTATAAAATTATGGAAAATCAACGATTGATTGATGATAAATGGGAGAAATTAATGAATGAAAAATTAGGTGAAAGAATAAAAGCTTTAGAAGAAGCATCATTAAAACGTAAGAAATCAAATTCATTAGAAAATAAACAAAAGGATGATGTGAAAAAAGTTCGTTTAACACCGTGTCCAGAAGGAAAGCTTTTAGATTTAAAAAATCAAGAGAGTGTAGAGAAGTCTATAAATAGCTTCAAATTCTAATTTATTATTAAAGAAAAAATAATGTATAGTGTTGAAAAACAAAAATTAGTTGAAGAGCTACATAAACCTGCTCGAAAAAATTTCAAAAGACGTCGTACAATTATTAAAGGTTTGGATGATTTGTGGCAGGCTGATTTAGCACAATTGGATTACTATTCAAATTCAAATAATAAATTTAAATATATCCTAGTTGTGATTGATTGTTTTTCAAAATTTGTTTGGGCTAGACCATTAAAATCAAAGCATGGAGAAGAAGTTGTTAAACAATTTGAATCAATCCTTAAAAAAAAGCGTCATCCTAAAAATCTGCAAACCGATCAAGGCAAAGAGTTCTTGAATAGTAAATTCAAACATTTGATGGATAAATACAAAATCAATCATTATAGTACTTATAGCTACAAAAAAGCTGCAATAGTTGAACGTGTTATTCGAACATTAAAAGAGAAACTTTTTAAATATTTCAGTTTGAATGGAAGCTATCGTTGGATTGATATACTATCTACAATCGTTGATAATTACAATAAAACAAAGCATTCAAAAATAAAAATTGAACCGATTAATGTCGATAAGAAAAATGAAAAAACTATTTTAAAGAAATCATATAGTTTTGTGAAAATTTTTCCTCAAAGTAGAAAATTATCAATTGGAGATGTTGTACGGATCAGTAAAGCAAAACATGTTTTTGAAAAAGGCTATACACCCAATTGGTCTACGGAGCTTTTTAAAATCATTAAAATACAGGTTACAAACCCCTTAACATATTTACTAGAAGATTTGGAAGGTGCACCAATCAAAGGTGGTTTCTACTCGGAAGAATTACAAAAAACTAAAGTTCCCAATGTCTATCTTGTTGAGAAAGTTTTAAAAAAACGTAAAAACAAAGTTTTAGTGAAATGGCTTGGCTTTAACAACCAATCAAATTCTTGGATTGATAAATCAAATAAATTGTAACAATCTTTAATTCAGTATTCTATAAGATGTCATTCGATTCGGGTGTAGATGTGGAATATGATTTCGATTTATATAGACAATTGGAAAGATATGAAGATGCTACTAACGAAGAAAAACAATTAATTTCCAATAGTTGTTTCTATTTAGAAAACATTGTTTTAGAAGTGGGGTTAAGTTCGGTTAGAAATTTTGAACCAGCAATTCGAATGATTAATCATTCCAATGAATGGGTTTCTTTTGATGTAATCGAATGGCATAACCTTATCAGTGCAATATCTCTTTTGATTGAAAAATATGAAGATAAAGAAGATTTTTCAAATACACATCAAATTATCAACATTGAAGAAAACTTTACTACATATCAAGTTTATAATGGAATAAATATTTGTAAAAAAAATAAAAATTTTTTCATATTTAAACATGATGCAATTGAGCTTTTACGCTTGGATATATTATTAAATAAAAAGTTTGAAATTTTATATAAACTTAATTTTATACATTTTTATAGAGATATTTTAGAAACAGCATTTCAAATATATTGTAATAATAATAATATATCTGTATTAGAAATTATTAAATATATATGTAATACTTATAACAATAATCAAAGCTATTGTATGAGAGAATTTATGTATTATTTTCCAAAAGAAATTATATGTGAATTTAATAAAAAACTATAAAACGATAAAGTGTTTTAATTATCAGAACTTTTTTCACATTGTTTTATCTCTACTTGCTTCCTGTCCTTTTTTCCTAAAGGATCTAACCAAGTCTTGTTACGACATGTAGAAAATTGTGGTTTTTATAATTTAAATGAAACAAAAACTGTTATCTTTTTTCACATTGTTTTATCTCTACTTGCTTCCTGTCCTTTTTCCTAAATGATCTAACCAAGACTTGTTACGACATGTAGAAAATTGTGGTTTTTGTAATTTAAATGAAATAAAAACTGTTATCTAAAACCGCAACATCCCGGTTTTTTTCAGATAAAAAAGAAAAATTCGATACGCGACAATCATTTCCATTTTGTTAGTGATCCAGCAATTATTGTTTTTCACTTGTGTTCTAACGGTGCAGTTTTGCCATTTTTTAGTGTAATAATGTCCAGTCATCCAGTGCCAAACGTAAGTTAATTTTTTTTTTTAATGATCTAAGATGTAAATGAAGCAAATTAGTTATATAATTTGAAATATTTTTTATTTCAGAACAATTTTACTTGCGATTGGTGTCGTAAACAGTTCTCCACATTGTATAATAAAAATAGACATATGACCAACTCATGTACTCCAAACAAAAAACAAAAATTGTCAGAATCGAATGGTAAAATTTACATTATTAGAAAATTCATCTATATTGATAATTCTTTTACAGATTTGATCAAGTGCGAACCATGTGATTGTTTTGTTAATCGCCAACAGTTAAAAAGTCATCAATCAAGTCGACACCATAAAAATAACTGTGTTACATCCCTGGCTGAAAATATTTTTACTGTTGCTACAGCATTCCAAAAACGAATTGCGACCTATCGTTTGATTCCCGAAGAAGAGTATGTGAATATTTCGGGGTTTTTTGAAAATGAAAAGGAAAAAATCTTCGACTTACTCCAAAAAGAATTGGACAAAATGATCACACTCAAAGTTAATATGGAATTACATGGTTTATACACAATTGAAGCTAAAAAATTGACAGACATCAAATCGTTTCAAACAACAAACCAAATAATCACACCTGGGTCATCTCTAGAGAAGATTTTGCTGACATTTAAAGAAGATATTCAGCATAAAATGGAAATATTTGCTGAAAAAGACTCTGGTAAGAATATTTTCATACGTACATTTATTACAGTTTAAATTTTTAGGATGGGCTTTAAAACATATTTTATATTTAGAAATAAATATAAATAAGTATAATCCTCTTCGAGCATCATCATACATAAAACTACCAGAATGCATCAGTAGAAAACAAGCCATTATAAATATCCAAAATAATGACAACAAGTGTTTTGGTTGGAGTATTGTGGCAGCACTAATCAAGCCAAATGGTCCCGAAAACAGTCCAATGTCATACCCTCATTTTACGCAAGTGTGTAATTTTTCTGATATAGTTTTTCCAGTTAAATTAGAAAGTATTGCAATTTTTGAAAAAAATAATAATATTTCGATTAATGTTTACGGTTTAGAACTTGTTTTTCATAATAACAAAAAAAGATATGAAATAGTTGGCCCGCTATATTTTTCAAAATTCAAACAAAATGTTCATATTAATTTATTATTGATTGATGATGATGAATCTGGCAACCAGCATTATTGTGTTATTAAAGATTTATCGAAATTAGTATCAAGTCAAGTTTCAAATCATAGAAGAAAAAAACATTTTTGTGATGGTTGTTTGCAATATTTTACTACTAAAGATATATTGGAACGACATTGTGAAAACGATTGTACTACAGTAGCTGTAAAAATTCCTAGCACAGAGATGAGAAAAACTAAATTCGGTAAATTAATCCCATCAAATATTTTACAATTTGAAAATTTTCAAAAAAAATATAAAGTTCCATTTGTTGCATATGCTGATTTTGAGTGTTTACTTATGCCTTTAGCTACTTGTCAACTAAATTCTAAAGCAAATACAGAAAGTTTTCATGTAAAAACACATTTGCACGAACCGTACTCATGCGCATACTATATAAAATGTGCTTTTAACGATGACTTATCTGTTTTTAAAACTTTTAGAGGTAAAAATTGTGTTCAAGAATTTTTAACATCGTTAGAAACTGATGCAATAGAATTGTATCATAAATATTTAGAGCCTATAAAACCAATGAGACCTCTTTCACCTGAAGAGGAAGCTAAATTTTATTTTGATAAATCTTGCCACATTTGTGAAAAAGAATTTACTGAAACGGATGTTAAAGTTCGAGAACATTCGCATACAACCGGCTTTTTCCGTGGCTCCAGCCATAACGCATGTAATTTAAATTTTAAAGTTCCAAATTTTTTTCCAATTTTTTTCCATAATTTAACAAATTACGACATGCACTTATTTGTAAAGCAGTTAGCTCTACATCGCGAAAATATTGAAGTTATTGGAAAAACTAAAGAAAAGTATATTGCACTAACTAAAATCCTTGATGTTGGCGAATACACAAATAAAAACGGACAAATTGTAAAAAAAAAGTTCAAATTACGTTTTATAGATTCGTATCGATTTTTATCATCTTCTTTAGAGACTTTAGCTGATACTTTAGAAGCATATCAATGTAATGAAATCAATAAATATTTTCCACTTGACGAACAATTTTGCTTAATTAGACAAAAAGGTGTGTTTCCGTATTCATTTGTAGACGATTGGGATAAACTAGATTTACAGCAATTACCAAATAAAGAAGATTTTTTCGATAAAATTAAAAATGAAGAAATTTCAGATGAGTCATATAAGCGCGCGCAATTAGTGTGGTCAACTTTTGAATGTAAAACGTTGGGTGATTATTCAGATATTTATTTAAAATCAGATGTTTTATTACTTTGCGATATTTTTGAAAACTTTCGAGAAGCTTCTTTAAACGCGTATGGTTTAGATCCTGCGCAATATCTTACTATACCATCGCTTAGTTGGGACGCGATGTTAAAATATACACAGGTTGAACTAGAACTCTTAACCGATATAGATATGATTCATTTTTTTAAAAAAGGTATTCGAGGTGGTGTTAGTACGTGTGTTAAGCGTATTTGTAAAGCAAACAACCCCTTGATAGATAATTATAATTCAAAAGATCCCTTATCTTATATTTTATATTTGGATGCTACTAATTTATACGGATGGGCAATGAAACAATATTTACCCACTGGTAAATTTAGATGGTTGAATGAAAATGAAATAACTACTTTTAAAATTTTTGAAATATCTCATACTTCAGAAGACGGGTATGTACTTGAAGTAGATTTAGATTATCCCAAAGAATTACATGATTACCATAACGATTTACCTTTTTGTCCAGAAAATATTGTACCGCCAAATGGAAAATTACCCAAATTAATACCAAATTTAAATAATAAATCAAATTATATCATACATTACATCACTTTACAGCAATGCTTAAAACATGGATTAATATTAAAAAAAATTCATAGAATATTAACTTTTAAACAATCTCCTTGGCTTGAAAAATATATCGACCTAAATTCAAAATACCGCGCGGAAGCTAAAACCAAATCTGAAAAAGATCTGCGAAAATTATACAATAACAGCGTGTTTGGTAAAACTATGGAGAATGTTGATAAATATATTAGCATTAAAATTGCAACTCATTGGTCAAAAGAAACTCGTAAATTTGGTGCAGAAACCTGGCTTGCCAAACCAAATTTTAAAAATTTTGCAATTTTTTCGGAAAACTTGATAGCAATTGAAATGAATAAAGTGTTTGTAACGTATGATAAACCGGTTTATGTAGGTTTTTGCATTTTAGAGTTAGCAAAAACTATCATGTATGAATTTTTTTACGATTTTCTTAAACCTAAATATCGGAATAATATTTCTCTTTTATACATGGATACTGATTCTCTAATATTAGAAGTCTTTACTGAAAATATTTATGAAGATATAAAACAACATAGTGATAGATTTGATTTTTCCAATTATTCAAAATTTAATAGTCATGGAATACAGCCAAATGTTTCAGTTGTTGGTAAAATGAAAGACGAATATGCAGGTGCTCCACTTAAAGCATTTTACGGTACTGGTGCCAAAGCATATTGTATTGACTTGAACGACCACAATGATAAAAAAGCTAAAGGTGTAAGTAAACACGTTGTACAAACTACACTACAAATTGCAGATTATCAAAATGTTATAATTAATAACGTATCAGTCTATTGTAGTATGTCAATCTTTAAATCTTATTTACACAACATATACACCGAATTGCGTCATAAAGTTGCATTGTCAGCAGTCGATGATAAACGCTACATAATACAAGGTTCAAATAAAACATTAGCATGGGGACATTATGATATCGAACGTCAAAAAAATTTTGACATGTTGTTTGAACTTTTGAAAAATATCTAATATTGTGAATAAATGAGTATTTTTATAGTATTTGATGTTAGAGATTTTATCTAGAATATTTAGTTAGTACTTTCAAATATGTAATACTTATAACAATAATCAAAGCTATTGTATGAGAGAATTTAAATGTCAACAAAATCTCATCTAGAGATGAACCAGGTGTGATTATTTTGTTAGCTGCTTGAGAAACGATTTGATGTCCGTCAATTTTTTAGCTTCAATTGTGTATAAACCATGTAATTCCATATTAACTTTAAGAGTAATCATTTTGTCCAATTCTTTTTGGAGTAAGTCGACGATTTTTTCCTTTTCAAGAAAGTCCGAATTATTTACAAATTCTTCTTCTGGAATTAAACGATAGGTCACGATTCGTTTTTTGGAATGCTGTAGCAACAGTAAAAATATTTGCAGCCAGGGTTTTTATGGTGTCGACTTGATTGATTAGCATGGGGGCATTATCGAACTTTTGAAAAATATCTAATATTGTGAATAAATGTGTATTTTTATAGTATATAATGTTAGAGATTTTATCTAGAATATTTAGTTAGTACTTTCAAATATGTAATACTTATAACAATATAAGTTGTAAAACATTGTTGTATAATAATTTATAAAATAAAAATCAATAAACGATTTGAATGTTTAATTTAAAAAAAAAACTTCCCAGGTTGTTTTTTAAGAGGATGAAATTAGAGAGGTTGTATAATCCACTAGTGGTGACCTACTGAATTTTTTCAATGGGACTCTGGTGGGGGGCTGCTCCAGCTGGTGACAGATCTGAGGGATGCTGCTGGACCTGCTGGTGGGTACCTGCTGGTGGGAGCTAATACCTGGTGGGGCCTGCTAAGATTCGCGACTTGTGACTAGATCATATCTTTACATTGATACTGCTCCAATCTAATTCTATACTAAAATATGGCGCCCCCACTTAGCATGTTTTCACAGCTGGTGACGTCACAACTAAGCAGCTCTATACTTTTGGTGTTGACAGTTTTTTAGAAGATTATAGGTTTGTCTAGATTAGCTTATTAAATATGTCTATAAACCGTGATTTTTCAAATTATTACAGCGTCACAACTAAGCAGCCATATTGCTAGTGACGTCACAACTAAGCAGCTCTATAGTTTAACCGATAGTGGCCTACCTTACCGACAAAGTGACGCCATCTGGTAACTAAAGGATCAGAACCGATAGCTCCCTACCTTACCGACAAAGTGGCGCGAAAGTCCAATGTCATATGACGTGAGACAGGAAGTAAAACCACAAAAAGTGGTGGGGGGAGCAACTGCTCCCTCATTCTCTATCTACTTACGCCTGATATAATTTGTTTTTTACGCCCTGTTTCTGATTGGCCCTACGAGCATATTTTCCAAGTATTACAACTTATTAATGTGTAAATAAGTCTTACCAAGAATATTTCTTGTCGGCTTCTTATTGTTTGCTCGGGTTGTAGCAGTGCCCACCATTTCGTCATGACATGAGGTTTCAACAGTATCCACAATGTCTTCATTATATAAATGTGACATAGCAGCCCCATTTGCTGCATTGTCATCCCTTGTGATGATGTGAATCACCTCAGGTACTTCTCTATGTAATTCATCTTGAATCTCTATTTAAACAATAATTTTAATAAAACCACTTTTTTGACAAATGTTGCACTTACCAGCATATTGCATATTTTCGGGGAAATCCATTTTACAATCATGACCCTTCGTCTTAGTAATACTAGTATAAAAACTACAAGCTGCATTTTCCCTAGAATTCTTCCAACTCTAACCTCACTCTTATCTGATTTGCAAAGTTAAATGTCAAAATAAGGGCGCCTTCAATAAAAACCTCCTTTCCTGTATTTAAATTAAATACAGGCGGCCTGTATTTTAATAAAGGTCGACTTTTAACGACGTGCATTATGCGCTTGCGTACATGTCAAAATAAAGGAATCCTTTAATAAAGGAACTTAAAATCTGCTTTGCAATAACTCTCTATTTGCTTAATAAAATCTTTATAGGTATAACTAAAAGAAAAACACTAGGTACGATGTACGTGCCGGTTGGTTGTTATTTTGTCCTAAAATTTGTGCATAATATTGAGGGTAAATACCCGTCTGTACCTACATTTTTGAATTCAAAAAAGTTATAAAATTGAACTTGTTTTTGCTGTTTTATTGCTTACATATGCGAATTTTGCGTTTATTTCTTCTTTCGGCATTTATATATTGTAATTAAAAATTAAAAAAATTGTAATTATTATTACTATTATATAGGTATTATGTATAAACAAATAAAAAAAGTAGCAAAAGAGCAATCAACATAATTAGATTAAGCAAACGTCAAATTCAATACAAAATAACGTTAAAGGACCCAATACGCATGCTCTAAAGTCGGCTACGGTCGTAGCCACATCCACGTAGTCGACATGCAATCCGATGTTGAAACAGAATCGCAAAATAAAAATCGTTTTTGAATATCGTTTTCGAGATCGGGTTAACCCGATTGTCGAGATATTCCGATGTGAATCAGAATCCCTCTGCTGATCCGGGGACTCCTAACACACTGAATAGTTAGTTGCCTATGGTCAATTGGTATAAGAGTCGCTAACACGGCCATCCTAGTAAGACACTGTTTCGTGGCTTCCTAACAAACGTCTGAAACAAACAAACTCAAAGCAATACCTTGTTTAAACGGTTTTTAGTTTACAAAATTTATTTTGAACTTGTTATTTGACCATTAAGACCAAACAAACACTCTTTCATTGTTCATCTTAATACAAAACAACACTATTTTGGTTTAATTTACAACAAACACAACTTTAAAAACATTATTATTTTGGTACAAATTTTGGTGCAAGTTAGTCTTTATCATTCAAAACATGAACAAAAGTCGAGTAAATTTGCATCAACAGAAAGTTTTACCAAATTATTACTATTTATTGTTGTGGCTATAGACAAAGCTGATCGAGAGCAGCAACTTTAGTAATTTTTTATTTCTTGCCTACGATTATTGTCCAGCACATGAACCACCTTAAAACGCCCTAAATACCTTGGTCCAAGCTTGCCTGATTCAGCAGCTTGAGTATCTTCCAAAACAACTTTATTGCCCTTTACAAACTTGAACTTCTTGCAATTTTTTGTTGGTTTTACTTCGCATAACGTGAAGATTCTACAAAGATCTTGCCTATTGCTTCTTAAGACACCAGTAGAAATAAGGTGCATATTTATATTTTCAGACGCCAAGTACTTTTGAAAAACCACAGAAGTAAATGCCCGTGCTCGATTGGCAATTATCGTTTTTGGTTTACCATTGACCTGCCCAAATTGTTTTTGTAAAGCAATTATACTTTGTTCTGATGTTTTCTTTTTAATTGGTGTGAACATGCAAAACTTTGAAAACGCATTTATGATAACCAATATTTTATTTAGTACATCCTTTGGATCGTTTGGTGATTTTCTTAAGTCGACGTATATTACACCAGATTCTTCAGTTGACAACATTCCATTTCAAAAAAATGGCGTTTCACCTTCAACTTTAACTATAAACATACCTAATATTGTATAAACTGACATTATTCAAGCCATCAAACGTTTAAAGCCTGGTATGGCTTCTGGTTTAGACTCCGACTCTATACCAAATTTCCTGGTTACGGACTGCAAATTTGTGTTTGTCCAGCCGCTCTTAACCATTTATAATAAATCAGTTGAGAGTGACACGTTTCCCAATAAATGAAAGGTATATAAAGATTGTCCTGTCTTAAAATCTAGTGATGCCTCTAAGATTAGCCTATCTCGCTTGCTTCTAAATTTACAAAAATTTACAAAATCTAAATATTATATCATTTATCAAAATTTTAGAGAAATTGGTATTTATGTATTCTGTGTAAGTCGCGTTGTGTTATAATATATTCAATGTCGGTTGCGTTCGCAAAATCCGCCGAACTGTGTTGTGGTTAGAACGGCATGGTAGCTGCAAATATCTTACTCATCTAGGGCTTTAAGTATATGGGGGCGCGGGAAACGGGCCTTAATAAGGATTGCAATAATCGGGACGTAAATATTATGCAAATAAGGTCGTTGTCAAATTAGAGAAATTGTCTATGTTGGGTACCTGGAGTTTGTTTGGGTAATATGTAAATCATCCTACATGTCTATGTAATAATGGTCGCTCCCGACAATGTCTGTTGTTCTATAAATGTAATCTTGAAATCAAAATAACTCTAAGTGTCTTTGTGCATAATCTAGAGCAAGTCCAAAATTACGCTCGTACAAAATGCTTTACTCATCTCTTTGTTTATATCAATTAAAGACACTTAATTCTATCTATCTAGTGGGTACCGATTGCATAACAATCGCAGTACTTGTCTGTCCATGTAGTATTCTTATGCTACCAATATGTCCACCATTCATTGTTCAAAATATATCTTCCTGTTATGTCCGGTTTGTGGAGAGGCGGATGGAGGTAGGCTTTCCCAATCCTTCCTATTCCTTCCCCATGGTTGTTTTGGTTAATAGGGACAAATCCACCTTTAAACAAAGGACGCCGATATTTCAATCTCCGGACGCTATCTTAGAAATCACTTCAAGATCACACTAGGCGAGAGACGGAGGAGCGAGCGCCATTAGATCAGATAATGTCTTGTTTTCAGTGAGAACCTTGTAGATGCGATCTCCGGCTGTGAGAGAGAGCCACTAGACTTAATGCCGTAGATGTTCTGGGACCCGGAGCTTCTTATCCAGGCGATGCCACCGATGCCCTTCGTAATATTATATTTGTGTATATTATTTTAACTCATGGCACTTTTATCTGTAATTAACTACGTCAGTTGAACACTTATGCAAATGACGCTTAACTAGTAACACCGTTTTAATCGAGAGGTTATACTTTTGAGTTGCGGGTTTTAACACTTGACCGTGCTGAGAATTCTGGCTGTTGTTAGAGAGGAAATGCAAAACGTTCGTAGCTAATTAAATAGATTGTCGCTTATCTCCGAACAAGTAGGAGATTTTGAGCTGTGCCTAAGCACGAGTGGACACAGTTATTTAGCGTTTCGGGAACCCGGGAAAGGCAAACTCACTAGAAGTGTCGTAGGCGCGAATAGGGGTTCAGACCGTTTTTCGGTTTGAATGGACTCCTTCGGTTATTCTTACCCAGAATTAACTGAAGGAATGCTCGTGTCCGCACTAGGGCGTTAGGCTAACTAGGGAGAAATCAGTTGAACCTGAGTTCAGCTGACAATCTCGTTGACCAACCAACTGTTTATTGGGTTATGGATTATTGTTTGGGATTTAATTGATCGACTGGTTAATTAAATAGTAGCACATCAGGTAATTAGGGTACTTTAAAGTTTCTGAACAGTAGTTGACTTGACATCGTCCATTCTTGAGTCTTTGTCAAGTAGGTTGCGTAGGGTTTTTGACCATCGAGCATTTCTGATTAGGCGGTGGGCTGACCTTTCTTACTGTTAGGGTTACCAATCCTCCAACATCTCATTATTATTAACCTAGCTACTCGCATCACGTGATGTGCCCTGTGATTTCTCGACTTCGTGAAAGACCCTCACCAGAGTGACACAGGAATTTGAGTTGTACATATTTAGCTGATCATGTATAGGAGACTTCACAGACTTTGTGTTTGCCCAGAACAACTTAAAAGTACTAATAATAAAAAGAATCTCCGCCTCTCAGTGCTCGCGACATTGTTTCAGCTCGTAAGTTGTTACTTGCAAACAATTGCCCGTCATTTCGTTGCAGTAAAATCTGACAACCACAATGCTATTCAGTTCTTATTTGTGTATCCTTGTTTTATTTTGATGTTTGTGTCATGAGGTTGTTTTATGTTTTTGTCTCATTTGATTGCCTATGTTGATTATCTTGTTGTATGTATTTATGTGCCTGCTGATGTATTTCAGTCATTTATTATGTACAATTGCAGTAATACCATTCTGAGTGACCTTAGTCTCTCCAATATGAATCTCATGTGTGTGTAAATTTCATTGAATTTTGTTGGTTCTGTATTCATTATTTCTGTGTCGGATTGTATAAACTGTCCGTATATTGTTGAAAACTTATAGAATATATTTGTAGATAAAAGAATATCTGTTTTATTGGTTCCAATAGTACTGCATGCGAGCTCACATTCCATTTAGAATCAAGGTTATTCAAAATCACAACGACAAAAAAAAAACACAACGTAGGGATCCGTCAATATAAATTTCATCTGTCACTTTTAAAATTTTAACTGTCAAACTAGACGTCACTTGCCAAACTAAATGTCACTTGTCAATTTAAAAGCGCAAAAATTCAAATATATGTCAAAGAATCATTACAGATTAGTGCCTGGTGCCCAGGATATGTCTATGTGAACTTATGTCAGAAAAAGGGAACAAACAAAACAATTGTGACTATCGCGTGAACAATTACTAATGTCTGGTTTTTTACAGGTTGTTGTAAAACAAGCCTTTTAGAGTAATTAATATGTAGACGGCAATGGCAAGCAAGAGGAATTTGGATACCACCGAAGCCACGGATCGGGATAGTTCACCACCGGTAACAAGGTCCAAAGCAGCGGCTTTAGATAACTCATCTGAACCAGGACTAGCGGCAGCTAGGAGAGCAGGGAGGAAAACAGCCGCCAAAGCCTGGAGCAATTGGTACAGCAGATGATGGAGCAGCAGCGTCAGATGGCTGACCAGTTGGCGGAATTGTCTCGGCTCAACCAACAGGCGAACGGGGGGAATAGTAAGAATGCAGTAGAGGTGCCAGACGCACAAATAGACGGAAATATCGAGGTAAGAACGGCGACCGCTCCATCAGAGCAATCACTTTCAGGAAACTCAAATGAGTCAAGTGTGTAGCAGCAGATAGCTGTTAATTTGTCTAAGGGCTATCAGGCGCCAATAGCAGCAACCGAAAAACCGAGTTTTGAAAATAATGTGGACCATAACCCAAAAACGTTTGTGGAACAATTTGAGACGTACTTTGCTAGGACCGGTTAGGATGCGTCACATAAGCTGGTAGAAGTCATCTCCTGTTTGGTCGGGAAGGCGTCGGAGTGGGCAACTTTCTATCGCAACACCTGGAGGAGATTTGGGCAATTTCAAAGGAATTTTTTGGGATACTTTTGGTCCTCAGCACATCAGTTCAAAGTCCGTGCCCAAATAGTAGCGCAAAGTTACCCACAGAACAGTCCTATGTCAATGGCGGACTTCTTTTTGAAGCAAATAAATCTTCTAAACACGTTAGAATTTGTGGGACCCAAAAATGTTGTTGTTGCCGAAATGATGCGGTGCTTTCCAACCCACATTCAATCGTTATAGGAGGTAGTTTCATCAGAGCAACGCTCTTTAAAAGGAGCGCTAGCATTTTTAGAAGGACAATCTAGAGTGTCACAAACCACGTCCGAGCAAACCCGCCACTCATTTGGCAAAGCGCCTAAACCTCAGCACTCCACGGGCAATTTCCGGTTCAACCCTTTTCCAATCCCACCACCCACATTTTTGGAAAACGGCAGAAGGACATGAATTTGAGGGAATCATGTTCAACCAAACACCCCTCGAGTAAAACAGCTGTTATGTCCTGCCAGGTCATTCGACCAGCCCCGCCATTGTCTTTTAGGGAACTTTAGGAGACATATCTGTTGTGGGGATTTGGTCATCTATGGAACAAAGGTCTAGCAGAGAAATTTGTAGATCAGTCTTCACGGTCCCAGACTCCATTGTCAGTAGTAAAAGAACCAATCTTGTGTAATCTAGTAGTTGCGGAAACTAAAACGGCTCACCCAACAACTCAGCACCAGCATGTCCCAAATGTATGTCCCCATATTTTTACTACGTTTGTCGCCGCTCAAGGCCCCATACTGGCTCTTGTGGATTCTGGTAGTGAAGTCACTTGCATTGAGGAAAACCACTTTCAGGCGTTATCAAAAGTAATGCCGATTCCAACCCTTCCTGTTGCGTCAACGTTTATCCAAGTTGCAACCGGACAACAAAGTACTCGTGTTAAATTGCAAGCATTAATCCCATTTTGGCTAAACAGCTCTGTAAAATGTTCTACTGTGTTTCTGGTCGTCAAAAATTTAGTTAGACCCATTATTTTAGGAAGCGATTGGCTACAGAAGTATTTGGCTCTGCTAGATTATTCATCAAAAAACCTGGCAATTACGGTTGAGGGGCAAGGTCATAAAGTGCCCTTCAACAAACTAGATGCTTTTGGCGAGGGTCCGAGTGCAACTGAGGAGTATCAGGTGTCTTCTACCATCCCAGTAGCAAGTCAAAGCGTAAACTTACCAGATTTGTCGGAAACCATGTCTTCATTGCAGTCCCTAAGTCAGATTTCGTCTGAAATTACTACCCTATCGAGAGATCAACAAAAAGTCGTCTACGAACTTCTCAAGAAGTTTCAAATTATGTTTAATGAAAGGCCAGGTCGAGTATGTCTTTATCAGCATCATATTAAATTGCACGACCACACTCCATTTATTCGTCGACCGTACCCTGTCCCCTTTAGTATGCGACCCAAGGTAGAACACACTTTACAGGAAATGGTTCGTTGTGGAGTAATTAAACGAGAAATCTCATCTTTTGCAAGTCCGATGACAGTTGTGGCAAAAAAGAATGGGAGCATTTGTATTTGCCTGGACGCACGCTGGATCAACAAACAAATGGTTGCGGACTGTGAGACGCCTCGAACTCCGGAAGATCTGTTTCATTCATTCCAAAATTTCAATTTTATGTCTATTTTAGATCTGACGTCTTCGTATTGGCAAATCCCATTGAGCCCCGAAAGCTGCCAGTACACCGCATTTCTGTATAATGGCCAGTCGTACACCTACCAAGTATTGCCATTTGGTCTTAAAACTGCGGGCGAATCATTTTCGCGCGCTATGGATTTCATTTTAGGTCCAGAAGTTTGTAGTTTTACCCTTAATTATATTGACGACTTATTGATAATTTCGAACTCGTTTAGCGAACATGTAAATCACTTACAGACCGTTTTTAAAAAATTATTTGACGCCGGAATGACCGTTAACATCAAAAAGTTATCGTTTTGTAAATTACAAGTCAGTTTTTTAGGCCACCTTTTAACCCCTCACGGTATTTCTATGGACCCAGAAAAGGTTGACTCTATCACTAGGTTTCCAATTCCAAAATGTAAAAAACAATTACAGGCTTTTTTGGGACTATGTAACTACTATCGTCGGTTTTATTTAAAGTATAGTCAGGAAATGTCTTCGTTAACACATCTCTTAAGGAAAGACTCTAAGTGGTCGTGGGGTGAAGCCGAACTCGGTGTGTTTGAGAGAGTAAAGACGTTGTTTCTAGAGACGATCATTTTGCGGTTTCCTGATTTTACTAAGATTTTCTACTTGCAAACAGACAGTTCTAGTGTTGCTTTGGGAGTGGAATTGTATCAGCTAATTAACCAATCGGAACACGGTGTTCTAGGTTTTGCGAGCCGTAAATTACAAGGGCCTGAATTGCTATACACTGTGACGGAGAAAGAACTATTGGCTATCATTTTCGGCCTAAAGAAATTTCAAACGATAGTAGTCGGGTATAAGGTTATCATACGGACAGATCATCACGCCTTGAAATTTCTAAAACAATGTCGATTGTTAAATGAGACGTTGACTAGGTGGTCATTGTTTCTAAGTCAATTCCAATATGAGGTTGAGTATGTTAAAGGAGTGGAAAATATAGTGACCGACACCTTGTCCCGCTATCCCTCAAGTCCTATTAATTGTCCTTTAGTTGCACAGGAAACACTTCATCCACTGGCTGCTCAATTTTCGGTTAAAAATTTACCATCGTTAGGAAATGAATTCCAGAAGTTGGTCTACCATCAACAAAACGACCCTTTCTGGGAACCACTGGTACAAGCAGTAAGAGACGGGGTTACACCGTCACAAAGCCCAAATTTTTTTTCCCAATTGCAAATGTGTCAAGGAATGTTATTCCTAACAGACGCTGTGACGCAGCAGTTTAAATTGATTTGGCAGGAGAAGTGGTGACTAAAACTATTTGGGCGTTTCATGAACAGTTTGGGCATTTTGGAGCCGCCAAAATCCTCTTGCTTATGAAAAAGGACTTTTATTTTGTTAACATGCGGCGGTGTATTAAACAAACTATCCGAGGTTGTGAAGTCTGTCAAAAGGCAAAATTCCCAAATCGATATCTGGAAGGAAGCACACATTCTATAGTTGCAGTTCGCCCTGACGACTTGGTCACCGTCGACTACTATGGACCCTTGCCGGCCGGTCGTGGTAAGGTCACTCATATTTTTGTTGTTATAGATAGTTTTTCCAAATTTATCAAATTGTACCCTCTGCGTCGGGCTCAAGCAACGATTTCGGCAAAAAAACTTTTAAAATATCACCAACTGGTTCCAATTAAAGTCGTGTTAAGTGATCATGGGACCCAATTTCAATCTAGCTGTTGGAAGGAAACCTTGCGAAAACACCAGATCCAACCCACATTCTCGTCAATTCGCCATCCGGAGTCAAACCCCACAGAGAGAGTCATGCGGGAACTCAATCGATTGTTTAGGACCTATTGTCATAAAAAAACACATTGGATGGGTAGAGTATGTAGAAAAAATCGAATAGTTGTTCAACAGTACTCCACATTTAACTACACAATACTCCCCGTTTGAAATCCTACAAGGCTTCAATCCGCCAAACCTACTGTCAAGCTGTCTATCACCATATGTGCCAACGAGTGGAGGGCAACTTTCTGTGGAAGAAATACGGCGGAAGGTACAACAGCGTCTTACCGTACTGGCCGCCAAACGTTTACACACCAGTCGTCACCAAGACAAATTTAATGTAGGAGATATTGTTCTGCTACGCTAACCGGCTCTCTCGAAAGCAGCCGAAAAGTTCACCGCTAAATTTGCTCTACCGTATGCTGGACCGTTCGTCATCACCAACCAACCGTATGTAAATGTATACACTCTGATGGATCCTGTCAGCGAGGAAACCAAAGGAAATTTCAATATTAAAAATTTAAAATTATTTCACCGTTCACAGTAAACATGGTAAGTAGTTCTCACAAATTTACCAATTTGTTTAAACTACTTGGGAGCGTCTGTAGAATCCCGTTTTGAATTCAAAAGAGACTACCTTTGGCGGGAAAACAGAATCACTAAATTGTAGTGGGCGTTATAAAATTGACGTGTTTCCGCATAGTTAAAAAAAAGTAGAGATTGTTTGAATTTTCAGGAGTACTAAATGCAGTAGACTGATAGCGTTCATCAGTCTGTAGTTTATGTTTAAGTATTTTATTTATGTCATGTTCTGCAAAACTACTGTTTAAACTTTAGGAGATTCATTAAAGTGTTAGATTTGGGCCTTTTTCGGTTGGTATGTTTAGTTAGGTTGGCGGTACCGGAACCAGAGAGAAGGGAGGAAGCAACGAGCAGGCGAAAAGGTAGTGTAGAGGGACTTGCTGTTTAAGCATTGAAGTGTAAAGACGTAAAGAAATAGTTCGTTTATAATCCTGCCTTTTCTTGGAGTCATCTGCTGTAAGTGATTATTCTTTAAACTATTTTCTTTGTTCAGCTTAATTGTTTCACCATTCTATTTATTGTTACTTGTTGTGTAAATATGTACGTGCTATTCGATACGCGAAATAACGTAACCATGTGCTTTCAGCAAAACACGTGTTTGCGCTAGCGATGGGGCTTATTGTGGAAGGGTTACTCATCTGGGGGCGCGCTAAGGGAGGCTAAATAGGGTGGGTTTGACCGGGAGAGTTTTGTAAAACAGCGAGAAAAGTGAGGACGTAGATTCGCGGAAATTTCGAAATAGCGTGGGTAAAACGCGTGGGGTTGTTTTATAGATAGCTAATCACAAAATGACCGATGTTATGGTCCCGTTGTTGTTCGGATTGGTTAAGTTGGGTATCTGGTTTTATGTCACAAATCCATTATCAAAGAAACTTGCTGGTCAACTGCTCTGATAAATAATTGTTGTACCTTCCTGTTCTATATAAAATGCAATCCCAAAATGAAAGTAACGACCCTAATCTTACCAGTTGAAATCTGAATTATTGTACTCAAATGTCTATTGTCTAAAGTCTATGTGTCTTTGTAAATAACTTGGAGCGATTCCCACAGTAAGCTCAACATCTAAGTCCTCCTCATGTTCTCATATATTCCTCACAGACACTAATAAACCCGTTATCGTATATATTGTCGTAAATGTAGAAATGATATAAATAAACTGTCGCCCATGTAGTCTTCTTATACTACACCTATGTCCCCTCTTGCCCTTTCAATGTTTGTTTTTTTTTAAAAATCCGGTAGTGGAGAAAGGTGGTGGAGGTAGGTTAATTCCCCGTCCCCTTACGGGTGCCCTTGGTTGTGAAAAGGTTGGTAACATCGTCCAATCTATAAAACCAGAAACCTGACACCCTTTAGAAAGCTTCGAAACGACTTTAAGGTCTCACCAGGCGAGAGAAGAAGGAGCGAACGCCATTAGCCCAGATAATGCCTTGTTTTCAGTGAGAATCTCGTAGATGCGATCTTCGGAAATGAGAGGGAGCCACCAGAGTTAATGACGTGGATGTTTTGGGATCCGGAGCTTCTTATCCAGGCGATGCCACCGATGCCCTTTGTAATATTATATTTGTGTATATTATTTTAACTCATGGCATTGTTATCTTCATTAACTACGTCATTTGAACATTCAAGTAAATGGCGCTTACGTAGCAATATTCGGTCAATCGAGAGGAATACTTTTCAGCCGCAGGCTATAACATATACTAACCGGTCTGAGAATTCTAGCTGTTGATAGGGAGGAAATGCAAACTTAATTGTAGCTAATTAAGATAGATTGTCGCTTAATCTCGCTTCAGTAAATTATGTGAGCTGTGCTTAAGCACAAATGGGCACCGCTCATTAGTTTCGGGAACCCGGGTAGGATAGGGATATTTGACTAGGACTGTCGTAGGCGCGAATAGGGATTCAGACCGTTCTTCGGTTTGAATGTAGTTCTTCAGTTAGTTTTACCCAGGATTAACTGAAGAATTCTCGTGTCCGTTCCAGGGATTTAGGCTAACTAGGGAGCGAGATCAGTTTGTCTCGGTGATCAAGCAGCCGTTCACTGGGGAGTGGACCGTTGTTTGGGCTTTAATTAATCGAATGGTTAATTAAAGAGTAGGGACTCATAAAATCCATCGTGCATTTCTGAGTAGACGGTGGACATAACTTAAACTTTTTAGGGACATCCTTCTTTATCTCATTATTATAAACCTAGCTTCGCATCACGTGATGCACCCTGTGTTTTCTCGACTTCGTAAGAGTGTGAAAGACTCTTGCGAGAGGGACACAGGTTTTTTGACATGTATTTAGCTAGTCATGTATAGTAGAGTTCACAGACTTACTGTGTTTAAACCAGAACGACTTAAAAGTAATAATAATAAGGAGAATTTCCGCCTCTCAATGCTCGCGACATTGTTTCAGCTAGTAAGTTGTTATTTGCAAACAATTGCCCTTCATTTCGTTGCAGTAAAATCTGACAACCACGATGCCATTCAGTTCTATTTGTGTATTCTTGTTTTCTTTTGATGTTTGTGTCATGATGTTGTTTTATGTGTTTGTCTCATTTGATTGCCTATGTTGATTATCTTGTTTTATGTATTTATGTGCCTGCTGATGTATTTCATTCATTTATTATGTACAATTGCCGTAATATCCTTGTGAGTGACCTTGAAGATGAATCTCGTGTGTGTAAATTTCATTGAATTTTGTTGGTTCTGTATCCATTATTTCTGTGTCGGATTGTATAAACTGTCCGTATATTGTTGAAAACTTATAGAATATATTTGTAGATGAAAGAATATCTGTTTTATTGGTTCCAATAGTACTGCATGCGAGCTCACATTCCATTTAGAATCAAGGTTATTCAAAATCACAACGACAAAAAAAAAACACAACGTAGGGATCCGTTAATATAAATTTCATTTGTCACTTTTAAAATTTCAACTGTCAAACTAGACGTCACTTGCCAAACTAAATGTCACTTGTCAATTTAAAGGCGCAAAAATTCAAATATATGTCAAAGAATCATTACATGATCTTTAGTACTAATAATTCTCAAAGCTGCATGTTCTGATGTTTTATCACTTTTTGATATAATTTATTATCGTTAATTCCAGGATTTTGTTTGTGTTTTACAATTGCTACTAAAAGTGCATCAATAAGTAACAATTTAATTTATGTAGGCAATTGTGATCGAAAGTTGTTTGTCGAGGTTTTAGAGCAAATGCGTAAATATCAGCCAACAAAAATCCTTGATAGAAAACTTTTAAAAATATAAGTCATATTATGTATGTTACAATTTTTATACTGCCAAAACTGTATTGTAAATAAACACAATTTTTTAACTTGTTAAATACATGTCTTTGAAGTAATCATTTTCGTTTATTGATTATATTTTTTTTTATGATGTATTGTTAATATTTGCCAGTCTTGATAAAACATTACAGAAAATATAATATATTTATTGTAATGTTTGGTTTAAACATTGACTAAATATACCTAGACTTCCCACCGTACAGTAAACTTTGAAGCTCGTTAAAGACACCCGATAACAGAGCGGCGCTGGAAAATCCATCTAGGATGCGGTGCAATAACTAATTGAGTAGCTGGTGATAGCCTGGACTTTTACCAATGGGGCGGCCATCGCGTTGTCAGTAGCATAGTTATGTCGCAAGGTCATGCATGGGCATTTGATACTCTTAGGCCCGGTATTTCAATTCAGGGTTAAAATTGTGGTTAACTAAACTCGTTTAATTTTTAACCTGGTTTATGTACTCTCATGGGTATTTCAATCCATAAAACAGGGTTAAGCTAACCAGGTTTATTTAACCAATTTTTTTGTTATGTTGGTGTCAGTGGAAATCTGTCCGCATGCGCATCTCGCTGTTTTCAAACTAATTGGTGTCAATCGTCAAAAATCAAAACAGTTTGTCTATTTGAAAAAGCGTGGTTGAATTTTGGTAAAATTTAAAAATGGAAAAAGAGCGTGGTCGGTCTCGAAATTATGTTTGTGAGACCCACAAAACTACGCTAGGTCACATGGAGGACCTGCACCAACAAAAGTTGAGGCACGAAGAAGAAGAGCATAACATGCGGATGAAAATATTAGAAAGAAATTTAATAAATTCCTAGTTTACAAATTCTCAAAATAATTAATTATTTGATTTCGTACTCTATTAAAATTATTATTTGCGTAGTTTTCCCCTAGAACATTGTTCACATTATTGAATGCAATTTCTTCTTCTGCTGTTAAAGTAGGAGGATCTATTTCGTTGTTGTGAAGAACTGCGGTAGCAACAATAATCCACTGTACTTTATTGAGTTCTACGTTTATACCATTGCTTAGTATTGGCCATCGTCTCTTCCATATACCATACGAACACTCAACTCTGTTTCTTGTGCGAATTTGCGCACAATTTGTACCTATTTGTGGGATGTCTAATATCATCTTCAATTTGATGTAAAATAATCATGGTCGACTGTTTTGAAAGCCGAAAACGGCGATAAAATTCTTCATTGTCCCAATAATCCATGTGATTTGTTCAAATTTGGAGCCTTAGGATTTTCCGATTTCGATAAAGATTCTCGATAAACTGAATCACCTGATCATCGTCTGACGACGAACTATCACTATCACTGGTGAAGTCCATTATATCAAGTTGTTATAAAAATTAAATAGCTTCAAATCAAAATGTCTTTTTCTTCCTTTGAAAACAATGTCCTCAGCTATACTAGGTTATGTTCAAAATGTATGTCAAAATAACACGAGCAGTTTGATTATGTCTCAACGCGCATGCTTAACTACTTTTTTTTGGTTTAAACCACCTCTTGCAGTTGGGTTAACTTTGGGTGTAAATTTAACCTGGTTTATCTGCTAACCTCGCATTGAAATACGCCTAACCATAAAATAAAAAGGTTAAACCAATTTTTTTGGGTTAACCCTCGATTGAAATACCGGGCCTAAGTGCGTTTTGTCTTATCTTAATGGGGACTGCTGATGTTATTATTGTGAAAAATAAAGCTAACGTATTTATAGTAGCTTATTTTGTTCCAAAAAGAAATAATAAGTGATACGGTTGTGAGCACTATAAAGAAATTTAGATTGATTTTATTCTATAGAATATAATTGTTAACAAAATAATATTTACACAAATATAATTATTAAATTGATGTATGTAATTAAATTACCTAGTTTCATTAAAATACAATAATTGTCAGATTGTTTCACTACATTCTTTTTCTGATTATGAATACAACCTAAATACTGCATAAATAGAAGATTAAGAGACTACATTATTATCAACGATCTACTACAACTCACTCCCTTTGTGGCCGCCGTTAAAAAACCGCCTCGAACGAACTGAACGGATTTGATTAACCATACATGAAACACATTCACACTTAATGTACCTGTCAATAACACTTATCAAGGAACTCACCGGGGGCTTGTCCCCGCCGGACAATCTTCCTTCATTCCAGCCTTGTGGAGTTCATCCTCTGCTACGGTGGCTTCGCTGTTTCTATCATATGAACCGGATTCGATGGACTTTGGCGGCTTCCCTCTGCTTCTCTATTCTTATCCTCCTCTTTTTCCTCGTCTCTTTTTTACTCATCTTCTTCTTCTTCCAGCATTCCCTTAATAACTGATACTACTTTGCCAGATTTTATTTGTGCTAACAATGTAGACATTATTAATCGCGGCAACAAACCAACTTTTATGAACGCGATTCGCCAAGAGGTTCTAGACCTTACGCTGGCAAGTCCGTTCATGACGCAATTTGTCAAAAACTGGCAAGTGATAGATGAACCATCGTTTTCGGATCACGCGACCATTGCGTTTGAACTGGAAACAACCAAAGGGGTGAAAGTGCAGTGTAGAGTGCCAAAGAAAACAGATTGGTGCCTCTTCACAGAGACACTGAGAACTGAATTCGAAGACCTTCACTACAGAATAGCCACGGTAGAGGAGTTAGAAGCTGCCTCTGAACCTATGAGGCAACAAATAATATCCTCATACGAAACCAGCTGCCGTCTAAGGAAGCGTACTGTTTCTAGGAACGTACCGTGGTGGAACGCCGAACTAGCCAAGCTTAAGATCGAAGCTAGAAAAGCGTTCAATAAAGCTAAGAGATTAGGACTCTGGGAGGACTACAAACAAGCCCTAACACAATACAACAAAAAATTGAGGAGGTCTAAAAGGCAGTCCTGGAAGCGCTTTTGCGAGGGGATCGACGAGCTCGCCCCAGCGGTGCGTCTTCAAAAAGTGCTGTCTAAGGACCACTCAAATACAATAGGGCTTATTAAGAAGCCTAATGATGAATTTGCCGAGGACACCCGAGAAAGTCTACAGGTGTTAATGTCGACCCACTTTCCGGGTTCCATAGAGACAAGCAACATTGGTCAGACAAGCTCCGCTATTGCGAGTGTTGTACACCAACACTCAAATAGAGACAGCAGACGTCTGGCGGGGAAAATCTTTTCCCTTGAGAAGGTAAAATGGGCTATAAACAGCTTTAAGCCCTATAAATCGCCCGGAGGCGATAGAATATTTCCAGCCTTACTGCAAAAAGGGCTGAACGTCATTGCCCCTTGCCTTACTAGCATTTTTAAGGCAAGTTTGGCATTAGTGTACATTCCCCAGTTCTGGAGGAAGGTAAAGGTGGTTTTTATACCAAAGACGGGCAGACGGCCTCCGGACGAGGCCAAATCATATCGCCCGATCAGCTTATTCTCCTTTCTCCTCAAAGCAATGGAGAAAATTGTGGATAACCACATGAGGAACGTGCTCCACAACGGAGCACAGTTACACTCCAAACAGTTTGCGTACCAACCCGGCAAATCCACGATAGAAACTCTTCACTATATTGTTAGAGAAGTGGAAAAAACTATCGAGGCAAAAGAAATAGTTGCTGGCATATTCATAGATATAGAGGGTGCATTCGATAACACATCCTTTAGATCTATAAAACTGGCAGCAAAAAAACACGGCATTGAACCAGCTGTAACAAGCTGGGTTGAATCAATGCTTGTAAGCCGCATAATAACGGCCTCACTAGGAGAAGAAAATACTTCGCTGACCACGGTTAAAAGTTGTTCACAAGGTGGAGTTTTATCGCCCCTGCTGTGGTCAATAGTGGTGAATGATCTACTCTGTGAGTTAACGCAAAGGGGTCACTGCGTACTAGGATATGCGGATGATCTCACAATTCTAGTCAGAGGCAAGCATGAAGGTGTCATTTCCAGCCTAATGCAGAACGCCCTGAACACAATCAAAAGATGGTGTGATAAGGAGGAACTGTGTGTTAACCCTAAAAAGACCCCCATAGTCCCATTTACCAGACGCAAAAAGCTAAACCTTAAAGCTCCGCAACTGGAAGGATTATCGATTCAATTTTCCAACAAAGTGAAATATCTAGGAGTAACCCTAGATAGTAAACTTAAATGGAACACCCACGTCGACAAGACTCTTGTCAAAGCAACGGGCTGCTTTTGGGCATGTCGAAAGCTCTTTGGCAAGACATGGGGTCTAAAGCCGAAAATGATACACTGGTTGTACATTACGGTAATAAGACCCATCGTCACATACGCATCTCTTGTATGGTGGACGAAAACCAGAGAAACAACGACACAAAGCAAGCTGCAGAAATTGCAGCGGCTTGCGTGCCTGGGCATTACAGGAGTCATGTGCACGGCTCCTACTACCGCTAGAGGTGCTGCTGAACTTAACGCCCCTTCACCTACAGGTGCAAAGGGAGAGTTTGCAAGCATCTCTGAGGCTGGCCCAATCAAAGAAATTTAAATTAGGAGACCGAACGGTCACCTCAAGATACTTGACCTTCTGCAGCCGGGTTTTTTTGAACAACCAAAAGACGTCACGTCAATAATGCATGACTTCGAAACCCCGTTTAAAACAGTCATTACTGACCGTCATGCGGCTCGAAGTCGAATCGCACAAATTGGCGTGAACTCCTCTATCTGGTACACAGATGGATCCAAAACAAATGAAGGGACAGGCATAGGAATCTATGGTCTAAAATACCGGGCAACAATAGCCCTAGGTAGCACACCCTCAATTATGCAAGCTAAGACACTTGCTATAGATCTAACTGCTCAAGAATGTCTGCGAAGGCGTATTAAAGGCAAAAAAATCTGTATTCTGTCTGACAGTCAAGCGGCCATAAGAGCTGTCAGTGCAAACAACACTAAGTCTCGAATGGTCTGGGAATGCAGACAGTCCCTCAGAAACTTGGCAATGGGCAACAAGATTGCCCTCATTTGGGTACCAAGTCATGAAGGAATTGAAGGAAACGAAATTGCCGACGAATTAGCGAAAGCAGGTTCGAAAGCTCCTCCAATAGGCCCCGAACCGTTCTGCGGACTAACGAAATCGCATGAACGGACGGAGATTCTAAGGTGGGAATTGGCAACTAAACCTGGCCTGTTTACTGGACATTGCTCAGTAAGGTATCACCTTAAAAAGCTGGGTCTGGTGGACAATGAGAACTGCAGACTATGTGAATCGGACAGTGAAACCGCTGAGCACATACTCTGTAATTGCGGTGCGTTAGCGTCCCAAAGGCTGACCTACTTAGACAGTGCGAGACTAACGCCTGTCGAAGTCAAAAACAAGCCACTTAGAAATATACTTGGCTTCACAAAAAGTCTAGAATTTCTAGGGAAACAATGAGCGTAGGGTTTAAGAACAATAGATCAAATTGGTCGCAGTTCTGTAAGGTGGAAAGCGCCAAACGACCCCTTCTTAATCTAATCTACAACTGATACTACTAGCTTTCGAATTTCGCCGCTTTCTCTCATCTTATCTCTTTTTCCTTCTCCCCTTACTATGGATCCCAAACTTTCCTTGTCAACCTTTAGCACCCATCTCATGTACTTTTCCTGTACTGTCTCTATTTTTTCCTGCTCTTGTTATCCCCACAGTTTTGCTCCATATAGTAATATACTACCTATTAAGCTGTCGAACATCATTATCAGTCTTTCGTAGTTGTTCCCAAATTTTCTATCTTTTGTCTCCCATACCAGTCTCATAACTTTATTGGTTTTTTCACTGTCTCCTTTATGTGCGCTCTTGCCGTTCCTTTTTCAATAAATTTGTACCTCAAGTGCTTAAATGCTTTGATCCCCCCTATCTCCTCTCTCCAGTTCCATTTTTCATCACCTCTGCTTCTCCATTTAAAGTTTCTTCATCTAAATTTAAATTCTTTCTTCCTAAACATTACACAAAGAATTATACCATAGACTATGTAAACAAAAGTATATTTAGTCAATGATTATGCTAAGAATGCTGCAAAATTTTTAATTTGCGTTGTTGATTAAATTTTTTTTCTGCAAGTATTGCTTTAGAAGAGTTGTGCAGTTTTGTTTCTATTAATTTGTTAATCATAAACTTGCGATGCTCATAGCCGTTACCTTCCAACCACAGGTTAATTTTTTTCTTGGCAATTAATTTTTTCCATTCTAGCTGCATAATATTTGACATATATGATTGTGTTTCAACACATTGCTCATATACCTTGAGAACAGTACTTGTAATGGTACATATGTGATCGTGCGGTCTTTTTAAATATTTAATGGTACGCTCCGATCTTGAATAATCTCAATTCAGTATAAAGAACTCTCTTTCATCTGTTAAAACGTCTTTATTTTGAATGAGATCATGTCGGCATTGGTTGCAATTAAACTTAGGAAACCGTGCGATGTGCCACGTAACTAGCAAAATAGGTAACAGAACAGGACTCCACTGTAACCGTTTGAGGATCATCTGATGATGATGACGATGATGATGAGGACGATGTAGAGGCTGATAAATTCGTGGCGGTAGATGTAGTTGGAGTACTGCTGCTTTTATAGTCGGAAGTATTGTCTAACGATCTACTTACTTCTAATAAAAATTCATCATAATCATTTTCACAGTTTGATGTTGTTACTGATTTTTCCAATGACGACGACATTATGGTTTGAAGGGCTAAACGAAAATGTTTCGCTGATGGATTTGAATCAAAACCACGTCGTTGACGAATTTTGGAAAGTAGATTTTCTAATGGATCTTGATCTAATCTACTTGTCAGCAGAAAGGTTGATGGATCTTGGATTTTCAGGTCGTTTCATAGATCTAACACTCCATTTATTGTTTGTATTAATCCATCAAAACAATATGGTTTATTTTTTAAAACTTTCCAAGATTTTATAAATGTGATGGCAGCATTTAAATTTTTTTCAACACATGGTACATCGTTAGACAATCCGCATTTATACCGGTTGGAATCATACTTTGACCTTGAGTTGAGATTATCAAAAATATCATTTAGACTCAATACAAAATTAGCTGTACTTACAGCTGTTGGTGAGTTTAATTCGCCGGTTTGTACAGCAGTAATAATAGCAGCATAATAACTTGCGCTAAAAACTTGTGTGGCAAGAGAAACAGTCATTTTTTGAAAATGATTAGGATTTAGATGTTTTTCTGTTATTTTATGGATAGGAGTGGATAATCTGCCTTTTTTACATATTTCAGATGTGGGTAAAATATCTTTCCATGACACAAAATTTTCGCCGACAAGTATGTCTCGTGCTAACAAACAATTTCTTATAGTTTTAATCAGATGGGGTACATCAAAAATTGCAATAATTTTTTTGTTATTGCATAAGAAATATGCTTTATCTGAAGTAACTTGCAGAGATACATAAGCTGCTCTATTGTTGGACCCTTGATCTGAAACTACTGCGCTAATATTCAAGCCAATCGAATTAACTTCTTTAAGGCAATTGAAAAGCAATATTTGCAAATTACTAGACAACATTGCACTAGCTGAAATGTAGTAGGCCACTGGTATTTTCCAATTATCAAAAAGTCCTTTTATCGTGAACACCAAGGCGCTGGTACCTATTTTGGAGGTTCTACCTAAAGTTTCTCCCAAATCCTCATAGCCTTCGATCACATCTAAATTTTTACTGAATTCCAAAAACTTTTTTACCGACATTTCATCCATCAGCAAAACACATTCTTTCTCCCTGTCACTCATCAGTGACACTTTTACTTGCAAGTGTTCGAAAAAAAGTTTATTAAGACCAGGCTTCAGTTTAACAATACTTATCCAATGTCTAACGGTAGATAATCCGGGTAATCCAAATTTAAGATTTTGTTGCAAATATTTATAGCAAGATGTGGATTTATAAAAGATACTCATTGCTAAGCTTCGTTCTGCTCTGATCCACTGGCTGCGTCGCTTATGACTAAATTGCATATTTAAAAAAGTCCTAACCGCTTTGGAGAAAGGTAACACAAGTTCATTTTTAACATTGTGTTTTGCCTTCGTGCCCACCTTTCTGCTCATTCTTCGACATAACTGGTGTGCCGTTCTCAACTTTTTTTGTAACATGCTACTTGTTTCCATAATTGCTGTTTGCGTGGAGAGTTTTGTGTTTTTGTTGGCGTATTTACTTGAACTAATCTGTCGATAAATGATGATTGAGTAATTTTAACGGGAGTACCTTCTGTTTTGTCTTGCAACGTACTACGATTATCCTCAAATAAAACTTTCCTCACTTTGCTGTTTCTGGCCGAGTAAGTAACTTCTACAGGTGTAACGTTAAAAGCACCTGAAGGCGATAAAGCAAAAGATGAAGTACTTGCTTGTCGTTTTCTTTGCTTTATCAAAGCAGGGGAATGTGATGTAAGATGGGGCACAATATTGGCGATATCGTAAGATGGGTTTTCCTATACATACGATAAAGATTTGCACGGTTATTAACTACAAAATACAAAACTATAAACTTACTTGTCTGCTTTGAGTCATCGAATTTCCAGAAGCTTGGGGTACAGCAGTATGCACCAGTCGGTGATGACTTTCATTTACAAATAAATCTTCTGAAAAATGATTTTCGCATATGGTCATTGCTGCCAATTGTTCAGGAGCAAACTCTACATTCAATAAAATAGATGATTATGTAAGTACTTAATGTATAAATAATGTATAATATAATAAAGTGGACATGCTGATCGTGAATAACACAAACTATTCTAAGTAGGTACCGACGGGAAAGTCTTTACTAGATTTTTGTAGATACATTTATTTATAAACAGAATCATAATTAATGTAATTAAGGTATTCATGTATACATATACAAATAAATTTTTTAAATTTTATAATTTTATTTAATCAACTACAACATTTTAACAGTATTTGAATGAAGTTTGTTAATAATTCTGGAACTAGATTTGAAATTATAACCGATTTTAACTTTATTTAGATCGATATAATATATTATTATATCATATACCTATTATTTATTATTTGTATATATATTTATTATTTATTTATATATTTTATATTATTTATTCAAAGTCAATTAAAATTTCTGTCTCAATGAAATGAAACAGCGGTAGTTTTAAATTATTTACTACAAAACTAATCATATTTAAACGCAATATTAAGAAAAAACAATTAAATGTAATGATACATTATACTTGTGAAATTATGAAATTAGAAAAAAATTGTGTTTTTTTTTTGATATCCTTGATTTTTAGTTCATCTCGTGGTGTATTTTTATAGATTATTGTACTAAATAAAGGAAAAAAAATGACTAAATTTTTAATTTTAATATTAAAAGGGCGCTCGAAAAAATCTAAAGTCATTTACTAATAAATTAAAAAAAATTATGAGCGACCTTTCAAAATTAAAATTTTTAACTGGAACTTTTAGAAACTTATTTTTTTTTGGTCTATAAAATTATACCGCAACGGAAAAAAAAATAAAAAAAAAACTTCAATTTTCGGCGATTTTTGAAATTTAAAAAAATTTGAAACGATCTCTTAAATTTTTTTTTATGCTGTTCTTTGGAGAAGGCTCTTAAAACATCAAAAACTAACATTTTTTCACAGGAGACTCAAAAAAAAATAGTCGGTTTTTTACCGCCACCCTAATATAATATATACATATATACCATAAATACAGTTAAAAAACTGTCTTTATGGAACTTTTAGAATTTAACAGTATTTATATATTTATGGCAAATTTAAAACGGTTTCTGAGTAATAAAACAAATTTAAATATACAAAGTGATCTTTTTTTTCCAAAATGTTCTAGCATCTTTATTCATTTATATTATGTTATGAAACATTCTGAATGCTTTTGTACGACTCTTTTATGATAAACTAGCTGGCCCGGCAAACTTTGTTCCGCCTTAGTTTTGTTATTTTATTTTTTATTTTTATTTTTTTGTTATTTGTTTTGTTATTATATGTCAGATGCGTTTACGTTTTATATTGTATGTCACGTCACACGGAATGGGATAAAAAATTTTCTTTGTTAGGCTACTGGTTCTAAACAACCACTCCACCAATTTTCAGCCAAATCGGTCATAAATAGATATAGATTTTTAAAATAAACGACCCCAAAAACTATAAAAATGATACCCAAATTAATTATTCACATTTATTACCTTTATCACATTCATTTTACAACCCTCTTTAACTTAAATATCATTTTCAAAATCAACGACCTGAAATTCCTCGAAAATACCCATATCGTTTTCTTACATTTTTATCCCTAGAACACTCTCTTTTCATCCTCCTAAGAGTATTTTTTTAGAAAGCAGGAAACATACCTATTTATTTTTTTTTGAGAACTTAGGCAATTTATGGGAAAAATTATGAAAACGACATCAATCTTTAGACATTTTGCCCTCTTTCCGCCCTATCAAGGAATGATAATATTTTACTTCTAAAATTTCGGATTTAAACATAGATATTATTTTTAAAATAAACAATCCAAAATTTTTGAAAATCATACTAATATTGGTACTTGTCATTTTTTGTTCCTATCCCACCTCTTTTTATCTCTTTGTTAATAAAAAGTATTCTATTCTTTTCATTCAAATCCAGTCATCATAATTTTCCATACAAACTTTCACCCAAAGTTGTTATATGGGAAGTTGTCTCATGGAAGACGATTAAAGACGGCCACTGAAGATCCAAGATCCAACGCCACAGTCGTACTGCGACGTTGGCGCGTTGGCCGTTGGATCGTCAGTGGCCGGCTTTACATCATTTTACATGTAAACGAACGGTCCAACTTTGGTTGGTGGTGGGAGAGTGGGTCGATTTATTTGGAACGGTAATTTGCCGAGCCTCACCGAACGTTTCCGACATCGCAATTCTAATTTTGATTTAACCCTTCTTTTAAAGGGCGGTTTCTGGATAAAAAGTATCCTATAGCAATCTCCTGGATCTAAGCTACCACCTCACCAATTTTCAACCATATCGGTAAAGCCGTTCTTGAGTTATAAGTGATGTAACTAACAGACTTTCTTTTATATATATAGACTAGCTGGCCCGGCGAACTTTGTTCCGCCTTAGTTTTGTTATTTTATTTTTTATTTTTATTTTTTTTGTCATTTGTTTTGTTATTATATGTCAGATGCGTTTACGTTTTATATTGTATGCCACGTCACACGGAATGGGATAAAAAATATTCTTTGTTGGGTTACTGGTTCTAAACAACCACTCCACCAATTTTCAGCCAAATCGGTCATAAATAGATATAGATTTTTAAAATAAACGACCCCAAAAACTATAAAAATGATACCCAAATTAATTATTCACATTTATTACCTTTATCACATTCATTTTACAACCCTCTTTAACTTAAATATCATTTTCAAAATCAACGACCTGAAATTTCTCGAAAATACCCATATCGTTTTCTTACATTTTTATCCCTAGAACACTCTCTTTTCATCCTCCTAAGAGTAATTTTTTAGAAAGCAGGAAACATACTTATTTATTTTTTTTTGAGAACTTAGGCAATTTATGGGAAAAATTATGAAAACGACATCAATCTTTAGACATTTTGCCCTCTTTCCGCCCTATCAAGAAATGATAATATTTTACTTCTAAAATTTCGGATTTAAACATAGATATTATTTTTAAAATAAACAATCCAAAATTTTTGAAAATCATACTAATATTGGTACTTGTCATTTTTTGTTCCTATCCCACCTCTTTTTATCTCTTTGTTAATAAAAAGTATTCTATTCTTTTCATTCAAATCCAGTCATCATAATTTTCGATACAAACTTTCACCCAAAGTTTGTAACCCTTTACATGTAAACGCACGGTCCAACTTTGGTTGGTGGTGGGGGAGTGGATCGATTTATTTGGAACGGTAATTTGCCGAGCCTCACCGAACGTTTCCGACATCGCATTTCACATTTGACTTTCACCCCTCTTTTAGAGGGTGGTTTCTGGAGTAAAAAGTATCCTATGTCCGTCTCCTGGCTCTAAGCTACCACCTCACCAATTTTCAACTATATCGGTAAAGCCGTTCTTGAGTTATAAGTGGAGTAACTAACAGACTTTCTTTTATATATATAGATATATATATATATATATATATATATATATATGTTGTTTCGCCACAAAGCAATGAATACAATGGCTCAGGTGGCGGAGTCAACAATGGCAATTTTACTTTACCATTAAGGCAGCATAATCCAGGGGTTTCTCCGGAAAACTTTAATGCACCACAATACTCGCAAACTACGTCCATTTGCCCAATGCAAACGTTAGGATGCAAGCTGTAATCATTGCTGCAATCGTATTGAAACGCTGCTCGATTCAAATCAGCACTTTGTTGACCTCTGTTCGCTCGACGATTCTGCATAGCCAACCGAGCTGTTTCACGGGCTGCTCACTTTGCTCTTGTGATTGAGAAGCACGAAGTCGAGCCATACTATCGCGGCGCTGTTCACGTGCAATTTCTTGTTCTTCTTCAGTCCTTTCATTTGCAGTGTTTCGTATTCTTCTTGCATCACGGCTTTGTCGGGAAAGATTCGATCGTCTTGGTCGCGGCATTATTAATTAAACTTCACTTCACCTAAAAAGTAAAATTTTCAACCATACCGAGTTTTATAGTTCACTTCACTTACAAATATCAAATTGTCATCCATACGTCATTACATATCTGTCATTATACGTCAATTACATAGCTGTCATTTGCGTTTTGTTTCTCGGTAATTTGCCGAGCCTCACCGAACGTTTCCGACATCGCATTTCACATTTGACTTTTACCCCTCTTTTAGAGGGTGGTTTCTGGATAAAAAGTATCCTATAGCATTCTCCTGGCTCTAAGCTACCACCTCACCAATTTTCCACCATATCGGTAAAGCCGTTCTTGAGTTATAAGTGGTGTAACTAACAGACTTTCTTTTATATATATAGATTGATAAAAAAAGCAAAAATAATTAATTGCTTTTGATCCGTATTGCTGAACAACTATACTCGAGTGTGGGATAAACAAAAGAAGAAAAAAAAGTTTTTTTGTACGACAGGCTTGCTATTGATTAAAAACAATATTTACAATACTTTGGGACTGATGTGGGCGAAAAAATTCAAGAGTTGTTAATATGTTAATACGTAAGAAAGCTCAATATACGCTCACCGAAAAAAAAATTATAAATACATTTACCCTCAATCAGTATTGTAATTGAATAATAACAAACCTGTAAAAGGTAAGTAATGTGCATCTTTCCTCTCTCGGGCGGAAAAAACTAGCCTACTTGAATACGCAAGTAATCTCATGTAAACGCATGTAATCGCAGACAACAAGGATCTATGGTTTTTTGATTACCTTTCAATTGTTTTAATATTTCGAAACGTCAAATTTATGTGAACAACACCCTTACAGTTATAATTCTGTTGAATTGAAAAAGAAAACTTTTTAATTTCTGGACAGAAATGCAACGCTTTTTTGTCACGGTATGTAATTTACTATTCTTGCATTTTGTACATTTATTTAATACAGTGACTTTCCCTCGGTACGTAGGTACTAGTACTTACCAATTAGTCTCGGATTGCCTGAGGCGAGTATCCAGTTTTCACACCTTTTTTTATCTTTCGCTGGAAATTTATGAAACTTTGTATCACTATGTCTCTTTATGTTACCGCACCCCCAATAATTGCACTTTGTATACGACATTTTTTATTTTTCAAAGAGATGGTATTTCTCAATTATTGTTGTTGAGGTCGAATGAAATTTAAATATTTAATTTTTCAAAATCGAATCTTAATACGGCACAACGTTGGGGCTTGATACTTCCGGATATGATCGTTTTAGACAACTAATTGGTTATTAATTTAATAATAAAAAATGTTTGTTTGCACTGCAAAAGAAAACGCCAAATTGTCAATAACAACTAACTAATTCGTTCGCTGAACCGATATGAAATCTAGTATATTCAAGTATATATTCACAAAATTATATATCATATATATTCACAAAAAAAATTTTGTATATTCATTCAACTTATAACGCGTCAGATTCAAACTACAGACTGTCCGTGTTCAAAAAACCCTTCGCTTTTATGGAAAAGGGAACAATAGCTTATGGAAAACCCACTGCCTGACAATAGAGCCTTGTCTAGACTGACTGGGTTTCTTAATTAAAACTTATTAATTTCATTATAAAATGTACCCAAGTAACATCGTTACATGCGGAAAGAATTAGCGCATCTTTAGGCATAAGAATATATTCTCTGCGACCTATGTGTCTCAGGTTTTTTTAAAAAACAATTATTAGTTTATGAGCATTTTAATCAAATTTAGCAACCTTTTTATTATTCTATCTTACAGCTTTTTTAGGTGTAATTAAGAAAGTGTATCTTCTATTTCAGATTAGTAAATTATAATTCAGGAAGCGGTAAATATATTTTAGATAAGTAAATTGTAATTCAGAAAGTGTAACTTGTAATTTAGAAAGCGTTAATTGTAATATCAAAAAGCGGCTTTTATGTAAAATTATTATGTAGTAATGCAGTCCATAGAAAGAGCCTATCATGAACTTATAGAAGCTAACCCATCCAAGTAATAATAACAAAATATATTAAGAAAAGCGAATTTATTGGTAAATATAGTACATACATAGTTTTACAACAGTTTAATGCAAAAAAAATTATCTATTGTTCTATCAATTTAAGCTTTCTGAATTACATGTTATACTTTCTGATTTATATTTTACTAATTTTAATTACAGGTTACACTTTTTGTACTACTGTAAGACTCTCTTATTCTAATCTTAAGTTTTGCCAAATTTTAGCAATTAAACTGAATTAAATAACAGTTAACTCTTTCACCATAATAAATTTGTCAGGATGTCTATGCTCTACGATTATTAGCCTTAATTATTCACTCAAAAACAGTGTACAGAATAGCAACAGCCAGCTACATTATCATCAACAATCTACTTCAACTCACCCCTCTATATTCATAGTTAGAGAAACGCTTGAGCAGTCAAACGGATCGATTGGGCGACACATGAAACATATTTACACATAATGTACCTGTCAATAATACCTGTAAAGTAACTCACCGGGGGTTTTTCTCCCCCTCGCAGGATTCTCTTCCTTTCGACCTGATAGTGGAAGACATCACAAGGCTCATTGGACTTGGACAACCACTCTATGGTCTTCACTGTTTCGGTACCTGGTTCGGAAGCAACGTGGACGGTGTCGCTAGGCCTCAATCACATTACGCGAAATAGACTGGCCAAGAATAATACGTAATAGGAAAATGCATAAAATAAAGATTAATGAGTGAAGACCCTAAGGACATTACGCATTACCCCGTCATACCAGCAAAAGGGAAATCCACAACCTTTTTATAAACTGATAGGAACATAACCATAGCGGTTAACAGGCTCCAGCCCACCCCTCTACCTCTTCGTTTCTGTTCGAGGAAGTAGAGAACCAGGATAGCAATCTGTAAATGTCTACAGACGTCATGGGAGTACCACCTCAGTCTGAAACGAATTAACACATAGACCGTACCCCAGGTATTAAACTATAGTTTCTGCCGTGGATATTTCATATTAACATATTGATGTTTATCAATATAACTTTACTCATTATTCCTCCAAATTCAGGGAGTCTGCACTGAATTCATAATTATACCACAAAACAACACATGATTAACAAGATCAACACGTTAACTATCTTTCTCTTTCAATAAACAATTAACAATTTAAATATTCATAATACTGCTCGTCCGACCGCTCTGACTCAACGTTCTCACTCTTCCCGCTCATTTTTTTACTGACTGGACTCCACCCTTCCAGGGATGCTAAGCCCATGTTCTCCCTCTTTTACTTAACATGCCATATGGCCCTCATCGAGATGATTTAATTATACAAGCGATTTAGCGCCTTATTGGCTTATTTTTACTTTAAAAAATAACTATAAATTATTATAAAATCAAAAACTCTCACACTACATCTTATATTTTCTTAATTACATTAATTGGAACTTTTGGATCGCTAAATTTTCCAATCTATTAAATCTATCGAAAAATTAGTCGTCTTAAGAAAACGGCTCAGAATCCTTTAACATATTATCAACTAAAGTTTGAAGTTTTAGCCACTTTTAAAAGATGCAGCAATAAATGCATTAACATCCAAATTTCAACAATTAGATAACTTTAAAATTAAAGGAAATTGCGATTAAACAATACTACCCACATTTATTTATTACGAGTCTCGCTACACGATAACATGTGATTCAGTCCCCAGCCCGGCAAAACAAACACGACAAATTTATTCGGTTTCAGATTTCATACCCATTAAGTGCCATCAACACCTTATATATTTCCATGCATGAGTGAATGCCGTTTAAATAATATAATTAATATATATAATATAAGATTTCTTTATAACTATTCACACACTTTGAAGATTCAGCTTTTTGCCCATAGGTACCAGCGGCTGTCAAGCTACCCCTTTCATCCTCCCGCCCGTCTTACCTACAACCCAAATGTGTTACATTTCTCCCATAAGCGTGGCTAGTCTAGGTTTACTTAGTCTACATCAATAATCCTTGAAAGTTGAGTATATAGAAATCTACATGCTATTATTTAGTTGTGCCTCAAACCAATGTAAAATGTAATCTGTACATTTAGTGATGAGTTAAGCTATGTTAGTTCCAACTCTAACAGCTAGCCACCGTATGTCGCTTTTATTGGTGTTTTTTGTTGCCAAATATTAGTTAGGAGCTTTCATTTAAGTTTAAGTTGAGTGTTCTGTGGTGACAACAGTCCTTACCTTATAACAGTCCCCAACAGTTGATAGTTATACCATTGAGTAAAGGAATATATCAAGAGACGCAGCCTCTGTATGTTTGAATGCAATAGAAAATGACATCGACATAAGAGGTGGCGTTGATGCACGGTATCAATTTAGACACCGAGATTTCTCACTGTCTACCGAGGTATCAATAGCAATCTCGTACTTGATGTGTTCATAACGAGCAGATAGAGTTGTATGTTTATTATTGTTGAGATATGAGAAAAAAATCATATTACTTATTTAATTAAATCTAATATATTATTTTTCTCTAAAATGCCTTTTTACCTCCAGACATAAACAAACCATAAATACGTTTGTAGTACCTCCCTTTGAAGAAGAATCTTAATTGATGAATTAGTAGATAAATTTGTTAGGTATCTCAATCACTCTTGCATATTAATATATTCTTACTTTACTTTTGTTCCAAGCATTTGATGAATATACTTCATAATAAAATCGCTCTTGCGTTTAATTTACCCTTAAAGTTATCAATAATTATAATGGGTGTATCAGGTTAGTGGACAAGACATTTACAAAAGTGGTCGACGAAATCTTTTGATAAAACATGCAATTCCAGAAAAATTTATTGAATCAGGTAAGCTAATTTAGAAGTGGATATAAAAAAATAGGTTACATATGAAATGTTCGATTTCATAGAGGTTTAATAAAAATCTGTAAATTTGAATTAAATGGCATTTATTCTATAAAATAATTACTGTTAGAATCTCCAACGGCCAGGTAGCAAAAAGACGTCTTTGCACAAATAAATTCTTATTCACGACTGAAATAAAAATCGAACATTTCACCTATAACTATTTATAATCTTGTAATATTTTATTCCAATATTGCATTTGTAATTTAAAAAGTAAAAAGTATTCTGTGCACAACTTTTAGAATATTTAAACAAAAGCTTCTTTTGCATTTTATTCAGAATATCTAACTACAAACATTTCCAGAAATGATTTACTTTAATTGTAAAAGTTGACAGTATTCATTTGTGGAAACCTAGAATATTTAAAATTATTTCTAATTTTAAATTCACCACTTTTTAACAGAAAAAACGGAAAACGATTCTACTTATGTCGTTACAACGTCTCCGGCAAAAAAAACGTATCAAAGTCCTACCGATGATCCAGTGCCTTCTACATCTGGTATTCAGAAAACGTATGCAGGAAAGCGAAGCAGTGTTGCTGGTACATTTGACAGTCCAGAAAAACGACCACGTACGGATAGTGAAACTGATTCTCTAAACTCTACTGTAAGCATCACAATTATAGAATTGCCTACCAACTGTAAACTAATGTTAAAGGACAAATGCAAGAAATTGCAAGCGCAACGTCTCCGTGAAAAAACTTTGGGCGAAGTGACAAAGCAGCTAATTCAGCACTCGTTTTCATGATACGAGGCATGTTTTCGAATTGGAAAATGCTCGTATGTTATTGTACATCTTGTGGACCGATGAAAGCTCCCATGTTAAAGAAAATTATTGAATATGTTTTGGAGCACTTGAAGAAGTTAACATTTCTTCCAAAATTTTTTGTTTGCGATCATGGTTCAAATAGTCGTAGTGCATATAAATTATTAAAATTATTGAAAAAATAATGTTTTACATTTTGGATCAACTTGTACGTTGGAATGATATTATCAACACATATCGCATTGATAATAAAAGTAAAGTTGCACGATCTATGATCAAAATTACAGCAGTTCATCTAAATCCAACGACATTTCAAAAAATTTGAGTTAAATATGCCGCACAAATTTTTTCTAAATCTGTTGCAGCTGCAATTTTAACGGCCCGAGCAACAGGTGAATTAACAAGTTCAACTGCACTTGATCCTGCAAAATTTTTAATTAGCATAAATGACATTTTTGATGCATTGAACAGTAGAGTAGTGAATGATGCCAACCCTATAAGAAGTGCCATATCAGGATGCAATGGAAAACCCCTGAAAGTTCTTAAAAGTGCACTCCAATTTTTTAAGTCTTTTAAAATTTATAGGAACTATAAACTTGCTAATAACATTCACTGTATAAACGGTTTTCAATGGACAATTAATTCAATATTAATGTTGTGGGAAGATTTGCAAAAAGCCAATTGTAACTTTTTTCTTACAAATTTTCTTAACCAAGATTGCCTTGCTGTAATAAGGTCCAGGGGGGGTTATAATCCTACTCCATCAATAAAACAAATGCGCATAGCTTTGCAAAATATTATTAACATAAGGTTACCAATGGCGGTTGATTCTGCCAATTGTGAAATTGACGAGAATGTAAAAAATCTCGATATAAGCGAGGAATCTTGTGAAACACATTATGAAGCATCGAAGGCATCTACATCTTCTGTATTAGTTGAGGCAATTCCCGATGCTTTTGACAATTGCAAGATTGACGAAAACATGGAAAATCGCATAAATATAAGTAACCCACAAGTAGATCCTGCTACCAATACGGTTTCCAAACAGTCTTCGAAGACAAACGTCGAATCATCAATGACATTTGAAGCATCTGCTTCCAAAATAAAAACTTTGGAGATTTATTCAGTTGCGTACGTTGCAGGATATGTTTGTTATAAACTAATTAAAGATACCAATTGCGAAAACTGTAAGAAGGAGTATTTAAAACACGATAAAGATCGCAATCTTACTGATAATAACGAAATGCCAATTTTATTTCGAGATTATAGTGCAGAAGGAAACATTACATATTTACAAATACCAAAGGCATCGTTAGTTACCGTAGTTAATAATATTTTAAAGATTTTTAACCACAGTTTTAATACTCACCAAACAGAGTCTCACATTTCTAAAAAAATTAAAAGTGACATTTTAAATTTCTTGGAGACAAAAACAACTTTTTTTACATCAGAATGTACACCCGCGGCACATAAAGAACAATTTGTTGACATCATTATAAAAATGAAAATGTTTAGGAACTGCAAATGGGAAAGTGAAAAATTCAAACTAAAAGATTCTACTTCTTCTGAGGCGAAATCGACGGCGAATCCCAAAGCAGAACCCCATAGGAAAGTGAATATTTTGTCACAAACGTAATAATAATGCATATTTCTATTTAAGAAAATGCGACAAATGGTAAACTGTATAGTTTACAAGTGATATGTTAGAAAGATTTTGTTTATTTTGTAAAAGTTTTATTCAGATTATAAGTGAGATGTCGACGAGTACAGACGTTAAAAGCCGTGGGCTTTGCAACAAGGGAGTTTCGGGTAGTAAATCCCTAGTTAAGTGCTCTAAGTCTAAGTGTCTGTGTAATTTTCATCCTAAGTGCGTTAATGTGAATGCTAGAGGTCTTCACCTAAGAAAAGAACCCTGGTCGTGTGACTCTTGTAATACCAAGTTAGAGTTGCACATAAATAAAAGTATGAAACTGGAACTTAAAGAGGCATACCCGCCTAATTCAGATATGTACATTTTGTCATTACAATTTTCTGAAAATTCGTTTTATGTATTGAAAAGTCTATTACTAGAGGTTCGACAAAGTAATAAACTATTGTACAACAAGGTTGATCTTTTAGAACAACAGGTAAAATTTAAGGACGAGCTATTGGCTAAGGCGGCCAGTCAGCATCCGGCTCATCCCCCTAGAGCCTTTACACATTCCAGCCGACAGTAAGTACCAGCCGATGAAGATCAAAGACAAAGATCTTATTCTAACACGGATAGGCTCTCTCAAACAAGTAACAACAAGGTCGCATCTTCTAATCTACCTGAGGCCGTCAATGAGGATATAGTAAATGTTGTTACTACTGAAAAAGTTTCAAATACAAATTCCGTGAATGTACCTAACGATATTTCTTCTCCGAATTGGTCAACAGTTCGAAACAGACGTCAAAGTAAAAATAAATCTCCTAGCAAACCAAAATTTCTTATTGGAACAGCAAATTGTGACGATAAGAGCTTTACTGTAGCTAAAAAAATCATGAAAATTGATTTACATCTAACTAGGGTTAAACCATCAGCTTCGACCGAAGACATTACCACACACATCACCAAACAACTTAAAAGTAGATGCATTAATGTGAAGTTTGAAATCATTAAATTAAATTCAAATCACCCTGAATACTACAGTTCATTTAAAGTGACAGCAGAAGGCGAAGAAGTAAATTGTATGTATCTCAATGACTTCTGGCCTGAAAATGTAAAATTTCGTAAATTTTATGAACAAAAGACTAAAATCAGCAGCACAGAAAATCTAGCATAGCAATCAAGTGTAGATAAATCAACATTGTTGTCGATATTATATTAAAATGTGCGAGGTTTACGATCTAAGGTAGTGTCAGTGTACAACAACAGTGCGGTGTCTAGTGTAGATATTTATGCTCTCAGTGAGACATGGTTGACTGATGACGTTAGTGATAGTGAATTGTTTTCACAAAATTATGTAGTCTATCGCAAAAATAGTGACTATCTCGCAATGAACGTGAATAGAGGTGGTGGTGTTCTGCTAAGTATTAAAAATAAGTTTAACTGTACAGTTCTTGATCTATCTAGGATACATCTTCATGTTCCCTCGGTGGACATCCTAGGAGTTAAATTAAATAGTCATCACTTAACTTTGACTATCCTGGTAGTATATATTCCTCCAACTATAATTCTTACAAATTTTTTATTATTTTTTGATCTTTTGAATGAGCTGCATCTGTTAGGCAACAAAGATGTACTTTTTCTTGGTAATTTTAATGTTCCTACCTACTTTTTAAACGCAGCAAATAATAATTTTTCTACTGTGTTAAAGTCATTTGAAGTCTTTCATCAGCTTAAGCAAGCAAACACCATACTTAATGTTAATCATAATATGCTTGATTTAGTGTTCACTAACACAATCTGCTCTGTTGACAGAGCTATTGAGCCATTAGTTGACATCGATCAACATCGTCCGGCCTTGGCAATTGAAATTAAATTATTGAAAACGCATCCACTTCAATTTAGAATGAATAACTTGAATTCATACAACTTTAAAAAAGCCAACTTTTCTTTAATGTACAATTTACTACAATCTATAGACTGGGGTTTTCTAGACCAAATCTTTAATGTTGATAATGCTTGTAGTGCTTTCTATGATACTCTACATTCTGTTTTTGCGGTTTTAATTCCTAAAGCTAAACCAGTCATGAGTAAACCCTCCTTGGTTTGACGGTGAATTAATCAAAACACTACAGAACAAAAATAAAGCAGCTAAATTATATAGGAAGTATGACACAGTAAGCTTTTATAACTCATTTAAATCATATCACGGAGTAAAATTCTCATGAAGACAGCCTATAACAAGTATATTAATAACATTGAAAATAATATCCAGCACGATCCCAAATCATTCTGGAGTTTTATCAAAACAAAACGAGGACAAACGCGTATACCTGGCATTCTGCAGTACAACAACGTTGAAATTTCTTCTCCTGATGGTATAGTTAACGCATTTGGGGACTATTTTAAATCTGTTTACATCAATTCTACACCCTCCAATTTTTGTGGTGACATTGATTGTAATGAGTTTAACTCTTGTATCACAATTAGTAATATTCCTGCTGATGACATTTACTTAGCTTTAAAAAAATGTAATAATAATTTTACTTCAGGGCCTGATAACATACCCAGTTTTCTTCTGAAAGACTGCGCCTCAATATTTATGAACCCTTTACATAAAATTTTCAACTTAATTATTAAACAACAAACCGTACCAAAACTTTGGAAAGAAGCGTGCATTACACCTGTTTTCAAAAAAGGTGACGTATCCGAGATCTCAAACTACAGAACGATTTCCTTAATGTGCAACTTTGCCAACATTTTTGAAAAAACGTTATATAATAGTATATTAAAATACAAGTTCGAGAAAGCATCGATTCAAGCACGCGTTTGAAATTCCAACACGAGCCGCGTAGCGGCGAGTGGAGGAACAAACAAGTGCTGGAAGAGCTTTCTGAACGAGTGTTTTATACTATTTTTTCTATTTTGCGCCTTTTAATTCCTTTTTACATAAAAGAAATAAAAATTTGAAATTTAGGGAATTTTTGTAAGGTTGGGTACAATGATTTAGTATTATTTAAGAAGGCTGTGGAAAATTCAATTTGAATTGTCATAATTTTTTCTTGAAAATGAGTTCTGAAGATTTTTCATGTACTCCGCCCGAAATTCGAGCAAGTGCGGCCAATGTTGTTATCAATTTACTGCCAGAGAAGTCCAGATTGCAATATGAAAAACAGTTTCATCAATTTTTAGAATGGTGCAATAGAAAAAATGTTGGAAACATATCAGAGAATGTGTTACTGGCCTATTTTGATGAGCAAAGTAAAAAATATAAACCATCCACTTTGTGGAGCACCTATTCAAAACTTAAATCGTGCCTTAATATATACAGGAATGTTGACATATCAAAATATGTTAAACTGCAAGCGTTTTTGAAACGAATGTCTACAGGTTACGAGCCAAAAAAATCAAAAATATTGGAAGAGAGCGACATTAACAAATTCATTAAAGAAGCAGATAATAAATTGTACCTGGCGATGAAAGTAGGTGTAAATTTTATTTATTTTGTAACTGTATACAAACTTAATATAATTTTAGGTTATATTAATAATGGGTTATAGTGGTGCGTGTAGGCGCGAAGAATTGACAAACATGTCCATCGATGACGTTGAATATAGACCTCACTCAGTTACTGTAGCAGTTCCTAAAACAAAAAACAATGTACCGAGACAATTTATGATAACCAACCCAGATTGGATTAATTTAATTGCAAAATATGTGGCCTTGAGACCAAAAATTGTTACACATAAACGTTTCTTCTTAACATATCGTGGTGGTCACTGTGTTAATAGTCCCATTGGGATTAATACTATTGGGAAAGTTTCAAGAAATATTGCTGAATTTCTTCATTTACCAAATCCAGACCTTTTCACGGGGCATTGTTTCAGAAGATCAAGTGCAACACAGTTGGCTAACCAAGGCGGTGATTTACTAACTGTAAAACTACATGGAGGGTGGAAATCGTCTGCCGTTGCAGAGGGTTATATTGACACATCTTTGAAGAAAAAGTTTGAAGTTGCACAGATCCTTGGTCGTCAAACTGTATTGCACTTACCTGATTCTTCTAACCATGACACAGTAGACAATCTTAATTTGGAATTACCTGGATGTTCTCACCATACGGATGACACTGAAAATAATATTACTGTATCAGATAGTAGTTCTTTCTGTTGTAATATTGTGTCAAACCAAAATTTACCTGGTATTACTTTAACGTCACATGACACTTCCAATGTTTCAATTAATGTTTATAACAATTGTGTTTTTCACGGTAATAAAAATTGAAGTTATACCCTTTTTCGTTTATTGCAGTTTGACAAACAAGTAGCAAGGTAGAGGATAGCCTGATCGCTATTTTTATATTCTTCATACTGCCTTCTGGTGTCTAACACTTTGACGGTACTTTCCGTTGTGACAATTCTGTTAACGTTGATAATAATTCTTCATGACAATCGAAGTTGATTTATTAAACACATTTTGTTCCCATTCACGATTTGACATTTGACGTATTTGGAAGAACGGCAATGCCGCCAACACCAGAAAGATAAAATACACTAGCCTAGTAAAGCATCCAAAATTCTCAGTAACGAACCCAAACCGGTGCTTTACTAGTTCTAGTAACGACGCAAAATAGAAAAACAAATTTATAGTTCAGTTAACTACCTCATTTCCCCATATCAACATGGTTTCATAGAAAAGCGCTCAACTATAACAAATCTCACTATTTTTTCACAATTTGTTTCCGAGGCTATTAACGACAAAACTCAGGTCGATGTGATCTATACTGACTTTCAAAAGGCTTTTGATCAGATAGATCACTACATCTTGTTAAACAAATTACATAAACTTGGTTTTTCTAGCAGTTTGCTTTGTTTGTTGAGATCTTACGTTTTTGATAGGTGCCATTTTGTAAGATATAGAAATTTTTCCTCCAATAAATTTTACCCAACGTCTGGAGTACCACAAGGATCCAACCTTAGTCCTTTGTTATTTATTCTCTTTATAAATGACATAACAAATTACATCACTGTTGAAAAATTATTGTTTGCTGATGATCTAAAATTATACACCAAAGTCAAGTCTGATGAAGACTGTTTAATTTTACAAAAGAATATAGATCTACTTGCTACATGGTGTGAACGCAATAAATTTAGACTCAACGTATCAAAATGTGTAGTAAATACTTACACCAATAAATTAAATGCTGTCACGTATTCATATAAAATTGGTGATAAGCAACTGCGTCGTAATTATACTGTTAAGGACTTAGGTATAATTTTTGATAAAATATTTACATTCATTGACCACATTAATTATATTGTCACTAAATCCTATAAAATGTACGGATTTATTTATAGAAATTGTAGTAACTTTAGTAATATTAAGGCATTATGTTGTTTGTACAAGTCTTTAGTTAGGTCTATTTTAGAATATGGAGTGTTGGTCTGGTATCCAATTTTTAACAATCACATTAAGCAAATCGAGTCAGAGCAACGTAAATTTTTTAAATTTATATGTTATCTACAAGATGGTGTTTATCCGGTTCAAGGATTTGACCATGTAGTACTACTGTCTAGGTTTGAACTTAAATCATTAAGCTCCAGGCGTATTGTCACTTCTATCAAGTTTTTGGTTAAACTAACCAACAACGATATTGATTGTTTGGATTTACTCAGTAATTTAAATTTGAATGTACCACAAGTTAGTACGCGTTTCCACTCTACATTTTATGTAAAATTTAACCGGACAAACGTTCTACGGAAATCTCCTATATCTATAATGTGTGAACTGTGTAATAATTACACAAAATCTTTTGACATATATTGTGACTCACTTCACTCAATTGTTAAAGCATTAAATAACATTGTTTTGTAGAAATGATGCTAGTAAGCAGAAATTATTATACATTAATGTGATAAGATGTAGACATATCTTGTATACTATTGCATAGTACTTACGATATTGTCCCTGTATTTCTCATTTTCTCTGTAACTGGATTTTTGTTATCTGTTGAGAAAATAAACCTTATTATTATTATTATTATTATTATTATTATTAAAAGCTACAACTCGACCTTATTAAATGCGAAGTTAGCTGTTTTGTTGTCTGTAAATCACTTTTTTTTTTATTTTTAATGTTGTTAATATAATATGTATTGCACCTTATGTACAATAATATGTACGTAGTATTAATTAATAAAATAAACAATATTTTGCTTTTTTATAATTCAACAAATAAAAGTGTTTAGAAATTGAGTGGAAATCTATTAATGAAGTGCAATTCAAAAGTTAGTTGAAATGTCAAGCTTGATTTTTCAAGCTATTTTGAAAATAGTAGATACAGTATGTCTGAATCTGGATTAATAATGTTTTTTTTATTTTCATTAATAAATGTTACAAATTACCTATTTTTTCAAAATGTATTGAGTGATTTTTTAATTTTAAAAGAAAATATTGCTCGTCTACATACGCCATGTATGAAGTCATGAGTTTCTACATACTTAGTATTCAAGTGTTTCAAAACAAATAAAGCGTTGTTATCGATGCAATAATCCTTCAATCCTTGTCTCTTATCATACTTCGCACTTGTCCGCATATAATTTAACGGCGCTAACTGTTGATACGGTTAGTTTTAAGACATGAGACGGCAGGAGAGTAAAAATGAAAAGAGAAGAACGTTGTTGACATGCTGTTGAAGCAAGAGGGATATACAATTACTTTTTCTGCCATATAGCTGCGTCTCATGATATATTCCTTTACTCAATGGTTATACTATCAACTAGTACGTTGATAGTAGTATAACACTATCCCACAGAGTATAACCTGTCAGTTGTCAATCGTTCTTGTTTAAGTTGTGTTAAATCTATGTGTGTAACACAGAAAGTAAAGACATTTTTGACATTTGTTTAAAATTTTTGTGTAATGTATTAGATTGCGTGTGTCATGGTAACAATGTTGTTAGTGAAAAATTCAAATATTTTACTAACGTATGAAAATAGTTTTTAATCATTAAAAGTCACCCGGTATTTACCTTTAGTTAATCGAAATTATTTTTATGCTAAGCTTTAAGTGAAGTCAAACTTAGTAAACTATGAATTATATACCAACAAAGCAAAAAAGTTTTATATATAGAGTGGTCAACATTGACTGTTTGAGTTGGCATCACTTTTAAGAAACTTTTTTTATTTGTGATGTTGCAACACTGTAATGGAATACGCTGGTTTGACAAATATTTGACATAAAACTTATAAAAAAAATATAATACAAATTATAAATAAATGTAAAATCTCAACAAGCCTCAATAAAATTAATTTTTGTTTTGTATCTGAAGAGAACTCTAATAATTGTTTTTGCAATTTGCCATCATATTGATACTCACACTTATATCAGAGAACGCTACGTCATAGATTTTAGTGCGGTTATAAACCATGTACCAAACTTTTTTTTCTAAAAAATGTTCAGATTGGCAAAACTTAAGCTGACTTTTTACCTGTCTGTCATTGTGAATTAAAATTGCAATTTTTGAACAACAAAGTAAAGTGAACAATTAATGGAAAGTATATTTATGTGAAATAAGGCATATAATGGTGTAAATAAAAAGTGCACTGGTGTGGGAAGAACAACCGATTCCAATAAATCAAAATTCACTGTTTTTATGTCACCAATTTTTGCCATTTTACGGATTTCGGGCGCATACATGTAAAGTTTTTTTTATTTTTGTATTTTGTGTTTGTGACGGGACTGATAGGATTAGGATTTTTGGATAAAACAAGACAACTAAAAAAAATTTTTTCTTTTAAAATCACAACATTGCCAACCCACTTCAACAATCTCTAAATCGATCAAATTAAAAAAAAATGCTTAAAAACAGCATAAAAAGGGCTAATTACAAAAAATAGTATAAAAAACTGGTTTCACAAGACCTTAAAGCACTTATTCTTTAAAAAAATTTCTGATATTTTTATTATAACATCCATGTGATCATTTTTCTTTAAATTTAGCAATGTGTAATTGCTTTTTGTGTTACAAATTTTTGAAAAAATGAAAAAAATTTATATTCTAAGAACTCATTTTTAGTTTGCATGCATACACTTTTTCACATAATTATTAAAATTGAGATTTAGTTTAAAATTTTTGACATATAATACCTATTATAGAGAAAAAAATACTACTTTTAATTTGTCAGTTTTTTAGCGTTGTATAATTGACAATTAACAGGTAGAAAATGTTTTACTATAAAATGCAAAATTATATTTAAAATTTATTCTAAAATCTACTATAAATCGTTACAACAGCAATGAATCTAGTGGAAAACTGAGTAAGTTTGTAGTAAAGCAACAGAAAGTTAAAACATTTTTGACAATTGTTTGAAATTATTATAATGTCTCACAATAACGATTTGGTCAACTGAAAAAGTTAAATATTTTTCTTGCTCCAAATCCAACTTTCTGGCCTTAGAACGTAACTGGCCTTATACTACTTAATTCCTAAGATTTAATCATTAACAGTCAGTCACTCGGTATTTGTTCGAAATTTCTAGCCAAAAAGTCAGCTTGGCAATAAAATTGACAGCTGACATCAATTCAAGCTTAACGTAATAATTGTTAAAGTTATTGCTTTATTTCTCATAGAAATCATAACACCTATACATTTTAATAACAGTAATTTAATTGATAAAAATGATATTATGTTGTGAATACAGAAATAAACTTATAGATTTATTAGGTACATTTTTAAAATGTGTATATTTAAACTTCCCGCCGTGATGAGTTTTGACAAAAGGAACGAGAAATGACGGATAAAAAACAAATGATTAATCAGAAACATGGCGGTTACCGAGCGATAAGAATGCAGCAGTTAGCAGTTGTAATAAAGCAACGAATCCGGATATAGCATAATTTGAAGTGTCTAAAGCAAAAAAGGTTTTTCTTTCTAATATCCATTTAGTTTAAAAGAAAAATTGCAAAATGAGTGTCGACGCATACGGTCCAAGTTCTCAAACGCTCACGTTTTTGGAAACTGAAGAAAACGACCTAATTGGAGCAGATACCCAAGGCTCCGAATGCGATTTTACGGATTTTAGCATGCCTTCGCAGACTCAAGCCTCGCAGCTGGACACTGCGGGCCCCAAAGTATCTGGAGTACAGGTTAGTAACTATGAATTACAAGGTCGTTTCCTACGTTTCATGCTGTTCGACTTTCTAGCTGAATAACAACATTAATAGTAAAATAACGAGTGTTACAAGTACTTTGGGGGAATTGCAATTTGAGGAGGAGGACGAAGAGTATTTCAATAGCAAGGAATTGCCCAATTATGCCTGTAAATATTGTGGAATCCACGAGCCCAATTGCGTCGTCATGTGTAATTGTTGCAAAAAATGGTTTTGTAATGGAAGGGGCAACACTTCTGGAAGTCACATTATTAATCATTTGGTAACTATCATGCTTTTTTAGATACGTAGATATATAATAACTTTCGAAAATTTACTGAAACACACTAGTGGATATTAATAATTAACACGTGTTCATAATTTTGAAATTATAATATAACTTATAGAATAATATGCATGAACCATGAACCTTTTAATGGATATGGTTGGTAATTTCAAACAATAGTATATTGCATTAACTGTTTTTACAATTTAACAAACAATTACAAGTTTGCGGAACAATTTATCTCTTAAATGACCAGTCTAATAAGTTTTGTATTATCTATTCACTGTATGTATCAATTATTTATTTAACCAAATACACATACATTTTTAGAAAACTTATGTTATTGATGTTTTCTTCTATAAACGTTGGACTTTGATAGAATAATAACAATAGCTTTGTCATATTTTTTATTTTATGTATAAAAAATGTCTTATTATTTCCGTAGCATCGCATAATTTTTATAAACTAATTTTACTATGTAATATTTAATTATACAGTAAAAAAATATTTGAAAACTTTTACATCATTTATTCTGCAGTTCTGCTTATCGTAAAAAGCCACGACTATAACAGTCGTGGCTTTTTTGAGTTAGAAAATAAAACCATCCAATTGCAATTAGTTAATTATTATTATCGTATAGATAAAGTTGGGGCATTATGTCAAACTCATGGTCATCTATAATGTAATGAGTTTATATGTTATGTTTATTATGTGGCATTTATTTATGTAAATGTGATTCCTTTAAGTCATGTTACACTTTAGTACACATCCTTGATATGTGAATTCTTTCTTGCTCGGTTTCTCCTTTCTTCTCCTCTTCTTTTTATTTTTTTCAAATATTACTTTAGACTTTTACTTTTTTCTTTCTCACATATTATTTTAATTATCTCTTCCTTATTTTTCGACACATAGTGATAGTGACTAAATCGTCTGCAAAAGCCAAAGTCCACACTTTTGTTCTTTCTACTGCAAGTGATACCTCTCCTGAAGTTTGTTCATTGTCGTCCAGAAATGCCGCAAACAGAGTGGGGCTAAGTGAACATTTTGTTTATCAGATATTTGCTTACTTTCTATTATTTCATTGGCTTTTGTTTGTGTATTTGTCTATACTGTATTCATTTTCAAGAAGGGGTATAATGTGTAGGACGTGATCAGTGCGTTATCCATTCATAAAGACTAAGTGATACCGATTTCCTGAAATTTGAGCCGGGCTGGCAGCCGAAAGCACAGGGGTGCATTGTGCATTTGTTTCGTTGCGGTTTCTGTTTGGCTGCTACGGAGACAGAGACTGAGGTTAATCCCAGAACCCCAGTCCTTCCAGAAAAAGGGCTTAACGCAACCACTCAAATACTAGTGAAAATAATATAATATTGAATATATTTAAGCCGAATTGAAAGCAACTTTGTCTAAAATAGAATAAACGATTTTTTCTGCGGTCTGCCCTGTGTCAACCATCTCCCACTTCATAGATATGACCACGTGGAGCCTGCATGCATTTGTTTTGATTCACTCTTTCTTGAAAATGAATACAGTATAGCTTCACTCTTTCATGTTCTACCTTTTTCCTTCTGCTTCCACTATCACTTCTTTCTTGGGATATCTCTGCTTAATCCTAAGATCTATATAACATCTAACTCCATCTTATCTCTGCACCTGCAAAGTTGTCTTCCACACTTTTTACAAAATTGTCACATATCGTCATACTTAATTATTTTTAACCGTCTTCAAAAAAGAAGGAGGTTCTCAATTCGACTGTGTTTTTTATGATTGCTACCTCAGGACTTTGGACTGGGTGATTCGATTTTGATGATACTTTTTTTTTATTTAAAAATGGTTGCCTTTCGTTTGGTCTCATATTAATTTGATCAAGATCTGAATAGTAGTTGTTAAGTTATTCTTGTTAATGCTTTTTTGACACATAAAATTGATTATAAAAATAAGTGATAAAATAAAAAATCGATTTCAATATAATTAAATATATTTATTTAATTATATTAAACAAAAAGCAGTTTGAATCAATTAAATTAATAAAACAATCATTACATAATCATGTTGAAGTCGGTTTTTCCAAAATTTTAATTTGTTTAATTAATTATATACATTAATATGCATTTGAAGATTACAGACCATTATTATGTTTAACCCTCCCTGTCCCGGAGGCACAGGAATTTTGCTGGATTCAAAAATCATTACGGTCTTCGACAAGTAATGATAAGGACAATATTATTTATCAAATAATAATAGTAATATATGTTCAACCCTTCCGGTTCCGGAGGCACAGCAATTTTGCTAGATTCAAAAATCATTACGGGCTTCGACAAGTAATGACAATGATAATAGAATTATTATTATGCTCAACCCTCTCTGTCCCGGAGGCACAGCAATTTTGCTGGATTCAATTAGCATTACGGTCTTCGACAAGTAATGATAATGACAATATTATTTATCAAATAATATAAAAATTGTTGAAAAACAAGCTTTTAATTTTCAATTAGTTTAAAAGCCAATTTAAGAATTGAAACGAAGACAACAAATGGTGTTTTGAACTACTATACAAGTTTGTTTTTTGAAAAATTAAGCTAAATTACTATCTCTCCACGCATCTGCGATTATATTATTTGAATTGTTGGATTAACATAATGCTGCTTTAAATCCAAATCTAAAATTTTGAAATCTTAACTCAATATGGGTACAACACCCATATTTGAAATAACTAAAGGTAAAATTTTTACCATTTTTAAATTGCAAAGATCTCTAAGGGCCACCGAAAGCAGCTAATATTTAGCCATTTTCGTTTTAAAGGTATCAATAATATTACAAGAATTTGGAACAGCAAAATCTATAAAATATGCAACTTTAGTTTTCTTCAATACGATAACAATATCTGGCCTATTGGCTTCAATTTTTGAAGCAGTTAGCAAAGTTCGATCCCAATATAATTTGTAATTAAAATTTTTTGGATTATAATTATAGTACGGTTCTACATTTTTGTGCTTTGAAGTTTACATTTGCTAACACCAAAATCCATGCCAATACTATTTGAAAACAACTCAGTAATTTTTATTAAATTGAATAATTGATTTTTACTGCTTGCATATATTTTTATGTCATCCATATACATAAGATGACTAATAGTTAAAAATTAATATGGTTTGTCATCAGTTTATAACAATTTATTTTTTTTATTTATTTATTTTCATTTTATCAGTTTATTATTATGTATTATTATTTAGATAGTTTTCTGTTGTTTTTTCAATAAAAGAAGCTATTGTCGGGATGATGAGTTGTATACGCAATCTATGTTCCGTGTGATTTTGGGAAGCCTGAAAATTCTTCATCATCATACCTCACAAGCGTACATAAGCAGTGGTGGAGTAACATAGTAGTAGGTTGTAGACGAAGTTACTCTTGGTAATTTTTTTCTTAAAATTGTTTAGTCGAATTAAAGAGACTTCATACACACTTGTTGAGGACCACAGATTGCGCACGATCAACTGAAAATTTAACTGTTAATAATGTCATCAACTGCCACATCAAGTGTTTCCTCTTTGCAAAAAAATCAAACTGACAAATGAGCGCGAAAAAGACAAGGAGACCTAAAACCTTTAAATTAATGTTAATAATTCATTGTTTCCGTTTCGTCTATGAGACACTCTCGATGCTATTATACTTTCTAGGATTCCGTTCCCAATATGGTTGTAACAGTTTTTTTATATACAGTGCGCCAGTGCGCGTCAAAAGTATGGAATAATTTCATTAAAAATTATACAAATTTATTTTCAAAGAAATCTTTGGACACGTCAATTTTTATTTATAAAAACATATTTATGTGCCACATAAAATTCCAAGCAGTCATTTGTTTTAAAGAGCTGTGTCGTCATCGATATTTTTTTCAAATAGAAACTTTCTATTTTTTCTTGATTCTGAAAGCTATTTTAATTGTCTAAACGACAGTATAAAAATTTTGTTATCTTACATCAGGAAAGTATTAAAAAAAAAATCAAAGATGGAATAAATAAATTTCTATAACGAACAAAATCAAGTATGTAAAACAAATGACCTTGAAGTTTTATATGGCTAAAAAAATTTCTTGAGAAAAGAAATTCTTTAATTTTTAAAGAATTTATTCCATACTTTTGACGCGCACTGTATATATTCTAGATGTGTAGAGTGGTTTAAATCGAGAAAGGTTTGTAAAAACTAATAGACACTCAGATTTTGAGACTTTTGTATAGTAATCAAGAGATTATTCCGGTAATTTTTTCTTTTTACCCAACATGAGTAAATTTAATAAATGATGATTTAAATGCTACATTGTAACTGATTGCCACAATCAATCAGTTACAAGCTTATATTTTGAATATATAGGAAAGAAAAATTTTCTTCTAGTTTATACTAAATTTTGTTAACTAAATAAAAAATATAATATCTACATTTAAACGAGAATTTTGTTCAGATGAGCGTCAAATTTCATCCATGTTTTACTTTTTCTTAAATTTTTAGAAGCGTCTTGTGATTCTCTACTCGAATACCGTTCGTGCATATATTATTTACCGTATTTTATTTTTGCGAATGTCAAAAACAGGTTATCTGTCCGAGCGAAACGCAATTAATTTTTTTTTAATTAATTTTTTTGAAGTTGACGATCTAATGCACATTGTTTTTTGTTATTAACGTATTATACATGTACATGGTCATTATTTTTAATAGAAATGTTTACTGACTTTTGTTGATTAAAGATTTGATATCTTTGTTGCCAGGGTTTTTATGTTAGGCTTTCGCTTTGTGTATCCCTTTTATCCAGAATTCTATCTAGACTTGTATCTCGTTTTTAAGACTTTTGTAGCGGTTTCTAATCTTTTTGACTGCTGGCTGCAGTCTGTTTTGAAACGTTTTACCTTGCTTGTAATGTTTTTCACAGTTTTTATGGATGGATTATTTTTGAAATTAAATACTTGTTTAACGTATATTATGGAAATATGAATAGAGTGCTATTGAAAGGACTGCTATATACTATTTAAAAAGGGCTTATGATGTTTGCCACATTACTACTACAATAAATTTGAAAATCAGTTGAGAAATCAATCTGCGGATCTGTGAGTTCTATTAACACAGTGAGTAAATATTTTTTTTAGGTTAGAGCCAAACATAAAGAGGTGACATTGCATAAAGATGGTCCACTTGGCGAAACTATTCTTGAATGCTACAGTTGTGGTGTCCGTAACGTTTTTGTGTTGGGTTTTATTCCCGCCAAAGCAGATTCTGTTGTTGTATTGCTTTGTCGACAACCGTGCGCCGCTCAAAACTCGTTAAAGGTAATAACGTTTTTGTAAAAAAAATTAAATTAAAGACGTTTCTGTAGGATATGAATTGGGATCAAGATCAATGGAAACCACTAATTACAGATCGTTGTTTTTTAACCTGGCTTGTAAAAATTCCTTCTGAACAAGAACAACTACGTGCTCGTCAAATTTCCGCTCAGCAGATTAATAAGTTGGAGGAATTATGGAAGGAAAATGTTGATGCGACTTTTCAAGACTTAGAGCGTCCAGGCGTTGATGAAGAACCTCAACAGGTTAGTTTATATAATTTACAATTTTTTTTGTATAATACTTGTTTTAAAGGTTCTTTTGAGATATGAAGATGGGTATCAGTATCAGAACATTTTTGGACCTCTTGTTAAATTAGAAGCTGATTACGATAAACGTTTGAAAGAGTCACAAACTCAAGAAAATATCGAAGTGAGATGGGATGTGGGATTGAATAAAAAAACAATCGCTTATTTTACTCTTGCCAAAACTGATGGTGATATGAAGTTGATGCATGGAGACGAGTTGAGATTGAGATATGTAGGAGAAATGCATAAATCATGGGCTGGTGTTGGGCATGTTATAAAGGTACCGGACAATTATGGAGAAGATATTGGTATTGAGTTGAAAAATGGTAATGGTGCACCTACTGATTGCAGCAGCAATTTTGTAGTTGATTTTATTTGGAAAAGCACAAGCTTTGACAGGTAGGGAAATAATAAATCATTAAAAACTCTTGTTACAAGACTTAAAATTGTGTAATGAAAGGTATCTATTAAAAATTACTTTATTATTAGGATGCAATTAGCTTTGCGCAAATTTGCTGTTGATGATACTTCCGTCTCAGCATATATCTACCACCGTCTTCTCGGCCATGAAGTTGAAGAAGTTTTATTTCGTTGTCATTTGCCAAAACATTTTTCTGCGCCAAATCTACCCGATTTGAATCGATCTCAAGTATACGCTGTCAAACATGCACTTCAACGACCACTCTCATTAATTCAGGGTCCTCCTGGAACAGGGAAAACTGTAACTTCAGCTACTATCGTATACCAACTTGTTAAACAACATGGCGGACCTGTGTTGGTTTGTGCCCCTAGTAATACTGCTGTTGATCAACTAACGGAAAAAATTCACAAAACAAATTTGAGAGTTGTCAGATTATGTGCAAAATCTCGTGAAGCTATTGATTCACCAGTTAGTTTCTTGGCTTTACATAATCAGATCCGCAAAATGGAGACCAATACCGAATTGCAAAAGTTGCAACAATTGAAAGACGAAACTGGGGAGCTTAGTTCAGTTGATGAAAAGCGATATAGAATGCTTAAGAAACTTGCTGAAAAAGAACTATTAGAAGCTGCAGATGTTATTTGTTGTACTTGTGTGGGTGCGGGTGATCCACGCTTGGTTCGTTTAAAGTTCCATTCGATTTTAATCGATGAAAGTATGCAAGCCACAGAACCAGAATGTATGGTTCCAGTGGTCCTGGGAGTTAAACAACTTATTTTGGTTGGAGATCACTGCCAATTAGGACCTGTAGTAATGTGCAAGAAAGCAGCAAGAGCTGGACTTTCACAAAGTTTATTTGAGCGTTTGGTAGTTTTGGGAATCAGACCTTTTCGATTAGAAGTCCAATATCGAATGCATCCAGAACTATCTCGATTTCCCTCAAATTTTTTCTATGAAGGAAGCTTACAAAATGGTGTGTGTGCTGATGAGAGAAAATTGAATAAAATCGATTTTCCATGGCCCATTGCTGATAGGCCTATGTTTTTCCATGTTACACAAGGACAGGAAGAAATTGCAGGATCCGGAACCAGTTATTTGAACAGAACGGAAGCTGCCAATGTCGAAAAGATTGCTACAAAGTAAGTTTAATTAATTTCATACTCTTTTTAAACCATACTTTTTTTGTCACATTTTTTGACACAAATTAGTTAGCAAGTTATTCTTGATATATTCTTAGGGCTTCTTCAACCTCTTTTTTATTAATCTGCCACTCTCATTATTGTAGAGCTTTGTCATTCTCTCTGCATAGGTCAAAGTGGCATATGAATCAAAATGAGGTTTCAGTTTATTATTCCAGACAGTAAATGTTGACTCTTAATTTGTAGGTTTTTACGTTCTGGTGTTAAGCCTGAACAAATTGGTGTTATTACGCCTTATGAAGGACAGCGTGCTTATTTGGTTCAATATATGCAGTACCAAGGGTCCCTTCACAGCAAAAATTATCAAGAAATTGAAATTGCTAGTGTCGATGCTTTTCAAGGTCGTGAAAAAGACATAATCGTTATGTCATGCGTTCGTTCGAACGAACATCAAGGAATTGGTTTTTTAAACGATCCTCGTCGTTTAAATGTGGCCTTGACACGTGCGAAATATGGTATTATTATTGTTGGTAATCCGAAAGTATTATCGAAACAACCGTTATGGAATCATCTTTTGTCATTTTATAAAGAGCAGAAAGTGTTGGTGGAGGGTCCTTTGACTAATTTGAAAGAATCTTTGATACAATTTGCTAAACCTAAGAAATTAACCAATTCTGATAACCCCGGATCGCATTTTATGACAACCTCGATGTTTGATGCTAGAGAAGCTATGGTACCTGGATCAATTTATGATAGAACAAATACAGCTATAAATGGACAGTTTAATTATCCGAGGGGTGCTGTACCTTTGGATATATTTAGCAGAACGCATGACCCAATTAGTTATATTAGTCAGGAAAGAGCACAGGCTGGTTTGAACTTACCAGTTCCTGTAGGTGTCTTTATGAATATGGCTGATGTACCACCAAGATTTTATAATCAGCATCAACAAGCTATGCAAGCCAGGCAGCAGCAAAATTCAAGAAATCGTAAACCACCAATGAGACAAAAAGGCAAAACATTAAGTCAAGATCAGACTCAACCGTTTAGTCAGGGTTTGCAGTTGACACAGGGAATGTCTCAGCCAGGTCTATCTCAACCTGGATTTAGTTTGTCGCAGCCAGGGCTATCTCAACCGGAACTCAGTCAAGATCCTTATATGGCTGAGTACCAATCACAGATGGACGGATTATTGTCACAGGATTCTACTTATCAGGGAGACAGATCGGCATTTTATCAGCCAAACCCTCAATTCTCTCAGCCATATTGATCACGTATAAACGGAGATGTTTGCAAGAATCGCGGGAGCGGTTTTATGAAAATTTGTAAGTGATTGATCTGATTGTCGATTGTCAAATTATCAGTAATACAGCACACACAGGTCCATGATGTCGAATACCGATTGAATAACAGAGAAAGTTCAATGTCATGAAGCACCTTTGTGATGAGATCCAACGACTTCTACACTTATGAGAGCGCGATATGCATCTCCAGGAAGGCTGTAGATGATTGTTTTCACACCTCTGCTGTGACAAACTTTTTCCATATTTATTTTTTCAAGCATTCATTTTAATTTGACTTTTATTTTATTTATCGATGATATTACTAATAGATTTTGTTTAAAGAGAATATTATAAGCATTTGCCGTTTTTCATTAAACAATAAATGTAATATTATCAATAGAAAAAATTTCTTGTAACTATTTTTAATTCTTGTAAAAAATTATTGTTTATTACTAGCTTTTAGTTTCGTCATATTTAATTTTAATTTTTTTTTTGTATATTACGTAAGAAACACCTGGGTTCAGTTGGGGTTTATTATATTTTCCTCTGTATAAATTACGTTATTGTAAAACACTAAATTTCTAATATCAGGTGTGCTTTTTTAAAGTCTTTCTTTAAATTCGCAAGTAAATAAATTCTTAACAAATTTTATTTGTTTTGTGTATTATTTCCTGTACTAATTTAGGAGTATACAGATGCTTTTTAAATATTATGGTCTGTTAAGGTAAGTCGTGAGGAGAAAAACGTGTTTGCGGTTTTTTTAAAAAGTTTTTTTCATCGCATTGAAGGATCTAGTGGCGTGTCGTGAAGAACCCCTCCAGCTATTTTCTTATGCTACTATATTTTGTTATTCGTTGTCCGATCAGCGACCCGTTTTATTATTTGATAATGTTAAATCGGCATCTGTTGATGTCTCTGTCACTTTGATGGAGATAGAAGCGTTCTAAAGATTTACTTGATAAATGGGAATCCCATGTTGATTGTTAAGTCGCACTGAACAATGTTAATGAGAACGGACATATGTTTGATTCTACAAGTCCTTTTTCTTCTATTTGGACGAACCGCCACTGCCTCAGAAAAAAATTTACAGTGATATAATTTTTTTGATTTATAGAACCTTTTTATGAGTACATCCGCTGATTAAAATTAAAAGATGGCTCCATTCATTTGCTTACCAACAAGAAAAATAGATGAGTTTCACCCAGTTTTTATTATTGCTGAAATTGGTCAAAATCATCAGGGAAACATTCAAACTGCAAAAAAATTAATCAAAATTGCAAAAGTGCGTATTACCAGTAATTTTCAAAAATAATTAGGCTTTTTATTATTTGTATTATAGCAATGCGGTGCAGATTGTGCAAAATTTCAGAAAACATGTATCCAAGAGAAGTTTACCAAAAACGCGTTAAATCGTCCCTACACTCATTTCAATTCCTGGGGGAAAACTTACGGTGAGCATAAGTCTTATCTGGAATTTTCCGAAGATGAATTCCGAGAATTGCAAGCCTATGCCAAAGAAATTGGAATTTTATTCACAGCATCAGCCATGGATTCGGAATCTTTGAGGTTTTTGGTTTCTATTGATGTACCTTTTGTCAAGATTGGATCGGGGGATTCAAATAATATACCGCTTATAGAAGCTGCAGCTGCTACAAACATTCCTTTGGTTATATCAACTGGTAATTTTTTTTATTTTGTAATAGCTTCCGTAATATGATAAAACTAGCGACATCTATTAGAAGCTATACCTTGCATCCAATAGTAATAAATAAAAAGATCAATGCAAATTCATTCAAACTACATCTGTAAACTTGAACATGTATTTTTCTTATTGGAACTCACTCAAATTTGAATGAATTTGCAGTGACAAGTTTGTAATAACTAGGTAATTTACGTACTTTTTAATCAAGAAATGTTAAAATCAGTTTAAAATCAACTTCAAAAGAAAATGTTTTCAATTTAACAGATATGTTTTATTTGGGTATGTATGATGAATTACGTAATATTTTCGCCGATTTTGAGTGTTATTTCAAAGATTAAAGTACTATTTAAATAATAATAAAATACATTCCCAAAGTTATGTTTTATTTTAAATTGGGTATAATTTAACTGGCTCTTTTACTTTGAAAAAATCCCTTTAAAGGGGGAAATAGAAGATGTTTGTTGAAATTGATCCTCCTAACCATTTTTGATTATTAGCAAATACTGCTAATTTTAAAAGTTGTTGTAAATTTTTATTTGCAGGCATGTCAAATCTTCTACAAGTTACTAAGATATACCAAACGGTTACAAAATACCATACAAATTTTGCTTTGCTTCACTGTACATCTGCATATCCAACTCCCTTAGAAGACGTAAACTTACGAGTTATAAATCTTTACAAAACAACTTTTTCCGATATAGTAATTGGATATTCTGGTCATGAATTAGGGGAACAAGCTTCTTTAGGAGCTGTTGCACTAGGGGCTAAAGTATAATACAATATATATGATAGGCCTGTTCGAGTAATGTAGACAGTGTGTTACAGTTTTCTGCGGCTTTACTATCGAGAAAATGCGGCACTGTTTTTTGAAGAAATGGTGCCGTTTGACCACTTTTTTTTATAAGCACGCAACTGACATAACATGTTACCGTTTGGTGCCGACCACTATAAATTTAAAAATGAATCACTGCCTGCATTATAAGGAACACGGATTATATTATATTTTATAAATGGGTGGTCTTTGTAGATCTTAGAACGTCACATTACTCTGGATAAATCACAAAAAGGAACAGACCATTGTTGTTCATTGGAGCCCGAAGAATTTAAACTTCTAATCGACGACATCAGAAAATTAGAGGTAGTTTTAGGTGTACCTAAAAAAGAATTTCAACCTTCTGAAAAAGCTTGTTTTGAAAAACTGGGAAAAAGCTTAGTAGCAGCAAGAGATTTAAAAAAAGGTGACGTAATTGAACGTAGTTCTCTTAAGGTCAAGATTGCTAATCCCAAAGGTGTAGATGCCCATTTAATGGAGGAAATAATTGGAAAAGTTGTGAAAGTTGCTATAATTGAAGAAGATGCTGGAATTTTAGAAGAGTATTTTTAGAGTAATACCCGTCTTTGAACAAGCGATAAAAATTTTATTGAGCTAAATCTTCAAATAACCACTTTTATTAGTACCTAATATTAGTCTTATTAAAATAATAATTGTTGAACAATAAAAACATTATATAATGTGCGTTCATAAATTATTTAGATCAATTCTTACTATTCAATTTTGAACATTTGTCAATTTTTTGATTAGTTCCTAAGCCAGTTAATAAAACGACAATAAAAATGTATCAAGGTAAACTGCGCAGCAGGAGTTGATCTAAACTACTTATGACCGAAAGTGTATTATTACCTTTCTAATGTTTCCTGTTTCTTTTTATATATTTTTATTAACGCCATCAGAGATTGGCAAATAAAAAATGTATCAATAAAAATTGTTTTTGAAGTGAAAACTTCTTTAGCGGCGCTGAGCACTTTTTTTTGTATGGGTAAAAACTTTCAAACTCGCGTCAGGGTCACGTGATGCTGATCGAAAAAGCGTAAGATCGAGGGGAAGGGAGAGGAACTAGTATCTCCCACTCTTTCTACCGTGCCTGAGTGTGCTGCTCTGTTTAGGCGGCACAGGGCGCTTGCGCGAATGACCGTGTGTGTTTATGTACAGCGTCCCACGCGTATCCAAGGATGGTGACAGCTGATTGCTTGACTGTTGTGTAGTAAATACGAGGGCGGAGTGATAAATCCGGTAAAAATTAAACTCAGAATATCACAATCGCAAAATTCAATTGGCATGTGTCAAAATCATCCTTCAGTAGGCTACATTCAATTTTTTAAATAGATCTGTCATTTAGTCCAGTTTTAAGAACGGTTGAAAACAGACTATCTTCCTCATTTTTGCAAACATGGAAAAAAATGAATTTCTAGTGTTAATTAAACATTATTTTTTGCGTGGAAAAACCATCACACAAACCAAAACAAAGCTTGATAAATATTATGGGAATTCTTCACCATCGATTAAAATGGTTCACAAGTGGTTTACAGATTTTCGTTGTGGTCGTACCAGCACAATAGACGCCGAACGTCCAGGACGCCCTATTGAGGTAACCACGCCAGAAATGGTCAATAAAATCCACGATATCGTGTTGCAAGACCGACGAGTAAAAGTACGCGAGATAGCTGAGATGGTACGCATTTCAGATGAACGGGTACGAAATATTTTGCATCAACATTTAAACATGAGAAAGCTATCCGCCCGATGGGTGCCGCGCTTGCTGACAATTGATCAAAAACGCGTCCGAGTGACAACTTCAAAGGCAAATTTGGCGATGTTTAATCGCAATAGACACGAGTTTTTGCGTCGTTTTATAACGGTTGATGAAACATGGATTCATCACCATACCCCGGAGACCAAAGAACAGTCTAAACAGTGGATTGCTAGTGGTGAACCCGTTCCGAAAAAAGCTAAGGCGGTTTTATCGGCCAACAAGGTGATGGCTACAGTTTTTTGAGATGCACGCGGCATAATCCACATCGACTACCTTCAAAAAAGAAAAACAATAAATGGCGAATACTATTGTAACTTATTGGACCATTTCAACAAAGTTTTGAAAGAAAAACGACCACATTTAGCGAAAAAAAAAGTTCTCTTTCATCAAAATAACGCACGGGTGCACACATGTGTTCTTGCAATGACTAAAATTCATGAATTAGGCTACGAATTGCTCCCTCATCCACCCTATTCTCCAGACTTAGCTCCCTGCGATTATTTTTTGTTTCCAAACTTGAAGAAATGGCTGGGTGGAAAAAAATTCGGCTCAAATGAAGAAATAATCTCCTCAACAAACGCATATTTTGAAGGCTTCAAAAAATCATATTTTTCGGAAGGGATTGAAAAATTGGAGAAACGCTGGACTAAATGTATAGACCTAAAAGGAGACTACGTTGAAAAATAAATTGATTTTTTGCTGAAAAATTTGTTCCTTGTTTCATTTTTACCGGATTTATCACTCCGCCCTCGTACACTGTTGTGTATTCGTAAATGTGAATTGTTTAAATTATGGAAATCGAACAAAGTGAATCTATTAATGAAAAAAGTGATGATGAAGTAGTGAAAGTGTTGTATCTTGGAAGGACCTTTTGGTAGGGAAATAACACACTGTCTTCTAATTATACATTAGGTTTATTTCACTTAAAATTAACTGCTCTTCTTCTCATGGTACTACATGGTCTGCCGCCTTTTCTCCCTCTCACTGTCGTTCCGGTGCGCACGCGTTTGTCCCTGACACGCGTAATAAGTTTGTTTATATAACCAACATAACACCCTCACACTTAAATATAAACATATCCAAAATATAAAATAAAATTATCTGAACTTAAAATTATTGCTTTTGTAAGTAAGCTATTCGAAACCATATCTAGACACAGGTTTCTTATATCGCTGAGGTCTGCTATTACTTAAACTATTATCGTCTACAACTACAGAATTGGGCTGTGTACAAGCAATCGACGTGACGTTAGACTCCAACGACTGTGCATAACCTACTTTAGATAGTTTTGTTTTGATTGCGACCTTCTCGTCTTCTACTTTGATGTTTGTCTTCAAAAGCTGATTCTCATGTCTTCTCCAACGCTGACCATTTGGGATTTTGCAAATGTACATTTTACTTCCCATTTTCTTTATGATTTCGGCTTGCACCCACTCTTTCTTGTTAATTCTTCTGTAGTCTCGAACCATAACTACTTCCCCTATCAGAAATTTGTTTGTTTGAATTTTATCTATTTCCTCTTCGGTTGTCGGCATTTCTTTCAGTATTGCTAATCTTGTTCTTAGATTTCTCCCTAACAATAGTTTTGCCGGTGTTTCTTTTGTTGTAGCATGTTCCGTATTTCTATATGCGATTAAAAATCTTGATATCAGTGTATTAACACTCTCTGTTGTATTTTTAGGATCCAATAATAACGCTTTCATTTTATTCTTAAAAGTTTTCACGGAATTTTCTGCTGCTCCATTGCTTTGTGGATGAAAAGGTGGTGTGGTGATGTGCTTGATCCCATTTTTGAGTAGAAATGTCTCAAACTTTTTTGATACTAATGACTTTCCATTGTCTGATACTAGTGTTTTTGGTAAACCAAATCTTGAAAATGTATCTCTCAACTTTTCTTCAAGTTCTTCCGGTCTCATCGAATTTACCTGGTACACCTCTGGCCATTTTGAGTACGCATCTGTCAACACTAGGAACGTTTTACCCTTTATCGGTCCAAGATAGTCAATGTGCACCCTTTCAAAAAATTCCTTTGTCTTCGGCCACAAACTCATAGATTTAGGTGGATCTTGTCTGGTCTGTAAACATGGTAAACAACTTTTACATAGATTTTCGATATCTTTGTCTAATGTTGGCCACCATAATAAAGATCTTGCTTGCGCTTTCATACGCGTCATGCCAAAATGGGTTGAATGCAGCTCATCTAGCATGTTCCTTTGTAATTCCTTGGGTATGACCACTCTGAAACCCCACATTAAAGTTTCATTTTCCACTCTTAGTTCGTTTTTCCTATTAAAATACGGTTTAAAGCTGTCTTCACTTTCAGTGTTCCAATTTGTTCTGATCTTTTCTATTACTCTTTTGATTTCTTTATCCTTAGCTGAGGCTTCTTTGATGTCATCTAAGTTGATTGGCAACTCCTTGCTTGTCGCTGCAAAATTCAAGTAATTCCCTTCGTTTTTGAACTCGCTTGAGATTGTTTCTATTTTTCTCGGCACTCTCGAAAAACAATCCGCTACAGGGTTAGATTTGCCTGTAATGTACTCAATTTTATAATTGAAACCTGATAAAAACGTAGCCCATCTTTGCAATCGATTTGCTGACATTATAGGAATGCCCTTGTTCTCTCCAAATAACGCTACAAGAGGTTTGTGATCGGTCTTCAAAATCCATTTTTGTCCCCATAAATATTGATAAAATTTTATTGTGCCATAATAAATAGCTAACGCTTCTTTTTGAATTGTTGCGTAATTCTTCTCTGCTGGCATTAAGGTCCTTGATACGCATGCTATCATCTTTTCATTTCCATCTATTACGTGACTTAAAACTGCGGCTATTCCTTCATTGGAAGCATCGGTCGTCATAACTATTGGTAATTTGGGGTCAAAATGAACTAAACAATTGTCTGAAGCTAAGACTTCTTTGATTTCGTTAAAAGCTCTTTCGCATTCTTTTGTCCATTTAAAAGTATTTTCTTTTGTCAAGAGATTATAAATTGGTTTCAGCTTCATGGCAAGATTCGGTGTAAATCTCGAATAATAATTGACCATTCCACAGAACGAACGTACCTGCTGTATATTTCTGGGCTGGGGCGCTTCAATGATGGCATTTATTTTTTCTTTAGTTTTTCTTAATCCATTCTTATCAATAATGTGACCCATGTACTCTACTTCATCCTGGAAAAATCTGCACTTTTCCTTCTTTACTGTCAATCCAGCATCATTCAATTTCGTCAGAACGACTTCTAACGTTTTCATGTGCTCTTCCCTGTTTGGCCCTGTGACTAATATATCATCTAAGAAATTCACAACATTTTCTATCCCCATGAATAATTGTTCAATATATTTTTGAAATTTAGCACTAGCTGGTGCTATTCCAAAAGGCATCCGGTTCATCGTAAATAATCCACGATGGGTGCTCCATGTGAGTAATTTTTTTGCTTCATCATCAAGCTCAAATTGCGTATAAGCTTGATTTAAGTCGATCTTCGTAAATTGTTGACCACCGTGCAATTTAGCAAAAAGTTCTTCTACTCTCGGCAATGGGTAGTTTACTTCCACTAACCATTTGTTGACTGTTGTTTTGTAATCGCCACATAGTCTTACCGTTCTGTCGTTTTTTAATACTGGCACCAATGGTGTGCCCCACTCGCTTGATTCGGTTGGACTCAAAGCTCCATCGTTTAACATGCGATCCAGTTCCTTGTCGACCAATTCTCTTAAAGCCAATGGTATCGCTCTGGGTTTGCAAAATATTGGTTTTGCACCATCTTTCAAGTCTAACGCAATTTTCGAATGCTTATACAGACCCAACCTGCCACTGAAAACATTTGGAAATTTATTAGTAAGTTCGCTTATACTATTATTAACCTTAATTGAATTAAATCCGATGTTGAAAGATTCTAACCAATCCCTGCCTAATAATGAAGGTCCTCCATTTTTAACTACATAAAACTTTACATGCTTTGTGCAATTTTTATACGTCACATTTACTTTAATGTAACCCAAAGGACTTATCGAATGTCCCGTATAACTTTTAAAATTTAATGAATTTTTCAACAACGGTATATCATAAAAATTATCATTATAAGTTTTCTCGCTTATAAAGCTCATAGCTGCACCGCTGTCTAATTCCATTCGGTACATCTTGTTATTTATTTCTACCTTAACTATAAAAGGATTACAAATGTGATTTACATGTTGTGTGATCGTATACAATTCCGGCTCTAGTTCTACATAATGACTTTTAGCTGAATGGCAGACTTTAGATAAGTGCCCTATCTTATGACAAATATTACAGGAATAATTAGAGTACTTACAGTTGCCTCCGTGTATTTTACCACAGTGTTTACAATTTTTTTTTATTCTATTATCGCTATTAGAAGTTTGACCTTGTTTGTTGTAGTTCCATCTTTGTCTGTTGACGTCATGTTGACTGCCGCTCCCGCCATCTTTCCATCGATTGTTGGTGTTGGTACTACTGGAGCTGTTGTGTTTGGTTCCCACGCCATCTTTTCTTGGGGTGCTGGTACTATTTCCGCCATTGTTCCAGCTTCCATTATTTTTCCAAATTTTATTTATTTCTAACTGACATGTTGTTTCTTTCTTGTTGGCTATTGCTATTATCTCCATTAAATCACGGTTAACGGGCTCTTCACAAAGACGATCCAGTATTTTGCCTTTTCTTAATCCAGTGACAAATTTGTCTTTTAGTACAATTGTTAATTGCTCTCCAAATGAACAATTAACTGAAGCACTCCTTATCCTAGCATACCAATCGCTAGCTGTTTCGCCTTCCTCCTGTTTCATGTCGTAGAACTTTGTTCTTTCCCTCCATTCGGACAATTGTGGACTATATTGTTGTCTCAAAATGTCTGTCAGGTCTCCGTAGGTCTTGTCCTTGGGTAAAATTGGGTAGCACAAATCCCGAAGCAGTTTATATGTCGGTGCTCCGATTAAACTAATTAATGATGCAACCTTTCTTTGCTGGTTTTCTATCCCGTTTGCACTAAAATATTGGTCTAACCTTTCCTGGTAAATTGTCCAGTCATCTATTTCTGCGTTGAACTCCATCACGTGGCCTATTGTCCCAACGCTTTTTTGCTCCGCCATTTTGTCCTGTTTTCAACATTGCGTGTAATTTTTGGAATCTTCGGCCTTTCCCGTTGTTCCACTTGTCGTTCTTATTTTTTCTTTTATCCTCGTCGCCACTGTTGTATCTTGGAAGGACCTTTTGGTAGGGAAATAACACACTGTCTTCTAATTATACATTAGGTTTATTTCACTTAAAATTAACTGCTCTTCTTCTCATGGTACTACATGGTCTGCCGCCTTTTCTCCCTCTCACTGTCGTTCCGGTGCGCACGCGTTTGTCCCTGACACGCGTAATAAGTTTGTTTATATAACCAACATAACAGAAAGAAAATGAGTAAGTAAGAAAAAAAAATTGGAAAAAGCTTTGATAAATTGCCAATGACTTTAAGTGGAGATTTCAATATAAACTTTGCAGACGATAAAAATCAATCATTAATTGAATTTTTAAATAATGAATTTGGTTTAACTCTGTCAAATGATCGCAATTTTAGCACAACGAAATACAAAACTACTATTGATGCGGTCTTTATTAGACACTTAAATAGGTTCGAATCAAAACTGTTTGTTTCTTACTTCAGTATCATAAACCAATTGTATCAGTTGTAAAAATTTGCGATGATGATTCTGATAATAACGATGGTGTAAAAGTCGTCGAAATTATGGATGGAAGTTGATTTTTCTGAAAGATAAAATTTAATGTAATATATAAATAACGATATAATATTATAAATAACAACATATAAATTGTCATATTTGTGTACGATAGCGCAATAAATAAACATTGTATTCTACCTCATAAATGATAGTACTTTTATACTTATAATTAAACACAACGTTAATATTGAAGTTTTCACTTCTGCCGGCACTCCCGGAGTGCTACCTTTTTTTTTTCCAATGTAATTTAGTGTGCTTTCTGAAAAGACATTGTTATTATCCTCGCGTAAACTATAAGACTATATATACTTATAGCACTTGTTTAATTAAGTGGGCCAGGGGGCCGATTCTAACCACTATCGAAAATATTCGAGTCGAAAAGAGTGCGATGTCGCATGTGACGTCACTCTTTTTCGATAGTGGAAAAAATGTCAAAAAATGCCAGTGACAAATAAATGTTGTGTTGGTAGTTTTGCACCCTAAAGGTTGGTAAACAGCAGTATATATGTGCACTATGTGCACATGTGCACACTGTTTGCCTAATTCTAAATGCCTCTTCATTCCTATTTAAATTTCTACCATCTACCGGCGTTTGTAGTGCAAAAATCAGCTGCTTCCACAATAATGGAAAAATATTTTTTTTTTTCTACGACTCGCGAATTTCTCTGGAACAAAAAGAAGTTATGGTCTCCTTTATGGAGGAGCATCCCGAATTTGCCACCGGCAAATTGCTCGGCGTAGAAGGGCGCAAACGAAAGCAAGCCCTTTGGGGAAACGACACCTACCAGTAAGTGTGCAAATAAAAAATAATTTGCATAATATAATGATACCCTTGCAGGAAAGAAACGTAAGCGTAGTACAGGTAACCAAGCAGGTGAACCTGTAAAGCAATTTTCCGTCATAGGGACGACTTTAAACACACAAATACAGCAGATGGGTGCAACGATGCAAGAGATGAGTGCAAAAATGGATGTTTTAATTACAGAAAAGATTAGACCCAATGATTTATTTCAAAACTAGATCGATAAGATGTAACTTTATATTACAAATATTGATTAATATAGTCTTCTCTATATTATTGTCCCCTTCTCTCTTGAAGATCATTTCTACCCTCTTGTATCTGGGGTACTGGCAGGGGCTCTAATTCTATTTTATCCCACATGAGCTGGGGGTCCCTGTTAGATGCCCTGAAGGGGTCTTGTGCATCCCGCACCATGCGTCGAAACAATCTTGTGCGATTCCGTTCTTCTCGCTCTAATTCTTCAATAAGAAGAAACTGCGCGTACAATAAAGCCATTCTTCTACTAATTCCTTTGTTTTTGTTTACATCAAATGAAACTAACCTCAAACAAACCGCTTGAACGTCACTTTTCTGCCTGTCATACAGTGCTACTGTCAAACTATTCGACTCGAATTCTTGAATTCAACACGTTTTTAATATTGAAAAGTACTTTTCGATATCGAAAATCCATGACGTCATATGCTACCTTTCTGTGAAAGCCGTCAGGTGGCTACGTGTTGTTTTTCTATCCAAAATGGTTGAATTTGACAGATTTCGAGTCGAAAAGCTTTTCGATAGTGGTTAGAATCGGGCCCCAGATCACAAATAAACTCATGGTTACAAATATGACAGAGGAGAAGGCCCCCAGTCTAGGAGAAAGAGCGCAAGTGCGAAGAAATGAAGCTAGAAAAAGCAGAAGTATTTGCGAGTAGAAAAAGAATATTAAGATCACTGATAGGAGCCAAAAGCAAGGAAGCGACAAATATGAAGACAAAGCTGGAGCTGGTTGTGATGAAACGAGATAAATCTATCGAGGAAATTAAACTGTTAAGCAAAGAGAACGGAGAAATTTAAAAAAGAACAGAAGAGATAAAAGATGCGTTTAAAAAGAAAGAGAAGAAATGGGAAGGAAAAAAGGGTAAAATGCTGGAGAAGATTAGAAAATTTGACATCGTGGAAAAATAAACAGAAATAACCGAAAACAAAAAACAATATAGTAATAACTGGAATTGACGCAGGAAGAGAAGGAAAAGAAGAAATTGGAAAAGAAATCAAATAAATGGTAAACACGGGAATAAAAGAGTGGCACAAAATAGGTAAGGTAGATGAAGTTCTAATAAAAAAGAAAGGGAGATTCAGAAAAAAATGAAAAAACTGCGAATGAAAAGTGAGGGCAAGCAACAAAAGCATTAGTTGGGTAAGGAAAGATATTCATGAACGGAAAAACATACAAATGGAATGAAAAAGACCTCAAATTAATAACACAGACAAGACAAATCTTAAAATAATTAACTTGTTTGCCTTAGTTCTTATTAAAGTTAAACAAAATACTGCAGGTTTAAAAAAAATAGGGAGAGGACAGCAGAACAATAAAGAAGACACAGGCAAATGTACAATGGAAACAGAGAAGACTAACGGAATAATAAAAAGGAGGGTTAGGTACTATTTTGGAAAGTAGCGAAATTAGAGAAAAAAGAAGAAGATTTCTGGGATTACGTAAAACTTTTCGAATTAGTGGGTTTAGTAGAAACATGGATAGAAGATAAGAGCTGGAAAAAAATTAAGAGCAGCTTACCAGAAGAACTCAAGTGGGAATGTCAAGAGGCGAACAGAAAAAAGAAGGAAGGAAGAGCAACAGGGGGAATAGTTACGGAGATGAGAAAAGGAATAAAAGAGAAAAGCGATGAGAGGAGAGAACAAGAGTGACTCATATGGAAAGAAATATCGAAACAGACAAAAAGTGGTGGAAAATAATGACGATATACAGCAAAGAGATAAAAAAGACAATAAGAAGCATAGAAGAAACAGTAAAAGACAATACAGATAAATGAATCCTTATGCGAGTTTAACAGGAAAATAGCAAAAAAAACAAGAAAAAATGAATGGTGGAATAAAGAATGCTACCAGGTAAAAAAAAAGCCACAAAAGCGCTAAGAGAATTTAAAAGAACGCAAGTTAATAGAAGCGTCTTTCTAGAGACAGAGGTGTGAAAGTTCATAAACAGAGAAAGAACGAGAAAAGAAAAGGCGAGTGAGGAGATAACGATAAACGAATGGAGGGAGTTCTTCATAAAACTGCTGAAAGGAAAAACAGAAGTAGATAAGAGAACCAGTAGGTAAAGCAAACGCACTAGACAGCACAGAAATTACGTTGGACAGATAAAGAAGCTGAGAAAGAGGAAGGCACCAAAGGGGGGGATGAATTATAGAATTAACACTAGATGTATGGGGAAAAAGAAGTGATAGAAAGATTGGTAGAAGCAATGAATGGAGTGTGGAAAGGAGAGGTATTCCCAGCAGGTTGAAGAGAGAGCATAACATGTCTTATCTACAAAAAGGGTGATAAAAATAGAGTAGAAAACTACCGAAGAATAACTCTGTTAAACACAAGGTATAAATTGTATGCATCAATTTTGAATGAGAGGGTGAGAAAAGAGATGGAGGAAAAGAGGGTAATACCAGACAAGCAGGAAGAGTGAGGAACTAAGGATAATGTATACAATCTAGACCACCTGGCCAAGAACAAGAAGAAAAAAAAAGGCTGCATGCATTATTCATAGATTTTATAGCAGCGTTTTATAAGGTAGATTAAAAAGTATGAAGTCTGGCGTTTATGGGTGATGTGATAATCGTAGCAACGAGAGAAAGGGAGAAGAACCTAGAAAAGTATGTGAGAAGGAAAAAGCTAGAAGTGAATGTAGTAGACAGATTAAGAACAGAAGGCAAGTGGATGAACGGAGAGACGTGTGAAAGAAAGAGATAAGGATGCAGATAAGCAAGAGAGGAGAGAAAGTGCGAAAAAAAGAAAGATAATGATAAGGTTCACCTGCGGAAATGAGGATAGCAAGAATAGGTATTAGACGGACAATGAAGAGAGATTGTGTAAAATGTGTTATGAGGAAAGAGAGACAATAGAGCACATGTGGAATGAATGCAGTGCGATCAGATAGAGCAGCAGAAACAGAAAAAATATTGAGAGAAAATGGAAGGGAGATAAAATGGATAAGAAAAGTATAAAAGAAAAAAAATAATGACAGGGGAAGAAAACACAAAGGAAGAACAGGGAAAATAGGATAGAAAAAAATTAAGAACGATTAATAAATGTATCTATTTTAAGAAGATTTTAAGCCTGTATAGGCAAAAATAAACCTATTATACTAAAAATAATCACTTATAATACCACAAGAGCTTCAAAATTATCGGGTATTTCCCGATAGGTTCGTTGCAAACAAATGAAAGAGTCAAGTTTTTCAGGTTAAAAAACACGAGCGCGAAGCGCGAGTGATTTTTCCTGAAAAACTTGACGACTTTATTTGTTTGCAGGGAACCTTGAGGGAAATGCCAGATAATTTTGAAGCTCGTGTGGTATTCGGGGGATTATTTTTCCGGGAACATTTCCTTTGACTTTTTTATCGATGGTGGACAGAGAACAAACTCCAAATCGACTCATTTTCATGCAAAATCTCCAATTTTCACAATTGAATTCAACCTGTCAGTTTGACGTGTGGTTAATTTGACTGGATCATGTTTTGTTTTTTATATATAGCAACTACCAGAGAAAATAATCAAAAAATTATCAGTATAATACCATGTAGGTTGTACCACGTGACGTCGAATGGTGCAATTCTATTGGTCGATATTTGGGTCGGAAAAATAATCTAAGAAGTCCCACGGCAAAATTACAAACTAATATATGTATGTTGCTATAGAAACTTATTAGTAGTCACAAATTTAAAGTACATTCAAAACTACAAATTTATTTGTCAGGTGCTGTCGTTTGCTTTGGGAATTTTAACTTTCTATTTTCATCTTTATAGGATGTCGAAGAAGTAAATAAGTTTTCAAATTTATTTATTTTGTTCCAAAATAATGATTTTAGAAAAAAACGCATAACTGCGATGGCACGAAATTTTATTTTAAGTTTGAGATAATTTTTTGTTCGGGAAAGAGATTATGGACCCTCAATGCCGTTCATAAAAGTCACAGAGAGGGTGGCTGAAGCCTTACAAATCTCAAGAAAAACAATGACAAGAGTGACAAAAGAAAAACGAGAAACAGGTATTTTACGAAGTCGTAGCAAAACCAGAAACAAGAAGTTTCCGATTATTGCCTTAGACGCTGCTTCAATTAGAGAACGCTTATATGCGTACTACATGAGAAAAGAGTTTCCTACGTTAAAAAAACTACAAGTTACACTAAGAAACAGCGAATTGTTTCATGGGTAATTTAAATCTCTTAAAACTGTTTTAAACAAAATAGAATTTACATTTAAAAAATCTAATTGCGATGGAAAAAGCAAATATTGCTGCTTGGAGATGGGTTTTTAAAACAAATTCGAAGAGAAAATTTTAAAGAAATAATATTTCTTGATGAAACGTGGTTAAATGTTAACCACACACTGTCTAAAATTTGGACTGATGGTTCTAAAAACTGTGGTCTTGAGGTACCTTGTGGGAAAGATGGTCGTCTAATAATTCTTCATACAGGTTCTACTATAGCGGTTTTGTTCCAAATGCTCTCTTGTTTTTTCAGTCGAAAAAAACCACTGATTATTACCATGAAGAGATGGATGGAAATCGTTTCAAAAAATGGTTGGTGAATCAACTTTTTCCCAATATTCCGGAAAAATCTATTAGAGTAATGGATAACGCAAAATATCATTCCGTACAAATAAATAAACCCCCTAATGCAAGCAACAGAAAAAATGAAAATATTTCGTGGTTAAAAATCCTGAATGTCAATTCCAGAGAAACTTTAAAAAAATGTGAACTTTCAGAATTAGTAAAGAAACACAAACCAGAAATAAATTATGCAATTGATGTTTTGGCAGAGTTACATGGTCACAAAGTTATCAGTCTTCCACCTTACCATTGTCATTTCAATCCTATTGAACTAATTTGGGCACAAATAAAATTATATGTATGTTATAAAGAAGGACTTTTAATCAGATGGTTGACGAAATTATTATAAATGATTTATCAGATGAATAAGATTAAGACAATTTTTATTTTTCCATTTTGTTTAATAACTTTTGGTATTTAATATATGAATAGTTCTTGTTCTTCATATTCTTTTTAAATTTGTCTAAACACTTTAAACTGTTTGATGTGAGCAAAATAACAACCACACATATTAACTAACAAAATTTTTTGTTTTGAATGATCTTACAGAAACATTGGCGCCATGTCAAGTATGACATGGGACTTGTTACATTATTCTCAGTATAGTAGGCCACAAATGTGAATTCAAAATCTCTCAATGTAATGATATGATACCTACACAGACGTTCACAATTTAAAATAGCGCGCAAACTCGTATATTTAATTTATAAAATTGTTCCATCTTATAACTACACGTATATTTAACTTTCATCTTATTATATTATCGCTCAACGCACATTTCTTTAACCTGACATTCTGTTTTCCCTATCAAATCATATCTCTTTGGTAACGCCTCAGAAGCTATATTTAAATTTCTTTCAGGCCATCTATGTGTTTTTCGTTTTACTGTTTGGACGAAAATGCCTTTTTTTTTTCTAAAAGGCTATCTGGTGAGTTTCTGATGCAACTAGTGCTGTTATCTCTTATATGTTTTATCTGTTGTATTGCTTATGTTACCTTTGCTTTATAATTGCCAGCTGTGTTTAGCTACATGTCAGCATAGAGTTTTCCCTTTTGACTTTGACTTCCATCTTCTTCGGAGCTAGTCCTGGGACCCTTACTCCTTCATCTCTGGGATCTGTAACAGAAAAATGCATCTATGAATATATGTTGTACTCAATGAGTACGTGATACGATACTACACCGTGATTCTATTGGGGTACAAGCACCTGTTTAGGTCGCCTGTACTTGACCTCTTCAGCTTCGTCATAATCCACCACTTGACGTATCAGCTCGTTGTTATGAGTCTCTGCCTTTGCAAAAGCTTTCAATGCAACTTGGTGCATGAACTCGGTTATGGTTGGTATCTTTGCTTCCCTATGTAGTTGTACGTTACGAACATACCAGGGAGCATTGAATGCCATCCGTAAACACTTGTTCTGTGCAACTTCAATTGCTTTGATATGCGTTTTTGATGCGTGCCCCCACGCAGGCGAAGCATATGTTAGCACCGGTCTAATAATGGATTTGTATATCAGAAGCTTGTTTCCAATAGATAACCGGCTACGCCTGTTGATCATTGGGTACAATCTTCTAATCATACAATGACATTTATTTAGAACACTGTCAACATGTGACTTGAAAGTGAGTCTCTTGTCGAGCGTTACACCTAGATATTTTGCATGATCTCTCCATGGGATGGGTTCTCCAAACATGGTCACATGTATATCCTGGTTTAACGCCATGTCGCGAGTGATTTTGGTACGTTTCCTAAAGACGATCGCACTGCTCTTGGCAGCGTTCACTTCAATTCTCCACGTTGAAAATCACTCTTCGAGTAAATCGAGATGCTCCTGCATATATCTTGCGACAGTATGTAGTTGCCTTGATCTGCAAAGTATAGCTGTGTCATCCGCAAAGTAAGCAGTGGTGGTGTTTACATTTTGTAGTTTAGGGACATCAGCTGTGTAGATGGCAAAGAGAAACGGAGAAAGTAGTGATCCCTGGGGAACCCCCGAGGTTATGTATCTCTCCCTGGATTTCAATGCACCCAACTTTGCTCTAAAACTGCGACGTTTTAGATACTCTTGGACCAATTTTACTAGGCCCATTGGGAAGCCGGCTACAATGAGCTTGTGGAGGAGCCCTTTGTGCCAGACTTGTTGAAAGCTTTAGCCACATCCAGAAAAACAGCGCCTGTAATTCTTTGCTGGTTCACGCTTGTAGTAGCGTGCTCAACCACACGCAGAATTTGCTCTGTCGTTGAATGTGACTCTCTGAATCCGAATTGCTCGTCAGAGATGATGTGATGTTCCTTCTCAAAATCTTTTAGTCTCTTCAGAATCACTTTCTCAGCTATTTTCCCTATGCAGGGAAGTAGACTGATAGGCCTGTAATTCTGAGGAAACTGTAAGCCTTGGCCCGATTTTGGGATAAACACAACATCAGCTTCTTTCCATTTGTTTGGAAAGTGTCGCAAGCGCAGCATTGCATTGATGTTACCCACGAGGTGCATCACCGGTCGGTGAGACAGTCGCTTAATCATCTTATTGCTGATGCCATCGTTTCCAGATGCTTTCTTGACTCTTAGATGCTTGATAATCTCTTTGACCTCTGCTGGCGAAGTCGGTGTGATTATTTCATCATCTTCAGAGTTTCGAATCGTTCGACGGACAGCACGATGAATTTCTTCAACGTGATCGATATCGACATGTCTCCAATTTGGAGAACATTGCCGTTCTAGACAGTCTGCAAAAGCTTCTGCTTTTGCTTGATTTGTGTGAACTACACCTAGTTCACCATGGATAGGCGGCATAGGTTTTCTTTCTGCCCTTAAGATTTTGGCCATTCTCCACACCGAACAGTCTTCCGAAGAAAGCTCTTCGAGTCTGTCATTCCATTTCTGGTTTCTGTACTCGAAGAGTTGCTCCCTCACTTCGCGTACTAATCTATTTGCCTCTCGTCGATCAACAAGATCAAGAGTGCGTTGGAAGCGCCTTCTTGCTCTGTTTTTTGATCTGATCAGCTCTCTGATGTCGTCCGGAAGTGTGTCGGGAACACTTACTCGGTCGACTTGGCGTGTGGCTATCTCTTTGGCTCTAGAAACCGTACCTTGGAGATGCTCAATTGCATCATCAATATCTTCTCTAGAGTGAATAATGGGTACTTGTCCGATACTCGTCTCGACCTCCTTATCGAATCTTTCCGAATTAATCACATCTCGAGAGCCTGGGCCATCGTAGTCCTGTTCACGTCCCAGGTGCAAGAGCACCGGGTTGTGATCAGAGCTCAGGTCATTGATTGTGTTCAACCTAGCTTGGTAAACTACATTTCGAAGAATAGCTATATCCAGGACATCCGGTCTACCTATCGCCCCATAATGAGTAGGTTCGTCAGGTCCCAATACAACTATATCTCGTCTCTCGGCAAATCGAAACAACGCTCGTCTTTTTGTGTTTTCAACCCTACTGTTCCAAGCGTTATGCTTGGCGTTCAGATCTCCAGCCACAATGACAGCAGCATCAGTTTCTAAGATTTCTTCCAAATCTTGTTCCAGTAAGACTCGATTGGGGGAGATGTAAGCTGCATACAACCTCAGCAGGCCAGCGTCCGCTGTGTGTATTGCAACTCCTACTGCCTCCAAGTTTACTAGTCCAGGGTTTGGAATTGTCTGATGCTCGATACCCTTTTTAACATAGATAGCAACTCCACCACCAGCGGCGTCATTTCTATCCATCCTATAAAGGTAGTAGTCACTTAGTCTGTGCTCGTCTGCAGGTCTCAGATGTGATTCGCTTATGAGTATAACATCCACTCGATGTTTCCTCACGAACACTTCCAACTCCTGTTTCTTAGCTTTCAGACCGTTTGCGTTCTAAATATCTGCTAGAATTCTCCTTGGTTTTCGATTATTCATAAGAATGTTCGATAGTCAAGCGCATCAGTTCAAAGTCCTTCCAGAATTTGTCATACAAATCTCTAGAGGGCTCAGTCTCACCAAAAGTAATGAGCATTTGACCCAAAATTTGAGTCATTTGCTTCACACTTCCGGCTTCCGACTAATAACGGTTCCTTTTTTTGAACTTTGGGGCTGTTCAGTAGAGGCCGTTTTTTTAGTCTTCTGCTTTTACTACAGTTGTTCACTCGTCTGTAGGTTTGGCAGCTGGCGGAGCTTTAGCTGTTTTAACCTTGACGGGCTTTTTCTGTAAGCTCGACGTAACAGGCTTCCCAGATTCCTTTTTGGCGGCCTTGGGAACAGCGGAACTTGTTGAAGCTCTCCTAGAACCGGCAGCACTAGGTTTCTGAGAAGTGGCCTGTTTGGCGTCTAGCTTGGGCCATTTCGGACATGCGCGGTAACTTGCAGGGTGAGGGCCCCCACAGTTGGCGCATTTGGCAACTTCTTTTTTTGTTTTTGGGCAGTCCTTTGCCAAGTGCTCTTCTGCGCACTTAACGCAGACTACTTTTGCTCGGCAGCCAGATTGTGAGTGTCCCCACTTCTGGCACCTAAAGCATTGCCCACTTGTTTTTTTCCTTTTCAGGCTTTCTGGCGAAATAACTAGGCTGCAAAGCCTTTTTAGATCGTAGATTGCCCTCTCATCTCTGGGCAGCGACACAAGGACCATGTCGATTTCTTTACTGCCTCTACCGTCACGTATTTGCATACGTGAGACAGTTGCAGGATGGAAACCGGCCTCTTCAAGTTCTTCTTTTATTTCTTCGACTGGCAGTCCCACAGGTAATCCCCTCAAGACTACCTTTAGTGGCTTATCCATTGCCAGTTGGTATGTGTGATAGTTCACACTCTGGCTGTCTAAGAATTTAGTGAGCGACCTGAAATGATTAATATCACTCACCTGTGTCCTGATGCCTTCCGGAGCCACTTTCGCCTTTGGAATGGCGATGCTGTGCTTCTCAGGCCGGCGCAGATTTTGCTCCACTGGCTCTTATCATGAATAATTACCGGTGGGCACTTCTGTGAAACACCCTTATCAGCTGGAGCTGGTGGAGGTCTGCTGGTGCTAGGACCAGCTGACTCTACTACAGCCTTCGCTGCTTTTTTGTTAGGTGCCTGGATGCTGTCCTCCTCAGCATTGTGCCCTCTTTTGGGCGCTTTAGTTTTCTCCAGACCATTGTCTGGTTGGGCGGCTGGAGTTGTGTCCATGTCCTCTTCTTCGGTTGCTTTGGCTGCAACCGTTGTGGACGGTGCCGCCACCAGCTGGGCTGCCGTTGGTGTTGGCACCTTTGATGTCTTTGGTTGTGGCTGTGGCTTCTCTGTGACCACTTTGGCCTTTAGGGGGGGAAAGGCGGGCTTCCTCGGAAGAAGTGGCTTGGCCGGACCTGCCGCCTTGGCCCTCGCCACATCCACCTTCTTTTCAAGGGCGTCTAGGCGCTCCACCAGAGGCTTTACAACGGCGCTGACCGCCTGAGCCACGGCGTTTTCGACGGCTGACTTCAGCATATCGAAGTACCATGGTGGGGCTGCAGCACCATTGCTTTCCTCCTGGGGGGCTGGATTCATCTTGGAAGAGTTCCAATAAGAAAACACTTAGAGAAAAGAAAAGAAAAAATTTTTGATTCTTTGAGAATTTTTCTAAGTCCGAAAACCTAAAAAATTTCTAAAATCAAGAACTTCGAAGTTTTAAATCGGATCTTCTCGGTCCAAAAACCCAAAAGATCACGATCGCAACCTCTACTGATCTGGTCTAAGGTCTCAACACTGAAAAATTTTTCAATTTTTCAACGGAGAAACACTTAAAAAAATCTTAGAAAGATTTTTCGAGAATTTTTCAGAGTCCGAAAACCTGAAAAATCTCTAAAAATCGAGAACTTCGAGGTCCTGCGTCGGATTTTTTCGGTCTCACAACCAATAAAACCCTGATAAAAACCTCTACTGATCTAATTCACTTGAATTATCCAAGATTCAACACTCCGAAAAAAATTAATTTTTCAAAGCGAAAAATACTTGAAAAAATTCTTAAATTTCGACAAACACCAAAAAATTTCTAGTACGTCGAAATATCGCAATTAATTAATTATGACGAAAACATAAAAATCTTACCCAAGCGAACCAACACTTAGAAAAGAATTTTTTTTTCCACTATTTCCCGGAAATTTAATGAAAATTTGGCAGAGTCCGAAGCCTGCCAAAATCGCAAAAGAATCCGAGAATTAATTTTCTAAGTTTCAGACTATGTCATGGACAAGCCTTCAAAATAGAAAAAATTATGAAATATTTTCGGCACTAATTTTTATCACTTTTAAAAAGCACAGAGAAGCAAAAACACATCCGTTCACGATAAAAATCTTAAACGAACTGATAGTGATAGTAGAGTTTTCCCTATGCCTAATGCCGATATTTATAGTGGTAGCTTGAGATCAAAATTTATATTGGACTTAAGCAAAGACTCCGGAAATGTTCGGGAAAGCGTTTGCATGCGTTTTGAAGTCGATTTATCGCTGATTCCGTCTCAAGCAAGGACTTCGGCAATGCTTGGAAAATAAGGCGTTGCTCCAGACTCCAGAGCGACCTTGCTTGAGCAAAGACTCCGGCAATGCTCGGAAAAAATCGTTTGCGTTCGCGTTGCCGCAGTAATAAGTAAGTGTAGTGATTTGGTGTTGTTTGGGTAGTAAGGTGTTGTAAGGTTTGCAATGTGACAATTTTGACGCACCGCAGTCGATGGCCTGTCCACTTGCACTTGACATTTCCAATTAATATTACATAGAGGAAGTATAAAAAAAAATTGAAGCGTGGTTAAATATTTTTTCCAACAATGGCTTGTGGTGAGTACGCATATACTTGATGATCGCTATGTATAAAATCTGCATTATAGGTGATAAAACACATTATACCGAAAATTAGTGTTTTGTGAATGAACGCAACAAAATTTTCTAGCAAACAGTAATAGAAGTGTTAATAAAAGCCTTAAGACAATGGTTCAATTAGGATGTGGTGTGTAGATCCAAAAAAAGTTCATATAAAAATATATCACTGGTCAAGGCCACTCATCGTTGTATTTACAGCAACAGGGGCGTAGAAATTTAAATTTTGTTACAGCTTTATGAATTTTTTTCTGACGAAGTCTATAAGTCTGATTAGTGTCTTTCATTATTACATGTATCAATTGCATAAATAGATATTCATAGCAATATTGTTAATTTATACACAACCGCTAAATAACGTAATTAGTTTATGGATAGCATCCAACTTAAAGCATCGTAAACAACAAAGAACTAATTCCAGAACTTGTGACAGTCATACATTTTATACAAAATACGGATTCATTATATACATGTAGTTTTACACGTATTCGGCTTTTCTCTGAAAATCTGCGCCACTACTGCTTTTGCATTCTACGTGTCGGCCCCCACAAACCGCTGACACACCCCGCTCTCCGTAATTTTGCATCACAACAGGCAAATTGTAGTGGAGATAGTGGAGAATCTTGACTCCATCTATCATAGCTCCATGGATAATTATACCCATCTCAAGAATCTAAAGTAAGCTATCTATAGAACATGTATTCTATGGTTGTTAAGTGTCAAATCTGACATTTGGATAACCTCAGGCACTTTTTGTATAATTTATTTTTAAATTTTTCTTTGGAAGGTTTGAATTGCCATTTAGCTAAATAAATTTATTTCATTTTAAATTGTAGATGTCAGACACAGAATCTCCCGAAGAAAAGCCCTTTGCGATTGAAGTGGCCAAACAAGGTCGAGCTGTTTGTAAAAAATGTAAACAGAAATGCCCTCAAGGTGAATTACGAATTGCCAAATTGGTCTACAATCCTTTCGGGACCGGAAAAATGAAGAGTTGGCATCATATATTTTGCTTGTGTGAAATATTCACGAAGCAAAGGGCGACGACTAAGAGAATTGATGATCCAGAGGAGGATCTGGAGGGTTGGGATAATCTCGAAGATAAGGTTAAGGATGATATATTAGAACGGATTAAAGCATGCAATGAAAAGTTTGGAGTGACAACTTCTTTGAATAAACCAAAGAAGAAAACAGCTGTAGAAAAAGAAGCTGCTGTAGCTAGCACCAGCACATGTGACGCCCTCGTCCCAACTGTGCCGAAAGATGATTTATTTAGAGAATTTCGAAAAGTTGTGGCTGACATTACAAACCATAGCAGCTATCTCGACAAAACTGAAATTGTCAACAAATTATTCACCAAAGGAAGTGATGGTAGTTCTTTTAAAGGTGATGTTGTGATATGGTGTCGACTGCTTCTTCCTGGATTTGTTAAAAGAATTTATAATCTGCAAAGCAAACAGCTTGTAAAACTATTTAGTAAAATATTTCAAACAAATCATGACGCAATGTTAAAACATTTAGAGCAAGGGGATGTAAGTGAAACCATCTGTGTATTTTTTGAAAAAAGTAAATCTTTTCATGCCCCTAAAAAAAGTACTTTGACTTTGCAAGAAGTTGATGAGTTTCTAGAAGAACTCTCCACTTTAACCAAAGAAGAAGAACAAATTTCTCACATTGAAGCATTTGCCAAAAAATGTACTGCAAATGATTTGAAAATTGCGATACGTTTAATTAAACATGATTTGCGAATGAATGCGGGGGCTAAACATATTTTGGATGGTTTCCACCCTGACGCTTATCAAGCTTTTCAATCATCTAGAGATATTATATCAGTCATCAAACGTTGTCTCGAAGGGGGCAAGACATGCTCAACCAAAGCAACAATCCACTTAATGATCCCTGTTCTCCCAATGTTGGCAGAAGCCTGCAAATCGGTGGAACAAGCAATGAAAAAATGCCCTAACGGAATGTACTCTGAAATCAAATACGATGGTGAACGTGTTCAAGTACATAAACAAGGTTTAGAGTTCAAATATTTTTCAAGAAGTCTAAAACCCGTTATGCAACACAAAATTGAACATTTCAAAAAGTACATTCCTGAAGCATTTCCACATGGAAATGACCTAATTTTAGATTGTGAAATCCTGATGGTAGATATTCTTACTGGGAAACCTTTACCATTTGGGACTTTAGGAAAACATAAAAAAGCCGAATTCAAAGATGCCTCTGTATGTTTATTTATTTTTGATTGTCTTTTTTACAATGGCGAAGTTCTTACCACCAAACCGATTATTGAACGAAAGAAAATTCTAAAAAAAAACATGACAGAAATACCCAATCATATTATGTTTTCCGAAATGGAAGAAATTCATAATCCTTCCGATTTATCAAATATGATAGCTAAAGTATTACTATTAGGTTTAGAAGGATTAGTTCTTAAAGATATAAAAAGCATATATGAGCCTGGAAAGAGACATTGGTTAAAAGTCAAAAAAGATTATCTTTTTGGAGGTGCTATGGCAGATAGTGCAGATTTAATAGTATTGGGAGCTTGGTACGGTACCGGCAAAAAAGGAGGCATAATGTCAGTTTTTCTAATGGGTTGTTACGATGAGAATATTGATAAATTTGTTACTGTTTCGAAAGTGTCAACAGGCCACGATGACAGCACCCTTGAGCGTCTACAAAAAGAGCTTGATATGGTAAAGATCAGCTCGGAGCTGAGCAAAGTTCCAAATTGGCTTCGCTGTACTAAAACAATGATCCCTGATTTTGTAGCCAAAGATCCAAAAAATCAACCAGTATGGGAAATCACCGGGGCAGAGTTTACCCAACAACATGATGTACATACCGCTGATGGAATATCGATTAGATTTCCACGAGTCACCAAAATTAGAGATGATAAAAGCTGGAACAATGCTACCACACTGTCGGAGCTTAAAGTCCTCTACACTAAATCAAAAGAAGGTACAGATGTTAGTCTATTATTAAAACACACGAAACAAAACTCCGACGAAGATAAGATGACTTCCAAAGAGAAAAAGCCGAATAAAAAAAAAACATATAATAATGTTTCGGGCGATGAAAGCCTTACAGAAAAGAACACGAAACAAAACTCGGATGATGATGAACCGTCTCCCAAAAAGAAAAAGCGGAATAAAAAAAATGTAGATAATAAAAATTCAGGTGACGAAAGCTTTACAAAAAAGAACCCGAAACAAAGCTCGGATGAAGATGAAATGCCTCCTAAAAAGAAAAAATGGAATAACAACAAAAAAAAAAATAAGGATTCGGGTGAGGAAAGTCTTACAAGAAAGAGCCCTAAAAAGCAAAAAAAGAAATATTCCGATGAAGAAAAACTTTCTACCAAAACGGAAAAAGCAAATAAGCATAATAACACTACAACACTCAACAACTTATCTACAACGAACACAAAAGTAAAAAAGTGTAAAACGGTTGAGATTTTAAATCCACTTCCTAATTATTTTACTGACTTAACAATTCACTTTGACGAGGCAGTAAATGTAGATCAGAATTTAATCAGATATTTCATTGCTTATGGTGGTTGTATAGCACGCAATGGTAATGTGGAGGACGTAACTCATATGATACATTTAGAGGATATAATTGATCCAGCGAATTTGAAATGTGCGTCTAATACCATACATGTCCAAATAAATTGGCTAAAAGACTGTATACGCAGTAAAAGTACATTAGATTGTAGGCCTTATGCTGTTCGTTGGAAACCTAATGCAATCTAATAAAGACAGGGGTTCATTGAAGATCTTTTCTTATTTAACCAAAGATTACATTCTTTTATGAAGACATCTGTTTGGAGAACACAGCTGTAAGTCGTAAGCAATGCAATCAAGTTGATCATATGTGTATGTACTAGCCTTTTTACAGCAATCAACACTTAGAGCAATAGTCATATTTAAAGATCAATTAATTCAGCTATAATTTAATGAACCTGGATTTCTCACCCTTTACAAAATAAATTTGCATAGATGAAGGCTAATACGCTTGGAATCAAATCTATTTATAAAACTCTTGAATGATTTTGTTCTAATTCCATCTTAAAATTATTAAATGAATAAAAAATCCGGTAAGCTGTTTTTTTTTTGTTCGGACAGTGAAATAATACACCTATAATTGCAGTAGAAAAGAACTCTTGAGATCAAATTACTTAAGCCAACAAATAAAAGCCCGAGAAACGACGCCATTAAACCGTAACGTTGCAACAAAAAACATAGCAAGAAGTCAGTGGTAAACTCTTTTCTCAAATATAATGTTGATATTCATAGTTTTCGACACGAAGGAGCCCGCATGCTTCATTTACAGAAGTGCTTTTGATCTCAAATGCGTACCAGCTGCAATAAATATGTGATAAAAATAAGCACTTATAGCAAGCCAAAGATGGGTTACAAGTTGTAAAAACAGGTAAGGCAATCACTGGAAGCGTTTCATTAAATCGAGGTCTGAAAGCCCAGCTTTCACGTTTGAATGTAAAAAGTCGATTTGACAGAGAACATTATCAGACAGTAAGAGCGATCACTGGTCGGACAAGCAAGTTATCCAATAGCACCTTTTGTCTAAACCGCAAATCAAAATATGTAATATTTCCTATCTGTTTAAGTATTGCTGCCAAGAAATCAAATTATTTCTGACGGAAAAGTTAAGACGGATACCTCTGCTTTGTACTGGATATTTATGCCTAGCAAAAATTTGGCTTAAGGCGTAAAAAAAACTATTTTTGGTCGTAAAACAATAAAAAAACGAGTGACATTTTTAACAGAAGCTGTTACAAGTTGAGTACGAATCTAAATCTTAACCCAAAATGGAGCTTAAGGTTTTTAATCCAATTGAGTAATTATGTCTTTTATCATTCTCAAGGACTTGTCTTTGATAAGACCATAAAAGCTGAATCTTTGGTGTCTCCGGCGAAAACCACCTGTCTGCATCTGATGGCAGCCTTAAACTAAAAATATTACTGAAAATTTAGGAATAACTTGAAACCATAAAAAAAGTGTCTTAATTAATTCCCAAGAAGGAGACAACGCAAAATGATAGAAACAAATGGAGGGGCCGGGATTGGATGAAGTCATTTCAATGGGTACCTGTTTGTTGTCTCGAGAATGGATAAATAAAGAAATAAATAATGTCTTTAAATATTTAATTTATTACCTAATTAGTATGATTACTTCTTTCTTTCATACTTCCAGATATAGATTGGAGGATAAGTTTTGCTTCCCTTTTTCACCTTTTTCGGGGGAAGAACGTTTTTTCTACTTTCTAAATGTCTCTGTATTTCTAGTTTTTGCTGAATAGTTGAAAGTTCTCTTTCCCTAATTATTCTCTTTGATAATATGCTGTAAAGATTTTTCTTTTTTTTAGCACCTTCCGCAATTTCTTCCAAATCCACATCTGGCAATTCCTTCTGCGATAGGAGGTCAAACTCTTTTTTCTTCAATTCCGATTTATCAATGTTTTTTGGGAAATAAGTATGTTGATTCCTTGGCTTTAAATTGATGCTGGTTAAATGTAGCTCGGCTTGAAGTTTCTCAATTTTCCTCATCTCTTGAGTCCTTTTCGTTGTAATGTACTTCAAGTCTTGAGTTCTCATCAGCCGCATTTGGTCTGCAGTGTCTTCTTCTTCTGTTTCCTTGTCGAAATGTTTCCCATCGTCTATTTTTGAGTTTACCATATGATGGTAAAATTCGTCGGGGTTCTTATTAAGGGCTCGCTTACGGAGAACTTTAAGGGTCTCTTTCTTCTCATTAAAATCCTTCGCTCGACGAAGGTAATCCTTCTTTTTTTCTAGAAGCCCCAAGTGAGAACGTTCTTCGGGCTGATGACGCTCCCTGTGGGTTTTTTGATAAGACTTTGAAGCTTTCTTCCAAACAGACATGTTGACTAGTCAAATAAACAGCAACTGCAGCACGTGTTGACCACAGGTGTTGACGTCTCTATGGTTGACGTTTATTCAAACTGTCAAGATTAAAAAATGACATTTTTTTAAATCTAAAGTGCGTTCAAAAACGTGTAGTCATAAAAAAAAAGCAGAAGTGCGTTCAGAAACGTGTAGTCATAGTAAGAAACTAGTAAACCAAAAAAAAAAAAACTAACGACATGTGGCAAAGTATCTTAGTATTACCTTGTACATTTTAGAACGTCATTCGGTAATGTGTGTGACAAGTCAGTGACAATAACAAACAATTTATTTCACAAATAGGGCCGTCAATATCAGAGAGCGCTATAAAAGAATTGAGTCAGGATGTAGGCAACTTGTTTTGATCCAAAAAAAACAAAGCAGATACGTTGCCGCAAGCTCTCTGTTTAGTCGTTGCGTAGACAATTAATGTCATACAAAGCTAAAGCGTAGTGCAGTATAAAAGTTCGTTGTTTTTGAAAAAAATCGCTATAGCCGGCAACGTCGGATTCAAGTTTTGTTTACTATATGGTGTTGTGTAATACTGCTTATATCATTTTTAATTGCAAGAAAACTAGTGTTTTGTAAATGAACTCAACCAAATTTTCTAGCAAATAATAATAAAGATGTTAATAAAAGCCTTAAGACATTGGTTCAAATGGGATGTGCTGTGTGGATCCAAAAAGTGTTCAGATAAAAATATTTTACTGGTCATGGTCGGCCATTGTTGTATTTACATTAACAGGGGCGTAGAAGTTTATATTTTGTTGCAGCTTTATGAATTTTTTTCTGACGAAATCTATACCTAAGTCTGATAAGTGTCTTTCATTATTACATGTATCAACTGCATCAATAAATATTTATAGCAATATTGTTAATTTATACACAATAGATAGCAGTCAACTCAAAGCATCGTAAACCACAAAAGACTAATCTCATAACTTGTGACAGTTATCCATTTTATACAAGTTACAGATTTATTATGTGCATGTCGTCTTAAACATATTTGGCTTTTCTCTGAACATCTGCGCGGCCACTGCTTTTGTTTCTTTTATTGCACCAGTCACATTCTATAAGTGTCGGTTCTCACAAACCGCTGAAGCACCCCGCTCCCCGTAATTGTTTATCACAACAAGCACAGATTGTAGTGGGAAATCCTGACAAAAGTTCCTATCTTTTGGCGTCTAACACGTTTACAATTGTATTAGGTTATAATTATGTTCTATGTTATTATTACCTATTCTCACTTTACATTTACTGCTCATGTCTGGCGATTATCACCGTACTCTTGAGAGTGATAGACTCAAAACACCGTAGGAAACGTCAATAGGTCATGTGTGTAACAAAAGTGGCAAGAAAAGAAAATTTAACGTCACAATTAACTATCAAAGTAAATAAAACTTTAAAATAATCGTAATTTTGTGGTGTAAGCAGAATTACTAAATTTGTACAGTGACCTAGGTAAAATTAACAATTAGTTAATGTGATCTGCAAGTCATACTTATCTACTTATACTACGTTTACCATGGTCTAAGCTGAGCACACTGCTACAATCGACTCACTAACGCTGTTGCCTAGTTGATTTTTACGGTTTGTTAAGTAGAGACGGTTGTCCTACTGCGGCAATTAGAAAACTTTTTTGAACGATATACGGTAATTTAGGTGCACCTTGGTAATGTTTCTGAACGCAGCTTAGCTGAATTGACATTTTTGTAGTGTCTTAAAAATATTTTGACATGGCACCACTGACTGTCAATTGTCATTGTCAATATCATATCACTGATACAAAAATAATTTTTTAAAATGGCTGCTGGTAAGCGGATGCGGAACTTGTTAATATACATTGTTTACATTTATTTGTTGTAATTTAGCTGTCTAAACATTATGTAATTTCATAGAAAAGTGTGGTTTATATTATTATTATTCAAATCGCGAATCATCATGTCGAAAAAAGTGCCGATTGCCGATCCTTTTCAGCCAAAAATCACCCGAAACAATCGCTTCGCACAAATGTCCCATCAAGAAAAAGTAATCGAACAGAAAAAACGGGAAATTCAGGCTAAGTTAGAAGCAAAACAGAGAAGCAGCGTTGAAAATGCTGTAAAGCCTCCATCGCCTACACCGCCAAAGCAACCAAAGAAGTATAAACATTGAAAAATTTAAAGAATTACATGTTTTTCTAACTCTTTTAGCAGTTCACCGAAAAAAGGCGATGAAAAAAAAATGGCAGGATTTAATTCGTTTTCCAACGATGGGTCTTTTTTGGATACATTCAAACAATTAAAAGACAAAAAAATGGATTCGAAGCTGAAGTCTTTTAAGCCGAAGGAAAACTTCAAGTAAGGAATAACAAATGTTGGAATGCTCTATGTGCACTGGTGAAAATTTTGTTTTTTACTATATTTTGGTCATTAAATTTTATTTAACAATGTTTGGCATAGTTTTAAAAAGTAAACAAACTAGAGCTAAATTATGATATGTTTTGGCGGTAGTGATATGCAGAAGTTACCAATATTTTTATATAAAAAATAATACTGGGTTTTTTACCTTAATGAAATATCAAATTAGATTTTAATTAGCTACATATATTATATTTCTAATAGATAAGCGAATAATTTCTATTGATAACTCTTGCGCTTGAACACACCACCTAGCAGACGTTTGACGCACTAAAGGAAAAGAGTCACCCGCGAAGTAATTACACGTGTCTGTCGTATTTAGTTTGTTTATTACGGTTTATTTTCAATTAGTTTAAAATTTATTATTATGAAAGTGAAGAAATAATGTAAGACATGTGTCGTTAACTGCACCAGTGTTGCGTACTGAAGGACAGATTTAAGTTTACATTTCTTCCCTAAAAAAAATGTCCAGGCTGTTGCTGTAGAACTTAAACATGGAAGAAAAGAAAAAATTGACAGGAGATTTTTGTGTGAATACGCATTAAAAAAGGGGGAAAAGGTATCAGCTTTTATGAAAGTTTGTTCACTGCACTATAAACCTGAAGATTTTCACCTTTCAAGTAAGTTGATAAAATTAGTTTGAATTTATTAATTTTACTGCCGGTTTTATCTATTCTATGCGGATCCTGGTCTATTCTGTGGAAATATTATTATTATATCTGTGGAAGGACTATTTTATATCCTTATCACCAGCGTTACACTGTTCACGGTAACACATTTGCTTACCTTGGTTAAAACATCTTGACGATGGGGTGGCATTTAGATACCTAAATATCTCCTGAAGTGTAAGAAACATCTTATAAACAGTCATAAACACTAAATAAACCTTAAAACAAAAAACCGGCACTTAAAAACACCTAAAACCAAACACCGACACGTAAATTCAAATGACAATAGTTCAATCAACTCTTTTGCTCCTCAGCCGATCGAACCGCCGGTGACGTCCTCATCGGCGAAAAGAGTTGCCAATAGATTTATATACTGTATAAATGTATTGGCAACTCTTTTCGGCGATGAGGGCGCTACCGGCAACTCGATCACAAAGATTTATTATAATAAGATATAGCCATGCACTGCGACAGTCCGCCAAGATGTACCGTCTATTGTCCTCACTCTCAACTGCATAAGTATTCAATAGCGCTATCCTTTAGAGAGGTTCCTACCAATAGCAAAGCAGAAATCAGTAGACGCAAAGTACGCTACGTCAACATGACAGTATGACACTAGAATTGTTTTGACGTTTCTTGCTAAATTTTTCTAATCACATAATTTGAACAGTTTCATCACTTAAAAATTGAAAAAAATTTTCAAGAAAAATATTTAATAATTTGAAGGTAATTTTATTTATTGAGATTTTAACCTCAACTTTTATTTTCTTCCAGCTTTCTAATGATTTTCTATTTTCTTAAAGCTTAACTTCAATTTTACAAATTCATGGGAGAGAAGTTTTTGATTTTCCTTATTGTGATTGTCACGATGCAGTTGTGGGTTTGCAAGCTGATAAAAGATGATAAAGATAATAAAGTTAGATATAAGGTCTATATCTAACTTTATTCTCAGGTATATCTCAGGTAAAAGTCGATAGATTGAAACAGGCACTTATAGAAGATTGTGTCGACCCAGATACATATATTTTTGAAAGTGAACTTGGCATGATGTCTAGAAAAATTGAGGAAACGTCTAGAACAGTCCAAGAAAATTCTTGAACGATGGTAGAAAATTCTAAAAAAATAGAATATAAAATGGAAGAAAGTTCTAGAAAAATAGAGGAAAACTCTAGAACGATGGAAGAAAAAATTGAGGAAACGTCTAGAAAACTGAAAGAAAGTTCTAGAATGATGCAAGAAAATATTGAAGTAAGATAGAAGAAAATTCTAGAATAATGGAAGAAAGAATCGAGTCTCAAGTCGAAAATTTAGTGAAAAATATGCAGGGCGATTTAGACCATTTGAAAGACAATTTAAACTATGGAAGGAAAATTTGAAGATTCGGAAGAGAAATATAGCGCAAAGAAAAACTTATAAGTTAAACAAATAAGCACAAATTGAAAAGTCAGGTAATTAAAAGTAGTGATTTACTAGCTGTAAAAATAGAAAATCTTGAAGAAAAGTCTAAAGTCAAGCCACCACAGTTCGATGGAAAAACGTCATGAATAAACCATCTGTTACAATTTGAAACGGCAGCTGAAGCAAATGGTTGGTCATCTTCCGAAAAGGCTACAACGTTAACAGTCGCATTAAGAGGCGATGCTGTGGAGATTTTGCAGTCTGTAACTCCTGAACAGCGAGGAGATTACAATCAGCTGATCCGCCGATTAGAACAGCGTTATGGGCATGCGCATATGCAACATGTCTACCGAAGTCTTTTCTAGAAAACAGGTGAAAACCTTCAAGAATTTGAAGCTGACATAACACGTTTGGCCCGCTTAGCTTATGCTGGGACGGCTGACGAGACGCTGCAAAACATAGCCATCGGAGTTTTTAACAGGTAAATTCGGGACAGTGAGTTGAGACAAGCGCTGATATTGGCCAGACCTAAAACTCTGCGAGAAGCTTTAGCTTATGCCTTAGAATACAAAGCTGCTAAAAACTCTACCAGAAATCAAGCGCGTGTTCGAATGGTCGAAGAAAAAGTCGAGAAGAATTCTTTGGAAGAAGCAATTTGAAGAGTAATCCGTTCGATGGGAAAAAACCACGAGTGCTACGGTGTTGGAATTGTGGAAAAATTAGGTATATCCAGCGACAGTGCAGCGATCCGCACAAGAACACCTTCAGCGCAACCCAAGCAGAAAAATTGGAAAACTAAACCGGGTTGATAGTGTAGGGCCAAAATCAACCTGTGGTCAAGATGCCCTAAAAACAACTATGTATGTTAACACAAAAATAAACAACATTTTTATGGACGCATTGGTTAATGGCAAATGGCGAAATATTTTGATTGACACTGGAGCGACAAAATCAATTGTTCGACCTGATATTTTGCCTAAATCAGCAGGTGTCAAGCCAACAAGATGGAGTGTTCGAACAGCTACTGGGCAATTTGTTACTGTTTTAGACAGTTAGTGCTTGTTGCGCAGATCCAAGAAGAAGTTCTTCTGGGTATGGACATTATGTGTGCCCACGGCTTTAAACTTGACGTTAATAAAAAAGTGCTAAAAATAGACTGGTTAATCAGACATTAAGTGTCTAGACTTTTAACGACAATGAAATACCCGTTAGATGTGAAACGGTTTGGAAGCCCATATTAAAAAAACTGTAGAAGGTAGTGGCCCTAGACGTTTGAACCAACCAACAACGACGATTTGGTAGGCAAATGAGTCTTAATAGGAAGAGCAGTTGTGGAAAACAAGGAACAGCTATCACGTTACAATATGTTAAAATAATTTTTTTGTATTATAGTCTGATTATTTTGGGTCATCAAAAACAATCCAAAAAGTGACCCCACGAAATTTTATTATTATATTCTGAGTTTATTTATTATTATTATTATAACTAATAAATTATACAATTTTGATAAATTTTTAAAATCTCAAGAAACCTACCTTGAAAAAATTACTTTTATATTGATTCGTTTCTCAAAATGACTATATTTAACGATTATTTTTTAAAAATCGAAACTATACTTTCTTGCGGTTATGCATTTTTTCTTTAGGTTTTCATTCAAAAAGCCATCTTGACGACATTGTCTGAGGTAACTTGCAGCTTCGGGTAAAATGGTATAGCAGCAACAGTACGACTTTTAATAAGCTGTATCTACGTGTGAAGGAGCCCTTATTAAATAATTAACTTTTTCTAGAAGTAATTAACTAGAAGTGAGCTTTGGTGACGCTACCGTGGTTTAGTAACATAGTGAATATTGAACAAGTTTTACAAGTCAAAGTTTAAGGCTTATTGCATCTGAAAGCTGGGTGAAGTATGAGTTATATGCACCGGATGTACAATATTAACAGGAATCAAGGGCGGCTTTTTTGGCAGCAGGTCTTATATCGGTGGGTATTAAAGCCGGGTAAACATAAAGTTGCTTACGCAATGGTGTAGAGATTTTAGTGAATTTGAATTTATTAATTTAATTAGTTTGCGTTACTGTTTTTCAGCGCTGTAAAATAAGAAATACATATTTTTATCCTGTTTGAGATTTTTCCGTTTTCTTTTTAAATCATTAATAGATATTTATGCATTAAGGGAGATATGAATGTTTTTTCTCCGAGGTTGACGTGTTACAGACCAAGGGCCGGAGGCCCGCGGTCTGTAAGTCTACCGAGGGTGAAAAACAGAATATCTCCCGTAGTGCATTAAATATTTTATTTTTTAGTATTTTATTACTGCTTTCCTAATAAAATTATATGAAAAATAACAACATCCGAGAATGCATGAATGTATAATTGCTGCAAATGCATGGTAACCATGTGTTTGAGGGTGAAAAACTTTACAAAGTCCCAAGGGAGATATGAGATACGTTTCATATATCGTATCCATGACGAAAATCAACAATATCATGTCACTAAAAAATAAAAATTTATTTCACACTCAGAAAATGGCGCAAATGCATCGGCCCGGCATTTATGCACGGCACTGTTTAAATGTCAATGACAATATCGACTGACAGTTGTGAATAAACACGTCCAATACCGGGCACTAATAAGTAATTAATGTTATTTTTGAAATGGAATAAGGCAAGAAAATGGATATTTTGAAGTGTCTTCAAGAAAAATGCAGGCAGAGTAGTTGTTTTATCTAATTTTAGTACTAACCGATCTAAGACCTGCTGCGATAAAAGCACAGTCGCCCTTAATTCCTGTTAATGTTGTGTACTCGGTACAAATTTCTGATATGCGCTTTGTATGTCTTTTTTTGATAAAAAAATTAAAATTTTAATATTTAGGTTATTTTGTGACAGTTAGGCCCGGTATTTCAATTCAGGGTTAAAATTGTGGTTAACTAAACTCGTTTTATTTTTAACCTGGTTTATGTACTCTCATGGGTAGTTCAATCCATAAAACAGGGTTAAGCTAACCAGGTTTATTTAACCAATTTTTTTGTTATGTTGGTGCCAGTGGAAATCTGTCCGCATGCGCATCTCGCTGTTTTCCAACTAATTAGTGTCAATCGTCAAAAATCAAAACAGTTTGTCTATTTGAAAAAGCGTGGTTGAATTTTGGTAAAATTTAAAAATGGAAAAAGAGCGTGGTCGGTCTCGCAATTTTGTTTGTGAGACCCACAAAACTGCGCTACGTCAGATGGAGGACCTACACCAACAAAAGTTGAGGCACGAAGAAGAAGAACATAACATGCGGATGAAATTATTAGAAAAAAATTTAATAAATTCCTTGTTTACAAATTCTCAAAATAATTAATTATTTGATTTCGTACTCTATTAAAATTATTATTTGCGTAGTTTTCCCCTGGAACATTGTTCACATTATTGAATGCAATTTCTTCTTCTGCTGTTAAAGTAGAAGGATCTATTTCGTTGTTGTCAACCGCCAAATTGTGAAGAACTGCGGTAGCAACAATAATCCACTGTACTTTATTGAGTTCTACGTTTATACCATTGCTTAGTATTGGCCATCGTCTCTTCCATATACCATACGAACACTCAACTCTGTTTCTTGTGCGAATTTGCGCACAATTTGGACCTATTTGTGGGATGTCTAATATTATCTTCAATTTGATGTAAAATAATCATGGTCGACTGTTTTGAAAGCCGAAAACGGCGATAAAATTCTTCATTGTCCCAATAATCCATGTGATTTGTTCGAATTTGGAGCCTTGGGATTTTCCGATTTCGATCCAGATTCTCGATAAACGGAATCACCTGATCATCGTCTGACGACGAACTATCACTGGTGAAGTCCATTGTATCAAGTTGTTATAAAAATTAAATAGCTTCAAATCAAAATGTCTTCTTCTTCCTTTGAAAACAATGTCCTCAGCTATACAAGGTTATGTTCAAAATGTCAAAATAATACGACCAGTTTGTTTATGTCTCAACGCGCATGCTTAACTACTTTTTTTTGGTTTAAACCACCTCTTGCAGTTGGGTTAACTTTTGGTGTAAATTTAACCTGGTTTATCTGCTAACCTCGCATTGAAATACGCCTAACCATAAAATAAAAAGGTTAAACCAATTTTTTTGGGTTAAACCTCGATTGAAATACCGGGCCTTACTGGTGCACTACGATTTTTTTAATTAAAATTGTTTGGTCGCAAATAGTTATTTCATATTTTTTTCAATAAGATAACTAAACAAGTGATGAATAAACATGAAATAGTAAATTACATACCTAGGCCAGTAAAATAAGAAAAGTCTCAGAGCACATGTAATTGTTGGCCGAGGCGAAGCCGAGGATGACAAACATGTGGTCTGAGGCTTTCTTTTTTACTGGGCAAGGTGCGTATACTATTTTTCTGCTCGACGAAGCCGGAAAGTTGCAAGTTTCGGGCCGCGCAGCGGCCCGAAAGTTGCCACTTTCCGGCCGGAGGGCAGAAAAAATATTATAAACATTATTATAATTTTTTACATACGTCAACAAAAATAATTATTTTGAGATATTTATAAAAAAAAAAAATATGCATTGCGTATCAGTGCTTAGGTTTCTTTCTTGTCGCACTGTTATTCTAGGACAGTTGCTGCGTTTTGATACAAGAGGTGCAGGAGCCTAGAAATTGTATTTAATATAATACTAAGCATTCGATAGTAACCTCCAAAAATTTTTGAAATAATAATAATTTGCTGAATGTATCTTAGCGAGTAGTTGTGAGTTTGGCTGATTATATCATTTAGGTCAGTAGCGAAAGTATTTTAAATTAGTAAATTATTAAAAAGTTTATTTGTTTAATTTTTTATTTTGTTATTTTAAATTATTTGATTACTATTTATATGTTTTTGATAGTTATGTTAACTAGGGCAAAGCTAATATTTTTAAAAATTTATTTTAAATATATACAACACAATCAAACATAATAACTTGTCTGAATTTTTGTATAATGCATGAAAATAAATAAATAATCTATTAACTGTAATATGATACAAATAAAGTGTACATACAGTAAGTCAAATCATACATACAAAAGGATAATTAAGATACTCTTCCACTGAGTAAAAACAGCCCCGAGCTAGTAAAAGTTTTACTTCGCTTTTAAATTTTCTATATTGGGGAATTTGTTTAATATCATCAGGAAGGTGATTGTACAATTTTTTGGCTGCTACCTGAGGGCTACGCGCCACCTGTAGGGACAAATGGACGGGTATGTAGAGCTTGTTCTCGTTTCTAGTGTGGTATTGGTTAATATCACCACATCTACTAAAATTACCAATGTGTCTCCTTACATAGCACACACTGTGATAGATGTAAGAACTGAAGACTGTTAAAATTTTGTAGTTAATGAAATAAAACTTGCAAGAGGTTCTTGATGATAGTTTGAATATAGCACGAATGGCACGTTTTTGAATTTTAAACACCCGATCAGTATGTGTTGAATTTCCCCAGCAAACAATTCCGTAGCTCATAATACTGTTGAAGCAAGCGTGATAATAGCCTATTAATATTTCAGTGCTCACCAGTTTTCTGAGGATGTACATGCTAAAACTTTGACTCGAGAGTCTTTTAGCTAGTCTGTTAATGTGTACCTCCCATGAGAGGTATTTATCCACTTGTACTCCCAGAAACTTGACATTATCCGAAAATGGAATCGTTTGGTGTTGATGTCGCACTAAAATACTAAAAGGTTCTCTATTATGTAAGAAATTAATCAGAGCATCTTGAGTACCTTTGTTTTTTACGAATCCAAACTGATTGTTACTAATAATTTTGTGTTTCGTTACAAATCCTGAGAGTCTGATGTAATAAATGTGTTCGTATAGTTTTGAGAAAGCGGATGGTAATGTGATAGGTCTGTAGTTCCTAATTTCGTTTTTCTTATTCTTCTTATAAATCGGAATAATAAGAGACTTTTTTAATTCATCTGGAAAATATTTGTGAGCATCTCATGAAAGTGTAATGTATCCTGTAAATGCTGAGAACAGCGCTGTTTCGTTCTTATTGTAAACTGGATTATACAAAAATTAAAGCAAATCGCTTTTCCAAGCGTTAGTGCTGTGACATTGATCAATATCAGACCTACAATTGAATCGTGTTACGGGCAGCATTCGGGTAAAAAATGACAGTATTAAAATATAATTAGGATTAGTGGGTAGTACCATCTGATCAAAATAGATCCGATTGGGTACAAATATAACCTTAATGCTCACGATACACATCATAATGCATCAAAGGTTAAAACCAACTCACTCATCATGTTTGTTGTTAGAAACGTACATATAGTAAAATCATGAATCGAGCTCATGAGAGTGTACTGGTTCTTACAATGGCCCAGACGTGATGAGTTGCCAATAAGAACGAAACTGCGCGGCGCGGTTCTCAGGATTTGCAGAATACGTTACACATTTATGAGATGCTCAGAGACATAATCTATAATGCATTATACAAAAATTTGAACAAATCATTAGTGGTGTGACATTTATCAGAATCCAACCTTTATCAATAACTTGTCTTATGATTAATAATAGAACGGAAAATAAAGTATTTTATTTATTTTTGGTTTATTATTGTAGTTGATCATTGCTCATCAAAATAAAAAAAACAGTGTAAGAGTTGTCTGGAGAACGGTTTAAAATTAATTATGTTACAAAATTGTTATTATTTTATTAATTTGGTTTCACCCAAACTCTTCTTTTTAATCTAACGTGGACTGATATTAAAATCTTTTGATTACTCTATTAAAATGCTGTATTGTTTTGCCAAATTTTGGTTAAAGTTATCTTTTGTTTTCAGTGATCAACGCAATAGTAAAAGTAGCAGATGGTCCCAAAAACGAAGATCGCTTTCCCCAAAAGATCGAAGCTTGAAACCTCGAATATCTCGCTTTAATGATAAAGGAAGCAATTTTGAGCCAAAGATTACAATTAATACGTCCTTTAATAATGCAGTTTTGCAACACAATTTTGAGAGTACTCAAGTGAATATAAGTACTCAGGATGTGACTGGACAACCGTTGCTAAAAAATATTATAGCTTCAGCTGGTATTGTTTTTCCGACTGTGGCTCAGAATACTACACCAGTTATTGCTGCGCCACCGTTACTATTAAATGTGCCGCCTCCTCAAATTCATCAAAATACTGTGAACAGCACTGTTCTGTTGCCGTCAAATTCATCCGCGAATGTATTATTGACTACACCCACTGTCAATGTTACTATTCCGGCATCTGGAATGCTTACTACGGTCACTATACCTCCCTCACCTGTGACAGTTTCTGCGACTAATGTAATGCCAGTTCCCCCTCCTTGTGTGCCAACTGTTGAGCTAGCCGCAATTCCACCACCAAATCCAATTCAAGTACAAAATATTCCTCCACCAGAACCACTAAACGCGATGAATATTCCTCATCCGGCTCCCATTCAAGTACAAAATATACCTACTCCTTCATCAATACAATTGAATGAAATTCCAAATCCAAAGCCGCTAGATTTACTTGCTATTCCAACTCCTAATGAAGATAAGTCTATATCAGATCCTAATTTTATAAAAAATATTCCTCCTCCTAACAAATCGGTTCCGCCTCCGAATATCTCCGAAACAAACGTTAATGTGCCACCACCATCGGCACAGCTTACAGCTTTGTCTCATCCAAATATTATCCCGGTAAGCATGCCTCCTCCACAAAGCATCACTGCCAATTTAACAGTGCAAAGCATAATGCCTGGACAAAATATTCTCGTGCACACTCTTCCGCCTCCACAACCAGGTCCACCTCAAATTCAAAATCTTCAATCTACTGGAGTTCCCCCTCCGACTCTGCAACCCCAGAATACATTTACTTCGATTTCTGTGACATTGCCAGTGTCTGCCAACAATGCGATTCCATCTTTGATGGCACAACCCATTTTACCGCCACCGGGCATGGGAGTCACAACAGTCAATGTTAGTTGCCCTCCACCAGTATTATCAAATCTACAAGCTCCACCACCGTTTGTTAATCAACCACCTCCACTGACAACACAAATGCCTCCAATGAATGTACCACCACCTGCAACGATGGGAATTGTTACTTCAGGAGCAGTTACTGTGTCATTTAGAGACATGAATGCAGGTAAATTAAATATGGTTAGGGTGTTGAATGGTTAAATTTAAGCGAATGTGTTTTGAGCTTTTATTTTCTAAGTAATACAAGAGTATGTTAGTGGTTTGGCTACAAGTAAGGTGGCAGATTTTTGTAAATTTTACTCTTAATTCTGGCATATGTAATGTCAGAATTAGGGAGATTTAACCACATTGGGGTATGCTATAGTCCGGTTTGTATAAAGTAGGCAATGACTCATTTTTAAACATAAAGCTACTGTACGAGGTACGGCGCATACCGAAAGGCATCGAAACGACACGATGGGTACAGCAGTAGCGCTGCGATTGGGTTATATAGGGTTGCAAACTACAGCTTGCTGCAAGATTTTGAAAACGGCGTCAGTGCGATCAATTGTAAATATTCCAACTTGTGCTTGATGTTCATGTAAGAGGCGAAATAGGCTTTATCTCAAATTATTCAGTTTTTATTATTAGTTTTCCGACTCTAGGAAAAATGAAGTGGAAAATGTCGAAGAATATAGTAATATGTTACTTTTAGTTTTTTTCTCGTTATTTGTTTAATTTACTAAATTATTCAATTATTCAATGGATTAATGGGCAAATAATTTTTTTAATAATTTAATTAAATAATTTTTTTAATAAGTGACACGCTTCTGTATACATGTAGCCATTCCGTAGAACAAATGCTAGTGCGTAGCTTGCTGGATTACTTTATTACATGATTAGTACAGTACCAAGGAGAAAGGAGTACCGGTTGGCCTTGATCGGCAGCATTTGCAAACCAATGGCGTGCTTGTAAAAGAAAGTGTATGCGGTCGACACCAAACGGTAGCATTTCTTAGTAAGACCGTGTCGCTTTTTTACGATAGTGGAACCGCTGTAGAGTATGAGTCATTGTCTACATTATCAGAACAAGAAAATAGAGATATACTCTAAGAATTTTATAATGTACTCTGTTCTCAAATTAGCACTGATAATAGGGTGCAGTCGCTTTTTGTAAGATTATGTACTTACATAGTTCTTAATATAATTGTTTTATTGATGCTTGTTTGGTAACATTCTCAATCACACCTTATTTTATGTGGTTGCAATACTTGATAATTTTAAGATAGATTTAAGTAAATTTCAGGACGAACTCGTAGGTGCATTTAAGCTGGAGTGCAGTACAATTTGAGATTTTTTTGATTTTTTTTTAGCTGCAGGGATGACTTCTGGCCACACACGTTAATATTGCTTATGTTGTAAAGACGTGTTTTGAAGTCATCCTTGTGTGTGTACGGGGCTTTTAGTGATGTGTTGTGAAGTATTTCCTCCAGGTTCTCCCGATTACGAGGCAATGGCGTCACTGGCACGCATGGTCATCCAATGCGGACCAGGCATAGAGGACGTCGTGCGACAACGCAAAAATCAAGACCCCAGTTTGTGGTATGCAGGGACACCACGCTACCAGATTAAGTCCAAAGTGGCTAGGTTTTTGCTATTCTTAATTTTTTGTATTGATGATGTTTTGTTAAATATATAGCGAAAGCATAGCAACATAGTTAGTAAAGGACTTGGTCTATTAAACCTGCGTCCAATGCATGACGCCAACGATTAATTTGTTATGGTTTATAATGTTTATAGGTTCCTTTTTCACAAGGAATCTGCTGCATATCAACAATACCAACAACTTGTTGAACAATTTGTCAGAGAAATTAACAAGAGTGAAACCGAAAATCAGGAGAGTCATTATAAGCCAGAAGATATATATGAACCTGAGATGGCTATAGATGAAGAAGTTGATCAACCGGTAGGAGAATAATTGTTTTACAAGACTTCCGTCCGATTATGTAATGTTTTCATTTTTATTTTGGTTTTATTGCCTAGTTTATTATAAGGGAGTTAAATACCTGCACAATATGCAAGTAGGATCATGAATTCTAAGATTGTTAAACAAGGTTTAATATCTCAAGCTCTTTCCGCTATAGGTAGGGACTTGAGGAGATTACAATATATTTGCAGCTGTTATGAAAACCACAAACTCTATTCCTAAAATAATTGCAATTGTATTGCTATAAAACCAAACTAGATATGGAAACGTTATACAAGAGTGTTACATGTCAAATAATGTGCAAATTTAGATTAGTTGAGATTTTGTATTAATATCAGTTTGAGAATCAGTCAGAAACTCTTGTGTTTCTTAGTTTTTTTTTGGGGTACTAGATTGCCATGCGTTGCATAATCTACAGTCTACACTAATATTATGAGAAGGCAAGATTTGTATTTTAGGAATAAACTTAAAAACTACCGGACCGTTTTGCAAAATTTATGTGCCGTTATAAAGCTAAATTATCACTGAGTAACACAGGATATATTTATTACTAAAAAAAATGAGAGGCTTTTAGAAATTCCTGCTAGAACCACTCCAAAGTGAAAAAAAAACAGTCATAAAATGACTTTCATCGCATGCGCTGCGTAAAATATTGAAGATTAAACAATAAAATGTTCTGCGCTTCTACAAAAAACTTTGCGAGAATATATAGGTCTAACTATTGTAGTTATGATGCTATAACTACTTTTTTAATAGTTGATAGAAATGCCGATCAAAATCAGTTCATATTATCCATACCTTTGTATTAATTCTTATTCAAATACATTATCGTATTCTATTTTATTACCTGTTGATTACTTTTTGAATTATTGAAAACTGACATTTTAATTAAAAAAGATAAATTACTCTCCTTTTATTCTTACTATTGATGTGTTCCACATCACTTCCACAACATCATTTACCTGTGCTCTCCGTATATCTTCGTTTCTGACACGATCTCTAAGGCTCAGACCAAGCATCGATCTCTCCATTTTTCTCTGGGTCACTTGTAATTTTTTTAGAGATGTTTTAGTGAGTGTTAGGGTCTTGGCGTCATATGAAAAAACAGGTATTATACATTGATTGAAAGCTTTCTTTTTTAGACTTATCGGAATATTTGTTTTGAACACATCTCCCATCTTCCCGTATGCAGCTCAGCCTAAGGTGATTCTTCTAGACAACTCGAATGTTTGGTTATCTCTGTCAATTCTTATCTCGTGGCCCAGATACACATATTTGATCACTGGTTCGACGCACACATTTTTAATCTTTATAGGTACACCATGACACCATGTTAGTCATCATTTTAGTTTTTGTAAAGTTTATATGTAGTCCTACCTTTTGTGTTGTATTTTGTAGGTCTTGTAGAATTTGTCTTCACTGAGGTTGTCTGTTCGGAGAACTTTCTCCGTCAATGACGATACCCTTATGCTCCCAATTTAGTTTTTTAACTCTGTGCTCGAGGACTAATCAACAGTTTTAGGGATAGTGTGTTTGACTCCCCGTTTTATTTTTATTTTGTTGTTGGTAGGTGGAGTTGTGCTGTTTGTGTAGATATTTTTAATGATGTCACAGTGTCTGCGATCTATTCTGCACTCCTGTAATGCCGTAAGAATTGTGTCATTATTGAGTTGTTTCATTCATCCGGGATGTTTTGACTGTGATGGCAAAGATTAAGAAGCTTCTGGATGCTTTGTATTAATATCTCCCTCTCTATTTTTATCATGTCTGCTGTTATACCATCTTCTCCTAGGGCTTTGTTGTTTTTAGTCTTTCTAAGTGCTCCATAAATTTCCTCTATAGTTATGTCGGGAGCGTTTTCTGATCCTTGGTTCAAAACTTTAGTTCTTTCGTGGATGGACTTGTTGGTGTAGAGGGTTTGATAGAATTTCTCTACTATTGGTTTGATTTGCTCTTTGAAATGGATAATGGTGGAATGTTGAATACGTTTCTGTTTGTTTTACGACATTTACATGCAGCATTTACTACTCATCGTCTATATACCTTTCGCGGTCTACGCAGGTTTATTGAAGTGTTGTTCACAAAGTGGTCGCACTTTTTATCAATACATATAATAAAAATGTAACGGATTGCTGCCTGTACTTGGAAAGATATATGAAAAAGGATTATTGAGCACCCAAAAGAATGATAGTTAGAATTTTGGTCTGGTCTATGCGCTTGTGCACGCTAATCTCAGAAACGGCTTATCAGATTTAGATGGGATTTTCTTAATATATTGTGGTAAGCTTCACTTAACATTAATTAGTGTTTGCTTCATATTTTTGCAATTTCATACTTTGTCATCAACTTCATATCTTCGTCAATTTATAAATAAAAAAGTTATGTCTATGTTTCCTCGGATTTCTTTTATTTCATATAATTTCGTGTTTAGTTTTAAACAAGTTTTGTTTCCAGTGAACATATGTTTCATGAAGACAACTAATTAATTTATTAGTTTTAGACGTTACATTAGGCATTAATTCCCGATGGGTATACGTCTAATATCGTGTATAGATAAGTATTACTGTAAGTAAAGTAGATTTATCTAAATACCTAAACAAAATCCCAAATAAACTAGTTAAAAGATATTTCTCAAAAATGCTGCCCAAAGTCACTATTATACGCGGACGCAGTTGCGGGCACAACTAGTCTATACTATAATATATTGATGGAACATTTTCAAAGTTAACTTTAAGTTGATTTTATATGGGAGTAACGATTTTTTTAAATTTTTTTAGAACTTGAAGGAAGATGATCAAGATGTTTCAACAAAGAGAAAACGGAAAAGCAGATGGGGCGATCAAGATACATCCGTACCACCTCCCACTCTTATGTTAAATGCAGTTCCTGCCGTCTCCCAGGTAGTTGTACCTATTCCTCAAAATTCAGCAGGTGGTAAGTTTTTATTTAAAATTGTTTTTTCCACAAAGGGATCTATCACTATTTGCTATCTTTGGATAAAATAGGTTTTAACAAACTATATTACAATTCACGCATTTTGACATAAAGGTGACGTTTCAGCATGTAGCGCCCTGTAACAACAAGTAATTGAGGATATTATAGAAATTAAAAAAAATTAGAGAAATATGTCACCAGAAGTTCAAAAAATTTAATGATTATATTCTTTCATATTAACCAGCAGACCGGGCCACGCGTTGCTATGGCTAACGATCTTGTTATATTACATTCTATACTCTATTTTTTTGACAAAGGCGGAAGCGCGCCCATCGGTAAAAACCCTACATACAATATAGCAACTTTCGGTGCATTTTCAGGAAACTGCTGCCAATTTAACTGTCAATAGTGTCAGTGTCAATAAATTGTTTAGCTTTACATAACCTCCCACAAGCACCGGGTCTCTAAAGACTCGCAATAGTGGAGAAAAATGTGACAGCAGTTTCCATGGCAACCAAGCTTTGTGCTCTAAACGACACAGGATTTGCACGCTCTTAAGGAAAAATCTTGTTTGACGGACAAAAGTGGGGTTAGGATAAATTGACACGTCTGGCTGACAATGCTGACACCGCTTTTTCATAAAATTGTGCTGTGTAAACGGGACATCGGTTTAACCAATAGAAAGGGAGTATTTTAAATGCAATTCCGAAAATGCCCGATTCGTCTTGCCAATAGCCGAAGAATATAGTATAGTAAACTATTCAAGGGAAACGTTCTTAAACAAAACGTTTTAACATAACGCCATCTATTGAATACTTACTCAATCCAGTCAACAAATATCAAAAAATGGCGCCTTCCTTATAGTTTTTTCAAATAAACAATTAATTAGCTTTTAAGTTGGATCAAATAGCACAGGGTGTGTGCTATTTTGCTATGTGCAAATCAAATTTTAAAAAATAATTGAATAATTATCAGTGCAGTGTAATCTGATAAGCAACTTTTGTCGGACTCTATCTATAAGTATAACTTCTATAATTTTTAAAAGATCTATTATCAAGTGACATAATTATGTTAAAATGCAACAGATGTTTCTTTGCAAAATTTATAAAATAATTTAAGATTTTTATAGAATATATACTGACATAACATTGTAACACGTATCTCGCCATAAAAAAATTGAAACAATTTTTTCTATGGCTGTTAAATGAAAAAAAAACCTTCATCAGCCTGGAATCGACCCTGGGCTGCCTGCGTGGCGGGCGAGCATTGCAAAATTATTTTGGCATCTGCTGTATAAATCAAAATGTACCAAAACAAATACCTAATTTGCAATAAAATAATATTGCGAATGTAAATTGAGATGTAAGCTATACTATCTTTTAACGGGAATCAAAAAGCACACGGTGTGCAAATCGAATTTAAAATCGTTTCAGTAGTTTAGGAGTCCATCGTGTTCCAATGTAGTGACACGTACTTTTTATATATAAAGATATATTTTAATTATAATAGCCAGGTTGCGGACACGCATTTTACGTTACGTTATAACATAATTTTCGCTTATAATATAACATAAGTAAATATAACAAATACACAGTTGCGGTTAACGTCAAATTATAAAATCAAACGTTACGTTATGATGACAGATGACTTGTACTATATAGTTGTTCCTGGTTTGAGACACTCTAAGAAATTTCTTGGAAACTTCGACCATGTAAGGTCCAAAGCTTACATGAACCTCACTAAAAATAGGCTTCGCATCCTCACAGGTTTCCTTACCGGTCATTGCCGTCTAGGAAAACACCTGATGAGACTTGGCCTAGAAGATAATGACGAATGCAGATTTTGCATGGAAGAGGAGGAAACTCCGGAACACCTAATAACAGAATGCGTCGCCATTAGAACCCAACGTAAAGAACATCTAGGGCAGGAATACATACTGAATAGAGACATATTGTCTTTGAAGCCATCGCAGCTGCTGGAATTTATTACAGCTTTGGAACTAGATGGGGAGCTATAAACCGAGCCACTCCTCGAACAGCTCGAGAAAGGGGAGCACAATAGACCAATAGGTCGCAGTGCAGACGATACCCTATTCCAAATCAATCAATCAATCAATCAATATAGTTGTATTTGAACCAAATAGTGTGGAAAATGTTCTTGCTATATCGTTATTTGCAAAAAGCTCTACAAGCAAAACACCCATTTCATCCATGTTGTTATAAAAACAATTAAAAACGTATTGAGATGATAAATGACAAACGACAGTTGACAATGACAGTGGGGAGGCAAGATTTTATAAGGAATTGAATTCTGATTGGCTCCGTTATTTTCAGCAATAGTGGTTTATACCGTATAAATTTACGTTATGTCAAAATCAGACGTCAAATATAACGCGAATTTTTATAACGGAAAATGACTGTCCGCAACCTCATTAATATTAATAAAATTGTATGATGAATACATATAATAAAAATATAACGGATCGCTGTCTGTACATGGAACTTATATAAGAAAAAACATTATTCGGATACTTATCAACGCAAATAGCACCCAAAACAATAATTGTTAGAATTTTTGTCTGTGCGTTTGTGCCATGGAGCTATAATAGAATGGAGTCAGGAACAGGATTCCCCACTACAATTTGTGTTTGCTGTGATGCAAAATTACGGGGAGCGGGGCGCTTCAGCGGTTTGGGGGGGGCCGACACTTAGAACCTTAGAACTTAGAATGGAAAAGCAGTAACGGCGCAGATGTTCAGACAAAAACCAAATATGTTTAAAACTGCATGTATATAATGAATCTGTAATTTGTATGAAATGGATGATTGTCACAAGTTCTGGAATTGGTCCTTTATTGTTTACGATGCTTTAAGTTGGATACTATCCATAAACTAATACGTTATTTAGCGGTTGTGTATAAATTAACAATATTGCTATAAATGTTTATTGATGCAATTGATACATATAATAATGAAAGACACTCATTGGCCTTATAGGCTTCGTCAGAAAAAAATTCATAAAGCTGTGACAAAATATAAACTTCTACACCCCTGTTGATGTAAATACAACAATGGCCGGCCATGGCCAGTGAAATATTTTTATCTGGACACTTTTTGAATCCACACACCACATCCCAATCGAACCATTGTCTTAAGGCTTTTATTAACACTTTTATTATTATTTGCTACAAAATTTTGTTGAGTTCATTATAAAACACTAGTTTTCCCACAATTAAAAATGATATAAGCAGATCCCCACAAAACTTGGATCCGACGTTGCCGGCCGTTGTGAAAATTTAGAACTGTTTTTAAAAAACAAATTATAATGTAATATAATAACACCAAAAAAAATTGTTTATGGACAAAGCATTATCTACTACGTTTGATGATCAAGTAAATTTTCAAAATTCTTGTTTTGTGTTTATTGATTTATTTATTTCATCATATTTTTTTTTAATACATTTTTACTTTTCTTGAGTCAATAAGTAAATCAAAAATCATACAAATAAAAATAATAATTTATTAATAAATAATGTTGCTTAGTTATGTGTTTTGAATACTGTTGCATAGCATGCAAAATAGTTATTTGTTTTACAAGTGTTGAAAAGCGAATTTTTCATGCGAGTGTTTAAGTTACGCACGAGGTCGTAGGCCGAGTGTGTATTAACACGAGCATGAAAAAAGCTTTTCACACGAGTACAACACAATGTTTTTTCTACGACCATTCAATAAACTACAACATTTAACAAAAGAACCAATTTATTACATATTAATGTCAAAATATCAAAATGAATGCCATATGATTAGGTATGGCATTCATTCTATCATGTCATTTGTCAATATGTTCTTTTCACACAGATCTGTCACTTTTCACACAGAAACGTCACTTTTCATTCGAGTTTTGCGTTAGCAATGAAAAGATGAACTTTTCATAGCAACAAGGATATATGTGAAGCGAGTTTAACATAGTGGTCGTAGAAAAAAAATGTTTTTAACCGACTTCAAAAAAGGAGAAAAATCGCAATTCAATTGTATTTTTTTTATGTTTGTTACGACGACTGGATGAAGCGATTATAATTTTTTTTATTTGAAAGCTGGTGTTTTCTGTGTAATCTTTTTTCCATTTGGTCTAGTGCTTACAGTAGTATTCATAAAAAAACATTTGTCTTGAATTTGCATTAAGTGTGTGCGTGACAAATTAACAAATAACTCAATATCACCCCAGTCGGTTTTGATTTTTTTTTGTTGAAAAAAAAATATCTTAAGATTGGTACTATGATTAGAAAACCAGGATCTAATAATCTAGAGAATTATTACTTTTTTAAAAATATTTTTGCATATCACTATTTACGTATGTATGTATATGTATTTACTTACATTTATTTTTGGATATTGATTTTAAAAAATAAACATTGTTTATCTTTAAAATATTGTTTGTTATATGCTGATTTTTAATATATTACTTAGTGTATGGTATTACCTATACTTATAATAAACTTTTTATGAATAAACTGATTTTGGTGTATCTTTCAAATATTGTTATATGTTTATTTGCTGTATATTAATTAAGTTGATACCTACTAACAATAAAAATTGAAAGTTTTTATAAAAATTGGAATTTTTTGATTGATACTATTTCCATGTAGATATTTTGAATTTTCTTAGTTGCTTGTTGTTCATTTTTCAATTTTACAAAAAAAATATAATTATAAATGTGTTATTTTATACTCATTCTGTATAATGATTATGATACAACTCATAGAAGGGTAGCCCAAGTGTTTAATAGCTGGAGGCCTTTAATCTTAGAAATATGGCCCTGACAGTAAAGCATATTTTCATTATTTTCTGTTCGAATAATGCTTTACTCCTAACCTTTTAATGAGATAGGTAGAAGCATTATTAAAAGTTTGCACGTCGTCTGCATAAACTTTTTTTCACGGCACAGCGTGTTTTAAAATAAGATATGTGTATAATAAAAAATTATCATCGGATCATAAATCACAACAGTAATAGGGCAATTCAAATTTTTAAAATAATATAAATTGTGCATACAAATTTACTTAAAACTAAAAAAAATCCATTTGGGTCTTTTCAACAATAAAAACTAATTCATTTACTTAATAATTTTACAAAATCGAGTTTTTGATTATTTTTTAAAGGTAATAAGTAATAAAATTAGTAATTTCTTTATCTATAAGTAATAATTTTACAAAATCGAATTTTTGATTATTTTTTAAAGGTAATAAGTAATAAAATTAGTAATTTCTTTATCTATAAGTATGCATGACATCGGCGCGGAGCCTGATAGGTGATTACTTTGCAATCTATACCAATCTTATTTTACCGTACTACTTAAACTTGAAAGCTAACGAATACATCCAAGTGCTTACTAAACAATAAACATTCGGCTTATTGAACATTCGGCTTAGTGAAGCCATCTCAAAAAATGCTGCCCAAAGTCACTATTCCATGCGGACGAAGTCGCAGGCACAGCTAGTTATTAATATAATATTTTACAAGGCAAATAGTAGAAAGCCATAAGCTGCAGGTATTAGCCTGTTAGTAGTATTTGATGCCATTTAGTTCAACGTATAATGTATATGTATATGAAGGATGTGTTACAATATTTGTAGTTTTGGGAGTTTATTACAATTAATTAATTTGAATTTGGTGTTTAAATTCAAGCGAATAAAAATTGTATACAAAGTTTAATCAATTTGTTGTGTTATTTTTAACTAAATTTTAACAGTAATAATGAACTCTTTGCTTAATTAGTGCTACCGGGCTTTAGGGTGCTATTTTCGACATGACGCAGAATGGGTGAGTTTCCTCTCATACGATTTATTTCGTTAGACTTTTTATTCATCACTTTCATTTCACCATTCTGTATTGCCAGGAATAGTGACTCTTATTGTTAGTTTCTACAATATCACGTAAAAAATGCAATGTTGTATTAAAATTAGGTAAATATTGGTATATATTTCGGATGTGAACACATGAACGATCTTATTAAAAGATTTTCCTCTTTCTCCATGTTACAATTTTAAGTTTTTGATTTTTGGTTTTCAGTTTGTTCTGGTATACATTTTCAAGTCCAATTTTGATGAAAAAGTAGCATCTTATAAAAAACTTGTTAAATTTATTCGATATATATGTTATATTTTTAATTTGTAGAGCTATTAATTTGTAAATATTAATACTTTGTAATAAACTTCATAAGTAGTAAAAAGCTTTTTACTGATTTGTTTAGGAAATGTGATGTTGTCAAAAATAACAAGAAATGATCCTGCTCTTATGCATTATGTTCTTAACGCGTATGGTTCTACGAATTTATCCGAAGAAGAGTGGAAGAAAGCTGAAGATAATTATAAGATTAATTTACTTTATCAGGATATGATGAAGAAAAGAGAAGAATTAGAAAAGTTACAAGCATCGGGCAAAAATAAATATGATTACGATTCGGATGAAGATATTGATGGGGGAACATGGGAACATAAACTAAGAGATAAGGTTTGGTTTGGTACATATTAAGAGTGTATTCAATTAACAGCTGATTTCAGGAAATGATGGCTACTCAGCTTTGGGCACAAGAACTTACAAGACAAGCTGAGGGTAAACATCATATTGGCGATTTTCTGCCACCTGAAGAACTAAAAAAATTTATCGAGAAGAGTACCGCTACTAAAGAAGGCCGCACACCGAATTTCTCCGATTATAAGGACTTTAAAATACAAGAAGATAATATTGGTTTTAAAATGTTGCAAAAATTAGGTTGGACAGAAGGTCAAGGTCTTGGCAGTAACGGAGCTGGAATTGTAGACCCTGTTAATAAGTATTTTTAGATGACTTTTTTTCTGAATGGTTTTTTAGTTGTATTATTTTAGAGCGGTTTCTAGAGAGCAAAACCAGGGCTTAGGATTGGGAGAGGAGTCTGACGATAAGGAAGATGAGTATGATGCATATAGAAAAAGAATGATGTTGGCATATAGGTTTAGACCCAATCCTTTGGTAATATTTAGTTTTTTGTATGCTGGTTTTAATATTAATTTTTTTTTGTTATAGAATAATCCAAGGCGTCCATATTACTAATTTGTACAATAGATATTGTGAATTATAGCTATAACTTGTATATAGTGTATATACATTTATATATATATGTTACAGTATTATTTATTTGTCTGGGTGTTATAGCAAATCAATAGGAGTATTTTCTTCTTTTTAGCGATTTTGGTTTTTAATTCTCTTGCCTTTCTTTTTTATCCTGCTTATTCCTGATAACTTTTTGGTATAGATCTGTGTTTCAGACGAAAGGCGTTAATGAGGTAATTTTGTTATCCTACTAGTGATTACGCTTATTGTCTGAAAATATTTTCTGTCAAACTGGCCTCTGTTGTTAGCGACTTTTGATATTAAAGTGAGGTAAGTGGTAATTATGTAACAAGCTTAAGGTTGATTGATATCGTCTTTTTAGTAGAAAGTTAAAGTTGTGACATTTATAACTGGTGAAGTGTCAGAGTTTTGTACTGAGATTTTGTCAAAGCGAAAATATAAAGCAAGTGGCCTTTCAATGGATATGGTAGATACAGCAGAGCGATTCTGATTGATAACCCGACCGTCGAGACAATGGTCAAAAACGATTTTTTTGCGATTAATAAGAAAAGTGCGGCTTTAGGGCGGAAAAAACTTTTGAGGAGTGAATTATTTAATACATTAAAAAAATTACTATGTAAACAAATACAAAAAATTACAAGTTATTTACCAAAAGTAGCAAAAAAAATCAACAAAGTTAGGGGAAGCAAATGTCAACAAAAAATAAAAGTAAAGTACGCAACTACGCTTGCTCTAAAATTGCCTACGGCCATAGCCACTCGTCGTAGCCGACAAGCTATCCGACGTTAAATTAGAATCGCAATAAAAATAGCATGCACGACTGTGATTTCAACACACTTGGATGTCGGCGCCAGTATGCCTGAAGAAAACCATCATACTTTTAACAATTTTCTAGACCAACCCGTCGTTTACGGAACTCAACTTTGGAATAGCCAAGACAGTCGCTATTCAATAGATGGTGTTTAAAATCATTCAAAGCTTTCCACATAGCCGAGTAAGAAGAGGTGTCGTTACTTGTGAAATTTTATTTTATTGATTAAATGATTAAAAAAGGAGATCTAAAAACAATTCAATTTAAAAATTTTTCTATAGTAATAGCACCTGCTAATACAGGTAAAGATAAAAGAAGTAACACTGCGGTAATTACTACAGATCATACAAATCTGCTTCATCACTAGATAGCAACTGAGTTGACCCGTGTTTTTATCTTAACAATAACGTCTTTCCAAATGACGATCTCTGCCGGATCAACTCCTGAAGTTTTCCAAATTTATGTCTAAATCTAGAATCTCATGAAATTTTTAAATCTTGGAAATATGGTGGGATAGGCAATATTCCTTGGGGAGTTCAAACAAATCTTGTTGATGATTTTCGGCCGTTACTCCAAATCTCGATCGTTGTTTGTGAGAATGAGTGTTTATAAATTTCTGAAAAGATGGACTTAGGAGTGCTTGTCGCGCCACCATTTCGTCTTCATTATTACCAGCAAGCGGGGTCAAACGATTGAATTACACTACCCTTAGTTTACCGCCGGTGTTCTTTTTGATGCTGTACACTATATCATTTATCCTTTTCAAGACTCTGAAAGAACCATCCCCAACAAGTTTGCAGCCTTGGGAATAAACCACGTCTTTCCCGTGGGTTATAATGCCAGACCAAGTCGCCTTCTTGATAACCGCCGTCTTCCGCTCGAATGTCGTGTCGAATCTTCTCTAGCTATGTCCTTTTCAGGTGTAGTACCAAACTTCAGATTGCAAGTCAACCGCATTTCTTTTCCAAACACAATATTGGTTGGCGTTCCACCCGTCATTTCGTGAATGGACGACCTGTAAGCTAACAGAAATACAAGTCGGAGACAACTTTTGACAGGTATCTGTTGGCGGTTTTATTAATTTTTTCCACCATGCTCTCGGACTGTCGATACAAAGCAGTAGTTCTTGTTTTGCGAATGTCCAAGATTTTGACTATTAAACGGTTTTTGCTTAGTATTTTTAAAGGTTTGCGTTTATTATATTCACTAAAATACAGTGTTGGTCTCAGATTATTATTTATTACATTTTTTTTTTGATTAATAAATCAAATTAAGCGGCTAAAAGGCTTCGTCTCTTATGTTAAGATGTAAACAGATTTGGGCGCAGGATGTTTTTGCACATGATGCTCCGCCCAAAGGTGCGGATAACTATATGTGTTCAGCCACTCAACTATACTATCGTGATCCGCCGACCACAAGTGGGTTGTATTTTTCTAATTTAAGATGTATTTTGAGAAATAAATCAGGCAACAAAAAAAACATTAATTATGTCAATACATTATCATATATTACAAATGTATTGAAGTTAAACTTTTTATATTGTCGTCTGGTCAACATTGATGAGTTTTTATTCTGGAAATATGTCCTCAAAATCAAGATTGTTAGCAATAGTATTAGCATGTTCAAGTAAAATTTTAGTAATTTTATTTTCTAAAAATGGCATTGCTACTTCGAATAATTCGTCTCTGTTATTTGAAAGCACTTCTTCAATTAAAGTTTCTGAAATAATATTATCATTGCTTTAATTTTAAACTAAAATAATAATTTTCTAACTTATTATTGGCATTCCTTGAAAGTTATCTTCTAATTCTATGTTGTAAGTCTTCATTTTAAAGTTTGTAATTAAATCGGTGAAGTTGAATTGTTTATGACCGTTGTAGTCAATTAAATTGCCTGAGAGTACTCCTTGGACATTTGGTTGATTTATAATTATTAAAATACCAAAGCTTCAAAAATTCTAATGTTTAGTTTATTTTATTGTCGGTTGTTATAAGAGAGTTAATTCGTCATAAATTTTAATAAAAAAAGTTACAATATTTAAAGCTGCTGCTCTCAGAGCCACGAGCTTAATTCTTAACAATTACTATAAAACTAAACTAAAAATGAAAACATTATAGTATTACTTACATAAATCTACTGTAAATTTTCCATTGTCATGTATAGGACCTATACCAATTTCAAACTTGCCTCTAACATTAATTTTAGAGAAACTTATTTCAAAAAGGAATGTTGTCAAGTGAGGGTCAGCTCGAAAATGTAGTTTGTACTTACTTCATTTTAGTAACTTTAAAGGATTGACCACCAGTCAGTACAGTATCATACAAAGTGGCTTTCTAACCTACAGGAGCATCATCGTTTTGTTCTTTAAAAATGGGTAAAACTTCTAGTCTGTAAGGGTCTGAAGGAACAACATTCCCAACTAATTTGGGAATTATTTTTATTAAATACAGCTTTAATTGAATTTGTAATACAGTCGGCGATCTCTGGATCCGTTCTTTTACATTGTTCAACATAATCCGCTAATTAAAATTATTAATAATATAAATAATAACTTATAATAAATACGTTAACTTTTTTATTTTACTTATAGGTTTAGCTGCTTGAACAGCAACAAATAATGCACAAATTATTCCACTTTTAAAATGCATGTTTGACTATATATGGTTTTTGCTTCAATATTTATACGTTTTTTAAAGCTATTTAGACCTTGGCTCAAATTAATAATTTTTAAATTTAATTTCAAATTAAAATTTATTTAAGAGTTAAGAGATATAAATTTCAATTAAGAGAAACAACCATCAGAAGTTTAGTGTTTTTTCAATTTGATGAAAAACAAATTATTGTATAATTTTATGGTAATATATATGTATTGTTTGGATTATTTTACCAAAAAAAAAAAGGAAAACTTTTAGATAATTAAAAATATAAATATGTTTTGTGTTTGGTTATGAGTGAATAAAATTATTGTGGATTTTTTGTATTCTCTTCTTTTTCATGTAATACTTTGTTTCTTTTTTATTGTTTTCTTTCTTTTTTATTTCTTTTTTATTTTTAATCTTGCTTATTCTTTGTCTTTTTCACATTTTTTCATTTCCAGTAACTATAAATTTAATGTTTTTTCAATTTTATTACTATAATAGTATATTAAAAAACTAGTTTTATGAGAAATAAACATTTTATTAAGAACTGCTTTTTTACGGAACACGTGCGTCAATGTTTTATTTATGAGACGTGTTTTCAAAGCTGTTTTTTCAAATTTCCAATCTTTTTGAAATTAAAAAAAAAAATTAAGCTTTGCGAACGGCTGGTGACAACAAAATTTAATTTCAACTTTTGTCTGACATATTTTGTTAAAGTTTTAACAAAAAATTACTATATTAGACAGAACCCAAAATTCGGGAACTAGCCACTTTGACTAAAAATTTATTAGTTGCTAAATCTGAAACAGTCTAATAATTTTGAATGTCGCAAAGTCTTTTTAGCAAACACATTTTTTAACTTTGTTTGAAGTCACTTTGTCTTCTAATTTAAACCGTTGAACCACTTTTTAAAACACTCTCGGTTTAAAATACGTTTTCTTTTTTGAAACAGGGTTAGTCAAGAGTATTGTAACCGTGAAGTTACACAAGGGGAAAAGGAGAGAAGGGAATAAAGGGAATAGGAAAACTCGAGGACAGGCTAATCTCGGCTAGCTTTACCTTGTTCAAAATTACCCGGTAGTTCAGCCGTAGAGGCGTGAATTTAGGAACACAGGTGGTGGATATGGCGCCACTCAACCTAAGCGCAGACAATAGCCGAAATTAGCCTCCCTTTAGCCTTTTAGGGGTCAAGACCTGCAGGCTAAACAAAAGCTCCAGTAAAATAATATTAATAATATTGAATAAATAAAAGAAAATACAACAAATAAAAAAAATTAACTGATATCAATAAGTGATATTGGCATCAAAATGAAATAAAATAAAAAAAGGTAAATCCAGAAAGTTCAAATAATTAATTAGTTCTAAATAATTCGAATAAAATTTTATCACAATTTTAACACAACTTGACAGGACTCGATGCAGTCTGAGTTAGACAAGACAATTCCCTTGAAGTTAACTCAAGCACCCCTTACAGATTGTCCTGATTACCACAAACAATAAAGGCAATAATTTGATGAAACAAAATATAATAAAAGGAAGGTTTTCTTCACTTTGAAGGTGTCGTTCAAAGGCTTACTAACATTCACACATTCATTCTACCTTTCATAGACCTTGAACTAACCTTATCTGCTGTTTCCGTTGGAGATGGTTGTTTTGCAGTGGTTTACTCCTCGGAAGCTCGATGGTAAATAGCAGGATAACAGGAGGAAGAGATCGAGTGCCGCAATTGAGTCGTCTCTCGACTTGACCCTAGACTTGTCCCTAGACTTGTCCTACATGACCCGCGAAGTAAAACCGTTAGTGGTGGAATTAATGAGACTGTTTAACTTACCCCTTCTAACGTCACGTAATCGCGAAAATGGTAAAGTCGTTATCAAAACGTGGCTTCAAAGCCGTACCAATTTTCTTGTCAAAAAAGTTGTGAACACACGTAATACCCACTACCGGGTTTATTTGACTCACTACTTTGGCGTAGAAGGGTACACTAACACTACGTACGGTGGCGGACTTAAAGTGAAACATGGACGCTATCACCACTCCTATATATAGAGTCGGTATCTTTCCCGCTTAAAATCTGGTAAATTCTGCTTTACTATCGGATTATTCCTTTCCTATCCGTTAAAAACTACCTGGGTTTTTTTTTCCTGGCCAATAAAAAAAAAGTTAGTTTGCTTTACTTTATATACAGAGTGTTCAGAAAAGACAGTTACTCGAAAGACATAAATTGTCTTAAGGGGATCTTCACGGTGAATAAAATGCTTGGAAACATGGGATAAGTTTTTTGAGCTTAGTTTTTACGCAAATCAAATGAAATTTTTAATATAAAAGTTTTAATGTCTTCTCTATGGATTGCTTGATTTCGATTTTTGAAATTGTTATCAGAAAGTGATAAAAAATCGTAAAAATTGGTAACTCGAAAATCTAAATCAACGGTGGTATTCAAAATGTAGTTTTAAAGGTAAAATTAAGATATACGTTCTTCAAAATTTTTGTAAATAAGGGAGTAATTGGCGGATAATAGTTGAAAATTTTAGCTGGTGAGGTGTGTCGTTTGAATGTATCTGACTCCTCCTCCAAGAGCTTTATTATCGACGTCACATTAAGAGAAATCACGGATATGGTTTCAACTTATCTGTCAGGGTGTTAAGAACCACTTGTCTCGAATTACTATACGAGGATACGATGATTGTTTTTATGTTTCAGACCTAACGCTAGGCTATATAAAGAGAAGAGACACCGCTTGTATTTGTGCTTTTCACAAAAGTAAATTATTATACATATTATTAATTGATAATATGCATTTTATTAAATTGTGTATCGCAATGAAAATTTTGATTTAAATTTATAATAAATAGAATCATAATCAAAACAATAGGTGATATTTAAATAAACATTAATCGTTTAAAGAATATCAAAACAAATAAAAAATAAAATTGGCAATAAATATAATATAAGGAAATAGCCGGGCTGGTTCCAGCTGTGGAATAAAAGCAAAGGAACGACTTAGCCTCAGATGGTATAGTTTAGCTAAACATTTAGTACGATTACAATTTTGCCTTCTTACATACTTTGCAACCCCTATTTGCATCAAACTGGTAGCCGACAGATGAGTTTGTAGTTCTTGTCAGCATGGACCGTAATGAAAATTTTAGCCGGACTAAATTTCACCGTCAAAATGAAAAAACTGTAGTCATTACGTAATTGAAGAAAAACATTTCTACCGTTAAAAATAGTATCAAAACTAATAATTCAAGTTAATAATGATAGTAACAGTGATTCTGATATTTATGCAGATGATTAAATGAAAATTACTAATGTTTTAATACTCTACATAATTTTTATATTATTCAATAATCAATAAATCTTTGGCTAGAGAATTAAATGTAATTTTATTGTTATATTCAGTAACATGCAGGCGAAGAAAATAGAAGCAACCTGAATACAGCACTGGCAGTATCTTTAAGATTCTGCACAGGCAAAACCCTGCGCTAAACCCTCATAAAAATTAGTGAAGATTACCTAGCAATAAAACCATATTTGCACAAATTGTTTAGACAAACTATACTATATAATAAAAGCAAAAAGCAAAAAAAGTTGTTGGTGGCAAACGAATAAGTTTTAGTTTGAAAAACAGCTATGAGGTAAGATGTCGAATTGCAGCGCTTCAATTTAACGAGCTCGAAAATTATATATCCAAGATCTATAAAACAATGACGACGACAAGCCCGGGAAAATACACAAAGCTGTACATTGACAAAACTAGACGGAAAAGAATGTATAATTTAAAAAGAAAACAACTTTTTTCTACAAAGATTAAAACAAGAAACACATTTTCTAGTGCAGATGCTGAATATGTAAGTAATGAAAGTAGAAAAGAAGAACTGTTATTTCTCATTGCTACTTCTAATATCCGGAAATTAGAAATAAAAACTAGAGGACAGTGTAGCAATCCTTTGTGGAAAATGAAACGCATGTACAGGCTTACTGCTTCCAACTTTGGGGCAGTATGTAAATTACGAAAATCTACCGATCCGAAGAAACTTGCCAAAAGAATTGTGAATTCAAATTTTACAGGATCTGCTGAGCCGCTGTGGTGTCGATCATGAACCTATTGCCAAAGCCAAATTTATAGAATATTATAAGATCGAAGAAGCAATTACCGAATCCGGCCTCTTTGTTGATGCGGACTTTCCACATCTAGGAGCCAGTCCAGACGGATTACTTTCGGGGGGAGACATTATAGAAATTAAATGCCCGTATTCAAGTCGGCAGTTAACTCCAGAAGAAGGAGTTTTCCAAAAAAAAATAAAATGTTTAGAAGCATGTGCAGATGGAATCTATCGCCTTAAAAAAACTGATAACTATTACAACCAAGTACAAGGTCAATTAGCGCTCAGTGGAGCTAAATTTTGCTACTTTGTTGTGTGGACGCCTTTCGACTAGCTGACCCGGCGAACTTCGTACCGCCTTAGCGTAAATTTGATGCACTACTTTATTTTGTATAGCTGACCTATCTTATGTATGCGTACCTGTCCAATTTGAACTGGAATCTATAATTTCCTCCATATAAAAATGAATACCTATTTCCCTGGTCTCGTCATACCTGAGAAGGACTTTACTAATTTTATTAAATAAAAAACAAAATATATATTTTCATAATACTGTTTATTCTGTAGGGTTCAATAATTTCACTTATATTTTTACAAATCGCTATTGAACAACTGAACATTTTGAAGTAAACACTGAGCTCATTATCATGTGCGTTCTAGAAAGCAACTAATAGCCTCTATACCCTTCACTGCTTCTCTCTATTCTAATGCTTTTTGATAAACTATATTTTTACTTTTATGTTCTGGCCCGTAAATTAATAATGTTGATGGTTTTCCGACAGGGGAACAGGCGACATATAATTGGCCATGTGAAAAACATGGATTTTCTAGGTTGATGCCACATACACTTAGGGACTGCCCTTGCGATTTATTTATTGACATTGCAAATGCAAGCCGCACTGAAAACTGTAAACGTTTAAAACTGAATGGCATATCGTTCGGTATCATAGGGATGCGTGGGATTAAAACATCTTTGCCTTCGTACTTCCCTTTCAAAATGTTTGAAAGGAAAGTTAAATTGAATGACGTTGACATTTGTTAGCGAGGTTATGTCTGTGGTGTCATAGATCACCACAGAGTTTTTTGTTTTAAATGGAATAACGTTGACATTTGTAACGCGCTTTTTTTAAAATATGCAAAATTACATGTATATTTTTCAATCTTCCTGAGAGATTTCCTTAACTTTTTCTTTCATAAGAACCTTCTCCTGATTATAACAAACAGAACAAAAAAAAACCAGCCAAATGGGTCCAGCCGTTCAGGCGTGATGCCAAGGGAAATAGGGATTCATTTTTATATATAATAATAATATAGATAAAGTAAGATATTGCATAATTAACACAATTATGTTATAATATACTATTATTTTTTGTTGCAGATAGCATATGACAAAGACTTTTGGAACGCAATGTTGCCAAAACTTAATGAGTTTTATTATAACGTAATGATACCAGAAATTTTAAAACATAATTAATATAGAAGAAACCTGGTATTTGTATCTCCTCAAAAAGAGTGCCAGCGGTCAGTTAGTAGAGTCCACCCAAGCAAACATGAGCTCAGAAGAAGCGTGATCTGCCCTGAGGTTGCTTTAGGTTTCATGTACACACCACATCGATTGGTTAATTTGAATTTACTCCTGACTTTGCTAATTCAGTTTGCATATTTTCCGTAGCTCATGTTTACTTGAGCGAGCTGTAGAGGTGTTACTAAACTGGTTAGGTGAGAACAGGCGTCACAGAACAGTGTCGGCACTTCTTTTGAGCGTAAATAATAATATTTGATATAAATATACATTAGATTAGAGTTTATTCCAAAAGATAAATAACGCACGGTATATATTTTAATTTGATTAATATGTGCGTTTTATGTGCTTTAGTTGAACATGTTTTACACATGTTTAAACATGTTAAACATGTTGCAAATGTTTCTGATATCATATGAAAAAATTTAAAAATTTTTGAAGTGAAAACTTCTTTAGCGGCGCTGAGCACTTTTTTTTGTATGGGTAAAAACTTTCAAACTCGCGTCAGGGTCACGTGATGCTGATCGAAAAAGCGTAAGATCGAGGGGAAGGGAGAGGAACTAGTATCTCCCACTCTTTCTACCGTGCCTGAGTCATAGATTTATTATAACAAGATACAGCCATGCACTGCGATAGTCCGCCAAGACGTACCATCTATTGCTCTCACTCTCAACTGCATTAGTATTCGATAGCGCTATCTTTTAGAGAGGTTCCTACCAATAGCAAAGCAGAAATCAGTAGACGCAGAGTACGCTACGTCAGCATGACACTAGAATTATTTTGACGTTTCTATTCAAATTTTTCTAATCACATAATTTGAACAGAAAACTTAGTTCAGTCACTTAAAAATTGAAAATAATTATTGTCAAGAAAAATATTTAATAATTTGAAGGTAATTTTATTTATTGAGATTTCAACCTCAACTTTTATTTTCTTCCAGCTTTCTAATGTTTCTCTATTTTCTTAAAGCCTAACTTCAATTTTACAAATTCATAGGAGAGAAGTTTTTTATTTTCATTATTGTGATTGTCACGATGCAGTTGTGGGTTTGTAAGCTGATAAAATATGAAGCGGATAATAAAGTTTACATGGGTCTGACACAACTAAAAGTTGGTGAAATTTTGAAATTGGAATAGAGTTTTTTGATAAAATAATTAAGAATCATTAGCACTGATGAAAAAACCTTTATTTATAAATAATTATTCATTCCAAAATAAAATTGATTTTTAACCTAATTTTCGTATTTTATTAGATTGTGTATGGCAAATGTCAATAAGTTGACAGCAAAGCATTGCATCGTTGATTGTCGACTAAAATCGTAGAAATTCGTGTCTGTTTAATCACTATAGACTCGTGTGCGACATACAACAAATATGATGAAAAGGATAAAAAATGTGTTTCATTAAATATAGAAAGAAATGGAGAGATGTACCAATTTCTTTGATATGTTTTTTAAGAACCGAAGTATGTTCAGCATGCATAGCTATATCTAATGTATTAAATCTATGGCCTGAGTGTGCTGCTCTGTTTAGGCGGCACAGGGCGCTTGCGCGAATGACCGTGTGTGTTTATGTACAGCGTCCCATGCGTATCCAAGGATGGTGACAGCTGATTGCTTGACTGTTGTGTAGTAAATACACTGTTGTGTATTCGTAAATGTGAATTGTTTAAATTATGGAAATTGAACAAAGTGAATCTATTAATGAAAAAAGTGATGATGAAGTAGTGAAAGAAAATGAGTAAGTAAGAAAAAAAAATTGGAAAAAGCTTTGATAAATTGCCAATGATTTTAAGTGGAGATTTCAATATAAACTTTGCAGACGATAAAAATCAATCATTAATTGAATTTTTAAATAATGAATTTGGTTTAACTATGTCAAATGATCGCAATTTTAGCACAACGAAATACAAAACTACTATTGATGCGGTCTTTATTAGACACTTAAATAGGTTCGAATCAAAACTGTTTGTTTCTTACTTCAGTTATCATAAACCAATTGTATCAGTTGTAAAAATTTGCGATCATGATTCTGATAATAACGATGGTGTAAAAGTCGTCGAAATTATGGATGGAAGTTGATTTTTGTGAGAGATAAAATTTAATGTAATATATAAATAACGATATAATATTATAAATAACAACATATAAATTGTCATATTTGTGTACGATAGCGCAATAAATAAACATTGTATTCTACCTCATAAATGATAGTACTTTTATACTTATAATTGAACACAACGTTAATATTGAAGTTTTCACTTCTGCCGGCACTCCCGGAGTGCTACCTTTTTTTTAGTGTTTAGAGTTTTATAAAGCTTTTATATTTTTATCTTTTGCCACACAGTACTTACACGGGATATCAAGTAGCGCTTATCGGCTTTTCTAGTTTATAAAGTTATCAGCAGCCGATGCTTAACTTAAAAGATCATATTACAGTCCACGTGGACTTGAAGATATGTGTCATTCTTGTTTATCCAATCAGATGCAGTTCAAAGCGATAAATCAACATTGAACATTTTATGAACACACCCCCGAAAAATCACAGTTTCAAGTTCATTTCTAGCGTGAGGATCCCCTTAAAGGCGTCGGGTCTTCGCAGTTCTAGACTAAATCGATGACAGCAAATTCGATAGTGCACAAACTAGCGTCATGCAATGAGTAGTTTACCGCAAACCGTTACAGTATGAAATGGGCAGTTTGTTTCCATAAATATGAAATATATATGAACAAATGTCTTAATTAAACAAAAACTTGTTTTCTAACTATTCTCGATTTCTTAGCCTACTTGTTGCTTTTTTTCTAATAATAATAATTATTATTATTTTTATTTTTTCACTGTACAGAGTTTTAAAAAATATCTTATATATATAAAAGAAAGTCGTGTTAGTTACACTATTTATAACTCAAGAACGGCTTTACCGATATGGCTGAAAATTGGTGAGGAGGTAGCTTAGAGCCAGGAGACGGACATAGGATACTTTTTATTCCGGAAACCACCCCCTAAAGGAAGGGTGAAAGTCAAAATTAGAATTGCGATGTCGGAAACGTTCGGTGAGGCTCGGCAAATTACCGTTTATGACGTAGGCACTAAACATCCAGGACCATTTTTGCGAATTAAACAAAGATTCTAAATACGTTTAGCAACCTGATGTTTAAAAAGAGCATAAACAATTATCTATTTTTATTAAACATTCGCTGTAAATGTCAATATTTTTATAATTAGTATAATTAAAAGGGCATGTAACGAACATATTATTTATTAATAAACAGAACATTTTATTTTCAACACTATTCTAATCAGGTAGCAACTTTCTTAGTTTTCTTAATTGCTTATGTACTTTCCGCCGATTTAACTTTTCTGAAATGTTTATTAGCATTTATTTGATTGAGGTAATTCATTCTAATAAATGTACTTTGTTTCACGTAGGCTGTAACAATGTCAAAGTTAAAATCTTTCACTTTTTTATAAATTTTAGCGGATAATCTTTTAACAACGTTTTGCTTCAAATTTATTTTGCCTTTATGAAATATTTTGAAGTAATAGGATTTTTTAAGGATGGTGATTTAAGCTTGGAATAAGTCATCGGACAGTTCAATTAAACAACCGTAAGAAATTTTACGCAACCACGAAGAAGCGTTTACATTAAAATTTATTTGACGTGGCTCAAGAAATTTTCCTAAACTTGGATTTTTTGCAATGCATTTTTTTGCAATAAATCGATCCACTTCCCTACCACGGACCAAAGTCAGACCGTGCATTTACATGTTAATCGTCTTGCATGAGACAACTTCCCATATACCAGCTTTGGGTGAAAGTTTGTATGGAAAATTACAACTGATGACTGGATTTGAATGAAAAGGATTGGATACTTTTTATTAACAAAGGAATGAAAAGGGGAGGGATAGGGATATAAAATGACAAGTATCAATATTAGCATTGTTTATATTAGTATGATTTTCAAAGATTTTGGTTTGTTTATTTTAAAAATAATATCTATGTTTAGGCGGAACAAAGTTTGCCGGGTCAGCGAGTACATAATAAAAAACATAAAAACTGTAATTTAAACTGTTTTGATTTTTTTTCTAATTTTTCTTCTCTTTTCTGTGTGTTTTCTTTTTCTTTTTCTCTCATTCTACCTCATTCACAGAGTTTAATCTTTTTTTACTCTCCTATATCATTTTGATCAATTCTATTTCATTTTTCTTCCGTTTCATTATGTCCTCTCTTGCTACCATACTTTCTTTTAGCTCCACGCATTCTTTATCATGTGCTCTAGTGTTTCTCTCTCTCTTCCACACATCCTGTATTTTTTTTCATTTTCTTTATCTAAAATCTGTTTTCTTTCTTTTTATTCCTGCATCTGAATCTTGCAATCATTTTACTCATTTTCTCTTTTTAGATAGCTAGTTAGGTACTATGAGAGACTGATCATTTTTTCATATTTTTCATTACAGCTGCTCTTGCTAATTTCTCTTCTTCTTTTTTTTTTCTATGTCTCTACCTCTGTCTCTCATTTCTCTATTCACCCATTGTTTCGCTTCTCTTTTTTTCTCAATCGCTTCTATACTGAACCTTTTCTATACAGAATCTCTTCTATACTGAATCCTTTTTTTATAGTATTTGTTTTTCTCTTAATCTCTTTGTCTGTCTTTCGGTTCGTCACTTTCCAGCACTCTTGTTTCACTCTTTTATTTGCTTCCTTACTAAACATTACCATCATCTTTGTTTTAGTTTCAGTCACTTCAAAACCCTTCTTTTTCAGATAACTTTTGGCAATTCGTATCATTTCACTCATTGCTCTTTCTTTTCTCGCTACCACCACTATATCATCTGCATACGCTAACATTTAGATTATCTTTTTCGCAACTACCACTCTTCCTTCTTGCCCTATTGTGAACAGTAGCGGGTTTAGAGGGCATCCTTGTTTCAGGCCCCTCTCTGTTTACAGCCTTTTCTTTTTTTTATTCACTTTTACCTAGCTCTTTGTTTTCTTGTATATTTTTTTTATTTTTTAATAATAATAATTCCATTACATTTAATTAGCAGAAATCACAATGAATTCAAACAAATAATAACAGACACACATGGATTCGACGAAGTCTAGCCATTGGCTACTCTACTTAACCCCTCTGTTCTCTATTACTGCTTTCACTATTTTTTTTTTTTCTATGCACACCCATAACTTATTTCTATCTACCCTATCAAACGCTGCTTTTAAATCTACAAACAGTCCACATACTCTCCCTCTTTTCTTTTCAAACTCACTCTTAATTAGCGCAATTAAAATATATACATTACCTAATGGCCTTCGCTTTTTTCTAAATCTCGTCTGCCAGTCTGGTAATCCTCCTACTTTCTCTACCTCTCTTTTCAACTTTTCTGTCACACACATTTCATACACTTTGTACATAGTACCAGCCTAGTCGTTGTTTTTGTATATCAACACATTTTTATAGAAATTTTATTTTTAATGGAAACTAAATGATTTTTTTATTTTTCTTTTTTTTTGAAATGACTTGATATGTTTTAATAATAAAATTTTAGAGATAATGCTTACAATACTTTATTTCCTAAAGTAATATTTAGCTCAAATTAAATGTTTAAACTGAAGACCTTCTGCAGCTTAACGAAATTTCACACAAGAATTTTTTTATTAAAGCATATTAAAATAATCTTAAATCATATAAAAAAAGGAGGAATAAAAATCAATGAATTTGTCATTGAACACTTTGATTTTAAAATAATATCTAAGCTTTGCTTTTAATAACTTATTTCATAGTTACAAACAAGTGACTAAATAATTCCAATTTGTAAATTCAAATGTCACAAATAAATTTTATTTTTTTAATTTTTCTTAGTAACTCCGCTTTATATCTGGATGCTGCCAAAGAAGCGGATATACCAGATGAATTTAGAGGACAAATAGGCATAAATTATTGGTAATTAATTTTAAATAGGACTTAAACTTGAATAAGTTTTAATGAATTGCAGCAGTGCCAAAGCTTATCAAAAATGGAAGGTCAATCTTCTTTATTACTTTACTACATTCTGGACTAATAAGAAATACCAGGAAAAGTACAATGTAATGCAGTACATAAACTTTACAAAGCTTATTTATCATATTCATGGTAGGTAGCACTATTTATTATAGACATCTTTTGTTAATTGTCTACTTTATTGAGATTTATCAAAACCAAATAATAAAAACCAAGTGGATAGCACTCAATTCTCATATGAACATGATACAGGCTTGAAAATTCCAGAATATGGTCTTCCACCAGGCTACTACCAAATCATTTTTAAATATAGCCTGAGGTTTGATGTAAGCAAAAAAGTACGACATGCTATGCGAAAACAAAAATTCAGAGGCTCAACTTGTCTGTTGAATTACGTGGGATTTCCCCCAATAGCAGTTATACCAGGGGGTGATTATAGACTAGTTCCCAGTAACATCGAACTTAAATTTACAAGTTTTGGCTCTCGTGATCTAAATACTCTAAATAATCCTACAAAAGATTTACGTTTTGAATGGAGTTGTGAACAGGAAATAGTTAAAAGTTTTTGTATATCTACCGTTTCAACGGAATCGGTTTTGAAAATTCCCAAGGAGTATGTGCATCATGGAGATAAAATTAGAGTTTCTTTAGTAGTATTAGCTCCATATGGATATAAATCTGAAACTGCTCAAGAGATTGAAGTGAGGAAAGATGTAGCACAGTTGAACTTATTATGTCAAAAAAACTGCCAACCTGCAACATACAAACCCAATTTAAATCTAATGACTTTCTTAAGTGTTGATTGTACTTTAAATTGCAACGGCATTAAAGATAATGACTATAAATGGACAATTAATGACAAATTGACTGGTACTGAAATAAACTTTGATTACAAGAAAAACACAGAATTTGGGCGGAATACTGTCAAGTTTGCAATAAAGAAGGCAACTTTAACTGTAAAAGAATACGAAGTTAGTGTAGAACTAGAACCTGGTACAAATCGCCAGGGTGAAGCAAGAATAGTCTTAACTTTTGCACCTTCGCCTAAAATAGAAAAGTGTACTATTACACCTGCAAGAGGAAAAGCTGCGTGGACTCCTTTCAATTGGCTGTGTTATCAAAAAGATAAATTTGAAAGAGTTTACTACGAATTAGTAGCTAAAGATATTAACTGTGAGTACCTATATATTATGTCAAGTAATTTTTTTTGACAAAATGTTTTTTCTGTTTTTTTTTCACTTACTCAGCTTTATTCTCTGTCTTGTTATTTTTTTCTTTTTCTCTCTTTCTCTTATTACCATTTTTATTCATTCTATTCCTTTTTTTTCATTGTGTTCTAGGTTTCCACCTTGCTTTCTTTTACCTCCCCGAATTCATTCATCATGTGCTCTAATGTTTATATGTTTATTTGTTTCTTCCAAACATTCTCGTTTATTTTTTTCCATTTAAAATCTATTTTTCTTGCTCCTCCCGCCGAAAGTACGGTCTTCCGGGCCGCAGTTCACTCCAGAAAGAAGGACTTTTGTGGCCGGCTCGAGATACGAGGCGTTCTCACTAGAGTGCGCTGTTTCGTATGCGCAACGTCCAGAAAGAAGGACTTTTGTGGACGGCTCGAGGTACGAGGCGTTCTCACTAGAGTGCACTGTTTCGTATGCGCAACGATAAGAAATTTCGATACAGAGGCTAAAATAATTGTTCGAAGTGAAGCTACTCCAAAAAAATCTGGTGATCGTTATCTTTTGGTTTATAATACTTATAAAAAGTGGCGAGAGGATAATAAAAGTTCATTGTCCTCCTCAGAAGAAAACAATTTAATTGTTTGATAAGAAAAAATGTACTATTGAATTCATTTTATATGAATTATGATTATTTTTTTAATTATAATATTTAAAGTTAAATAATACAATAAAGTTTGCATGTATTTGTTAGTTTTTGAAAATTAGTAATTGTCAATGCCATTTTATCAATTTTTCATTTTAGTTATTAATATATTTTTTTTTGAATGCCCGCCCCGACCAGCAAAAACTTCGGCTTCGCCTCAGTTTTGCAAAAGTCGGGCGGGCCCGCCCCCTCTACCCCACCTCGGCTTCGCCTCGGAATATGCTACTACTTTAATATAAATTATTTTAATTAACTTTCGGCGTAGGATCAAGAAAAATAGTATACAACCCACGACCATAAAGTTGGATAACCTGGCAGATGTGATAGAAGAGCCTCGGCTTCGCCTCGGCACTTCTATCACATCGGCCAGGAAATCCAACTTTCTGGCCTAGGGTCGTAATATACTATTTCTTGCTCCTCCCGCCGAAAGTACGGTCTTCCGGGCCGCAGTTCACTCCAGAAAGAAGGACTTTTGTGGACGGCTCGAGGTACGAGGCGTTCTCACTAGAGTGCGCTGTTTCGTATGCGCAACGATAAGAAATTTCGATACAGAGGCTAAAATAATTGTTCGAAGTGAAGCTACTCCAAAAAAATCTGGTGATCGTTATCTTTTGGTTTATAATACTTATAAAAAGTGGCGAGAGGATAATAAAAGTTCATTGTCCTCCTCAGAAGAAAACAATTTAATTGTTTGATAAGAAAAAATGTACTATTGAATTCATTTTATATGAATTATGATTATTTTTTTAATTATAATATTTAAAGTTAAATAATACAATAAAGTTTGCATGTATTTGTTAGTTTTTGAAAATTTGTAATTGTCAATGCCATTTTATCAATTTTTCATTTTAGTTATTAATATATTTTTTTTTGAATGCCCGCCCCGACCAGCAAAAACTTCGGCTTCGCCTCAGTTTTGCAAAAGTCGGGCGGGCCCGCCCCCTCTACCCCACCTCGGCTTCGCCTCGGAACGTGCTACTACTTTAATATAAATTATTTTAATTAACTTTCGGCGTAGGATCAAGAAAAATAGTATACAACCCACGACCATAAAGTTGGATAACCTGGCAGATGTGATAGAAGAGCCTCGGCTTCGCTTCGGCACTTCTATCACATCGGCCAGGAAATCCAACTTTCTGGCCTAGGGTCGTAATATACTATTTTCTTTCTTTATTTGTGCACTTTATTTTACTTTATCATCTTCCTCCCTCTCTTATTTTCTTTTTTCAAAAATCTAGGCGATTCTTTTGTGGTTAGACTAACGTACTTTTTATTGTACCTGCTTTCACTTATTTTTTATCTCCTTTCTAGCTATTCTCTATTTTTTTATTCTTCTATCAGCTTTCTTTTTTACTTCCTTTTTGAATATCTCACACCTTTCTTATTCTTTTATTTTGTCGTCAAACTTTACTGCTATTTACCCTGCTTCTATTTTTTTTCTTATTATATTTATATATATATTCTAGAGAGTACTTTTGCTCAATCCTAACACTTATCTCACATATTTCTCTTGCACTTTTTTATCTCTTCTCTTTTTTTACATTCTTAAATTTCTGCTCCATAAAACATACACTTTTTACTAGACTTTTGAACATTATCCTATTTCATTCTCTCCTTCAAACTTACTCTCTACCATTCTCTCCACTATTGCACACGCTTGCTTTTTTATTTTTACTAGTTCTCTCATCTGTGCTTTACATCTGCTCTATTTTTTTTATCTTATTTCTAATCAATTTTTTTTCTTACTTTTTTACTAAACTCTTCATTATCTTTGTTTTACAGTCATTCACTTTATATGCAGCTTTTTGCGTTTTTTTATCATTTCCCTCATACTTCTTTCTTCTCTTGCCGCCATTCCTATGTCATCTCCATACGCCAACATACCACACTTATACCATACAACACATACCATACAACACTTCTTGTTCTTTTGCTAGCATGACTTTTATTTTACTCATATATTGTAAACAAAAAACACCATTGTCTAAAACCCTTCTTTGTTCTCAAGTTTTTTTTTTCATTCACAGTCATCTTACACTTTGCTTCCTCATATATTTCTTCAACTTTCTCTATCACTGCTTTTGCTATTACTCTCTTTTTTATGTGTTTTTATAATATATTATTTATCTACTTTGTCAAAACGTTGTTTTTAAATCTACAAACATTTGACATTAATTTCTTCTTTGATCTTTTTAATTTAATTAAATTACTTGAGTAAATTAATAAATAATCTATTATATTTAGGTCGGTGTGCCAAAATTTTGTTTGTTCGCTTGCATTACTAACCACACAAATCAGTGTAACGGTATCTTGTAAAATTATTGTTGTCATATTTTTTAATAAACATACAATTTTTGAATAGTAGTAATAGACTTACAGACTGGGTAAAAGCGTGCAACTCTGAGCTTTTAATAGTTATTTACCTTACGAGTTTGGAAAGTAAAATGTCCCACATGAGCAGCACGAGTGCTGCATTAGTGCAAATGGGAGAAATTTATATCTGAAAAAGTTAGGAACAGTTTTTTTTTGCAACGAATAACTCTAATTTTTTAATAATAAATGATTTAGTTTTTTACTTATTTTTCGGATGATGGCGTTGCCCTCGCCGATTATCTGATGTTTTAAACTTAAAATGGTCTTATTGTTTGGTTGCTATGATCATATTGAAATAAAAGAAAATTGTTTCGAACATTTTCTCATAGTTTCGTCAGCAAAGTAAAAAACACCACGGTGCGGGAAAAACGTTTTTCCATGCATTGGGAACAACCGGAAACTGCCGATCTTTGAGCCATGAACGCAAAAATGTATTTTTTGCATCGATATGAACTTAACATTCTTTTGCCCAAAAAAACCTTCGTTTTACTCACATAATGTAAAAATAACTATTTCAAGTGAAGAATTAATTGAATTAACATTTAATTATTACTTTAAATTATAATATGTTTAATAAATTATCATTTTAAAAATTAAAAACATAAATTTATATTATTCAATTCTTGTTTAACATTGTATATTTAAATATTCTAAAAAAACACCTTCAAAAGGAAGATCCTTGGCAATGATGTTAGCATGTTTTAGTGCTAATTGAGAAATTCTAATTATTACTTTAAATTATAATATGTTTAATAAATTATCATTTTAAAAATTAAAAACATAAATTTATATTATTCAATTCTTGTTTAACATTGTATATTTAATTATTCTAAAAAAACACCTTCAAAAGGAAGATCCTTGGCAATGATGTTAGCATGTTTTAGTGCTAATTGAGAAACTTTATATTGTACAAACGGAAGCACCACCTGTAACAATTCCTCCTTGTTACTTAAAAACACCTCATCCATTAAATTCCCTAAAAAATAATAATTTCTATTATTCTAATTTTATATTAAATGGCTTTATTTACTTATTATAGATATTTCATTAACGTTCGTTTCCAACTGAAAGCTGTAATCATTTAATTTTATTTTTAAAAATAAATCCGTGAAGTTAAATTCTTTATGGCTTTTATCAACTAAATTGGCTGAGAGCGTTCCTTTAACGCTTGGCTGAACTAGAATAAAAAAGTAAAGAATAATTTGCACTTTAAAGTTTTTATCATAGTAAAAAACAACATATTTGAACGCTCATAGAACTAAGCTTATAATTTTAATTACAAACACTAATCACAGCTATTAAGTTTTTGCGCTGGACTTTTTTCTAAGAATATTCTGATCAAAGTAAATGGGCCACCGAAAATCATTTCTCTAGGGCCTGCTAGATTTCTCGACATGAGCCTAGTCTGTCTTTTTTCCCAATTGTAGATTTAAGTACCGGCAATCAACTTAGTTTTAAGGCTATCTAAATATTTTGTCTCGTACAATACTTACGTATCTCTAGCGTAAAATTTCCGTAATTCTTGAAGGGACCTAGACCAAGTTTATACCTGCTTTTAATATTTAGTTTAAAAAAAGAGACATCAAAATGATATGTGGTAAAATCAAGATCAGCTCTAAAATTATTTAATAAAGTCATTTAAATGGCTTTTGCCTAGTTTGAACTTACTTGATTTTATGAATTGCAAAAGATTCTCCTCCAGTCAGTTCAATATCTTGTAAAATAGCTGTTACACCTACAAGAGAACTATCATTTTTTTCGGTAAATATAGGCACATAGTCTAGTCGATACGGGAGGATAGGAGCAACGTCCAATTCTGGAATTCCCTTTATTAAATGAGACCTCAATTGATTGATTGAGCTTTTAATGCAACTGCCAATATGTGGATTCGATTTTTTGCATCGTGGAACGTACTCAGCTGATAAAAATTAATTTAATTTGATAAAAAAAAAATATCTTTACTTACGAATAGTCTTAATTGCATGAGTTACGATGAATAATGCACAAAACACTACATTTATAAAATACATGTTTGGAGATCGTTCTAAAGAAGCTAACTGATTTGAGGTCTCTCAACTTAAATATTTATTTATACAAAATTGTCCTTGGTTTAAAATTTATGTTATAACTAATTTTATATTGATAATTACTAAATTACTATCAATTACTAAAAACAATATAAGTTTGTATACAAGATGATTTTACACTGACGTTCTCAAGCGTAGATATATTCAAATATATCGTAGATATATATAGTCACAATCACAAAACTGTTCCTCTAATAAGTAAATCTTACAACAAAAATCGGTAACAACTACAAAACCAGCAATCAGTATTTTAACATTTGTTCCCAGAATTTATGGTCATACCTAGATTGTTAGATCAGTTATGCCAAAAATATGGCTAGAAACTCAGCAAAGAGGCTTAGGTTCGTCTAAATAAACAAGATTAAATCATCATAACGATCAAAACTTAAAAAAAAATTCTTAACAGAAACTAAAAGTTGAAAGCATTAAAGTAATTGAAAAAATTTGAAAAAATAAAATAATAATTGTAAGACTCTTTTATTCTAATCTTACGTTTTGCCAAATTTTAACAATTAAATTGAATTAAATAACAGTTAACTCTTTCTCCATAATAAATTTGTCAGGATGTCTATGTTCTACGATTACTAGCCTTAATTATTCACTCGAAAACAGTGTACAGAATAGCAACAGCCAGCTACATTATCATCAACAATCTACTTTAACTCACCCTTCTATATTCATTGTTAGAGAAACGCTTGAGCAGTCAGACGGATCGATTGGGCGACACATGAAACATATTTACACATAATGTACCTGTCAATAACACCTGTAAAGTAACTTACCGGGGGCTTTTCTCCCTCTCGCAGGATTCTCTTCCTCTCGAACTGATAGTGGAAGACATCACCAGGCTCATTGGACTTTGACAACCACTCCATAGACTCGATTGACTTAATCTTCACCCCTTTTCTTTAGCATCGTGTTCTCAATGATGTCTTCATTGTTTCGGTACCTGGGTCGGAAGCAACGTGGACGGTGTCGCTAGGCCTCAATCACATTACGCGAAATAGACTGGCCAAGAATAATACGTAATAGGAAAAGGTATAAAATAAAGATTAATAAGTGAAGAACCTAAGGACATTACGCATTACTCCATCATACCAGCAAAAGTGAAATCTACAACCTTTTTATACACTGATAGGAACATAACCATAGCGGTTAACAGGCTCCAGCCTACCCCTCTATTTCTTCGCCTCTGTTCGAGGAAGTATAGAACCAGGATAGCAATCTGTAAATGTCTACAGACGTCAAGGGAGTACCACCTCAGTCTGAAATGAATTACCACATAGACCGTATCCCAGGTATTAAACTATAGTTTTTGCCGTGGATATTTCATATTAACATATTGATGTTTATCAATAAATCTTTACTCATTATTCCTCCGAATTCAGGGAGTCAGCACTGAATTCACAATTATACCAAAAAAGGACACGTGATCAACAAGATCAACAAGTTAACTATCTTTCTCTTTCCATAAACAGTTAACAGTTTAAATATTCATAATGATAATACTTCCCGTCCGACTTTTTAATCAACGTTCTCACTCTTGCCCCGCTCATTTCTTACTGACTGGCCTCTACCACCACCTTTCCAGGGATGCTAAGCCGATGTTCTCTCTCTTTAACTTAGGATACCATCTGGCCCTCATCGAGATGATTTAATTATACAAGCGATTTAGCGCCTTATTGGCTTATTTTTACTTTAAAAAAATAGCTATAAATTATTATAAAATCAAAAACTCTCACATAATATTGATTTGTACAGTAGAAATCCAAAGTGGAAAATAATTACGTTAAAATCTAAAAATAATTCAAATGAGACAGGTTTAGACCAAATTACTTAATATTTAGAGGAACACGTTTGAATTATCTAAACTAATGCATTTTATCATAATATTTCAAATAAATATTTTATTCATCAACGTACATATCAGGAATACAACTTTTCCTTTCAGGCTGTAAGGAAACGTTGCAACAAAAACTATGTTTGTATTCAAAACGTCTTAAAGTTTATAAAAAACTTGACAAAACTTCAAAATTAACAATTTAAAAGTAATGAAAAACAACTTTATCAGAATTTAGAAATAGTCCAGTCATTTCGTCCGAAAAAAAGGCAAATAAAAGAAAATGAATTTGCGCTTCTAATTTTTTAATATGTTGTAGGGGATACCTAGAAAAGCTTAACTTGAGATTGTCGACCAAGCTTTCCTAGGAGCTTTCGCCGCCATCTTGAAAAAAGTGGTAAAATTTGTTTCTCGGCAATAACTCGGCTATCCGATGAGATTTCGAAAAATTTTGTAGGGCACTTTTTGTAGCTTTTTTTGTGCTCTACAATAACGCCTGAATTATTTTTAGCGTATCATGCATCGTTATCGAGATATCGATCGATAAAGTCAAAAATTTAGGACACAATTTTTGTTTTTTGCTATTTTTTTCTTTGGGTCTTAATAAATATGGAAAATTGTGGAATTCAAACTTGTAGAGCATATTAAGACCTACAATTTCCTTTTTGTATTTTTTTATGTTGGACAAAAATTACGATCTCCAGCGCGCCGCAAAGTCGGTGAATCCACACTCAGCGTCGAGCGAGCTGCTCGCTCGGTTCTGTGTGTGGATGTCGAATCGAATGGGAAATTGTTCAGGAAATTGATGGGATAAAAAATAAGTACATAGAGCAACAAATTAAGGATCACACAATAGTAATTTATTAAACAAATAATTTGTTTGTGCAGTAAAAAAAAATATTTTTTTACAATACAAAATAAACAAAACAAAATAAACGGAAAGAAAAATATTTTTTTCTGCACTCGAGACACGAACGATGGACTTTTTTCATGTTTTTTTTCGCTTGGATGGTCCAGGCTGAAGATCTTCGTCCTCCGTAAACTCTTCGAGTTGTTGTGTCTGTTGAAACGTTGGAAATGATGCTGATTCGATGAGAGCATCGTCATCATCATCGTTACAGACATCGTCGTCGTCGTCAAGCAAAATGTCGACTCTGGCGACGTTACTGCATGTTTGCCCACTGCAGTGCATGCAAATAACGGAGCAACTGATTCCCGCTTTTCTGCACCCACAGGCGGCAGAAAATCCAAGAAGGAAATTGTAGGTCTGAATATGCTCTACAAGTTTGAATTCCACAATTTTTCATATTTATTAAGACCTAAAGAAAAAAAAAGCAAAAAACAAAAATTGTGTCCTAAATTTTTGCTGCACAAACAAATTATTTGTTTAATAAATTACTATTGTGTGATCCTTAATTTGTTGCTCTATGTACTTATTTTTTATCCCATCAATTTCCTGAACAATTTCCCATTCGATTCGACATCCAGACACAACCGAGCGAGCAGCTTGCTCGACCCTGAGTGTGGATTCACCGACTTTGCGGCGCGCTGGAGATCGTAATTTTTGTCCAACATAAAAAAATCTAAGAAGGAAATTGTAGGTCTTAATATGCTCTAAAAGTTTGAATTCTACAATTTTTCATATTTATTAAGACCCAAAGAAAAAAAAAGCAAAAAACAAAAATTGTGTCCTAAATTTTTGACTTTATCGATCGATATCTCGATAACAATGCATGATACGCTAAAAATGATTCAGGCGTTATTGTAGAGCACAAAGAAAGCTACAAAAAGTGTGCTACAAAATTTTTCGAAATCTCATCGGATAGCCGAGTTATTGCCGAGAAACAAATTTTACCCCTTTTTTCAAGATGGCGGCGAAAGCTCCTACGAAAGCTTGGTCGACAATCTCAAGTTAAGCTTTTCTAGGTATCCTCTACAACATATTAAAAAATTAGAAGCGCAAATTCATTTTCTTTTTTGAATGTACGTAATGACTGGACTAAAAATAATCATAATGAAAATAATAATGGTCTACTAAATATAGTAAAACCATACAATTTTTTGGGGTGATTTATTATGGTCTGATACTTTTAATTATGATTTTGATAATTTGATAAAAAATATTCAATATTTTTCAAATAAAATTAAACCTATTGAGATTTAACACTTCATTTTCCCGCGCTGTCATTCTGTCAATTAACGTATATTTTTGACGCAAGTGTGATTGCCTGCATATTTCCAGCCTCCACCAGGGGGCGTAGTGCTTAGCATTAAATGTCAATAAAAAATTATAAAATATCATTAAAAACAATAAACAAAAGTTTATCAAATACACAATTAATTGAAAATCGACAAGAAAAGACAAAATTTATAATTTGTGGATTAAAAAATGTACTATTTTTAACAAATATTTTTTAAATCATTTTAACGAATTTATAAAAAAATTTTTCAAAATTTCTTGCCTAAGATATAACCTATTTAAACTCCAAGGAAAATGACACCAAAAATTTATCAAATTATAAGCATATAAGGTTGACATCTTTCGGAAAAGACCGTGTCAAAAGGTTTAATAAAATTTCAAAAATTTTGTCAAATTTTTGGTTAACAACCAGCCTAATGAATAATGGATATAAGAAACAGGATATTCAACGTATTATAAACCACCATCGACATCCTCGCACATAAACGAGAGAGTCGATTAATAATGCTGGAATTGCTTTTATAATAATAATAATAATAATAACAGGGCTTTATTGAAAAAATAAACAAAATGAGGCGAAGTCTAGCTTATAGCTATTCTACTTAACCTCTACACTCTACCAAAATAAATAAAATGTAAATTCTATGTTTATAAATAAAATTAGAAATGTTACTCAACTAAGCTAATATAAAAGATCCAATACTACAATAAAAACTAAAAGAAGAAAATGAGAATACATGGATATATATACAAGGTGTGTAAATGTAGATCAAATGTAAAGGTGCTCAATTATTGACTCAGCATCTCTTTATATTTTTTGCGAAAGTTATTCACACTTATGCATGTTACGAATAAGGGAACTCCAGAAGAAATAACTCCATCATTTGAGATGTCATTATTTATAACAACACGTTGCCGACGGTTACTCAAGTAAGATTTAAAAAGTGACACAGCATTGTCATCAAAGCCATAGTAATTAAGTTTGGCGCACAATAATTTATGGTTTAGCGTGTCGAATGCCTTTGAAAAACCCAACAATGTTAGGATTGTAGATTGTCCTTTATCAACAGCTCTTAAACAGTCATCAAGTACATTTGCCAGTACCGAAGTGGTGCGATGACCAGATCTAAAACCGGATTGGTGATTTGGAATAATATTTTCTGAAGTCACGTAACTATAAATTTGTTTAAAGATAAACCTTTCTAATTTTTTTGACAAGGTGGGTAGGATAGATATTGGTCTAATATGGACACATGATGAAGGTTCTTTAACTTTTGACAAGGGTCGTATAAGAGCGGTTTTCCAATTATCTGGAAAATATCCACTTTCAAGAATTAAGTTGATAATGTGTGTGATATGTGGGCAAATAACTGAAGAGCAAAGTTTTATCATTTTGGCACTTATTCCATCTGAGCTGCAAGCGTTAGATTTTAGCTGACGAATAATTACGGAGACTTCATTTACTGTTGCCAAACGAAAGTGAAAAACTTTGCCTGTTCTAAATTTTATATTCTGAATTTTATTTATGGCGGTTACGCAGTTGGTATTGCTAAATACCGAAAGAAAATATTGGTCGATCTCTTCTGCTCTGAGCAGGATTGGATTTTGTTCAGGTTGATTATGACATAAATTTTATGTTTTAAATGCTTGCCACATGCTTTTATTTGTATCCATGTTCTGATTTGACAATAAGTAGGCTTTTTTTTCTTGCCTTATCACACTTACTGTGAAATTACGAAGTTTCTTGTAATAGATCCAATCATTTATACTTTTGGTTTTTTTATATTTACTGAGAGCTTACGTTGTTTCATAACACATTTTACATTCGCTGTAAGCCAGGGTGCATATTTTTTCGAGATTTGCATGTACGGTGCATCGAAACGGTGCATGTACGTTGAAAAGTGCCACTATATTTGACGACAAATAGTCTATTTTTTCTTCAACACTATTTAAATAAAATATTTCATTCCAAGGCACATTATTTAGGTTAAAAAGAAAGGATTCTACAGAAAAAATTTTAAAGTTCCTTTATGTGACATACTTTGAAGTTATATGAGTTTTGACAAACATAGTTTCGCACACAGTGACATTATGGTCAGAAACCAGATCCCCATTCAGCACGTATGACGACGATATAATCTCTGTATTACTTGTATAGATTACGTCAATAATTTTTTGACTCGTTGCTGTAATACGCGTAGGTTCGCGAATAAGTTGTGTAAAATCGTAAACATTAAAGCATTCTTAAATTTTATCTGGATGACAATGATCAACATTTAGATCGCCTAAGATAAGAATGTTTTCGAATTGCGGTGTGATAAAAGATAACTGGTCATCTAGATACTGTAAAAACTCGTTGAGGTTATAAGATGGTGGTGGTCTGTATATTACGCCGACAATAAAATTGTAGTTATAAGATTTTATTTGAATCCACAGGTTTTCAATGTTATATTGCATAGAGAATTGTGCAAGTTTCTTACATATATTCCAACACCTCGACCAGATCGATTTCGATCTCTCCGAAAAAGAGCAAAACCCGCAATATCAACCATATTAGATGGAATATCACTAGAGAGGCGTGTTTCAGAGACTGCTATAATATCGAGCTGATTTGACAAAACAATATTAACAAATTCGTTAAAAGAAGTGAATAAAGATCGCACATTAAGATGGCCAATTTTTAAACATTTAGTTTTCTTTGGCACCATACTCAATTAATTTTTTATAGGATGCTATATTGAAATTAAAACAATGGTATTTTTTATCACCTATAATATGATCTACAGACACATTTCCCTTTTGTTTGGAATTATACAATGTACAATTGGCATAACAAAAGTTCTCTTTACGTGCACAAGTTACAGTTTCATATGAACTTGAACATTTACCACATATGTAATGGGTACTCCGAGAATTTTTAAAAAGCAAGAATAGTACAAATAATAAAATGACTGAATTAATCATAACCGTAATCAATTTTGTATTTTAAAATTTCAAGATGCTTTATGTATGAAGTGCAAGTCTTACTATCACCACATTTATGTGCAGTGGAAACAGATGTTTTATTTTTTTGATTATACCTTACACAATTTATACACTTAAAATAATCGCTGTTACAATTTTTGGCATCGTGAGATTGACTACATCTTATACAAACAGGCTGACTGTTTCTACAAAATTTACTAACATGGCCAAACATTGCACATTTATAGCAGCATGGTGTTGACAAATAATCAATGCAGGAACAAGCCTGCTATCCAATAAATAATTTTCCATTCGCAATTTTCTTCCATTTGTTCATGGAGTTACAGACAAAATCGGAAAGAACGGTTTTCAAACCACCTACAAAAATGTTGGAAATTTTACCATCTCTAAAGGACAGATTTGACTCATTTTTGTCAAAAGGTGGTTATAAAATTCCGTGCTCTTGTGGCAAAGTTTACATTGGGGAACCAGGACGTTTAATCAAACTTCCAGTTTCTGAACATAAAAGGTGCATAAATTCGGGTTTATGGTCGCAGTCATCACTAGCTGAACATCATCTAGACACCGGTCACAAAATTTGTCTAGATGAATCTTCCTTGATTTGTGAATCAAAGTTTTTCTACGACAGAAAAATTAGAGAAGCAATCGAAATTGTAAAACACCCAAATAACTTTAATAGAGAAGCAGGTTATTATCTCTCAAACGTCTGGAAGTCCTTGTTTGTAAACACTCCTTCGCCATCATCACAAAGTGCTTCCGCTCTCTCCGCAGCTCTCTTCTCTGAGCCCTCCGCCAGTTTCTTTTTTGCCTCTCCCTTCGCTTTCTCTTCCTAGCTTACTATATAAACCCAAACAGGAACGAGATCTAGCCAGAATAAGTTTCGCCTCTAGCGTGGTTTACACGTCGAGTTGCCGTGCTTGTTTTTATCTTTATTTCCCTGTCCTGATCACGCCTCTAGCGATGGAGTGCGAAACGTCGACAATTTCAATTAACTTTTCGACACGGTCAAGTTAATTTGGTTAAAAATCTTAAACGTATTATAGTTATTATAATCCAAAAAATTTCGTGGAAAATGATAATAATAAATTTTATAGGAATCAAACTTTACTAACTGCTTCAAAAATTAAAGTCAATAGGCCGGATATTCTTTTGGTATTACATATATATCAAGGACTAAAACTAAAATTGCATACTTTATAGATGTTGCTGTTTCAAATTTTTGGAATATTATTGATACAATTAAATAGCTAAATATTTGCTGTTTTCGGTCTCTATTAGGTGTTGTACCCATATCACTAAGTGAAAATCTTATAATTTTAAATTTGGATTTGAAAACTCTTTTATGTCATATTGTCCAAATGTTTTTAAATGTTAAATCCAGCAATTCAAATAATGTGATCGCAGATGCCTAGGGAGATAGTAATTTAGTTTGATTTTTTAAAAAACAAACTTTTTTCCGTATTCTACTTAGTTTAGAACACAGTTTGTGGTTTTTTGTTTTTAATTTAATTCTTGAATTTGTTTTAAAACTAATTGAAAGATTGTTTTTTAACAACTTTTATATTATTGAAACAATAATATTGTTATTATCATTACTTGTCAAAGACCGTTGATTTTTGACAAAACAATCTAGATTGAACACAAAAAGGTAAATTTACCTAAATACCTGAAGTTACAAAACTATGGAAAATATAATATTGAAAAAAAAATTAACAACAAATTTAATGTATCCTATGAACAATATAATATACTTCTTAAATATTCTATATCATATACCTACAGTTCTCACAAACAAACATGACCCTCAGAAAATATGCAAACTAAATTAGCAAATTCAGGCGTAAATCCAAATAAACCAATCAGAAGCTCGGAAAAGATGAGGTGCGGTGTGTACATGAAAACTGAAGTGTTTTCAGGCCACGCTCCTTCAGGGCTCATGTTGGCTTGGAAACACTGGACTATATATTACTTTATATTCTTTGTCGTATTATCGTTTATTATGTCCATATATATATGGGTGTCATAATATCATACAAGTTTCATAATACGTTAGATACAGGCCAGATATAATGTATTGTAATAATTTATTAAACCTACCGAGCGAGTTCACTAGTGATGATTTTAATTTTAATGATTTCGCGATGTGTTTAAGATTTTATTGGTTTCTGTCGAAAGAACTGGTAATTTTAAATTTTTTTCTAAAACTATTAAAAATTAAGTTGATTGCGTTTGTATGATACGGTTAGAAGCCATAGTTACATTTTGTTGTTTAAACAAATTGAAATTTTTCAAAATGAGTTTGAAAGACATGTTTTACCAGAAAAGGTTTTAATTGAAACAGAACAAGCTTTAAATAACTTAATTCTAGAGAATTCAACAGGCAGGTATCAGAGACATATTGTTAAAAAGATGAATTTCTCTACTTTTTAAAATCTGTATGGTAATGTTGACATAGCAATATGTAAAATTGATATATCAATACTGTAAATGTTTACAACAAATACATATGTTACGCTTTAGTTACCAGACGGTTTTTGTGTATGTAACATATTTCTTAACTGATAGGAACCGATTAACATATAAACAATAAACATAGTATAACATTATTTTTAAACATTAATTTCAATATTTTTTCAATTAGAAAAACTGAAAAACACAATTTATTTTTCCCATCTGTTTTGACTGCCACATCTCCTGTTTGTAGCTCTCCAAGATAAGGCAACACACATTTTCATGGATTCTTTAGTACCAGAAACACTTCTCATACACACCCTTCCGATCTTTTTTATGTGATAGCCGGTGTACATACCTGAATTTTTGAGTTTGAGATATGTAGCAATTTTTTCAGAAATTTTAGGAAAAAATTAATGCCACATGGTTAAACAGAGTACACTTATCATTTTTGTATGATACTAAAAATCTTCTACGCTTAACAGAAACCTGTCGTAACGCTGCATAATATGTTTTAATTAAAATTACAGGATTGATATCACTCTAAGACACAATCGCAAGAAATCTTTGTAAATTTCTGAATCAGGCACAGTAACAAATACATTATTCTCTATAATCTTACGAATTCTTTCTTTACGAATCCATTCGTTCTATAAGCTCAAGCAAGTCCAATCAAGAAAGCTGCTTTTATTATCAAAAACCGTTTACCTAAACCTGTGTTCTAAAAGTCTTCAAAATACGTCTGGAAAACGGTTTTTTGGTATCTTTAAAATACCTGCGGAGACACGAAAATCTTCCATCACTTTTATCAGAAACTACCAAACGTTGCAAAACATTTGTCAATTTTTTTAATTCAATGTAAACAAAATCTATGTTTGTTTTAAAATTGTTTGCTTTGACAATACGGTAAAGTTGTGAGTATAACTCAAATATTTAAACTATCTCGGACGTTGCTACCTGATATTTAATCACAGATTAAACAGCATAATATTTATGTGGTGAAAAATAATGTGATATAAAAAAAATCGTTTATTTCTCAAATCGCGAGAGGTTTCTAGAGAACAGACTTTTCCTAAAAATATTATTCCCGCTCGACAAAGTTATCAATTGCTTAACCTTACAAACAACGGTGTCAGCCTTACTTTTAACGCAATCACTAGCAATTTAACGTTGAGTCCGTTCTCTAGTGCTGTAACCAAGAGATCAGTCATATAGTTCTTTGATCGATCTTGATGCAATAAAGTCGGCAGGTCAATTGGTCAATGGACTTAAAATGTGCATGTTCCAGATAGTAAAATAACATTCTCAATATTTCCTTGTCAACAATGTTAACACCATTTCTTCTACACTTCAGGCGTTATCTGATTTAAACTTTGTCTTAAAAATTAGAAGAGGGTCTATTTAGTATTTCTTATTTTATTTGAGAGTCAGTCACATCGGACTAAGAATAGTAACTAAAATTTTCTATCCTTACACTTGTATTTGTAGCTTTTCGGGAGAATAAAGAACATACTTTCTTGTCTGAAAAGTGTTGGTCGAATGTCGCGTGGCTAGAGAAAACTTTTACTTCAGTCAACATTTATGCATTTTTAAACTCCAAGGAATGTTACGAAACGATGGAAAAAGGCCTGATAATAATGCGTTAATTTTTTGAAAACGTGATAAAACGCTTGTATGCATGCCACTTTGGCAGATACAACTATAAATTCCTGTTTTAAAAGTTCTACCTTCAATTGAAATAAACAAAACATAAATAATGCAAAATTGAAAAAAGTTTGTTACTTTTTTGTTGTAAACATTTGAGAGATAACAAAAGGCTTTTGAAAGTCTCGAACAAAATTTTCTTGTTGATAAATCTGGTGACTTGCAGTTTCTAAATTATTTCAAATAGAAAATTAGCATTGCTATACAAAACGGCAATGCTGCTGGCATTTTGAAAAACTATGGTTTTTATATATTTTAATATTAGTCTATATATTTTTTTAAACGTAGGTGGTGTAAATAACTGTCTAAGTAACAAAATAAAAATTTGGAAAACCGGTTATACCATTAATATATATATCTGTATTTTTTTAAATAGAACAAAACTTTAAAACTGAGCGATTGGCTGCACTCAGCTAATTTGTATACTATTCTAAAAATGTTTGGCAAATTTAGTTTATTTTATTTGACCACTCTTAAAGTATCTTCTTTAAAAAAAAAACAATAAAAAGTTACTTGAATTGATTCAAAAGCAAAGAAATTGCATTTAATTTCTATTTTTACACAATTGAACTTTTTTAGTGTATTATTATATTCTTATATATTGTTTTCTTCTAGTTAAACAGCCTGACGTTATAATTGTAGATGGTTTCTATCCAAGTGTGTTTGATAAGTCTTTTACATTGCCTCCATCTAATGGCGTGACTTTTGCTGTAACAATATCTTCTGATTCTGGAGGTACTTCTATTGAAATGCCTTTAAAAGTTGAAGTAGATCCGTTTTTAAGTAAAATGGAAGATGCCACAAAAGCTTTAAAATTTTTTAAAAGACTTTACGATTCTAAAAATCCTAAGCTACCTGGTGTGGCCCAGTTGATCACCTCTGATGATCACCAAATAAAACAAAATGGTTTTTCTTTGTTTTCTAATATAGTGGCTGAATTAATTACTAGAAAACCTGAAGATGCCAAAATAAACAAATTTATAGAAGATTTAAAACATACTGCAGTTAAAGCTTTTATGAAGGTTAATTCATTTTAATAGATGTGAAGTAGTAAAGTCAAAAAAAATTTATTCAAAACAAAGATTTTGTAGATTCAAACATTAGCACTTGCCAATGTGGTACAGTTAAGTGAGCCAATATTATTAAAAAAAAAGTTGCTACTGTTACAGCTATCTACCAAAAGCTTTTTACTACATTTAAGTCAGAAAACCAAACTTTGGTTTAAATTTAAACATTACTAACAACACATGGCCAACTGAGAGCAAATATTTCCAGACAATAAGAAAGACTGAAGAAAAAAGGTTTTCTCGGTCCAAAGTCATTGAAATATTCGGGTTTATAGTCACAATCTGTACTAGCCGACCATCATTTGGGCATCGGTTACCAAATTTGTCGTGATTAATTTCCTTTGATTTGTAAATCGGGATTCCTCTATGACAGAAAAATTAAAAAAGCAATCGAAATTGCAAAATACTAAAACAGCTTTAATAGAGATTCAGGTTATTATCTCTCAAACGTTTAAAAGTTCTTGTTTTCGAACACTTTTTCTTCATTAACACAGCGCTTCCGCTTTCTTCACAGCTTTGTCTTTCGATCCCTCCACCAGTTTCTCTTCCTCGCTAACCAATATAAGCCCAGGCGCTATAAATTTTGTCTCTGACGTAGTTTACACGTCGAATTACCGCGTTTATTTTCAGTCTTATTTTCTGTCCTGATGACGCTTCCACGGAGTGCAAAACGTCGACAACATTCTCAAATACTTTCTATGATTATGACACAAGGGTTGTTGAGACTCACCTTGCTGACCATAAAGGTATTGAAATTAATCTAAATATTAATATACAATTAAAATATAATACAGTCAAATGTTTCTAGAGATCCTACTCATCGGAAGGTTTCTATAAATTTTATAATGCTTTTGAAAACATAAGTTTTGATTTTATTGACTAGTGTGCACTATAAATGTGAAAGGTTCCTTAAAATCTTAACAGACAAAATTAAAAATTGTTTTCCCTTGAAAGAAAAACTTGTTTCGAAATTCAAAAAATTAAAATGGTTTAGTAAGGATCTTATTGATATGAGAAACAAATTAATTTTTTTTAAATCTACAGTAGACCACTATGCAACATTGAAAAATAAAATTATTTATAAAAAATTTAAAATTAAGTATAGTATTAATAATAAAATGATTGATAAACATAGAACAACGTTTAATGATAGGCATATACGAAACTCTGACAACCTAGCTAAAAGTTGCTGGGAAATAATAAATAATTGCAGAAAAAAAAATTCCCAGAATGACAATATCTCACACCTTAGTGCAAATGAAATGAATGATTCTTTCACAAATTAATGCTGCATTTGACATTGTAAAAAGTATTCCTGAAATAAATATCGATCCTTTAAAAAAATGTAATGAAAAAGTCAAACTATCTAGAAGTGCTTACTTAGTTAAAAAATTGGCAGCAATGTTCCTTTCTCTGTTGTCAAAATGGCATATTATGGTCTATTTCAATTTGTCTTTATATGTATATGCGATCTTGTGTTGGGGTCGGGTCATAGTTGCCATTCGGAAAGATTATTTAAAATTCAAAGAGCTGTAAGGTTTATTACTAATTTAGGATATAGGGATGATGTAAAATCTAAATTTTCTCAAGAAAAAATTCTCACACTTCCTTGTGTTTACATTTTTGAGTGTTTAAAATTTATCAAAAAAAATCTTGGTTTGTATGAAAAAAACGGTGATCAATATCACACGAGAACAAAAGATGATATTGCCAAAAAAATTTTAAAAATCTCCAAAAGTAGAAACTCAATTATTATGGACTAACTTTTTTTAATAAATTACCCACTTTTATCCAAGAACGTCCTTTCAGCAAATTTGAATCCTATATCAACAAGACATTGATCAATAAGACGTATTACTCTATATATGAGTTTATAAATGACGATACTCCGAGTAAAATCGTTGTCAGTTTGGCTTTTAAATTTTGTTTTTTTTGCTTAATATATATATATATATATATATATATATATATATATTATATAAATTATATAATATACATTCGCTTGTTTGCATATTGTGGTTTCTATGTTTTATTTATGTTTTGACTTGCAACCGCTGTTGTTGTTGTTGTAAAGCACGAATAAAGTTCTATTTTATTCTATTCTATTCTAATATATTCTATTATATTCTAAAAAACCAATTAGTTTTCTCAACTTCAAATCAAAACTCTTATATGACCACACTTTTCTTCTTTGCTGCCGCGATCACAACATTTATCCAAAATTTTTTTTCATTAATTATCTTATGCTTTTTTTCCTGTCTTAAACTTTTTCTAAAAACTCAGATTTGGTCTCCTTCGGGGCGAATTCGGCAAATCCGTCGTCAACTGGATTTTGTCGGTCGTGACCATTATTGTCACCTTGAACTTTCTAACACATTTGTTCCTGTTCACTGGCTTTATTTTGACAAAATCACGTACCAAAAATTCCAAACCTTTTGTCAGCTATTTTTTAAAATCTAAAACTAAAAATTTATCATATTATGTCTTACTAAAATGTCTTTATCAAATTCTAACATTAAAACCGTAGATAGCCTATTTTCCAAAACCCTATCCAAAGCTAGTTTCAATCCTGTCAAAAGTTTGAACTATGTCAAAATTCTGAAAAAAGTCATTGCTAGTGCTGTTGAGATATCGGTCAAAACTCTACCTAAAAGTAGCGCTGATACAGTTGTTGTCAAAGCAGCTAAGGTATTGTCTTCTGCAAAACTTTCCAAGGGATAAGGAAAATGCTCTCAAATTCTTAAAATCTGATTCTACTATTGTTATCTTACATCTTAAAGCAACGCTACAATCATCTTGAATAGATCTAATTAGGTATATTAAAAAAATTGATGAATTTCTTTAAGATAATTCTTATCCCTCTTTACTGAGAGATCTTACATCAAGAATTTAAAGAGAGAATAATTTAAAAAAAATTCTCTAATTTCTCGCCTGAAATAAAATCACAATTAATTCCAAATTATTTTGTTTCTCGAAGGTTGTACGGTCTTCCAAAAATTCAAAAACCGGACGTTCCACTGCGATTCAGTGAACGAATCAATTGTCAATACAATAATTAATTCTCCCACTTTTTGAACGGTCCGTTATCTTGCCTCACTTCTCAACGGTTACAGTGGAAAAACTTCGTCTCATGTTCTAAATTCCTCTCATTTCGTTCAAATGTTATCCACATTTTCTTCAGATTTGTTGGTTGGTTTTGATGTAGAACAACTCTCTACAGAAGTTATTGTTTCAGAAGCAGTGGCTATTGTCTGTCAGAGAGTTACTATGTGATGATGACTTTTCTCAAATCTTAGGCGATCTGACAAAAAAATGTTTATCATCAACATATTTTTATTTTAATAATAAATTTGTTAACCCAGTTACAAAAACTCTAATGGGTTCTCTTTTGTCTCCTGTTATTACCAATATCTTCATGGAATCCTTTGAAACCAAGGCACTTGAAACCTTGGGTTTGAAACTTATAGTATGGTTTTGATATGTGGTTAACACGTTTATCATTCGGCTTCACGGTAAAGACAATTTGACAGCTTTTTTTGAATTATTTGAATGGTTTAAATAAAGATATTCAATTTGCAATGGAAATTGAGAATCAGGGTTTCCTTCCATTTTTTAGTGTCTTAGTAACACTTCTTCCTAACGGGTCTTTGGACCATACAATACATCGAAAGCCTACGCATACAAACCACTATATTTATGCGACATTACACTATCATCCTGCTCAAAAACTGTCTCAAATTTTTGGTTTATCGCGCTTTTTTGGTTTGTCAAACATCAGGTCTTCACATAGAATTAGACCGATTAACAACTAGCCTACTGAATAATGGAAAGAAGAAACAGAATATTCAACGTATTATAAACCACCATCAACATTCTCGCACAGAAACGAGAGAGTCAAAAAATAATACTGAAACTGCTTTTGTTTATGGGATTACAGACAAAATTGGAAAAATTCTTTGTAAACAAGAATGAAGAACGGTTTTCAAACCACCTACAAAATTTTTAAAAATTTTACCATATCCAAAAAACAAATTTGACTCACTTTTGTTAAAAAGTGTTTATAAAATTCCGTGCTCTTGTGGCAAAGTCTACATTAGAGAATCAGGACATTCGATTAAACTTTGAGTTTCTGAACATGAAAAGATGCATAAATTTGGGTTTATGGCACGGATGAATAATTAATAAGGTGCACCGACACACTATCTTTTCTGTACATATGCCGATCGGCGCTTTTCTTGCTAAGACGATTGCAAATAATATGAGCTAGCCTGCAGATTTGTATGCACTATTTTGCATTTAATCATAATTTGGTGCTAGTATTTTATTTTTGACAATGTCTCGAAGACACGGTTTTGCACCCGGATGTCATAGTGGCTACAGCGGCAATATAAAAATGTTTGTAGTAAAATTCTTGTAGTAGACAGAAATAAATGTTATTTGAAGCTTACGGACAAGAATGGATTATAAGTTTCCGAAAATATTCTAACGAGAAGTCGTCATATAGGGACACGATTAGTGCAGAACTATATTTTCTTTATATTGAATCTTTTATTAGAATATTTCAGAAACTAACTTTAAAATAAGATTTTAATGTTTTTCTAAACTACAGAGATTTTTCGGCACAGTTAGACAAGCGGGGTGTGACAATGATCATCCCACAATGGGAACGTTTTTGCAGATATATAGATTATTATCAGTGTACAAATTGTGAAATTGTTGAAATATCCACAATTTGGCAACTGCACAAATCAGACGGAAAATTTACAGAACACGATTTTGTCGATTGAAAATTTTAAAACAATATTTTCTAATAATAATCTTATTAACAAAGCTCCTCATCTTCAAAAAATTAAAAAAAAAATTAGACGATCTTCTGGAAAGTGAATTTTGGGAGGATTCTGAAGATACCGTAGCACCTATTTACGATGTCGACTTACCTGAAACATTCGACTGCATTATTTATTATTTAACAAGTTTTATTTGCAAAAAACTTTTCAAGGATCCGTGAGTTTCTCTATAATCCCGAACCTTATATCTTGCCTCTCGAAGTTGAACTAGTTGAATTAAAATCTATAGGATGGTTAAATCATCCTAATAAAATTATCCACAATTTTTTAAGGAAATTAGAAAATGTGTTGTTCAAACATATTGCTTCTGTTTACGTTTTTGACAACACAATAGAAGAGTTTTTTTCAGTTCCCGAAAATAAATTGGTTAACTTTGACTGTCTGTCTAATACATCGCGAATAAATTATAGCAAAAGGGGTCTATTTTTATGTATGCATGAGAGTTAAGCAATATTATAGACAACAGCAAGGTAAAGTGAAAAGAATCTGCCGTAGATAAAAAAAAATCCAGATTGCGCCGTTTTTTATTGTCAATTAGAATAAAATTAATAAAATCGTAACAACTAAACTCTGCTATTTGTTGAAAATAGTAAAATATTTCGATACTCACTCACCATATTTTATTTAATAAATACTGCTTCTGAATTTTTTGATTTAAAAGAAGCACATGCCTGATTAAATAAATAATTTGTTTTTAAGTTGTCGAGTTGTTTTTTATAACTAGTACCTACATAAAATTATATTTTCCTTAGCGATTTAATACTGTCCTGCAGTATCGAACGGCAAACCGACCAAGCGCCTTGTCTGTCCTTGTCTAACATAGAAGACCACATTCGCGGCCGCGCGTGGGGTAGCTGTCGGAGCACCTTATTAATTATATGGTCACAGCCTTTGCTAGTCAACACCGGTCACAAAATTTCTCTTGAGGGACTTTCTTTGATTTGTAAATCGGGATTTTTCTATGATCGAAAAATCGGAGAAACAATCGAAATTGTAAAACACTTAAACAACTTTAATAAAGATTCTGGTTATTATATTTTAAGCGTTTGGAAATCCTTGCTTACAAACACTTTTTGTCATCAACACAAAGCGCTTCCTCTTTTTCCACAGTTTTCTCTTCCGATCTCTTCACCACTTTTTTTCTTGTTTCTTCTATCTATTTCTTTTCCAAGTTTACCAATATAAGCCCAAACAGCAATGAGGTCTAGTTAAAATAAGTTTCGCTTCTAGCGTGGTTTACACGCCGAGTTACAGTGCTTATCATTATCTTTATTTTCTGTCTTGTTGACGTCTCTACCGATGGAGTGCGAAACTTTGACAATTTTTTCAAACATTTCGACACGGTTTTTTCTGAACGAAATATTTTATAATAAAAAATATAATTTTTAATATTTCAATAAGACAAGCGGCCGGTTGGACTGAAAAGTTACCGCATTAGCGCTTTTTTTCCCAAACGTACCAATATTGTCTGAAAATGGTTTAGGTATGTCAAATCGGCATATGCTGTTAATCACTTTTGACATTGAATTGTAGACGTTTGGTTTTCTGACTTCCATGTGGCTACTAGCTTCTGAGTGTTACTACTTAAAAGATTTGTTTTTTTTATTCAATATTTGTAGACGTCTTTTACCTCTCCAAACGATATTATTCGGGTTGCAAACTCACTAACAAAACTAATTTCTCATAACGAATCTTTAAATTCTGATCCAAGTTTTGCCAAACATACTACGACTCTTTGTAAAAAAATGGTTGATAAAAATATTGAAATGTTCAATAAAGAACCGTATCCTATGAATCTAGCTAAAAAAACTAATCAAGCATCAGAAGCATTATCAACTTGTTTTGAAGTTAACACTAATCCAAATTACAAAGTTTTGGCACCAGTTGAGCAGAATATTTCAATTGATGAGCCTATCACTTTGATAAACGATATAAGAATTTCTGAAAATTATGAAAATTATATTATATTTAATGATATTCATTATCAAAATCTGGCCAAAGTAAGTGTTTTCAATTATTATTGCTGTAATCAGGGTGCTATTCTTTACATGATGAAAAATTCAGAATTTGAGATTTGGAATCTCAGTTGGTACATACGATCACTTGTGAAGAGCACAGCAAACCTGAAAGGGTGTTCATACAAGTCTATTGTCAAAATTTGAAGGGTTGATCGGTTAGTGGCGGTTGGTTGACATTAAAAAATTAGTAATTGACTTTATTTAAAAAAAAATATGTTTTAGTTTTTGATTTGTATCTTAACATATTATTTGGAATAAAATGTTACACTTGCATTTCACGATTCGCATGGTCAAGAATACTGATAACTTAACAGCATTTGAAATGTTTCAAATTATATTCATATTTCTTTATTCCGAATGACCAAGAATAGCACCCATAGTTATGAAAACAAACTACATTCAAACGATATCAAAAACATAGACATTTTTTGTTTAGCTGAAAGAAATTACTTTTAATATCATTAATGGTACTACCATGACAGCAAAAACTATGGCCAGAACCACAGCTATTGGAGAAGACTTTACACAAAGTTTTGGTAAAACAACAGGTTCAATTGTCGCGAAAGACAAAGGAAAATATCTTTTCTTAAAGGAAGTTTGTTTAGAAGGTGTTGTTTTACTACCATCACAAGATTTTGAAAATAGTGAACATTATTTTGATATTCTGGTATGTATATTTTTTTCAAAATTAAAAATAATTTTTTAAAACGTAAGAATTTGATAACTGGTTGAAGAAAACTCATTAATTTGCTCGATTTTGACAACTATACTGATGAGAAATGCGTTTTTCTTAACAAACTACTGATTATTGGATATTTTTTTTATCTAATTTGATAAGTGCCAGAACAGCACGAAACTATAGTCATAGGCTCAGAGATGAGGTTATCACATTTTGATAATTTCCTCAATTTGAAAACATTAATAAAATTAATATTTGCATAAATGCACGAAACTGACTTAGACTTATCTCACAGAAAAAACAATTTCGTTAGTTTCTTATGATAACAAATGTTATCGACGAGATTAATTGTTGAATTAAAAATTTTCAGAATGCGAGAAATTAACATCTTTCTCCTCGCAAATGTCTAATGCCGGTATTCACAGTTGTATCTCAAGCTCAAGCTTGAGTTCAAGCTTACTTCAAGTCTCAAGCAAAAACTTCGGCAATGCTTGGGTGGAAGCGTTTGCGTGCGTCATGTTGAAGTCACAAAAGTAGTAATTTTTGTGTTGTTAGGTTTGACAATTATGCCGCATGAGCGTCATTCTGCGTGTTTATATTTACTTTAAAGTGACAGGTCGAGTAATAACTCGATGCCGCAGGGGTCATATCGAAAGTGTTTTGTGTTGTCGGGTGAGTACATGTGTACTGACAGAATACATGTATGGTAACTTCATAAAATGTGCATTATAGACGAAAAAGCTGCGTAGACAAAAACAGCAAAACCCTTGTAGTCCCGCATGGACAACCCCCATAATGTGGAAAGTAATACGACGGATGCCGCAATAGTGCAAGAAAAGCGAACGATCTGGACTATTATTACATTCTCCTCAAAACACGAAAGCTGCAAAAGTGAGACCAAACAAAAGCTAGCGGAGCTCACACTGCGCGCTTTTGAGAGGGACAATGTAAGTGCAACATTAATATAAATCTTACCAAACCTTTACCCACTTTTATTGCAGGAAATGTGATGCAGAAAAGTTATCAGAGTAGTTAGTAGTAGGAGCTATTCAAGAAGTGTGTAAAGATGAAAGTTTTCGGCTGCCGTTTTGTCTACTATGCTTCTGCAAACAATACCTTACACTTATAATGTAAACTAATAAAAATTTAATTTTTTTATACTTATTTTTACCAGTAGAAGGTGTTACAAAATAAAAATACTACCTAATTAATAAATATCTGTGACTTTTATTATTATTAAAACAATGCTTTCATTTTTGCACAAAATGTGTCAAGCCCTTTAATTTTGTGTAAGTAATAATTGTCTTTCCACTAATTTGCAAGCAATCCTACATTCACTACACTGTCTTTTGTGAAGCTGTAGCGACGCTTACATTCAAAGTTGGAAAAAAATTCCAATGGGTTCGCAGCATCCCGCACATAACTCGTCCAACATGTTAATGTTTGTTGTTATGAAATGCAACACATAATACTCTTCAGTATTTTTAAACGTCAAACGATGACATAACCTGCGAATGGCGTCTTGAGTCGGACTTGAGACAAGCCGAAGCCTTGTTTGAGGCCGACTTGAGATTGACCCAACGCGCTTGCGCATCAAGCAACAAGCGCCCATATGAACACCGTAATTTGATATTTAAATCTTGAGATTTGTCTATGAATACCGATCCGGACTTGAGATCGATCTCAAGCTCAAGATATAGATATCAGATTTCACGAGCATTGCCGAAGTCCTTGCTTGAGACGGAATCAGCGATAAAACTATTTCAAAACGCACGCAAACGCTTTCCCGAGCATTGCCGGAGTCCTTGCTTAAGACCAAGTTTGAGACGGACTCAAGCTTGAAATACGACTATGAATACCGGCATAAGTCACACGGGATATACACGAGATCTAAAAATTGAGAAAATTATTAGATAACTAATTCAAAAACAAGTCAAAAACAATGCGGTAGCCAGCAGACAAAGGCCCCACAACCAAAATTAAAAAATGGTGCTAAAAATTCTACAAGCAAATGTAGGCAGAGCGTATGCAGCTCAAGATATGGCTTACGCAACAGCTAAAGAACATAAATGTGATTTAATAATTGTAAGTGAACCTAACACGATAAGAGTGGCGGGTGCAAACTGGCTAAAAGACAAAAAAGTAAACGTAGCCATGCTAATCTTAAATAGAAAAATGAACGTAAAAGAACACAAATCGTACACTTGACCTTGATTTTTGACCAATGTACTATAACTGGCTGCTATATATCTCCCAACATAAACATATCTGACTATAAAGATGAAGTAAACAACATTGTTTACTTCATCTTTATAGTCAATATATAATATGGGAGACATAAACGCTAAATCTTTCTGGTGGGGGTCGGCTTTCAATGATAAAAAAGGAGAACATTGGATGGAGTGCATATCAGCAAGGAACATGATAGTACATAATACGGGAAAAAAACCAACATTTGTCAGAGGAGATGCAGAGTCTTATATTGATGTCACACTTTTGACAAATAAAATATTCAAAACTGTTATAAAATAGGAGGTGCTTGAGAGCGAGACGCTCACGGAACATAAGTACGGCTAATTTCAAAAAAAACTGATACAATTCTTGCTTTTAGCTCTTTGTTCGTGTGCGGAGCCATTTAAAGATTATTATTTTTGCGCGGTTATTTGTTTCTAATCGACAATTCTGACAAGTTTTTTAATTTGACAGTGACGGCGACTGGTGCCCTAGAATACACTGCTCAAATATTTAAAAAACGTGCTTTAAGAGTCGTATCAGTTTTTTTTGAAATTAGCCGTACATCTACTTTGAACTAGAGACATAAAATACAAAAATGATAGCCAAACGGTGCAGAGCAGTGATCGACTGGGAATCATAAAAAATACTGGGATGATCTCTATAAGGAACTAGACAACAATATATGGGGGGATGCGTACAAGATAGTGACCAAAAAATTAACTAACCTCAGTCCGTATGAACTAAATATGGAAAATAAAAGAGAAGTCGTAACTGAACTGTTCCCAGGCGTTCTGGATGATTGGAAAGCATATCATACACAACAAAGTGTGCCGCTATTCACGGAGGAAGAAATAAACACGGCAGTATCATGTCTAAAAAATGGCAAAGCCTCTGGACTAGATAAAATACCACCTGAAGCAGTGAAACTAGTCGCAAACTTTCTACCACGGCAAATAATGGAAATCATGAACAATTTGCTTAAGACACAAACATTTCCAGATGATTGGAAAATAGCTAAAGTTATCTTAATTCTGAAACCAAAAAAATCACCAGAATCAGCATGTTCTTTTAGACCTCTTTGTATGCTAAATACTCTATGGTTTCCAAAAACGAAAAACTACTATAAACGCTGTAAAAACTGCCATAAAAACTATAAAAAAATTTAAATGGAAATGGTGTGCTTTAATAACCATAGATGTTAAAAACGCGTTTAATACAGCTAGTCACAGTCAAATAATAAAAAAACTTATAAGTAGAAACGTGTCCAAGTACTTAATAAATATTGTAAGTAGCTATTTAAAAGGAAGAAAGATAACACTTGACGGAAAAGAAAAAATCAATGTTGGATCTGGCGTCCCCCAGGGATCTGTATTAGGGCCAGCCTTTGGAACAACCTGTACGATGACGTGATGGATTTAGATCTTATTGGAGATGCTTTAACAATAGGTTTTGCTGCTGACGATTTGGCACTTATAGTTGGAGCAAGTAATGAAAAGCTACTGATGGAAAACGGTAACTACTGCTTGGCAGAAATAAATAACTGGATGGTGAACAACAAACTAACGCTAGCACCAGGAAAAACAAAAGCGGTTATAGTCACTGGGAAAAGAAACTGACAAAACATTAGTTTTTGCATACAAGGGCAGACTATAACATCTGATAAAAGTACCAAATATTTAGGAATTAATAGAGATGAAAAAATGAAATTTGGTAAGCATATAGAAACGGTAACAGCTAATGCAGAAAAACGAGTTTCTCAGCTATCAAGAATTTTGCCTAATATAAGAGGACCCAGTAGTAGCAAGAGAGCTGTTCTATGCAGCGCAATGCAAAACATTCTGTTATATAGAGCGCCAATATGGAAAGAAGCTATAAACTTAAAAAAATATCGCAAGAAACTGGAAAAAACTCAAAGAATGATGCTACTGCGCGTAGCGTCTGCATACAAGACTGTATCCGGCGAAGCCTTACAGGTGATTGCAATTCTACCTATAGATCTAATGGTGAGAGAAAGGTGCTACATCAATGAACACAGAAGGGATGATACTAAGAATAAACAACGAATTGAAGACTGATGGCAAACTAGATGGGAGAACCTAACAAATAAAGCTCAGGGGACAAAAAGGCTAATTACACATCTTAGAGCGTGGCTTAAATGCAAGCATCGGAGCACACACTATTACCTCACACAGTTCCTGATCGCACACGGAACTTTCAGGAGCTACGCCAAGCGCTTTGGCAAGGACAACAAAGATAGCTGTATATACTGCGATAATAACGTGGATAATGCAGAACATACCATCTTTGAGTGTCAGAGATGGAATATATACAGACATGCAGCTACTCTGAAACTCGGATATGTTCTACATCCAGACACGGTTGTTGAAAAGATAATGCAGACTAAAGAAAACTGGGATATCATACATTCTCTGATAAAAACCATTATGGCAAACAAGGAAAAAGAAGAAATAGCAAGGCAACGCAGATTGGAAAGAACATAGGAAACAAACCTCACGGCAGATGTTTTTGTTAGCCGACGGTTCCTGCAGTGGGGTGAAAGCAAAACACTTGGTCTCGGAGTGGAACACTCCCGAAAAAGGAGGAACTAATATCCGGAGTCCATAAGGAAGATTCACACCTGTCAAAAAAAAAAAAATAAATGTATTTATTCATAATAGGGCAAAGTCTAGCTAAACGCTACTCTTACTTAACCCTTTTTCCACAAAATAAAATTAATTCTTAATTCTAAAGAAATGAAACAAATTCTAATCAAATTAAACTTAAGTAGCAAATACAAAAATAAAAACAATAAATTACAAATAAATAAATAAGTTAGATGCTGCAAGACACAATTTTATTTTTAACTTTATTTGAACCTCGTAGTGATATTAAAATTTTACGAAAAAAAATATTAATTGTTTTTTTAATAATGTTTTATTAATGTATATAAACGTTTTAGATGTCAACGTGGAGAAAAAACATATTTTGGTGGCAGCCCGACCACATACAAGTGTCTACAGATATTGCCAATATAGAATTTTGGCATTCAACATGCAAAAAGCGCGTGTACTCTTTTCAAAAACCTATTGAACTTTTCTTTCAAATAACTAAGCAGACTACTAGTGAGACAACAATAACAAATTTTTTTTACATTGCAGAAAACTTTAGTACTTTGAATGAAAAAGCTTTAAATTACAAAATTAAAGTTCGACGATTTTTGTTACCTAGCAAAACAGCTTTGAATGTGCAATTTGATAATATTGCCCTGCTACAGGTTAGGTTTAAATTAGTCGTTTTCAAGTAAGACATTCTGACGTCACAAAGCGCGCATGAAGAGGGAGATGCTGGACAACCTCTATTAGCATAGTAGGAACGTTTGAGATATACTCTGGCCCGGCAGTAAATTTGCTCATAATAAAAGAGACAGCTAGCAAAGGTGGAAAAAATTTACATTTCAAATTGTAACTGTCTTGTCTTGGGTTTAAATAGAACCAACTAAGTTAGAATAGAAAACGGTCTACTTACTTTAATTTATGGCAGTAAATCAGAGTAGACAGAGTGTTAGACTTTCTGATAAATTAACGCAATAAAATGTACTGCTAAGTTTATCTGAAACGTTTTTACAATGCGTGATGTGTTTTTTACGTAAGAGTTTATGCAAAAGTTCTCCATCATCTGCAAAAGCTACATGTTATAATGTCACTTGAAAATGATCAATTGTTACAACTGTCATACAAAAAATATTTTTCAGTTAGTTTGGACAAAATTTCGGTTTCCAACGATTGCCGATTTTAAAGGAAACGCTTCTATGATAGATAAATCGATAAATTTTGTTCAAATTCAAAATAACAAAAGTTATGATGTTTGGGGATACATAGGAGTTTTAGCCAAAAAAACAATGACTCGGGAAAATTTTAATATTACATTTTCTTACAGCTATACACTACACATGTGTATCTATTGGGTGAACAATAATACTAGTTGGATGCTAGCATGTCGGGTAAATTACAGTAGTTAATAATCATAATAATTTAAAAGAATAATATTTTTTTAATTAGCCAGGTGGTAAAGGTAATACATCTGTAATACACTGCCTATGCAATAAGTTTTCCGTACTAGCTGGGTACGCCCAAAAAATTGAATCAATGGAGCAGAGTGTCATATTGTCTAAAATTCAACTTGATCTTCAACCTTGCTACGTAATTTGCGTAACAGTTACAATGTTGTGGCTGTTTTATTGCATCTTAATATTATTTGTTTTTGTACAAAAGCATAAGGTAATTAACTCCCTAAAGCGAATTTAATAAGAATGAAATAATTTGAAACAAATCAAAAATAGTTTTTTTTAAATGATGGCAAGTTTGACGCTCATTGCTACTTCTAGTGACTCTTCTAAATCGTCAGTATTTTGTATGGGGCTCATTTAATGTTTTGTGTAAACATCTAAAAAGTTACAATTTTATTATCATTTTTAACTTTTTTGCTAAGCCACTTCTACCGCCTGAGCCTTTAAATTCATAAGCCTTTAAATGACGCGTTCGAGTTACTCCATGGGTCTGTTCAATAGATCTGTTTCTTTTATACATTTTCTAAAACTTGTAAATTATGTCTTTACGGCTAAATTAAACAAGTTTACAGAACTTTTTTTTAAATGTTGAAGCTTAAAAAACTAATCTTGACGGCGCTTGAATTACTACACATTTAGCATCGTAGTATCATCTCTTATAATTATGCCTATATTCTAGCCTAAAGTATATTACCTGAGTGATAACGACAGAACACATCGTTTTGCTTACTTAATACAGGTCAAAACAGGTAGTAGACGAAATTCCGGTACTACTGGAAATATTTTATTAAAACTTATTGGTAATAGAGCATCAAGCGAGGTAAGTGAAATCTTTGTTGTCTTTTCTGACACAGCAACATAAATGTTATAATAGGCTCATATCCTTAACTTTCCTGACCCAAAAATGCAAATTTTGCAAAAAAACAATATTGATATGTTTCTATTAGCATCGAAAAATTATTTGGGAGATTTAGTTTATATTGAATTATGGATAGATGGTGTTGGTGTAAATCCGAGCTGGATGTGCGAATTTATTACAATATTTGACATGCAGCAAAAAATTAAATGGAAATTTAATATAAAGAAAACTTTGAGAGTAAAGAATGGTGAGGCTTATTTAGCTATGGCACCCGGAAAGGATAATTTGAATATAAATGCTAAAGTCACTTTGAAAGAATGGAATCATTTGTGGTGTTTGTGGAGAAACACCGACGACTTTACTTATATGAACAAACTTTCTGTTTTATTTTCGAAAATTTTGTCAATATTGGCTATTTGTTTTTTATGGAAACATTTTCCAAAACTTCAAATGAGAGATGCATTAGACTTAGAACAATATAGAGCAACTGGAATAGATATCGTCATTGGATTTTCGAGCACCTTGATAGTTTTTATAATTTATCAGACAATAATAATATTGGGATTCAGGTGAAACATACTTATCATAGACTTCTAATAATGTTAAAGCCATAGATTCGGTTCTTTGAAAACACTATTTTTTAAAAAACATTTCCGATGTACTTCAACTTCTGCAGCTTTGATGGCTAGGTATTGTATTTTATTTAAAGTAACTGAATGTTTTGTTGCAGAATATGATCATTGCGTTTCAATTAATTGTATATCATTAGTGAAAATCATCTGAAATATTATCTTAAATTTATTGTAAAGTTTTGGTAACGTTTTTATTTATTGCGTTAGCTTTTAGAACTATTGTTTGTATCGTGCGACTAACCAAATAAGAGCTAGTAAATCTTTTACAAGCTTAACACTGTATATAAAACTATGAACTTTTTCAGGTAGCTCATGACGGTCATGCTTAACATTACATCTGCCCAAGCAAGATGTGGTGCTTATTCGCCCGTGCGTCGCTTTATTTGGATAGCTTCAATATTAGGTGAGGTACTGAACAATACACTTAAGAACCCTTAACAACTGCTTCAAAAACTTAACAGTTTTATATAGGATTAGGCACGTAAAATTTTTACTAGCTCTTATTTTGTTTGTAAACACTCAAAATATTATTTTGTTGGAAACAGTAGCTGTATTACTATCAAGTCACAGTAAAATCGTGCCGGACAATACTGCAGACATTGTCTATTTTCTGTCAAGTTGTTTATCATCATTGAAAGTGTTTTATAGAAGTAAATATCGACCCTATATTAGCTAGAAGATAAATTTCTTAAATAAATTGTTAAATTTATTGTGAGTTATTTACTATTGTAATCTTTAAAACAAATACCAATGAACATATTTTATTTTCAAGATTATATTTACAAGAAACATTTTATAAGATGTCTACCTTGCTGTCAAATTAACTTGTAGAACTAAAAACCATTGAAAATGTTCTGTAATAAAGCACTAGTTTTTATAATGATTATATTTTCTAAAACATTATTTATTAGAATTGCGTTGATTACAATAACAATAATCTCAATGTTTTTATTGATTTTTTTTGGATTTTGGGTTCCTTATAATAAGAGTTTGGTATGGTTGACTTCGTCTTCAATTGGTATAGTATTTGATATAATTTTTTGTGAAGTTTTTGGATGTTATCTTCAAAACATCTGTTGTGAAGTTTATTCTGTAAATCAAAACATTTTCTTATATTATACAAGTAAGGTATACCTATTTCAATTTTTAGCAAAAAAATATAGAAGACCATTTTGATAAAATTTGGAACGAAATAGAAAGTCAACGCTCGTATTTATATAGTAACTTTGGAGATAATCTTTTCAGACCTTACTTTAAAAGCAGCTATAAACCTCTAACTAAAGCACGAATTAAGGTTAGTTTAAAGTATCAAAAAGTTTTTAATTATACTGAGTGGCTTTGAAAGTAATAAAGTCAAAACGAATTTCTTCAAGTGTTTAATGCTTATTAGTACTTGCCAATAAAACTTAAAATTGAAATTGGAATCAGCTTTGCGTTCAAAAAACCCAACTGAATGAATCAATATTGTTTAAATGAGTTTGCTCTAGGTAAAATAGAATTATGTTAAGTCAAATGATTATTACTCACGTAAAATGTTGTACCTAATGACATTTATCGAAAACTTCTTACTAAAAATCGTTAGCAAATTTTCTCATTGAAACTATTTTGATAGATGTTATTAAGTAAAAGTTGTCTAAAAAAATAGTAACTATAATTTTACGTTTTATCAAAAAATTTTTAAAATTTAATTTGTCTATTTTAGAAAAAAGAAAATTTTTTGCAACACCGTCGTAAAGTGATTGGAGAAGTAGAAGATCTTTTTATGTTTGGCATATACGTAATAATTTTATATGTGGTAATTTTAACCGACAAAGCAACTTTTATTGTTTTTGGAAAAACAGAAATGAAAGAGGTTTTAGAAGGAATGCATACTAGAACAATAGGTTTTTCTTCTCTTACTGAACTAACTGAGTAGGTATTACTTATAAAACGCAATCGGCAATTATGCCGATTATGACACCTGACGGAGTTGAGACAAGAGTAACGTCACAAACATTCTCTTGTTTGATCTTTGCTTCATTTTATCTTTTTTCCATTCATTTTTTTTTCTATCTTTTTATTCGTTTCTTTCTTTTTTATAATTTTTCCTAGCATCTTTTTAATCACTTTGAAATTATTTTTGGTAGATTTATTGTTATCATTCTTTTCTTCATCACTTTCAATTTTATTTTCATTCTCCTTTGATACAAGAGTTGTGTGCTTAGGAGTTTTTATTGTCTTTTTTGCTTTGGGAGCGTTTCTGTGAGGAAGTAGTCCACTTTCTACTTCTAGGTGCTTTACTTACACTTTTTTAAGGTTTGCAAAGTTAATTTACCAATCTGAATTTTAAGCTGCTGCAACTTTCTCTTTATACACCAGTAGCACAATTCTTGCTTTTTTCCGGTGAAAAAACAAGTTTGTTAATGCCATCGATCTTTTAACTCTTTTCCAATCTTTATTTGTTCTTTTTACAGACAGCAATGGTTTTCTGTTTCTTTCTGCTGCGTATTGGTGTTTTTCACCTGAACGTTTGTGCACGTGTTTGGGTAAGCTTCTGCATTAAGATGTTAATTTTAAGTACTGTAATAGCTCTCGTTAAATTAAAACTGAACTGTTAGTGGCCTGTTCTGATCTGTTAGATTTTTTGAGATTTTGGTAAGTTGCTGGCTCTCCGGTTTTTTATAAATGCTCGCCTATACCCTTGGATGTTGTAGAGCATTTAACTTGTTTAAAAGACTAAAATTAGTTTCCATTTTAGTCTTTCAAGAAAAAAGGAATTTTAATTGTTTGAATTAATTACTTTTACAAGGGTACATTCCTAGAAACTCTGTTCTAGGAACCACTTTGGAACTTAGGACTCAAACAATATATCCACACTTTAGGCTTCACTCTGAACTCTTATTTCAATCAAAACCTTTTGATCATTTTTATCTTAATTGACTTATTAATGCTATTTGACTATTTTTTTACGGCACTGTTAGTCAAAACTATTCTCATTCACCGTTCGTTTGTATTTATTGGTTTACTCAATAAATCTAGAACATTCTCAACTTTATCGCATTTTCTAGGTTCTTACTGTTTTGAGACTTGTTTTTTGATTTATATAGTGGTTTCAATAATTAGGACAATTTTAAAAATTTTTAACGCAATTTATGCATTATTTGTCATAATACATAAATTGATTTCACTAGGAACTTTTTCAAAATATTATTGAATTTACATGACTTTAAACAAATTGACGTATTTTTCAAATAAAGATTTTCGGCTAAGTTTAAAAAAATTTGACATAAACGTGATTTTTTCGTTTTTTTTAACATACGTTATTTCTGTTACAGAATATATGACTATATTAATTCAACGTTGATTGCTGCTATTCAAAAAGCTTTCTGGTATGGAAATTATTATATTACTGACCCAGGCTTAATGATAGATATGAACAATAAGTACATAGGAGTTGTAAGATTTCGTCAAGAACGGCTTAAAACAAACTCATGCGTAGTTCCTAAATTAATACGATTTTTGAATATATCTTGTCAGTCTCAATTTTTAACTGAAACAAGAGATTTTGGATACAGCTGGAAAGGCTTTTCTGATTATCTTCAATTTGATCGATTGCGGTTTATTTGGAAATATAGAAAATCTCATGAAACTGGAACATTTTCTACTTTTGGTAAGTTAGATGGTTCATTTGCTGAAGATTTATTTTAATGATTGTGTTTAAAGCAATTTATTATAACATTTTTAAAAGGTTATTGCTTAATTGAAGACAAAGAATTTTGTATGAAAGCGAGATCTTTCAGATACGTTTAACAGCCTTTCATTGTTAGGTCAACTTATTTTAAACACAGTCATTAAATGGTTCAGTTAAGAGTTCAAAATTATTTTTTATAGGTGAGTTTGCTACTTATTCAGGTGGAGGTTATCTGGCATTTTTGGGAAGAACTTTGTTCAATTCTTATATAAATTTTTCACAATTTTTTTCCAAATTTTGGATCAATCAACAAACACGCATCTTTTTTATAGAATTTTTAACTTACAACGCCAATTACAACATTTTTAGTTCAATCAAGCTATTGTTTGAAGCAAATGCTTCAGGATATAATTATAAAACGGTTGAAGTGAATACATTAAGGATGCTCTTTGTGGAGAGTGAAATAGCAAAATCTACAGGAATCTTTTTTTTACTTTTCATATTTTGGGTTGTTTTACTTTTTTTTAAACAATCTCTAGGTTTTGTTAAAAAGATGAAATCAGTTTGGAGAAGTATTTGGTTCTGGATTGATGTTTTTATTATTGTCATGAGTGTGATTTGCATATCATGTAAATATATACGAACAAAGCTTATAGGAAGATATTTAGACATATTGGAAAATGTTAGACATAATGAGTTTACAAATTATTTTTATCTGTTTTACTTTGATGGCTTTATTACATTTTTTGCCGCTGTTCTTATTTGTGTGTCTACCGCTCGTTTGTGGAAGTTTCTCAGATTTGGTACAATGTTTTTAATTCTTGAGAAAACAATATCAATTGCTTTCAGTCAATTGGTCACAATTTTTTTTGCATATTTTATACTGCTTATCAGTTTTTCAATGACTTTGTTAATTCTGCGTGATACTGAAATGCCTAATGTTGACACTCTTCTAAAAAGTGTCACAATTTATATGATAATGGCTTTAAATGCAGGAAAAGCTGAGCTTGAAAATTATAAATCTGACCTTGTGTCAGTTTTGTTTATTACATATTATGCAATTGTTTTAAAATGCACAGTATACTTTTTTATCACTGTTATTTGTCTGGCTTACGCCGAAACACAGATGGAGTTTTCCTCTAAAATCAAAAATTACAATGTAAACCACTTTATTTTGGAAAAAATGCAGTATTTTCCAAAATATTGCAAATATAAATATTTCAAGATGAGTGGAGGTCAAACGCAGCAGATTGCAGTGCAAGCAAAACCTGAAAAGTTTTTCAATGCTCAAAGCTTAAAAATTTCTGTAAATAAGCTACAAATTATGAAATATATTTCCATAAGTGTTATAAGAAATAATGAAAAATTTTCAAAAGATACTATTGATAAATGGTTTCTAATGCTTGAAATTTGTCGTCAGTTTCTGACATGTAAAAGTGAAGAAAAGTATGAATTTTTTTTTAAATCACGTCTTGAAAAATCTAAAATACACTTACGAAGTCAAAATAAAATATTGAAAATGGAGAGAGTTGTTGAGATCCTTTTCAATGCAGGAAACGGAGGAAAAAATGCAGTTCTTTCGAAACAGCTTGTGATGTTAGATACAATAAATAAACATTTAATTACTATAATGGAAAAAATAGCTTTAAGTGAAGAAGTTTTAAATGAGGAGTAATAAGATATTTGTGTTGTTTTCATATTAAAAGTATTTGAACTGCAAATTTATGCGTTTATTTAATTTAGTATTACAAGGTTTTTATATACAAAGTGATATTAAACATTTGCTAATTTTTGTTTATGGTGAACTGTATTTATTCATATTTTTTATGCAGAGTCAATGTTAAAGTATAATTAATGTTAACAAAAAAAAATTTTTATATGTACAAATAGAAAAAGGCGGTCCAAGTCCTCGCTCTTTCAGATGCATAAGTTATTTACAGAAAGGGTGTAAAAAAATGTTTATTTTTCTTATTTAATTCAGTAGCCATGTGTTTATTGCGTTTAAGATAAACAATTTTTTTTCAATATACTTGAGAACGTTTTTGAATATTTAAGCTATCAAAAAAAACTAAATTTGGTTAAACCGTTTGGTTGCTACGATGGCAAAAAAGGACAATCAGATACACAGATTCAACTTAATATAGTTTTTTTTTTACAACAAGGAAAATTGCTAGTCATTACATTACCAAGTCATTATAATCCCGGTTATAACATCACCATCTGATGCCTGAAACTCAAATTTAAAATATGCAACATTTTTTATCCGCTTTGGTATTGCTATTGAAAAATTAGAAGTCAATAAAATCGAAGCAAATTTATTCAAAAAAGAGATTTTAGTCTGGGATGTACACTAATTTTTATAATTTGTATAATAGTATATTGTAAACCTAGGCGGCAAAGTAGTATTTTTCCAGGCCGAGAGAAAATATGGACAGGCGAGCCAAAAGCAAGCCTGGCCACTTTTCAAGGCCTGGAAAATCACTTTGCGGCCGTGGTTTACACATTATTTTTTATCCTACACAAATTACCTTATAATCAAGCATTATCTTAAAATTGGTTTGAGTTTATTACCGCCAATCGCTAATTCAAAATGTCAAACCTTGACAGATGTCAAAAATCTCGGGATTATTTTACTGTCGTGATTTACACAATTTATCTTGCACAAAAGTAGATTTTTAATAAATGTGATTTAAAATTTCAACACTGCTCATGAATAATGGGACGTTTAGAGTGTCCTTGGTGCGTGACGACTGTTCAACCGTTTATTTAGCTTTAATTTTTCTTATAACAGCGACGCCTGGCGGAGAAAATCAGATTTTTTTTCTCGGTTAGCTAAGAAAGTACATCATTTTTCGGCTAGCCTAAAAATAATGTACTTTCTCGGCTGTCGAGAGACGAGAAAATTTCATTTTGAGTTGGTGTAGGATAAAAATAATATTCTTGCATATAATATGACTAGAGTGATATAGTGGGTGTGTCAAAAAAGACGGACGGCCAAGAAGGCGTAATTTTAAAGCATTCTAGGAACATAAAACAAGCAAAAAAAATGGCTTTTAATCATTCGATAACGCGCTCAAGTTTCTGGAAGTCAGATAAAATGTACTTTTAAAACTAAAATTTCTGAAAACCGGTCTGGAAAATAATTTTGGAGGCCAGCTCTAAAAAAGGTTGTCGGCAGATATTTAAAATTTTTTCCCATAAATATATTTAAATCTCTTTTCTTTGTAAGTGTTACATTTGATGGAGAAGCAGAGTTTTCAAACACGGCAACATATATGGCAACATGCAAACTATAGGAAATATCACCATAACAACTATTATAATAAATTTGATATTTTTCCAAAAGATGTCAATATTTCAAATTTGATATACATATGTCAAAAAACAATGTTATGGGCTATTGAAAAGACAAATCGGGAATTTTTGGAATCGCATTTAAAACACTCTCTTTCTATTGGTTGAGACAATGTCCCGTTTACACAACACAATTTTATAAAACAGTGTCAGCACTGTCAGCAGGACTTGTCAATTTATTCAAACCTCACTTTTGTCTGTCAAACAGTATTTTTCTTCATGGCGCGCAAATTCTGGTTTGTTTGGACGCAAAGGTTGGTTTCGATTGGAACTGATGTCACATTTTCCTCTACTATTGCGACTCTTTAGAGATTTTGGTGCTTGTTTGAGGTTATGTAAACATAAACAATTTATTGACACTGACACTATTGACAGTTAAATTGGCAGCAGATTTTTAAAAATGCACCGAAAATCTTGCGAGATTTAACAAAGTTGCTATATTGTATGTAGGATTTTTTACGATGCGCGTGCATCCGTCTCTGCCAAAAAAATGGAGTATAGTTTTGAACAGAAAAAATGTTTTAGTTTTGAACAATTTTTACAAATATATTTTTTAAGATGGGTTTTACAACAAATGAATATTGTGACATGTATTTTTAGTCTTATACCGGTATTCATAGTCGTACCTCAAGCTCGTATCTATGCCCGGGAAAGCGTTTGTCGAAGGATGCCCCTCAAGCGAAAGTCGGGATGCCCCTCAGGTCACCCTACTTCAATTCAGTGAATTTATTTTTCTAGAGTTACATGAAAGATTTTGTTTACCAAACACCACCACTAACAATTGAAGATCTACAGCAACGAGGTTTTCATAGCGCCGATACAATTTCTGTAAAAATGTTACAAAGAATATGGGCTAGCATACGAAGACGTTCTGATGCCTGTTTATTAACCGACGGCAAAGTTATTGCTCATTTACTATTATAATTTTCTTAACAATAATTATGACAATTGGTAATTTGCTATTAAAGTTTTAAACAACGGTTTATTTATGTTTTTATATTTTTAAAAGATGTTCATGGTGTAATTATAACAACCACATAAAGTAATGATCAGATCAAAGGTTTGGTGTTGCCAATGTTGCCATATTTACTACATCTTTTTAGAATGCCAGTCCCAAAACCATTTTTTTCTACAAAATCGTGGTATATGGGTCACTTAGAATCTGTGCTAAAACGCTGGCCGTTTTATTTTGAAACACCGGGTGACTTTTTTTATCTTGGGACAGCTGAATATCTTGAAAACTAATAAGAGTTGTATTAAAAAGGTCTCAAATAAAATTTGTTTTGTAACAGACGCCTTAATTCTAGAAGACGCCAGTATCACAAGGGCTGTCACTGCAGCCGCCATAGGAGTCGCGAGTTCGCCATCAGATATTCATAGAGCACGTGTTGTTTATTACTCCTGTACCAGTCTATGCCTGTAACTATTTAAATAAACTTACTAAAATCCCAAAAATTAATGTTATAGTGTAGAAACCCTCCTCATATTAAAATAAGTGAGTTATAGTTTGTCTTAAAAGGGCCTATAGAATGGAGCCAATTGCGACCTGCCACCTCTACCTTCTGGAGGAAAGGGTTGGGTTACCTTACAAGTTTTAAGTAGAAACCCCTATTTGATTAACGGATTCGAATTCTCTGCAAAAAATACGTAAATTTTGTTTAGAACATTTTTTTACTAGCAGATGACGCTGTAATCGTAGAAAATACATTTTTTTGCAATTATGATGAAATTGCAGCAGGAGGTGAAAAAGCCTGAAGGTGTTTTTAAGAATCTTATTTGTATTGATAAGAGTGAGCACCCCAACCTCTGATAAAGAGCGGGAACGGGAAAGGGGGGTAACTTTTAAATTTTAAATCAAACACATTTCAAATTGCTATACTATCGGGGGTGCTTGTAATCACCAACGGGGTGCTTGTTTTAAGTGGGTCTCCTTGCCCCTTACCGTCGAAGTGCTTGATTTAAATAATCATTTCAACAAGTGCTCAAAAATTTGGCCACCCACTTCGATGCACAACTATTTATCCGTATTTGCAAAGATTGACCAAAACCAAGAAGTTTTTTGGGTGGAGTCTTCGGTAATTCGCTCAATTCTGTTCTCGCGTGTTGTTGGCAGTTGATCATAAACTTCACTCTTTAAATGATCTCACAAAAAAATTAGAGGAGGTAAGATCTAGTAATCTTGCAGGCCAAGCTACCGTAGCACTTCTTTCGATCCACCGGGGAAAGTACACGCGGTTCAACACTTCTCGTGCTTCTCGATAATAATGAGCTGGACAACTATTATGTTAAAACCACATTGTTTGTCGCACGTTAAGGGGAAGGTCTGCAAGCAATAACGAAAGATTGTTTCAATAAGTCTCAATATTTTTTACCATTTAAATTGCCGTCGATGAAATACGAGCCAATGAGTTTGTTGCCAATTATGCCACACCAAACATGCACGTTCCTAGGGTGCTGATGTTTAACTTGACGTAACCAATGTGGATTTTCGGTACTCGAATGCACCGTGATTCGTGAAAGTTGACTCATCAGAGAACGATACTCTCGCAAAGAATTGAGGATCCCTTTGCGATCTTTAGAATATTTGCAGAAACGTTCATTGTCATAACACCGAATGTTATTCGATTGTGAAAGTCAATGTTATGAAGTTCTTGGATGCAAGAGAACATGAAACGGATAATATTGATTGATATTCAATATTTTCCGAACAGTAGTCTGACTAATTCCTGCATCATGACGTATTTGTCCAAGTACTAATGTGGAGATTAGAGGCAACTGCAGCTACTACCGCAATTTTATTCTGTTCCCTAGCGACTGTTTTTCGGCGTTTTTTTTTGAATAAACACCTCCCTCAGTAGAGAACTTTTGAACAACCCGGTGAAATGAAGCGCGAGATCGTACTCCGTCTGGAAAACGTTGAGCATAGAAAGTAACAGCATCATCCAAGATTCCTGCCACTTTCTCTATAAATTAGCACCATTTCAATTTTCTCTTACAACGTTATAGCCGCCATCGTAACCAGAACAGTATTTAAAATTACTAAGAAATGAAAAAAACTGACTCAAAAGAGATGATGCGCACCGAAATAAGGCCAAAAACTTAAAGTTTGATTTAAAATTAAAAAGTTACCCACCTCCTTTTTTTATTTGAAATTCGTAAGTTGACCAACTTCTCACCCTCAGGGGGTAAAGGTAGCAGGTCGCAATTGGTATCATCGAATAGGCTCTCTAAGACAAACAAATTTTATTCGAAACATTTTTTAATACAATTTTTAGTTTTTGAGATATTTGGTTGTCTTAAGATAAAAAAGTCTCCCTGTATATAATATGACTAGTGATATTGTTATCAGCAATGATACCACGGGTTTCATATGTGTGGCTAAATGTAAAATCTTGAAAACAGCTTTTGTTTTCAAAGAGATAGAGGATTGTGTCGTAAATATAAATTCCAAAAGAAGATAATAAGTTATTTTATTTAAAAAGTCCTCTACAACACTATTCCAATACTTCTTTTTCAAGATAATTAATTGTTAATACTTTCTTTTGGACTTTGAATACTTTAATACAGAATGGACTGCGTTTTATTATAGAATATATATAGAAATATATATATAAGATTTAAATCTTAATTGGCTTACTGATAAGTGCTACTGAGCATGGAATATGTCTGGGTCTACCAATGTTTTTAAATAAATTAATTTTAACTTAATTACTTTTTTGGCACAAGTAATTGGAAAAAGAAACTTAAAAAACGTGTATTTAAAACTCAAAAACACTGATTGAAGTTTACTATTAAGATACGCCAAATGCTTAAAAAAAGTTTAGTATGAATGGATCTCATTGTTCTAATAGACGACTTCAAATCAGTGCCAGATAATAGTAAACTGAAATGAAAAGTTTGTTGGGTTTGTGCTTGTATTATCGGTGATTTTTTGTTCTCGGTTTTGCTATCATTGCTAAATCATTAACAAGATGTTGTAAAAAACATACATGGTTATAATAGAAAAAAAATCTTTGTCAAATTAAAAACACTTTAACAGCATCTCCAAGTCTCTTTGATTGTGATTGTTTTAAATTGTTTCATTTTTGCTTTTATAGCGCTTTGTCCTGGGTTTAAAATAAACCCAAGAAAGTTATTAGACATTATACCAATCTAAAAGACAAAAATACACGGCTGGTTTTGATTTTAAGCTCATATTGATTTAGTTTTTATATTAAGCGCTTATAATTGGTGACTTACCGTTACAGTTGCTATGGCAACTGTGCAATAACACAGCATTATTGATGCTTAACAAAAAGCTTTCCAACCATCAATAACTTGCTTTTACAAAGTGCAAATAACAAAATATATACAATTTATAAAATGGAAGTGATGGAAGATGGAAATCTAATGGACAAAGTTCATATATTGATTCAACGAGATATGGAATATTATAAGGTTTGAACTTTATTTTAAAACTATTGTTAGTGACTTTTATAACTTTTTTTTGTTTAACAGTTATACAGGGTTTTTATAAATCAGTTCAAATCATCAAATGATTCGTGCATTTTTTAAATATTAAACATTAGACGCTGTTTGTTTATAATAGACAGTCTTTAAGATTCATATGCCAAGCCACAGACAATAATATAAATATTCACAATTTTTTTTTGTGTTATTTACACAAATAATAATTGTTTTATTGTCTAATCACCCGTAAACAATTATCAGTTCATCTTAAGAATGGACGTTATCAACATAAACTGTTTATATCATCCATCAAAAATCTAATTTATAACCATTGCATAAATATTAATTGTAAATATTGATGGTTCTTTGTTGTAAAGAACAATTAATTATTGATTCTGTAGTGATGAAGCAAGCTCGATTAAATAAACGTAACTTCTCAACTGCTTTCATCGATTATAAAAAAGCTTATGATACTGTTCTTCATTGTTGGTTAATAAAATTTTTAGAGTTGTATAAGATCAATAAAATTTAAATTTAATTCAATTATTAAAATATGTAATGCAATTTTGGCAAACTTCACTTTATCTCCCAATCGAAAACAAATCAATAAAAACTGCATTATTACCAATCAAATGCGGATTATTTCAAGAAGATTTATTAAGTTCTCTATATTTTTATTAAGCAATTAGTTCATTGTCAAATCTCTTTAATAATTTAAGTTGTTATAAACTGTTAGTGATAACAAATTACATTAAATTTTCAACTATTAGTTATCTTATGTATATAGATGACATAAAAATATATGCAAGTAGTAAAAGTCAACAATTATTTAACTTAATAAAAATTACTGAGTTGTTTTCAATTAGTATTGGTATGGATTTTGGTGTTAGCAAATGTAAACTCCAATGCGCAAATAAAGGTAAAAATTCAATTTTATATTATAAGTAAACAAGTTGCAACAAATCTACAGAAACTGATTTCTATAGTGATCTTAAAATGTGGCAGACAGATGATCGGTAGTTTGCGGCTAATCATAAAAACTTCCATGGGAGTTTATTGTCTATATAACACTAAAGCTAAGAACTTGGATTCTAAGTACTGCTTGATAGACTTACCGTCTATTGCAATTTCTATAGATTTACCGACTATAATTTGTAAGAGAAACAGGAATTTAATTTGATCTGTTCCCCTCCATTTGTAGAGCAACTTAAATGAAGTCATGGTTTATAAAAATGCCCAAGAAATGTTCTTATCTCTATAACATAAACATACCAACATCTACATACCGTATATCGATGCTCTTTTACTTATTCATTTGTCGATGAGTTTCTGAATGCTTTGTGGTGTAGGAAAATTATATTTGTTTCCTGTTTTGTGACTAATGGGGTAAATTTGTCTCATTGAGCGTTTACCTTAGTTGATAGTGCATTAAGATTATTAGTGAGTTTGTGTCATTGAGCGTTTACCTTACTTTTAATGTATGCTAATATTATTGGCCTAATTATATTGAAAAGTGGAGTTGAATTTATGAAGATGTGGCAGGTATTAAATGATATGAAAAGTACTTCATTATAATTTTGAAAGAAACCTAACAATTACCGGCATGTATCTAGAAAAACGTGTGAGTAAAAGTTGAGCAACGTCTGGAACAAGCAAGAAACCCTAAACATTGATTATTTGCTCAAGCAAATAAAGCATTGATTTAGACTCAAAGTACAAAACTATAAAAAGAAAATGTAAATTTTAGTTTGCATAAAATTGTAGTTTACTAAACATTCAATCTTGACCTTCGTAGAACAATTATTTGTTGTTTTTTAGCAGTAAACAATCATCAGAATATACAATAGACAATTATTATGCTCAATTTTTGAATAATGACAATTCAATTTTCTGTAGAAAAAAATTACAAAAACTTTGACCCGAGTAAGGTTTGAGTGTGTAATAAGCATAAACGAAATTTTTGCGTATTTAATCAATATTTTTTATAATAAGAGACAAGATTTAGATGGCCGATTGCCGGAACTCAAGTCTACAATAAGAAAGATAAACAGACACTGGAAGTGCTGGCAAATATTCTTAAGAAAACCCAACTTGTAAAAATCTCTAACGGTGAAAAATGCCTATTATTTACATTATGACTGTTTAAATAAGTGGTTTATTATAATAAAAGCTTATGATTGTAAAAATTTTTACACTAGAGTTTCAACTTTTAAAAAATCTTTATGTGCATGTTGACAAAAAAAAGTTTTATAATCCGTGAACTGCATTTTGATAAATGTATCATGTAAATTTAAAATAGCAGTTTTAATAGTAAGTGTGTGAACAGCAGTTTTGCATATAAATGCGACAATGTGGCAGAGGAAAAAACCGCACAAATTAAACAAAACAGTTCACGCACGTTGTTTATATACTATTTTTTACATTCATTTTTATGTTTTCAGTCAAAAACTATTGTTAGGGTAACTCGCTCTATTGTGAGGGAATTCAATATCCGCATCATAAACAAGACCAGAACATCACTTTCTTATGTTTTTGAAAACAGTCAAGCTAATCTTTATTGTTAGATCTAAAAAGATTACAATATCTTTACAGATGCTTTCAAAATTACAATCTTAACTCTTAATTATTATAAAGCATCATGGAGCGGCAAATCTTTAATTCTGGTACAATTTGGTGCTTTTAACCAAACTAGAAAAAAAAACATTTTAACAGAGGAGTGTAAAATAGCTATTTTTGTGTATTAAGAGCGCAAATTAATATATTGACTAATGACTTGATTGAAAGAATGTTGCCGCACAACGGAAAAGTGCGCTAATCTTTTGAAAGAAATTTTGTGCTTACATCACACACAAGATTTTTTTTTACAATTGTATAGCTTAATAATTTAAGACGTTTTATTTATATTAAATTATTGCTTTCTAAATTATAAATTTAAAACGGTTAAATTCGGTTTACCTGTTATGAAATTAACTATACTTAATTGGTTGGATAACAAGAGTGTGACGTTGTAAAGGTGGATTTTGTTTATATTCCTTGGTTTCACCCTCGTGGACTGTATTTGTCTAATATTTTGTTTAGGGGAAATAAACACTGCCAGAAACTGATATTATATTTATTGAACTCACAACACTATTAAACTAAATTATTATATATTCTACAAGAAGCGGGAAGATTCACCTCCGTTCAACAAGAAAGCTTGTCGATGTCTTCTCTTCTTCCCTCTTAGCAGCCTTCCACTTGGTCCTTTGCTGCAAATGGTGAAGATAGTCGTGGCTCCAGCGCTTCTAAAAGTGTTGTACAATTAGCTTAATGTACTCGTAACGTTGCAAAATGATGCTACCATTGAGACTGGGGGGAGCTTCCAATGCTTGACCGATTATAAAGTGTCCAGGAGTCAACGCTTCTAGGTGATTTGAATCGTCGGATAGGGGTATTAAGGGACGTGAATTGAGTACTGATTCAATTTGTATTAATAGGGATTAAATTCCTCATATGTAAATTTAACTTTAAATGCAACACGTTTCAAATGGTGTTTTGCCATTTTTACTGCTGCCTCAACAAGGCCATTAAGAGGGCTCGATGCCAAGGCGCGAATTAAAACGGAAACAAACATTCGTCTTACGTCTCCGTACAAACTACATGCCATAGTGGTCAATAAGTTTTGCATCTTTGTCGGAATGTCCGAGCCAAAGCGAGATAGACTATCTAACGCATTTCTTGCAATTCTGGAAAGGCGAAAAAATTGCTACAGGGCACACGGAAGTATTCTACACCGCGCCTTGAAATATAAGATTTCTATTATAAATAATAATATTACATTATTTACATTTCAATCTCATTTTAAAGCAGAAAAAACCAGAGCACATTGTTAATTTAAAGATGTTTCAAAATTATCAAATTGAAATTTATTAAAAATAATCTAAATTTCTTTTTAAAAAATTTTTACATTATTTCAAAACATTCAAATATTTTTTTCTAAATAGTTTATAGTTATTTATTTTTACTTTTAATAATTTTAAAACGTTTTTATTAAATTTATTTAATTTTATTTAATTTAAAAAAATCTTAAGATATATTTTAAAAAAGTTAAAACAAATTTTAAAGATGTTTAAAAATTTTTAAATTGAAAATTTTTGAAAATAATTATTATTTCTTATCAAAAAATGTTTCAAATCATTAAATTATTTTTTCTAATTAGTTTATAGTAATTTGTTTTCACTTTTAGTAATTTTAAAACTTATTAATAAATTTCAAAAACTATATGTAAAAAGTTTAATTAAATTTTTTGAAAATTATTAAAAAATACTTAAAAATTTTGGAAAATTTTAAAAAAATCTGAAAATTTTTTAAATCTATTTAAAAAATAAAAAAAACTTTAAAAAATATTTAAAAAAAGTTAAAACAATTTTTAAAGACGTTTAAAAATTTTTGAATTAAAATTGATTAAAAATAATCTAAACTTCTTATTAAAATTTTTTTAAATCATTATAAAACATTCAAATTTTTTTTTAACTAGTTTATAGTATCTTATTTTTACTTTTAATAATTTTAAAACGTTTTAATAAATTTTAAAATTATAGATTAAAAGGTCTATTAAATTTTTTAGAAATTATTTAAAAATTCTTAAAAATTCTTAAAAATTCTTAAAAATTCTTAAAAATTCTTAAAAATTTTTAAAAATTCTTAAAAATTCTTAAAAATTCTTAAAAATTCTTAAAAATTCTTAAAAATTCTTAAAAATTCTTAAAAATTCTTAAAAACTCTTAAAAATTCTTAAAAATTCTTAAAAATTTTTAAAAATTCTTAAAAATTCTTAAAAATTCTTAAAAATTCTGTAAAATTCTTAAAATATTTTAAAAATTCTTAAAAATTCTTAAAAATTCTTAAAAATTCTTAAAAATTCTTAAAAATTCTTAAAAATTCTTAAAAATTCTTAAAAATTCTTAAAAATTCTTTAAAAATTATAAAAAATTATTAAAATTATTATAAATATAAAAGTTAAAAAAAAACCTCAACATATAATTTAAAAAGTTAAAACAAATTTTAAAGACGTTTAAAAGTTTTTAAATTGCAAATTATTGAAAATAATCTTTATTTCTTATTAAAAAACATTTAAACCATTTCAAAACAATAAAATATTTTTTCTAACTAGTTTATAGTAATTTGTTTTCACTTTCAGTAATTTTAAAACGTATTAATAAATTTTAAAAATGATATATAAAAAGTTCAATTAAATTTTTTAAAAACTTTTAAAACATTCTTAAAAATTCTTTGAAAATTTAAAACAATTCTGAAAAAATTTTAAAATTATTTAAAAAATTGATAAAAACCTTAAAAAATAATTTTAAAAAAGTTAAAATAATTTATGTATTTTTAGTAATTATCTACTTTTAGTAATTTTAAAACGTTTTAATAAATCTTAAAAATTACAGATAAAAAGATTTATTAAAATTTTTAAAAATTATTTAAAAATTTTTAAAAATGCTTAGAAAATTCTAAAAAATTATTAAATTTATTTAAAAATCTAAAAAAAACCTGAACATAAACGAGTATTTTAAAAATATATATACTAGTAACTACTAATTTATTAATACTTTAATAAATGCATAAATACTATGAAAGTCCATTTATTTTTCTTTTTCTTTTTTTTGTTAAAATATCATTTTTACTTGTACGAGTATTTTATTATTATTTTAGTCTTTTAGCAGAATTTAATTTTGCCTATCTAAAATAATGTTTCACAGCTTTTTTAGTAGGACTTAAAATAGATTTTTGCAGAATGACTTTATTCCTGCTAGAGGATTAATTTAAAAAATTTGGTTTTTTCAACATAATATCATGCGTTATAAGTAAGTTACGACTATAAATTTTTTGGATACTTGTTTAGAAAACTATAGCGCTTCTAATGCCAGTCGCAAAAACTTTATAATGTAAAAGCTTTTTGAAAAAATGAGCCCCAAAGTTGCCTTTGACGAAACGTGAAACTGGCTATGACCATGGCTATCTTCATAATGTCTTCAACTAATCAATTTTTCGAATCGCCGTACAAAGTTGACAAGCCTAATTAAAAGCAAAGGTAAATCAACTTGTACGAGGTGGCACCACATTCCAACTCAAAAATTAGAAAAATGGTTTTTCGATTTGTGATGTTATTTAATAGAAAATCACAAAATTTTTACTATCAAAAGTGTTTAATATATTTATAAGAATATCCGAAAGTCAATTAAAAGTCTTTACCTTAACACTGGCACTCTATAAAAAAAAATATTTTTTTTCATTTGCAAAAAAAAAATATTATTGACTTTCGTAAATACATCTTTTAGAATTGTTAGTGTCAGTAAAAGCAGAATTAAAAATTAATAAAAATTAACAAAGTTATTTGAAAAATTAATTTTCTAACATGGTGACGGCTATCGAACCCTCTTAAAGTGGGGTGTTCTAGCGGGAGTAAAGCTCCATTTAGCTTGATAGGTATCGTTGCAATAATTTCTTAGCGTCTCATCCTTGGGCAGATTGCTAAGATTTTGCAACTCCTTTTCAGCCTTTCGAAAATTTGTAGCATTGTCTGAATATATTTGACTGCAAACTCCACGCCCAGACATAAACCGTTTTAACGCATTTAGAAAACAATTTGCTGTAATCAGTTACCAACTCAAAATGAACAGCTTTTGACACAAAGCAAATGAAAATATATACTTACGATTTAATGTACTTGCGATTGCGTAATTTTCCATCTTTTATTGAATAAGGACCTGCGTAGTCGACGGCACACACCGAAAAAGCTCAAGTTGTATTGACTCTAGTAGCCGGCAACTTACCCATTTTTTGATGCAATTTGGGAGGTTGCACCCGGAAACAGGTGTGACATTGTCTTATTAAATTGCGTACAATTTTTTGATCGTGCATAGGCTAATATTGTTGACGTATTATGCTTAATGTTAATTCTGGCCCAGTATGTAAGTTCTTTATATGTTCATAGTATAACGGCAATTGATAATTATGTGACGAAATTTTTTTTTATATAATAACTAGCTGACCCGGCGAACTTCGTACCGCCTAACAGTCAATGAATGTCGTGTTACTTTTTAGTTGAACTAATTTAGGCTTTGATGAACGTAAAACAATGATACAAAATAATTAGATAGATGATACAAAATTTATATAGATAGAAACAAAAAAGTATTTTATTATGATGAATAATGATGAAAACATACATACAGAATGAGAATAAAAATAAAAAAAAATTAAAAATAATAATTAAGTACTTCAAACTCATGTCAGAAAAAAATGATTGAAAACTATGTTGTGCAGATAGGGACTAAAAATAAAACTCGGATTAATTCATTAATAGGATTTTCATTAAAGCACTTTGTGGTAAACGACATTCTTTGTTTTTTGGTCAGGCGCAAGAACAAATAAAGCGGATGGTTTGCCGACACGTGAGCATGCCACGTACAATTGACCATGAGAAAAACATGCATTTTCTAGATTGAGGCCACAAATAGTCAAGGATTGGCCCTGTGATGTGTTGATCGTCATGGCGAAGGCAAGACGAATCGGGAATTGAATTCGTTTAAACTCAAGGGGCATATCCGTTGGGATCATCGGAATCCTTGGAATAAGAACTTCCTCATCTTTAAATTTTCCTTTAAGTATCGACGCGTGCAATTTCTCGCAGATAATTGACTCGCGATATTCCGTTGCCTAATTGCATTACGGCTTCGCTGGGAAAGATTAGATATTCTAGGACGCGGCATTCTTATTAAAATGTGCACTCGCATAAAACCACCAAATATAATAACAGTGCCTGAACTTTCGAGACATAGACAATAGCTCAAAGAGTATATAATCACTACGTATGAATAGCTTATCAAGAAAAATCATAGACAACCTATAAAAAGACATTTACACTTTTTTTAACCTGTAGATTTTTTTTCCTTAATCTTATAACCTTTACCAACTGATTTTTTATTTCCTAAATTCCGTTCCTTCCTTTCCAATGATTGTATGTTTTTACTGTAGAATAAATCTTAGGTATTATTTTTGTTAATTAATGTCTAAAACAAACAAATATAACAGTACCTGAACTTTGTAGACATTTTACAAAAAATATATATTTCTGAACGCACACATGATGTCTTCAGAAAAAAATAAAATTGTGGTTTAAAGGTCTCAGCAACCAGGCCATAAGCTCCAAAAAAATAGTTGTGACACTATTTGACAGGATTGGACAACAAATGTTTGACATGTAATAAACAAATCAGCATCTATTGAAATGACTAAGTATTCATTACACGTATCGAGTTTTCATTATTGTTTTTAAGATGTATTCTGTTATTCGGGACGGATCAAATCCAACAAATCAAAAACCATGACAATCGGTCCAGCCGTTCTCGAGTTATAAGTGTTGTAGCAAACACGACTTTCTTTTATATATATATATATATATATATATATATATATATATATAGATGATTTATATGTTCAATCAAGTCTACAACCTCTATGCTAAAGTGTAGATATAAATACCTGGAGTCATTCGTCGAGTCACCAACCACTTACTGTCACAAGAAGAACTACGATGTCGGCTTCATATCAATAATAAATATCTCACATTTAACAATGGCTACTGAAACTAAAAGAAACAAACTGAATTTGCTCATTTTACCAATCCGTAACTGATCGTCAATGACTTATTACCTTTGATTAGTAACTGACTTAAAAGCTTCACAACTTCACAACTAGTGTGGAGCTATATAATAAAATCAAATCCTATTGACCAATTAGAATCTCATAAGCACATGAAAATCCTATAAGATGTTATGTGATTTTATAATCTAATTAGAATGCTGTAATTAAATTGAACTTTTAATGATTGAGTCAGAACTTTACACAAACTGGAATCTTATAATCAAACTAGAATGCTGTAATTAAATTAGAATGGCACCACTTTACAAACAATCTAAAATTCCATAATCCAATTGGAATTTGTTAATAAGTTGGCATTTACTGGATTACTTTGAATTTTACAGACAATTCAAAATTCTATTGATAAAGTCAATTTTAGAACTCATTGCAGCTGCTCCAACAAACTGCAGAACTCGTGAAATTAATCTCAGTTAATTCACAATTGAAAGTCAACTGTCTTTTCTAAAAAGTACTGTAAATCACTATGTAAAGCGATCATAATATAAATAGCGCTCCAACGCTAATCAAACTGTTGTTTAGTACGTGTACGCACTTCAACATTCTCATGACTATCAAATTATCAAACTATAAACTTTTATATGACTTAGAACTTCACAAACAAACTGAAATTCCATAATCCAATTGGAATTTCTTAATTGAATTGCCAGTCTTTAAAGGACCTTGAACGTTGAAAACAGACTAATAGTTTACTGATTGAAACTTTATTACAATTTTAATTGAAACATTATTTTAACTTTAATTTAAACTGTATTTTAATTTTAATTTAAAATGTATTTTAACTTTAATAACCCACCGCAGCTGCTCCAGCAAACTGCACGACAAGTGATATAAATCCCAAATAAAAGTCAACCACTCTGTGGGACTTGTAACAAGGGGGCTCTCAATCACTCTGACTCAATCACTCTGACTCTCAATCACACTACAAAGCGATAATGTAATAAGCGCTACAACGCAAATTACGCCAGTGCGTTTCACGAATACGCACCTCTAATGTTTGCCTGGTTATTGAACCATCAAACTCAGGGACCTTGTTACCTTATATAACGTTATATAGATCTTACTACTCAAGTTTAATAACCTTACCTGCTACAACAAAATGAAGGCGGAAGGAATTGTGTGTATTTATGTTTAGAATATGATTGAGTGTATTCTGCCGAAACAGAATATTTGTTAGTAATTCTGAACTGCTACAACAGAACAGGGAACATCGTACCGTCGTTTGTGTGGGCTTTTAAAATTATTTCATGAAACGTTTATTAACGTTTTACTAATTGGTACTTTAATTAGTAATTTAATTGAAATAACTTATATTTTAATTTTGAACTGAGTAATTACATTAATGTTTGTTTGTATCAATTCTAGTCTACTGAAGAGTAATCTCATTGAATTAATTCAAACTGAACTAATTTGAGCTGATTAATAATTAATATTAAGTTTCTAACCGTAAAAAAATTGAATTTCTAAAATATCGCTCAAAACGCAAACTGATCTGATTGATATATTAATTTATCTACAATGATTATCGTCTTGACAATACTGTGAGTTCTGACTTATTAATTGAATTATTAATTATTATGTGCATTAAGTTAAACTTACAACAATTGAAATAATTAAGAAAACTAGAGCATTCTTTAGATTGGCCAGTACTTTGGTTCTTTGAGAACTAATAATGTAAACTGCTAAATCACGTCAATTACATAATTTAAACTGTGATATAATTATTTTGATGCCTGAATTATCAATTACTTAATAAACCACATCATCTGACGATACGAGATGGACATCAAAATTGGTGAATATACAAAATAACATTATAACTCAACAATCATTTAAAAATTAGTTAGTAATATTTTAGTCCGTAATTTAATATCTTTGATGAGACTGAAATAATATATTATATTTTAATTGCATTATTCTAATATAGTATAATGATTGAAGATTTGGTGTTTTTTGGTCCTTTGAATTATTTAAGAATTTAATTAATTTTGTTAACTGGTTAATGAAGTAATTTTGAAACTATTCAACTGATAGATAACTCATCAAAACCATTAATACGGAATAATGTTATACAAATTCTGTGAAGTCAATTACTCACAGTTTTACTTCTGGATTGCACTTTATTCTTTATTTGCACCACTGAATTTGGACACCTTTTTTCACTGCCACCCAAACTAACATTAACTTCCTATTTTAGAGTTTTAGTGATTATTTTTTTTTAAGTTTTACTTTGTATATAATTCTCAGAACAGGGTGTGAAAGTTTCTTTCGGCGTTTGTCTAAACGTGCTTATACAATTACAATAAGGCGCTTCTTTTTTGCTTTTAATTTTATTTACAACAACTAGAAATTTACCCGCTTATAGAATTTCTTTTAAAAGTTCTACGAAATGCTCTATAGCTGGAACCGACCCGACCCGACTAATTTATTTCTTAATTGCTTATGCCTGGGTTTTTCTTATTTTTGACAAATGTATATTTAAATATTACTTATTCACTTCAAAATGTCTAAAATATTATTTTGTTTACGTTTTTATTTATTATAAGTTTGAATCAGAATTTCCATTGCGTTACAATAGTTTATTAAAAGCCTTGTAAAATGAGAACTTGCAGGTAACAGCACAGGAAATTTGTTATCAAATTTAATTTGTGAATGTAATAATCAGTCACCTACCCGTAACAACCTTTGATTATCAATAATTGGACTTAATGCTATAAGCTTGCTTTGATTGGTTAGCGCTCCGGTTTTTGCAATGACTTAATGTCGCTTTTAAATTCGTGCGCTTGTACGAGTTTTATTCAAACTATTTTATGAACCAAACCTCGGAATGCTAATCTGTTTAATAAATGCTAACTTTTCAGAAAATTTATAAAACTGTGATCGTATTGTCTCTAGTAACGGTTTATCCCATGTTAAGTTTGCTTTCCACAACTTTTGGATTAACCTTTATCTTTATTACGGCTGGTCCCAGAAGACCCAAAGGATCAAATACTTGAAGAATCACGCGTTTTGTCACAGTTTTGTGGGTTTTTTGATTAGACGTGTAGCGCAATGTGTCATTTTTTGAATCCCAGATTACTTCTAGTGTTTTTGATTGATCCTCATTTTTTATGAAAAACTCATCGGTTGAGGGTTGTAATCGATTGTCTTCTAGAATCCTTCTGTTATTTGATTTCTATTGTCTTAATGGAAAACCGGCTTGCCGGAGTATACTGATGATCTGTTCTATCAAGCTTCTAGCTTCTTCAGTGCTGTTAGCACTTAAAATTAAATCATCCACATAGAAATCAGAAGAGATCCTGCTGCTTGCTTCAGGGTATTTTTCGTTATTTTGCATTGCCAATTGTTTTAAGCAATGTGTTGCTAAAAATAAAGAACTTGTCATTCCGTATGTTACTGTGTTTAAATTGTATTGATCTAGTTGTTGATCTTGAGATTCTCGCCATACGATCGTTTGTAAGTGTCGTTGTTCAGGATGCGCTATAATTTGACGATACATAGCCTCAAAATTCTCTGTAAAGACAAATTGATGTGTACGAAGTTTTGTTGCCAATGCCTTTGTGTCGCCTATCGACGTAAAAACGTAAAAAAATCGACGTATTTTTTAAAGCTCTAAAATGTTTTTGAAAAGTATCTAGAAACAATCTTAATGACTAAAGCGATTTTTTTTGTATATTATTGAATTAAAATATGTTACTTAAATGACTTTTTATTATGACCTTTTTATTATCGTAACGTTTATTTAATAAATCCCAAGCGATAATATAATTTGCGCTAGAAATTTTTAAAGATTGAATTACTTGCGCGGCTTGTCCTTTGATAAGAACAAGAAAAATAGTGATATTTTTGAATGTTTGTTAACTTTGTATTTGAATCAATTAATGAATTTTAAGTGTCCCTAAATTGATGCCAAGTTTCGTATGCTTCTAAAAATTCAGGCAAATTAATTTCGGGAAGCTTAATATTTGCTTGTTGTGACTGTTGACTTACATTAACTGGCTCATTAACATTCTCTTTTGGCTTCAACAATAACTTCGCCTTTGAAAAATTTCAAAATACTTTCGTCAAAGTCGACTTGTTCTTGAAATTGAGCTTCAGTCGCGTCTAATATTTCAATTTGAGTTTGAATTTTATTAAACTCTGCATAAATCCTTAATTAGCTCAAGCCGTGATTGTAGCTGTATGATTTTGTCTGGTTGTTTTTCTAAATCGCTTACAAATTTTGAGAAATTGGTTAATGATCTCTTACTGTTACTCCGTTGCGACGTTAAATTGGCTAATTCAGACATTTTTTGTGAAAATAAAAATTTTTTTTTTAATAATTGAATTAATACTCAGTAATTAAAACTGTTTTTAAAACGGCAAACTCTTGGTAAATTACTAGGAATAATAAACAAATGGGAAATGAAATGACTGACTTTTTTTCTTTGTAGTATTTCTTTAGGAACCGGCTGCCTGTTTTTCTTTGAAGACTCGGTTACCTGTCTTTGAATCTTTACGATGAATGACTCTTCCAATTTTTGTCTTTTGAATTTTTGAAGAACTGTTGTATCTTCTATAATGTTGTATCTTCTATAATTTGTCAAACAATTCGATTGCTTAATTATTTATTTCATACATTAGCTGCGTGGCTACATCCGACTCGAAGGACTAATGTGACGTTGTGAAGGTGGCCTTTGTTTATATTCCTTGGTTTCACCCTCGTGGACTGTATTTGTCTAATATTTTGTTTAGGGGAAATAAGCACTGCCAGAAACTGATATTAGATTTATTAAACTCCCAACACTATTAAACTCAATTATTAAATATTCTACAAGAAGCGGAAAGATTCACTTCCGTTCATCAAGAAAGCTAGTCGATGTCTTCTTCCCTCTCAGCTTTCCTTGACCGTTTTCTGTTTTTCCTACTTAACGGTACAAAGTAAGGGCGGAAGCTAGATATTTGGGGGCTGTACAAAAAGTATCAAATTTTTTTTATAGTGCGCTAGCGACAAAGTGACATTTGTCAGACAAGTTTACTTCTGCGTTTTCAAATGCAAGAGCAAATGCCTACTTTTTATATCGTTTGTACATAAATATATTTTTAGACACATCAAACTGTTTTGCAAGAGGTAATTTGTCCTGGAGTTGTTGGAGGCCGTCTAGACTTTCCTCGCTCTGCGTCTTTTGCTGCAATGAAGCTTGTTATATGGTGGGAAGATGAATATGTAGCAGCCTATCGAAAAAGTTCTGGATTTTTACAAGCATGCGAAATTGCAGAGGAGGTGCTGGATGCGGCTGTAGGATGCGGCGGAGTAGTAAAAGCTTCAGATCCTGCAAAATTTGTTAGCCTAATTAATAAATCTGCAGAGCAACTTATGGGTATGTTATTTGAGTTTTAGTTAAGCCGCTAAACAGATATGGTAATAAAATTAAATGAACAAAGCCTAATAAGAGAGTCTGCTTCAAAGTTTGATTTACATTGCAACCTAATAAATAGACAAAATCGTATAGATAATAATTGATAACCTAAAAACAACAAGCACATGACTTTATTTTGGTAAAACAAACATAATACACTGCATAACATAACAAGCACATAAAAAAACGTCAAACAAAACAAAAATCTACTACAATGAAAAAGTATAAAAAAAAATCGGTACTCGACTCAAATACATGCACCAAAATTAAAGCTTATATTGATGTTACCTGTGAAAGTTTTAAATTTTATAATAATTTATATTTATATTTAAAGTAAAATACGTTAATAAGGCGCTAAATAGCTTGTGCAATTGAATAACTTTGATGAGGGCCATATGGCATCATAAGTTAAAAAGGGGTTGGTCTTAGCATATCTGAAAAGACTGAGTAGAGGTCCAGTCAGTATGCATAGAGAGAGAAACAGTAAAAAGGGTCTTCAAACGGTCGGCCGGGCGTTTGTGAATATTGGTAAACTGTGAATTGTTCACAAGGATAAACAACTTGTGCTGTTGTTGGTGCTAATTATAATGTGTTGTTTTATGATATGATTACAGGAGGAATATGAATCCAGTGCTGACTCCCTGGATTCGGAGGAACAATGAGTAAAGTATTATTGATGAGTTATAAGGTACCGGTAGCATAAATATGTATTAAAATGGTTAATATGAAAATCCATGGCAGAAACTATAGTTTAATACCTGGGGTACGGTGTATGTGCGGCACATTTCAGACTGTTCGGTTGTACTCTCATGAGTTCATGACGTCTGTACGCAATTATTAATTGCAGCTTGCTATCCTGGCTCTCTACTTCCTTGAACAGTGGCGAAGAGGTATAGGGGTGGGCTGGAGCCCGTTAACCGCTATAGCTATATTCCTGTTAGTGGATAAAAAAGATTGTGGGCTTTTCTTTTGCTGGCATGACAGAATATTGCGTAATGTCCTTAGGTTTTTTACTTATTAATCTTCATTTTATACTTTTTTCTATTACGCATTATTCCTGGCCAATCTATTTCGTATAATGTGATTGAGGCCTCGCGACACCGTCCACGTTGCTCCCGAACAAGATACCAAAACAATGAAGACATCATTGAGAGCACAAGGCTAAAGAAAAGAGGTGAAGATTAGGTCAATCGAGTTCATGAAGTGGTTTTCAAAGTCCAATAGACCTGGTGATGTCTCCTACTAGCAGTTCGAGAGGAAGCGGATTCTGCGAGGGGGAGAAAAGCCCCCGGTGTGTTATTTTACAGGTATTATTGACAGATACATAATGTGTAAATATGTTTTATGTGTCGCCCAATTGATCCGCCTGACTGTTCGAGCGTTTTTATAACAATGAAAATAAAGGGGTGAATTGCAGTAGATTGTTGATAATAATGTATTAGGTTGTTGCTATTCTGTACACTGTTTTCATGTAAACATTTTACGCTAATATTCGTAGAACATAGACATCCTGTGTTTCGTCTTGCTGACGTCGAAGAAAAGTAGGAGAAGTCTAAGAGCCTGAGACATCCATCCAAAAAGACATTAACATTATTTAAACATTCAACATTATACAGTACACATTGGTACATTTAACATTCTTTGTTCTACTAAAGAACATTAGATATTAATCATTTTTTGTATCTGTATCATCTTGACGGCACCTCGCTTGCCGTATTAATTCATGTATTTATTGTAAATAATACTAATACATTTAATTATCTACACTCTGTTTTGTGGAACCTCCAAAACCTAAAGTCGTTTCGAAACATACATACGAAACATCCTAACAGATTTATTATAAAGGAGTTGATTGTTATTTACTTCAATTTTATTGTTAAAATTTAGCAAAACGTAAGATTAAAATAAGTTTACATACTTATAAAAACTTTTTGCAAAAAGTTAATAATAATCTAAAATTCAACCCACCTGAGCTCTAGTCATTTGTCAATTCCAAACGAAACTCTAGTCCAATTCCTACAACTATGTTTTTAGCTAATAGATTTTCACGATAATGTCAGTAGTTTTGCTGATCATTTTTTTCAATCTTTTAAAAAACTAATGTAGTCACTATACTATTGATGCCAGTATCCAACAATATTCTATATCTGTTTCTAAAAAAAATCTTTAAGCTTGCTTTAGGAGAATGAGCACCACTATAAGTAGAGGACCTGACCAAATTTCCGCTTTCTCAAATTAGAGACTGTAGTATTGTATTTGTAAAACCACTTACAATAGTAGTTACTCTAATTTTAAAATTTGTGACTTTTCTTGTCAATTCAGGACGTCTAAAATATGTCCTGTTATAATAATTTTGCAAAATTTTTCAATATTTGTTGTGCAACATTTGTAGTATTCATGTTTTCTCTTCTCAGGCGATTTAACTGAGTCTAACTTGTGCAAGATTACACAGTTTTTCAGTAATGCATTTGATGATAGCTTGCAGGGTAATATTGTTTACACGATCTTCTCAAGTGTCTTTGACAGGGGTTGATCGCAGTCTGCTGTTGAGAATGTTAGAATGTTTTGGTTTTTCTGTTAATCTTGTTTTTTTATTGAAATCGTATTTAATCGATTGTTATCTATATGAATATATCAATGACTATACATTATAGCTCTTTAAATAGGAAACTGTAGTTTTGCAGAGTTTTGTTTTGAGATCAAAAAATTTTTTTGGCGTTAGCAAAATGGCAATAGGCGTGCCAGGGTCAGCAATACAACATAGATTTAATACACTAGATATAGCTATGCTTGGTAAACATCCTTCGGTTCTTAAAAAACATATCAACGAAATTGGTACGTCTCTCAATTTCTTTCTATATTTAATAAAACACATTTTTCATCCTTTTCATCATATGTGTTGTATGTCGCACACGAGTCTATAGTGATTAAACAGACACGAATATCTACGATTTTTGTCGACAACCAACGGCGCAATGCTTTGCTGTCAACTTATTGACATTTGTCATACACAATCTAATAAAATAATGGAACCTCTCTAAAGGATAACGCTATCGAATACTAATGCAGTTGGGAGTGAGGGCAATAGACGGTACGTCTTGGCGGACTATCGCATTGCATGGCTGTATCTTGTTATAATAAATCTATGCAATACAATGAAAATTGCTACGGTTTTAGTAAGCGTTTTAATTGCTATATGTGTTGGGCGGTTCAATATATTATAACAATTGCATGATTGCTAATGATTTTGTATGTAGAACATCTACATGTGCTGACTCAGGAAGCTTTAGATCATGCTGATTTAACAGTTCTTACTGGAACAATTGGCGCAGCAGCTTTGCTAAAAAACTGTTTATGGTTTTATCTACAATCAGTAGGAGATATTAAAGGGAGTCAAATTGAATTATTGCATGACAGCTACAAAAAATATCAAGAAATGGGCGAAGCTTTAGCTGAACGTTTGCTAGATTTACACTGCAGGTTGCTGTCTTTATATATTTTACAAGAAACAGAATCTTTAGACTGGGAAAACCAAAAACCTTTTTGTGAGTCTGAACGAGGCTCGTACGTCATTCAAATGTGGTGGCTCTACATGCAAGGTAGTTTCAATTAGCAATATCACGAAATGGTTCCTGTCACAAAATTATATTGCTTATACCACAGAACATCATTATAAGAAATAAAAAACATCCTATGCTAATGGTTGGCAACGAAAACGACAGCCAGCGCTTACAGCGATTTTGTGGCAAACTAAATGAGTAGCAGGCAAATTTAAATGTACCCGCCAGTAATTTTGTCGCCTTTTTCCTCATTGAATTGATGTTGTGAGATCAAAATAGAAGTGTTTAACTCAACTTTATAAGTAAAACACATGTTTTAATTATAAATTCAAATCAAACACATTTAATTTGATTTCACAACAACCAAAATCTGATTTATTTAAATAAACCAAAACTAAGACTTTTACATTTTTATATATTAGCTATTAACAATATTTAAATTACTTAATTACACATAATTTAAACAAAATTTAAAAATAAATAAACAATAATTAGACAACCATTTGACAATATAATTATGTAATATAAAACAAACAAATAAAATAAATAAACTATAATTATATTAAAAATTAAATGACTTCTCAAATTAAAAAAAATCGCAATCAAACCCAAAATACAAACAAAACAGACAAAATATTTAACAATAACAACTAAAAGTTAAGCAGATACAGGTACTTTACCTCATTTTATTAGCAAAAAGAAAACCACAAACGTATAAATACGTTTTAAATATGAAAAGTACTTCACACAAAATGTAACTCGCTTTGTCACTAATCTATCACTACCAGACAGTAAAGCTACATAATTAACAAAAATGTTTTTATGATTGAAATAAATGTTCATATTAATCCCCAACAGAAATTTGGAGTCCCACAGCCACTCCTTATGTCAATGAATTGAAATGAACTACATACGTGGAAATATAAGGAAGGAAAGATCAATCCGTATCACCCATGATTTTCTTCTAAAATTCAACGAATCTTTCTCTTGCCTCCAACAGTCATTGTCGTTCAAGAACGCAAATTTGTTCACATAGAATCAAACTCTCCTAGAATATTTGTGGTCTTGAAAATAACCAAGAGCGACATACATTGCTTGTTACTTACTGTGTTGTAAACAAGAAAACTAAATTTTATAAATATTTGATGAAGTTGAAGTTTGATTGCATACGCATCCTGGGATACTACCCTCTTATAATGTTAATAAAAAGCACAGTTATTTTCTTTCGTTTTAAACTGAAGAGTTTTCAGTCTCAAAAACAAAATCCTCCATAAAAACTTGCACTGATGCTGCACCAAAACTTAAACGTTTCTTTCTTTTGTTGGCAAAACCAGCTTCATCAATGTGATCCTCACAAACAAATCTTTTCTCTGAGCCCCTATCTATTTTATAAGTAATATTCTTCCACAATTGGAATCTACAAACAAAATCTTATGAAACGTAAAATGTAAATAGTTGTTTACCTAACGAATTCGGAAAGTGAAATTTCCCACATGAGCAATTTGTTTGCAGCACTCCCTTTGGTCGTGCTGCATCTATTGCAAATGGGGGAAATTTCTTTCCGAAAAAGTTAGGTACAATTTTTTTTGCAACGAATGACTAATTTTTTGATAATAAATAACTAATTTTTTGATAATAAATGATTTAGTTTTTTACTTGTTTTTTGGTTGGTAGCGTTGCCCACGCCAATTATCTAATTTTTTAAATTTGAAAAAGTTTTACTGTTTTGTTGCTATGGTTTTATTGAAATAAAAAAGCATCGTTTTAAAAATTTATTTTGCTATTTTCTTTTGCGAATTTTCGTTTCAAATTTGTAAATATGAGCGACTCCGATAGAGAAATTTTAACTCCACCTGAAATTAGAGAATCTGCAAATAGAGCAGTATCAAATTTGCTTCCTGAGAAAAGCCGCTTGAGGTACGAGCGGCTTTTAACCATACAACAAATTTTTAGATTGGTGCAAAAAAAGAAAAATCAAAAATTTCACGGAGAATTGCTTATTGGCATATTTTCAACAACATCAAAGCAAGAAATCCCTTTGGTCTGCATACTCTATGCTTAAACTTTGCTTAATAGTAAAGAATGACGTAGATATTTCGAAATTTTATAAACTTTTTGGAACGTTGTGTTATTAATCAATTACTTACTATTTTCAATCGTTTTCTTACTTATTTGGCAATAAATCTTTTGTGTTGATTATTTACGTATGTGATCAGAAACAGCCATTTTGTAGAATGGTTGTGTGACAATTGACAGTTTGACGTGACGTCTCTGGATTTCAATTCAAACCTGACTAAGTCATTTCCCCTAGTTTCGCTTGAAAAGGAAAACACCGCAGTGTGGAAAAATTGTCTTTACATGCATTGGGAACGAACGGAAACTACTGATGTTTGAGCGATGAGGGCAAAAACGCATTTTACATGGAGTAATCAAGCTTATCTATTTTATTTATAATTTTAACTTCATTTATTGTTTAACTTTATCCTTTAACATGAAAATTTGATATAATTCTATAAAACCAACTATAACAACGTAATCTCTAAATGCAACGATAGCAATAAACATTATGCATCGAAAGTGAAAAGCGTGACAAACAATATTACTTTTGGCGCTGAATTCAAATTCATATTTTTGATTTGCTACTTTTATTTCCCCTTGCCGCTCGTCAATATAGTGACAAACATACTTTTCCGTTTTCAATTTTGCTATCTTGGCTTCACCCCCCTGCTTATACTATATTCTTCGGCTATTGGCAAGACAAGTCGGGCATCTTCGGAATTGAATTTAAAATACTCCCTTTCTATTTGTTAAAGCAATGTCCCGTTTACACAGCACAATTTTATAAAAAAACGGTGTCAGCACTGTCAGCCAGACGTGTCAATTAATCCTAACCTCACTTTTGTTTGTCAAACAAGATTTTTCCTTAAGGACGTGCACATTCTGCGTCATTTAGAGCGCCAAGCTTGGTTCCATGGCAACTGATGTCACATTTTTCTTCACTATTGCGAGTCGTTAGAGATTCCGGTGCTTGTGGGAGGTTATGTAAATCTAAACAATTTATTGACACTGACACTATTGACAGTTAAATTGGCAGCCGTTTCCTAAAAATACATCAAAAGTTGCTATATTGTATGTAGGGTTTTTCTCGATGCGCGCGCTTTCGCCTGTGCCAAAAAAATAGAGTATAGTAGCTTTTAGCTTTATGTACCAGGTCTTGTCAATTGACTTTTAATTTTGTTTTTGGCGACTTGGAATAATTTTATCGGTTGCTTTCAAATGTTTTTGTGATCGTTTTGTAAATAAGCCTCATTTACAATAAGTTTTATTTTTTTACGTAGCAAATACACGAGGTGACCCATCAAAAACAAAACACTGACATTTACAGGCAGCTCAGCCTGTTTTTAGGAAAACAGTCAAACCTATCAATTAAAAAAGACACAAAATTGACATAAAATCATAGACTCATAGACGAAGGATATACCCCTAAAATCTTAAATATAAAAAGGGAGTCACTATACTTGACTCTTTTTTTTTATTATTTGAAAAGTCTTTAAATTTCTTTTATAATGATGTAAAATCTATGTATTTCAGTTCATTAGTTTGCAAGATTTATTGATTTAAAACTTAAAGTAGACTTTAATAGGTACATCAGTAAACTTTGATAGGTACTACTTTTAAAAAAAAATTGAAATAGATATTTATGCATTAAGGGAGATATGAATGTTTTTTCTCCGAGGTTGACGTGTTACAGACCAAGGGCCGGAGGCCCGCGGTCTGTAAGTCTACCGAGGGTGAAAAACAGAATATCTCCCGTAGTGCAATAAATATTTTATTTTTTAGTATTTCATTACTGCTTTCTTAATAAAATTATATGAAAAATAACAACATCCGAGAATGCGTGAACGTGTAATTGCTGCAAATGCATGGTAACCATGTGTTTGAGGGTGAAAAACTTTACAAAGTCTTAAGGGAGATATGAGATACGTTTCATATATCGTATCCATGACGAAAATCAACAATATCATGTCGCTAAAAAATAAAAAGTATTTACTTAATAAGTAGATGCTTTTCTGCACTATGCAAATGGTTTGTTTATCATTTTGGTGTTGAAAAATAGCGATTTGAACGTTGTTTGGGACAACTAAAGCGGTATATTAAAGAAAGATAAGAAAGGTATGTTTAGTACTTATTTTTAATAAAAGTTTAATACATAGTTTGCAATTGATTTGATCAAACTTTGTTGTTAAAATACTTTTTAACGCTTTATACATAAATTAACCATGGTATATTTCTCGCCAAAAAAGGTCAAAATTATCAAAATATTTTTCGAAATTAATCAGTGAAAATCCGCAAAAATATTTAATGAGCCACATGGGAACAGTAACGTGTATCGAAAATTTGTCTTAAAACTTGTAGGTAAATATCGGGAGACTGGATCAGTCATTACTAAAAAACGCAACATTAAAAATCCCATGTAAACAAAGCAATATAAGTAGGTATTTTAGGCCAGTTTATGTAGAGCCTACATGAACTTAGAGCTTTTATGAAGATAAAAGTGAACGCATTATAAACGATAAACATTTTCTGTTCAACACTTGTTTTTCCGGCAAATGTTTTTATTTCTTACATGATATAGAAAATTGTCATAACTGCCAATATTAGTCCGATTCTAATCCCAGAATTTATCATAAAATACACACGCAACAGCCACAAAAAATTAATGTTTAAGGTGGTATTTTTAGCAATCATTTAGTTGGTCTTTTTTTTTATCTATATATTTGACTGGTGAAATCTATTTAGATTTACTGCAAGACATATCCTGCATTAACAGCCATAATTAAAAATCAGAATAATCGGCGTTACATTGCGAATAGGTTGATGTTTCAACAGAATGCTGCCTGACCACATTACGCGTTACGTGTTTGACAATATCTAAATCAGACATTTCTAAGTCAATAGATTGGAAAAAGAGGTGTCATTAAATGTCCTTCAAGATCGCGAGATTTATCACCTTTGGATTTCTTTCTGTAGGATCACTTAAAATCTAAGCTACTCAGCCAACATTGTTAGAAGATTTGCGATCAAGAGTTAAAATTAGTGTCTTTAAATTACTCTTAAAACATTGCAAACTGTGCGGCAACGTTTTGAGCAAAATTTGTATTACTGCGTAGAGAGTCAAGGTGGTTCTTTTCAACATTTACTTAGCTGACAGATCAGTTTATTATTAATTTTTAAAGTACTTTGCTGTCAAATGCTCTTAAAAAATCTTCACTAATAATAATGTTTGAAAGTTTTATTTAAGCTTTAAATTAATAAATCGCGTAAACTTATGAACTAAAGTCACATGAATTTTATATCATAACGGAAATTAGAAGATCTTTCGAATGAAGCCTTATTCGACACTTTTTTCTATTTAAGATTTTAGAGTTGGTGCCACTCTAGCCTAGGAGGCTGCACACGATTTAACGTAATTTATTGTTAATTTTGTGTAGAAGAAAACAAAATTGACCGGTCTGAGCGTTGACGGAATGTAGAGACATTCCGTCAACGTTTGGTTTTCGATACTATTTATCTTTAGTCCACTCACTCAAAAAACGTAAAACATTTTAACGTTGTTTATGAGATAATTCAAAATGCTTAATAAAGCTTTATAATTTTTAACCTCAGTGATATGTTAATAATAAAGCGAAAATTAACACTTTTTTAATTCTTCTAACGAGAATCTATTCTAAAACGTTTGAAAAATAGCTTAACAAAAAGAACAAAAATTTCCGATTTGTAGTTTAACAATTATCGCACTTGCAATGTAAATGTTTGTGCTACAAAAAGTTGTTAATTACTTAAGTAACTTTTTGAAAAATTACGATAAACGTATGTATGTCGGATTATGGATTATTTTGCTCATTGATCTATTCTGTAGGCGCCTGAATGTTTTCAGTGCAAATGAGCATGGCTTGCCCAAGCCGTATTTTCAACCTTCTGAAAAAATTATAAATATTTATTTAACAGTTCTGGAAGTTCAAACTTTTTTTAGATTTTTTTTTTAATTTAAAAAAATTTCAAACACTTAGTTTTTTGAATATTAGCAAAAAAACCAACCTTTTTTTTTACTTAATTGTTTTTTACAGCTTTTGCCGTTCTTGCAAGCGCTTCTTGAATTTTCTCAAAAAACATCTGCATGCCATTTCGGATCGAATGATATCTTAATCATAAATTTGAAAAAACTTCAAAAAGTTTGACCTATCGACTAGACTACTGGTGCATTTTCTGTAGAGCTAAATTTTTTCAACTTTTACTGTGCCTTCTCAACAACAGCTATTGGAGATACTAATTACTGAGCCTGTAGCTGTTACCGGTTTTTGCTCTAAAATTTATACGATTTGATTACAGAAAAATAAATATATTAAAATAAAGTTTTTATAACAAAAAATATAAAAATTATTATAGAAAGTTATGCAAGAAGTGTATAAAAATAATAGACCAACACCAGCTTGTAAACGTTCAGACTGATAACCAATACATGGAGGAACCATTTTGTGATTGGCCTATACTCATAATTTAAAATCAAAATTTTAAGGTTCTAGGAAGGATTTGTGGAATACTGTGCCGCCTAAAATGGCACAAAGAGTTTTTTCTGGAATGCTAAATGAAAGTTTGACTATATTAACTGTTCGTTACACGCAAGTATTATAAGTAACTGTTGGTTTTTCAGCTTTTACTGATAAATGTTTCTAGTCTTGTCCATCCCAAGCTCGAAGTAAACTGTTAATTGTGGACATCAGTAATCTGCTACTCTGTATTGCTCAGCTTCTACCAAGTATTTGTGATAACGCTGAAGAATATATTGGTTTATATTTAAACACTAAGAGCAAAATGCTGCGAGATATACACATGAAATGTCAAGAATTGTTAAACTGCTTTCTTCTGCGTGGTGTTTCTTTAGATATACTCCAAAAGGTAATTTTTTCATATACAAGATTTTGTTGCATGAAGTGGACTGTGCAATTCACCTGGTGTAAATTGCAGGTGAATTGAACATAGTTGCCGTATTGTGGATTCAGTAGACAATATCAAAAAAATATTATTAGTTTTCTACTTTACTTTTTTAGTTTTTATAAGTTTTGTTTATTTTAGTGTTTATTAATATAATAAAATTTGCGGATCATTAGCAAGACCAATGTTATAAAATATATAAAAGATTATTATTTTTTCTATTTACACAAATAACAAAAAGTTCTTACAGTCTACGTTTTCTTGAGTGCATAAATCATTTTATAATATCTAGTATGTAGTTATACTTAGTACAGGATTCGCCATCAATTATAGTCACTCGATTTTTATAATCTTTAAAGATTTAACTTGAGCATTAGCATACATATATATAGTATTTAGACGCACATAGTTAATTAATCAATTTTTAATTAAAAATAATAGATTTTTAATAAGCTAACCCAAAACAATGTTTTTAAAATTAAATTTGAGCAAAAATTATGTTTTTTTAACACAAAAGTTGAATTTTACAATAAGAATAACATATGTGTCATTAAAACTTTAATTAATGCATTTACTTTTAGGAAAGTAGTAATAGAAGTTTTACGAATATTTGGCTAATTCCAGTTTGTCGTTATTTTTTTCACACTTACTATCGGCATTATTTAACACCACCGTTTGATTTCGTTCATGCGTAACTGTTTTATTTACCACATCTTTTTTTTTTTTGCTTTTCAGGGTAGCTATGGTTTTAAGTGAATTCTTTTTTTTTATTTAGTTATTGATAAGAGAGTGAAAATTTTTTTAAAGACATTGTCGGATTCGTGTTTAAAGGCGTGTTAGATTTCCACCAACTAAAAACTACCCCCCAAGCCAAAAGGACCGGATGGAATCCACTTAGTGGCATGTCTTCACCCGAACTCCTCCTCATTCACCTCCCATTCACTTATTCCACCCATTCTCTTCTTTTCTATCTATTTTCTTTCCTTTATTTTATTCTCTTCCTTCTCTCTCAACATTTCTCTCACCATTTCTCCAATCGCCTCAAAATTTACTTCGCTCTCTATCATTAGCTCAATCATATTCTCTTTTCTTACTTCTATTCTTACACTTTTTTTTGCTCTTTTTCTTACATCCTGCCACCTGTCACAGACAAAAATCGTGTGCTCGACACTATTTTTTTCATTGTCACAGTACATGCAACTTGCATCAGTCGCTCTTCTAAATCTTTTTATGTATTCTCTAAAACATCCATGCCCCGTGAGCACTTGTGTGAGAAAATAATTAACCTCTCCGTGCCCACGGCAGATCCACTTCCTTACATCCTTTATTAATTCTTTCGACCACGCTTTTTCTCCTCTTTGTTATTTCTGTTGCCAGAAACTGTAGGTTTTTTCTTTTTTGTTCTCTCCTTTTTCTCCTACCATTTTTTTTTTCTTTTATGTCTTTTTGCCAGTAAGCCAGTAATTCCCTCGACTAACAGCAGCGCTTTATTTAACACTGTGCGGTTAGCACAACATACTCTCAACAACATACATCTTTGCACTCGCACCATCTTTGCCACATATTTTTGTCTTGCACTCCATACAACATTATGAAGAGCACCACCGTACATAAATATTTTGTACGATCGTTCTTAGTTCACCAACCTTAGGCAGGATTCTTGCGAAAGCGGCGGATGCCGCTTTTTTTCTACCTTTTCCGCCTAAGCGGCTACTCGCCTGGAGTACGGTTTGTCTGAAACCGTACTCTAAGGCATCTCAGGCTTTCGAAGGTTTGCAGAGTTGATTTCCTGACTTGGATTGTCATCTGCTGCAACTTTATCCTCCCTGCTAGCAGCACACTCTTGCTTTTCTCTGGCGCCAAGAAAAGTTCGTTCTCACCCATCTATTCTCGCACTCTTCTTACGCTTTTATTTGCTTTTTTCTTCAGGTTCTCCTCCTCCCAAGCTACAACTACCAATGCCAAATTATCTGTATAGCCTATAAGTTTTACCCCCTCGAGCATGCAAACTCTCAACACCCTATCATAATATATGTTCTACAGTATGGGTTTGAGAACCGACCCCTGTAGAACCCCCGCACTTATTTTAATCTTATTTTTATCGTGTAGAACCACACTCGTTTTACTTTCAAATTTGAGCAAAGTCACAAATTTTTTAAACATCATTTTTTGCTCAGGAAGAGTTTTTCTTGAAAATTCTTCTGAGTAAACTTGCTCTGCTCAAACAGCGTTGCAGCGGACACAGCGGACACTACCGTAAATTAAAATCATGTCTATCTTTTTGCAACTGAAAATTTACTACTCAACTTGTCAACCGTTTTCGAAAAACTAATAGTTTTAGGTGCTTGGGTTGCCAAGAAGTTAGAAACTGATTTCATAGATTTTAAGAAATAATCACCATAAACTTCTCGTGGACAGCACTTCTAATCACCAAATACTGTAAATTACTCTGTAATGTATTTACAGATAGATAGATACATTAAATAGAGTCAAGTTTAAATTATAAATTGACATTCTCTAACGTAAAAATGTTATTCCTACCTGCAATTTCCTTCAAATAACTAGTGCAACCTTCAAATTTTTAAATAGAAAAAATGAGCTGGTGTTTAATCGTCTTATAAGTCTCTTTATTCTCCTCTCAAAAATGTTATCGGTTTTCACCGATACTACTAATACAAAACATCACAAGTTTATTGCGGAATAAACCAAAAAAACAAAAAACGAATGATTACGGAATGCGCTCTCGTTTAAGTTTTGATAATAACCAAGTAAGCAGAATCCTTATTAGCGTACTTTTTAGGTAGCATACATTAAACAGTTTCTCTGTCAACCTTAGTTTGTTTAAAACGCTTCACCAAGTTGTTGTCTTTAGTTAGTGTCATAATTTTTGTTTGAATTTCGTTGAACATCTTTTCAGTAAAATGGTTAGATTAACGAAAATGCAAAACGTAGCTGTTATACAAATGATTGGCTACGGAGATGATATCCGAACGCAACAGAAAGTAGTTCGACTATTTTATAAGAGATTTTTAAATTTGCCGCTTATATCTCAAGGGACAATCAGCAATTCACTAAGTGAGTATACCAAACTATGAACTATAGATGTTATGCCTCAATTTGAGAAAAACTTACATGCGTCGAGTACACAAACATCCGTTACATTAAATATTAGTCATACATCGATACTAAGCATATTAAACAAAAACGAAAATGCACCCCTACAAAATGATACCTACTCAAGAGCTCATGAAAGACGATTTTGATAGAAAAACTTATTTTTGTAAGCATTGATAGATTGGTTAGATAACAATAATATTCTATTAGAAGACGTTGTTTTCTGATGAGTGGATTTTTTCACGTAACTGTTATGATAACTGTCAAAATTGTCTGTATTGGTCAACGGAAAATCTTCAATGGTTGAGAGAAAAACGCAATATCCTCAAAAGGTTAATGTTTGGGTAGGAATTGTTGGAAACTATGTTGTTGGTTCTTTTTTTATTAAAGGCAATTTAAATGCCGACAATTGTTTAAAACTACTTCAAAACGATGTGCAAATTTATATCCGAGTCCAAGAACCGCTCGTCTTCTAGCAAATAGTATATGGTTTTAGCAGGATGAAGCACCTGGCAGTACCGCAATCTCATATTTTTAAATCGGTGGATAGGGAGGCCGAGAATTACTAGATAGTCTAACGCAATCACCCGATCCTATCTCTTTAAATTTTTTTTATAAAGATATGTAGAAAATATTATCTACTAAACAAACTTTTTGATCTATATGACTTAAAACAACAAATACCGCTTGCAATTAAGTCGATAAACCTTGATCTGCTAATCCATGTTAGAAGTCATTCTTATTTAACATTAGGATGTTGTCAAGAGTAGGTGGAACATCTACTTCATTGACTTTTATTTTTTTAGTTTTTTATCTTGCATTTTAGTTTAGTGTTGTATTGTAGCGAATTTCAGGATCATTCGTTTTTTTTTGTTTACTTTTGCAATAAACTGGAAATTTATTTTTAAAACACTTTTTAATCGAGAATGAAAAGACTTTGAAAACGATCACAAGTCTATACTTCTAATTTAAAAAGGAATTACATTTTTACGTTGCAGAATGCTAGTTTATAATTTAAATTTGATGTGTTTTGGGTTTTCTTATTAATATAAACTGTAAGAAACGTAATGTATATATTCCATTTGGCTTTTCCACGCTGTATGTATGTGTGTTAAATCTCAAGCCGAATTCTTGAAGATATCAATACAAAAACCGACTGATTTCAAGTGATGGCGGACTGTATAGATTTTTTTTAGCTTCGTCGATTTTAACCGCATATTTACGTTTTGTCAACTGTTATGGTTTCTAAATGTTTCCACATGCAAAGCTTCCATCTGTGTCACTTTGACTCACTGACGTGTTGTAAATGAAAATTATCTGCTTCTTAAGACTTCCTAAAAAGTGTTGTTTAGTCATAAATATAGTTCGTTTATACCTGAACAATTTACCGCACTTAGAAGATCTATAGATTTTAAAAATAAAGATAATTTAATATTTCTGTGCCATCTTGTGGTGTGGCACTTAGCTAACTATCGATCGAGCTTTGAACTACAGACTAATTGCACCTGAGCTGTCAACCTCAAGTCAATTCAAATTTCGGAATTTTTAAAACAGACAAAATTAAGTCCTTGACTAAGAAGTTGAATACATTTTGCCTTAGTTTTTTACAGACCGCGGTTTTATTAAACTTACCGCACTAATAACGTAAATAATTATTATGGAACAAATTATAGTTGTAAAAGCGGTGTAATCTGTTTTTTTATGTTTGTAATTGAGATTTTATAAGACAAAAATTTATGCATAACTTGACAAAGTTGTCAAATTTTTAAATTGTTTTTTATGTTTGATAATGCACTTTTACTTTTTAGTTTTAAATTTTTGTTATATTATTACTTATTTACTCTAGCTCTGTTTTCAGACGTTCCGCAAAGGTCTTGAGAATGTAAGCTTATTTAAATCAAGGAGTGTAGGACCAGCGCCATGGATCATTTTTTCTCTGTCACACGTTTTCAAAAGTGCTCCAAAAAATATTCAAAAAATGTCAGATCTTCCACCAGAGACATCTAGTGCACTAGAATTGATTGTTCTTCTAGCACAACCACAACCAAATTGGGCGTTGTTATTAAAGGTATAAACTCTGCACAATATGCTTACCTTTATAAAAAATTATTTGAACAATTAATATAACAGATATTGTAACGTGAAAGCTGTACAATTAATTTATTTTTTATTTATACATTTTAATAACGCTACTTTTCTACACTAATTTATTTGTATATTTTCTATATTAATTTAACACTATTTTATATAAATTATTATTACACTTTGTAAATACATTTATGCGAAGTCCGGCAAAAAGACTGATCAATGAGATTATTTTATAGAAATTTATTAACTCCAGGTGAACACGGATTTATGTACTGAAAGGATAACAAATTTATACTCTGAAAATAGTGCCTACGTAATAAAATATATTATTACGGCATTTAGAATCTGACGTGGTATGGCGTTTATTTCGTTTCAAATGTTTGTTTGCAAGTTTTCTAAATTTTTTGACTTATTTACATACAACCTTCTTTTCAAATAACCCCTGAAAAAAAAAGTTTGCGATATTTATATCAAGAGGTTTTCCAGGTCAGAAAAGGTTACCATTTCTAGAAATCAGCTTATTGGAAAATGCTTCCTGCAAAATGTTCATACTAATCCTTGCAGCATGGCTGGTTGCGCCGTCTTGCTGAAGCCAATAGTCTCCTACCTCTTCTTGAATCTGTGACAAGAAAAAAGTTTGCAGCATATCAGCGTAGCGTGCATATATAACTGCTCTGTTTGACTATTTCCCTCAAAAAAATTCGATTCAACATTTTTTAAAAACGAAATTGCACGCCAATACTGTTAGTTTCAGATTATGAAGTGATCTTTGATGGATCTGGTGGGGATTATGTTTAGCCCTGTAACAACAATTTTGTTTATTTACACCGCTATAATGGTAAAAGTGGTCTTTATCACTCATGAACAGATTGTTTCCAATATTATAAGTATTATGAATGGCCATAAAATTTTGCCAAAAATTAAGTCTGTTAATTAATTTTTGTGTTTGCTTTAAGTTTGCTTCTCTCTACTTTTGAATTCAAGCTTAAATGGTGTTACGAGATGGGATCTGTCTGATACCAAATCGACGCCGAAGACTCGTCTTCAGCACAGCACAAATTGATTTCAGCTTAGCGAGTTTTTCAACGCAAGAAACTTTGGGTTGTGTTAGACAACGCTCCATTTTTGGCAATTATGACTTTACAATCCAAAGGTTGCCCAGCCTTGTTTTTCATATTTGAAAATTGCACAAAGAAATCCTCTACGGGTTTTTTTTAGCCGAACCTGGTATTTACACTCATCAGTTGTCGCTTGCTCTATGACGTCTGAACTCTGAACTGAACTTCACCGCTTTGATGGTTGCTTATACTACTAATAAGATTTATTGTTGCCTATACCGGCTTAAATATTCTATCTACAATTCATTTTATTTCATTTTCTATTCTACCCTCCCTGTTCTTCCTTTGTCCTTCATTTTCCTTTTCTCCCATACTTCTTTCATCCACTTTATCTCCGCTCCATTTTCTTTCAGTATTTCTTTTCTTTCTGCTCTTTCTCTCTCTCTCTCATCTCACTGCCTTCATTCCACATGTGCTCTATTGTCTCTCTTTCCTCATAACACATTCTGCACAGTCTCTCTTCCTTTTCCCTCCAATACCTATTCTCTCTCTCCTCGTTTCCGCACCTGAACCTTGCCATTATTTTTCTCTCTTACGCACTTTCTCTTCCTAGGTACACCGGGATCTCCTCTGTCATACATTTCTCATAATTCCTGTTGTACCTGGATTCTTTGATTTTTTCTCTTCTTTCTTGCTTATCTACATCCCTGTCTCTTTCGCTCGTTTCTGCGTTCATCCACTTGCCTTCTGTTTTTGATCTTTCCACTTCTTTACTTGCATACCCATTTCTTCTGTAATATTTTTCTCTCTCGTTTATCTCCAAATTTTTTTTCCTTTTCTCTCCAACATTCGTTCAATATTCTACATTCTTGCCTTCCATTCATTCTATCCTCAAACTTAGTCGCTCTTTTTCCCGCTTTTACTCTCAGCTGGTTTCTCTTGCATTCTTCTGTTACTATATACCCAGGGGTTTCTCTGTCCACCCCTAGGACCCACCTCAAATACTTCTCTTGTACTCTTTCTATTTCCTCTTGTTCTTTCCATCCCCAAATTTTTGCACCATACATCAATACGCTCTCTACCAAGCTCTCAAACATCATTATTCTCCTTTTAAAATTCCCTCCCCACTTCCTCACTCCTATTCCTCATACACATCCCACTATCTTGTTTGCTTTTCTTGCCAACTCTCTGACATGCGCTTTGTTCGTAGCTCTTTCATTAAACGTATACCCTAAATACTTGAACTCTTTTACTCTCTCTATTTTCTCTCCCTCTCATTCCCAATCATTCTTTTCTTCTTTCCTCTTCTTTTTGTTGGACACCAGCATCTTTGTTTTATTTACATTCACTTCTAGCTTTTTTTTCCTCACATACTTTTTTAGGTTCGTCATCATTTCTCCCATCTCCCTTTCGCTTTTTGCTATTAATACCACATCATCTGCAAACGCTAGACTCCACACTTTTTCTCTTCCAATCACACATCTACCAGCTTGCGCCTTTCTAAACATTTTTCCCATATCCGCCATGTAGGTTGTAAACAACAAGGGGCTAAGAGGACACCCTTGTCTCACCCCTTTTGACGTTACAAACCACTCACTCTCTTTCTCCCCTGCTCTAACTTTGCTTTTTGATTTTACATAGATCTCTTCTACCTTTCTCACCAGCCACTCGCTTACTCCTCTTTTTCTCATACTCTCACACATTTTCTTTCTATCGACGTTATCAAACACTGCTCTAAAATCTATGAAAAGTGTATACAGCCTTCCTCCCTTTTTTTTCATCTTGTTATTCGCTAAGTGGTCTAGGATGTATACATTATCCATAGTTCCCCTTCCTTCTCTAAATCCCGCTTGGTTGTCTGGTATTGCCTTCTTTCCCTCTATCTCTGTTTTCAGCCTTTCATTCAGTACTGACACATACAATTTATACCCTGTGTTAAGGAGAGTTATTCCTCTGTAGTTTTCTACTCTATTTTTATCTCATTTTTTGTGGATAGGGCAGATTATGCATTCTCTCCAACCTGTCGGGAATCCCTCTCCTCTCCACACTCTATTCATAACCTCTACCAATCTGTCTATCACACTTTTTGTCCCATACATCCAGTGTTCATTCTGTATTCCATCCCTCCCCGGTGCCTTCTTCTTCTTCAACTTTTTTATCTGTCTCTTTACCTCCTCCCGTGTAATTTCTGTTCTTAATGGTGCTGTCTGGTCCGTTTGCATCGCTGGTTCTTCTATATCTACCTCTCTTTCTCCTTCCAGCAGTTCTTTGAAAAACTCTTCCCATTCCTTTATTGTTATCTCTTCACTCGCCGCTTCTTTTCTTAATCTTTCTCTGTTTATGTACTTCCACACCTTTCTTTCTGTTTTAATAGCTTTTATTTCTTTATCTTCTTCTTCTCTTTTCTGTCTCTTATTTTCTATACATCTTTTTCTGTATTTTCTTTTTGCTTCTAAGAAGACTCTTCTATTTACTTGCTTTCTTTTAAATTCCCTTAGCGCTTTTGTGGCTTTTTTCTTTAGCTGGTAGCATTCTTTATCCCACCATTCATTTCTCTTTTCTGTTTTTTTCTTTTACTGCTTACTTCTGTTGTTGTCGTTGCCTTTTCTAGTATTTCTTTTAATTGCACTCCATCTTTTCTATCTCTTACCCTTCAAATTTGACGTTTTTTAGTTTTTTCTTGTATTCTTTCACGCCTTGCTCGTTCCACACTTTAATTATTACCTTCTTCTGCTCTACTTTTGTCTCCTTTTTTTCTTCTGTTTGGTTATTTTTGCCTTCTAGGCTTATTTCTATTGGAAGCTGGTCTGACTCTATTCTGTCCCCTATTTTAAAGTTCTCTACTTTTCCCCACGCCTCTTCATTTGTTATTCCGTAGTCTATCACCGACTCCCCCCTACTGTCTACATACGTCCACTCTCCTTCTTCATCCCCTTGTTTATTACCATTCAGTATCTCCCATCCCTTTTCTTCTAACCATTTCATCAACTTTTTTCCCTCCACATTTTCTTTTTTGTCTTTGGTTTTCTTTTTCCCATCGCCTTTTTTTTCCTCCCAGTTTCTCGCTCCTCTTTCCCCAATTCTCCCGTTAAAATCTCCTCCCATAAGTATGCATTCTTCTGTGTTTTCTTTCACTGTTTCATCTATGTTTTTTATCGTCTTTTTTATCTCGCTGCTGTATATTGTCATTATTTTCCACCATCGTTTGTCTATTTCGATATTTCTCTCCATGAGTCCCTCTATTTATTTTTTCTCCTGGTTTTTTTTCTCTTATTCTTTTTTTCACTCCCGTGACTATCCCTCCTGTTGTCCTTCCTTTCTTTTTTTTTTCTTTGCCCCTTGACACTCCCATTTAAATTCTGCTGGTAACCTTCTGTTTATTTTTTCCCAGCTTTTTTCTTCTATCCATGTTTCTACTAAACCTACTATGTCAAAAAGTTTTACATAATGCCAGAAATTGTCTTCTTTTTTTGCTAATCCCGCTACATTCCAAAATATTATTTTTTTTTTACCGTTGCTTATATCTTTATTTGTTTCATTAGTCTTCTCAGTTTCCATTGTACATTTGCCTGTGTCTTCTTTATTGTTTCTTTTAACTCTCCCTTTTCCTCCTAAAAAACCTGGAGTTTTAGGTCTTTCTCATTCCATTTGAATGTTTTTTCCTCCACAAATATCTTTCCATATCCCACCATTGCTTTTATTCCCTGTCCTCTCTTTTCTTTTGTGATTTCTCTTAATTTTTTCTGGACCTCTCTCTCCCTCTTTGTTAAATCATCATCTATGTAAATATTCTTAGTTGTTACTTCTTTTCTTAACTCTTTTTTATTTTTCATAATTCTTTTCTTCGCTTCTCAGTCTTGGAGTTCTACTAGTACTTTTCCCTTCCCAATTTTGTGCCACTTTTTTATTCCCGTTTTTACCACTTTTTTCATCTCTTTTTCAATGTCTTCTTTTCCTTCTCTTCCTCCGTCAATTCCACTTATTATTATGTTGTTTTTTCTATTTTTCTTATCTGTTGTCTCGGTTTTTTTTTCTAAAGTTTCTATCCTCTCTAGCATTGTACCCTTTTCTTCCTCCCATTTCTTCTCTTTCTTTTTAAACTCATCTTTTATTTCTTCTATTTCCTTTCTAAGTTCTCTGTTCTCTTGCCTTAACAATTTGATCTCTTCTATTAATCGGTCTAATTTCTTTACCACTAGGTCCAGCTCTTTCATTTCCGCCTCTCCTATGTTTTTTCTTTCTTTTGGGGATCTTAATACTTTTTTGCTAATCGCGAAGACTTCTGTTTCTTCTAGCTTCTCTTCTTCTTCTTTCCTTTTCCTTTTCTTTTTTCTTCTTCCTCTTTCCTTTGCCCTTGCGCTCCTTCTCCCAAACTGTGCGATCTCTGCTTTGCCTTGTGCATTAGCCTCCCTCGCCAAAGATTGTTTTAGCTTATGGAGCCGGAACTTCCGCGAATCTGCCCGGGTCAACCCCTCGGAGGCCTATTTGCTCAATCCCACCGGAACACACTCAGGACTAATCTAAGCAGGTCACGAGCAAATATTCCTCACTTGGCACTTATCGATACAATTTGCAGTGTTTCGCAATTAGATTTTGCACCGTGACGACAACCGCTCGCGCCGACCGCCAACAAAGGAATCCGATGGTTGCTTATATTATATTATGTTGAACCCAAAACAAGTAGTCCTTATTGCGTAAAAACTTGCACGAACTCTTTTTCGTGCACAACGAGGTGGCATAGAAATGAGAAGAAATTGTCTTTATGTTTTTTGCACGACTCTGGTTTCTACACACTTGGATGTTGACGCGTATGCCTGAAAAGAATCTTCAACATACTTTTAGCAATTTTTTAGTCTAACCCAAATGTTTCAGGAACCCATCTTCAAAATAGCCAATTTCAGACAATCGCTATTTAATAGGTGGTGTATCAAATCATCCAAAGCTTTCCACATAGCCGAGTAGGAAGAAGTGTAGTTATTTGTCTGTTTTGTCACTAAATGAGCAACTGATTTGACCCGTGTTTTTATCTTTTAACAATACGTTGTTTTGATTGACGGTTTTTACCGAATCAACTCTTGAAGTTCTCTAAATTTATGTATAAATCTAGAAACTAGGCTTTTTGTAGTTTTTAACTCTTGGGAAATAAAGTAAGCTAGGCAATATTCTTTAGAAAGTTTAAACAAATCCGTCGGTTTACTGTCGGTGTTCTTTTTAATGCGGTACACTATATCTTTTATCTTTTTCAGAACTTTGTAAGAACCATTTCAATAAGTTTGCAGCTTTGGGGATAAACCACGTTGTCGCTGTGGGTTATGAAGCCAGACCAAATCGCCCTCCTGATAACCACGGTCGTCCGCTTAAATTTCGTTATAGTCTTTCATTCTATCACTAGCAATCTGAATAATAGAGCAAACTTTGTTGTGGATATTTCTCATCTTGTTTTTTAGTTCCGAAACGTAATCTTTCCAAGCTGTCTTATCCGTTCTTTCCACTATGTCATTGGCCTGTGAATGCAAAGTAGTAGTTCTTGTTGCAAATGACCAAGGCTTTACTACAGATGTTTAGAAAAATGATTCTAAAAATAAAGACTCCAAAATTCTATCTTGGTCAGAATGCAGTTCTTATGGATCGCCAAATTGACACACTCAATCTTCAATCAAAAGATAAAGGTAAAAACCAAAGCGTCGGCAATCAATTTGGCAAAGCGTACGCTTTAACTCATTTACTAAAATATAGTCCGTAACAACCACGATGTATTTGTTGCCTCTGTTGCTTGGAGGAAACGGGCTAGCCACATCAATGACACTTCGTTAAAATAGGCTTCCCTACGTTATAATGTCTTATTGGAGCTTGGCGACGTTTCTGAAGATCACTACTGGCACCACAGACTACACATTTCCTACACCATCTTTTTAGATATTCGCTGCAATTAAACCAACAAAGTCTATCGCGCAGCTTTTGAATAGTTTTTGTAAAATCTAAACGTCTTCTACTGGTTCCATTATGAACTTCCTTCAAAACTTTCGTTTATTTTTGCTTGGGATTATTGTCTGCACTAGCGTCGTCTCTCTTAAAAACGGATTTTAACAGATTATTATCTAAAATTAAAGAATTCCATTGAGGCTAATACGATTTGACAGCACAAGAATAAGGTGCAATTTCTTTTCACAACAGCCTCGCGTTTCTCTATAAGAAAATTATTTTTAAGTCGTCATCTTGTTCTTGTTCTTTTCTCAGGTCCTACAATTCTTATTTATTATCCACTACTAAAGTTCTGTTTACTGCTGCATCTTTGTTTTCCACACGCATGTAATGTCGGCATTCCTGAGTACAGGGTTGTCTTCATAAGGCATCTGAATGCTGCTTACTCCTAGCCGATGCGTAATATCAAAATTGAAGTTCTGTAATTTTTCAATTAATTTTGACACTTGCCTTTCTAGGTTTTTAACTTGCATCTTAAACTGATCATTGCAGCATGACCAGTTCTTACAAGAAAATGACGCTCATACAAATATTTGTTGAAATACTGTTTTGCTTTTACAGCTGCTAGTAATTCTCTTCGTGTTACACAGTAGTTGCATTCGGGTTTCGACGGTGTTTTACTGTAGTATCCAAAAACTTTTTTTTGTTGACTCTTGGTCGCAAGCTGGCGACATACATAGTGGTTTATAGGGTATTTTCTCCACAGATTAATTTTTGCTCTACGCCATCAACCTGGTTTAGTTTAGTAACAACAAATGATGTATGATGATTATATATTAATTATATTAATGATGATTATATATTATTTTATATTAATGCAATATAAAACAAAACAAAAAGTCTACATTTCATACTGCAAGACGCGTCTAAAAAACGAACTTTTATTAAATATCTAACTCGAAATAACTATTGGCGTTCGACCAAAAGAATCAATCCTGTAAATTGCATTTAAAGTTAAATTTTTTTGAATTAAAAATGAAAATAATGTTATTTTGTTTATTAGTTTTGTTTTCAACATACCGATGACATTATAGGCTATATCATATGCTACTTCTAACAGAGCTGTATCGAATTTAGAATATCATATTGAAAGAGTGTAAAACCTAATTTTTGCTATAAGGGCTAAACCAAGCGCAATATTTTGACTTTCAAAAAGAACTATAATGCGCGTTTAGATGATGATATGCTCAACAAAAGGCCATTGAATAATTTTTATTTTTAGTCACTTCATGGTCTGATCATTGAAGATTCTAATTACAAAAAATTCGCGTTTTTGCTAGACAAGTGTAAGTAGACATTATTAATTGTTTGCTAAAACTTAATTGAAACACTCTAATTAATTGAAACACGAAAAATATGTTTCAAGTATTAATTTAACAACGGCACAAACTTTGATTAATTTAGCATAAGATTTAGCAACGTCTTAAATCATCATGTGATGACGTAACTTGGTCGGAGTTGTCATAAGGATTGCTTGATTCAATTATTAATGTATATCATATAAACTTGTGATATTTATTGGTTACACTTGACTCTAATGCATTCTAATAATAACTACTTATATTTAATTAATAACTGCTTATTAATAATGACGTATAGGGTAACGATGTGCTTGGGTTTGGGTCAGACTATTGATGACACAGAGCTTTGCAAGAATGACTTATGTTTAGTCAGCTTAAATTTTATGTAATGGGTAGTTAAATAGTTAGGTATTATCGTTGTCCTTACATCATTGATGAAATAGAAACTATGTTAATGTTTACATAATTAAAATACTTATATCTAGACTAGGTTATATTATCTCTTACAGTAACAAAATTTGGCTTATTTTAACAACGTAGAGATAAAATGGCAGAAATAAAAGTAGAGGTAAAACCGCAATAAGCTTTTTTCCTAATTATTTTACTAATTTCTAGTTCTTAATCTATTCCTAAACAACGAACTAAAAATTTAAATATTTTTCTGTTAAAGGTCTTGGCTTCAAAAAACTGCAAATTCTTGCACTGGATATTGCACCTAGCGTTAGAAAACTTTCATTATGATGTGCGACAACCAATCTGTAAAGTGGACAGCTGTAGAGCTTTTTTATGCCCTAAAGATGGCACTTGCAGAGATGTAGATACTTCCACATCAACATTTACACAATTACACTACTATGATCTAATTATGGCGTCTACTGATGTTATTTTGAGTATAGGAAGTGATGAGGACTTAACTGAAATGTTGTTTAACGAAATTACTCAACAAGTCAATTGGGCCAAATGCTTTGATCGTCGACAAGTTACTTTGTTTTTTTTAGAACGGTTGTTTTTTAGAAGCGAAGAACTTGGTTTAGTTTAGCGATATATTTTTTTAACTCACGTCAAAACAGAGCTTGCAAATTCTTCAAAAACTAAATAGTGTTGTACAACAATGAGCGGTACAAAGGCATAATTCCTAATTTTTGGTGCTTCAATTAAAAGACATTAATGTGGCAGTCATATAATTTTAGCAGGGAGGCGACACATGACACACAAAACGAGCGATACAATTAATTTAGTCAAAGAAATATTTAAAAACTATTAATTTTACAAAACATTAAGTAAGCAGAGTCTATACATGCAGATTATGAAGTCAAAGAATTGCATAGGTAGTCATAAAATAATTATTGATATTTTTATAGTTAGATAATTTTTTTTTACTTATTTTAATATAAAGTTCTCTGCATCTAAAGTTCTTTAGGACGCACAAAAACTAAACAGCAATTTTTTAGGTGTGGAATCAAATAAGACCGCCCTGGTTTGAAGCTGTTTTATACTTAGTAGCTCCAATACTACCAACAATCACTAAAACAGTTATAACTTCAATTCAAACAGGCGCTAGTATTTACCAAGCTATGTTAATTACCTTGGGTTGCTTCAGCCAGCTTTGGGATTGTATCAATAGTGTGTTACCTCGAATATCAAATTTAATTCAAGATACTTTACCAGCTAATGTAATTCCTTTAAACCATTCGGCGCTAATTCAAATTTTAATTAGTGCTCTCTATTCCGATTTATTACGACAATCTGAGCTTATCCATCACAAACATGTAAAGTTTTCGCCTGAAACCTCTCTAGTTCAATCAGAAGGGGAGCTGGCTTTAACAATAGCCGAATCTTTATGTAGTATTGATGAAGATAATAAGCATACAGATCAAATTGAAGAGTTTTTAGAACAAGCAAAGAACAATTTAGAGCCATCAGAAAATGCACTTTTTACGATTGAAAATGTAGACCAAGTGACTGAAGTTTTAGTAAGTGATATTTTAATGACCAGTCATGGCATGAAAAGTCTTAAAATCTTACATCATTTTATTAAAAATAATTGTGAATGGTTTTTTCAAAAATTGGGAGTTAGTGAGACAAGTGATGTAGTAATTCCAAACACTGTTTTATCTCTACCAAATTCACTACTTCATACAATGTTTCATATTGGTTATCGTTCATTCGATCAGGTAACTCTTGCATCAAATCAAATCAAATTTATTCAAACACAATTATAGGCTTTGAATTGGCTGTTTTGACATAATGCAGATTACGTAGAAATTTAAAGTTTAAGATTTTAATCTAGATTCCTCGGTATTATCAAGCGCGATGGTTGATAAAACTTGACTCTAATCAGTAATGTTGCTCCTTAGTCCATTGAAAAGTTACATTTGTGGTTGCGTTTTTTAAAGGACGCAATTTAATTTTTTTAATGTGTAGGGGGGTGAGGGTAAAGCTAAAACCAAGTTTGTGAGGTTATCACTTTTGTCTCACGGCCGCCATCTTAAAAATAAGGGTTGAAATGGTTTTTACAATATATGTTATAAACTATCTATTTGATAAAAAAAATTTGAAAATCTTTGTAGAAAATTGAATTTTCTACAACTTTTGTCTCGTAATTTCTTGTTGTAGAACTATAAATAAAATAATTATAAGCAAAAATGTTCGGAAATTAGAAAAAAAAAATACATTACGATATAACTTTTTTTCTATTATTTTACAAACAAATAATGTCAGATCATTTTTGTAGATCGTTTTTTGAGGAAAAACTTTCATACGCAACATATTTTTATTAAGTCAATAGCTAAGGCTTTCCAGCGTTCCGAAATGAATACTATTTTTCAGCACTCTTATACGTGTGTACTTAAATGTGTCATCAGTTGTTGCTTTTTTTTAATTTTTTTTCATTGTTTAATTATTAGAGAAATGTAGCACAACTAAAAATATAAGATGAACGACAATTTCAACAGAATATTATTAGCTATTCTTACAATAAGAGAGGTCAGAAATTATAATAATAATAATAATAGCAGCCAGTGTTCTTTTGTTCCCTGATGGTCACTTGGGTATTTTCTACCTGGACAGTAATGAACATCAGATTTAAAACTATTTTAAAAGTTAATAATTGTAAAATTCTGTAATGGAGTGGAAAAAAGTAGATAATTAATTTTTAATAATATTGCAAAATTAATAATTAAAGAAATTATAAAAACAATATAAAAAAAAACAATAACAGATGACAGACTTTAGTACACACGTATGATATATGTATAGTTAAGAGAACTGAAAAATAGTACTCACTTCGGAGCGTTGTAAAACCTTAGCAATTGACTTAATGAAAAATCTGATATCATTTTTTTATAAAATAATAAAAAAAAAGTTACATCGTAAAACAAATTAATTTTTAAATTTCTGAAAATTTTTGCTTATAACTCTGTTATTTATCGTTCTACGACAAAAATTTACTTGAACACAGTTTTAAAGAATTTGGTTTTCAAGAAAAAACGTTGAACAATTTTTTTTCATCAAATAAATAGTTTATGATATATTGTAAAAACCATTTCAGCTTTTATTTTTAAGATGGCGGCCGTGGGAAAAAAGTGGCGACCTCACAAACTTGGTTTTAGCTTTACATTGACCACCCCTACACACCAAAAAAATAAAATTGCGACCTTTAAAAAACGCAAGGTAAGGCCTAAAAATTGTAACATTTCAATAAACTACCTGCTTTTTTAAGCTTTGTCAATTTTTTTACGTCAAAAAAAACCGCGTAAGGAAAAGGCGCAAAGTTACCTCTTAAAGTTGTTTAAACAAACAAATACAGTAGAACACAAAATTATAATAACGATTATGTGACACTATTAATTTTGTTAAACAATGAATTATATATTTTATCAACTCTACAACACCATCTATGTTAAAGTTTAGATATAAATACCGAGTTGTCGAGTTACCAATGACTTGAAGCTACACAAAAAGCTAAGGTGTTGCTTTTCTGTAAATAATAAATACCTACCTCACTGCTAATGATGATTGCTTAAACTAAAATAAACAAACAACTGAATTTGTTGTTTTCACGAGTCTGCAAAGAATTGTACATGAATTATTACAGCTAAACATTAACGAAATTTAAGAAAAGATTAGCTCTGCTTGATATAGTAATATTTGAAGGCAAATGTTCATTGTATTAGAATAGTAGTCAGAGAAAACAGATGATTTACTTTGTGATTTTACACAACACATGATAATACTATTGACGAGTTAGTAAGAAGTGATAGCAGATTAGAATTTGATAAAAGCATTAATACTTTATAAGCAGCGTGGAATTATATAACAAAATCAAATTTCATTGACCAACCAAAATTTCATAAGCATATGAGACTCCTATAAGCAATTATCATCATATAATGCTGTAAGTAAATTGGAGTTTCATGAATGACTTAGAACATCACCAACTGAAATTGTATGATCAAATTAAAATTTCTTTATTAAATTGGCATTTACTGAATTTCTTTAAATTTCACAAATAATTTAAAATTTTTCTAATAAACTTAATTTCAAGAACTCATTCCAGCTGCTACAACAAGCTGCTCAACACGTAAAATTAGTCTCAGTTAATTCACAATTGAAAATTAACTATCTCTTCTTACAAGCGAAATGGATTGTAAATCACTTGGTAAAACGATCATAATGTAGATAGCGCTCGAACGCTAATTAAGCTAATGTGTGGTACGTGTACGCATCTCTACGTTTGCATGACTATCAAATTACATATCAATTTATAATTAAATCAGAATTTCTTGATGTGAATTGACAGTCTATGAATGATTTTGAACTTTGAAAACATATTAAAAATTTACTGATTAAACCTTATTTTAATAACCTACAGCAGCTGCTCCAACAAACTGCACGACACATAAAAGTCAACCACTTTTTTTGAAAAGCATGTAACAAAGGTAACTTTAAATCACTCTGTAATGTAAAACATTTATAATGTAATTAATATTTCAACCGTAATTACGCTAGTGCGTTGTACTTACACTCACTTCTCACGCTTGCATAATTATTGAAGTGTTAAACGCAGGGACTTTGGTGTTTTTATATAACTTTATATAAGACCTAAACACTCAAGTAAAGAAATGTCATTTTACCACGTAATGAAAACGGGTGAAATATGGTATTTATGTCTAGCGTATGATTGGGTGTATTCTGCCAAAACAGAATACTAAAAATTTTGACTTGCTACAACAAAACAGAAAACAACATACTGTCGTTTGTAGGTTTTAAAATTATTTTATGAAACGTTTACTTACGTTAATAATCTAATTATTAAATTTTCTAATTAGTAGTTTAATTAGTAACTTAATTGATATAACTTATTTCTGTGTTGGAACTAATTAGTAATAACAATGTTTGTTTATACCAATTCTAGTGTACTAAAGAGTAGTCTCATTAAATTAAGTTGACCTTAATTAACAATTAATATTAAGTTTCTAAAAAATTGTCAGCAACTCAAAATGATTTGGATGATATAATAATTTACTTAGAATAAATATCTATTTGACTAGATTGTGAAATGTTACTAATAAATTAAATTAATAATTATTGGGTTAAACTTTCAACAATTAAGTTAGCTATATGCTAATTAAAAGAGTTGGAGCATTTTATAGATTGAATAATAATTTAGTTCTGTTGCAACTAATAATGTAGGACAACTAACAATGATATAACTACGTTAATAACAAAATTTAAATCGTTATCTAATTATGTATTTTAATTTCTGAATTATTATTTACTTAATAAAATACTCAACTAATGATATAAGATGCAAATCATGATTGGTAGAATAAACAAAACAACATAATAAGACAACCATCATAAACAATAGTAGTACTATTTTAATTCATAATTTAAATAGTTTCAATAAGATTGAAAAAACATATTTTATTTAAATTGCATAATTTTAATTTAGCATGATGTTCAAAGGTTTAGTTTTTTTGCTTCTTAAACTAGATGAAATTTTAATTAATTTTATCATCTGGCTAATGAAATAATTATTAGAGCTGTTCTACCACAAACTAAATAAAAACATAGAACTTTGTTCTCACCGGTTTATTTCCTTGGTTGTACTTTGTTGTTAATTTTAAAACTGCAGTTGGACCATAGTTGGACACTTATTTTTTACTAACTTACACCAATTACACTTGGCTCTTTTCTTAAAGCTATATTTGTTAGTTATTTCTTTCTCTTCCCAAAAAAAAAGTCTTTGGGACTTTTTTTAAACTTTATTTTCTAAGAATTAGAGGCTAAGAATTAGGTTTTGTTCAAATACCCTGATAAGTTATTCAAATGACAATCAGTTTAACACAGCGGCGACTCTCATTTAACATTTTTAAACGTTTTTAGCAAATAGCTCACAGTTGGTTAGCTAGAATGGTTGCTATATTTATTGCCTTTTATATATTATTAAATTTTAAATGTCTTTAAATAAACTGATGTATATCTTAATCACACATATTTAATACAACATTTTTAAATTATTATTTTGCTTAGGATTTTATTATAAATTTAAATAAAAATTTCTGTGGCGTTTCAAAAAAAACCAATCCACTTTAAATTTGCAAGTTAAAATGACAAATTTTAAAAAAGCAAACAATTTTGTTCTATGCTTCTTTAAACTATTAGCTGAGATAAGGACACATACATTCACACGGTTTTTTCAGATTCAGATTTTTTCACACAGATGTCAATATTTCACATACATCGATATTCATCAAAAGTTGGTGTTTGAACAATTTTTAAAGCAAATATATGAGTTTTTTTATTTATGTTTTTACGTGGGGTCAGTGCAATAGCTAGATATCTCAAAATTGACGTTTTGAAATATCTGCATTTTTGAACTTGTTAAGGTTCAGGCTATTAATGCTATAAGTAGCTAACTTTAAAACAAACTCTAAAGATAGCTGTAAAGCAATTTCTAAAATAGATAAGTGTGACAATGAGTCAACAAGGAAAAAATGTGTGCAATGAGTAGATATCGGTAGATGTGTATTTTTTTCAGTTTGGTCAAGCCAGGCTCGTCTTGCTAAAAGTAGACAACTGAGGTTATCTAGTTATCTAGTTTTAACAAGTTTTAAAAAACGCGAGTTAGGCTTTCAAGACTGCAGTTTGTCTGAAAAAAGTTTAGGAACAATACTAGACAGACAGGCTAAAACAGTGTCTGCTGCTATAAGTACGGTTATATTGAGTTCCTATGCTACTCAAGGAGATAACACAGCAAACTCCAATAGCCCACCTTCAAAAACCGTTTTTTTTTTTTTGAGAAATAGATTAGGTTCTATAGACTGCCTTCAAGTGGCGGCTTTCGTTGAAGCGGGCGCTATTGAAAAACAGAATGAAACAGAGAATTTGAGTGACCAATCTTTGAGCGGTGCTTTAAGAAGACCTAGATTGCATTCGAGTAGAGGTCAGTGCTGAAACAGAAGACGTTTCTGATGATAAATCTGACTACTTACCCGATCGTGATAATGAGTTAAGTGACTCAAGTGAGTCGGATCGCAAGTGTAATCAAATTTAAAAGAGATCGAAGAGTACCCAAATGTTACAGGCAAGTCTAGAAAAAAGAAAAAAAACCAAAAAGCTGAAAACCAAATATTGCAGAGTTTCAAAGGTTACATGGGCAAGAGTATGTTACATCAAAAGGAGTCACTAAACAAAACCAAAGTCCATTGCAAAGGAAATTGTAAAGAAGTGTCAGATCAACAAAGGCTAGAGATTTTTAACGCTTACTACAATATGAAAAACTATACTAGGCAACGCGGTTTTGTACATGGTAGTATAGAGAAAACAGAAAAAAAAACACCTAACAATGCATCGAAGAGAAAGTTTAGTTCTTTCTTTTACTTGCCTGTTAATAGGACAAAAATTAAAGTATGCTAAACAATGTTTATCAATATCTTAGGGATAAATAAAGCTGTAGTAGATATAGCTTTACAAGAACGAACGCAATTAAACATTTCGCTTGGTGATGATAAAAGAAGACCACATATAAAAAAAAATCCGACCCGCAGAAATGAAGACTGGTATTAACATTCACAGACTCTATTGTACATGGTGTGACGAAACAAATAACTTGAAAGCTAAAGAATCACTTTACAGAAATGTGTTTGTTAATGAATACAATTTAGGTTTCCATCGTCCTAAAACGGATCAATGCCTTCTGTGTCTAGCCCATGCGAAAACACCAGGGGACGTACTTGACTAAAGAAACCGCATTAAAGAAAAACATATTGCGCGCACTTTAGTAAGAAGAGACAAAGAAGAAGTTGCCGTTTCGAATAGAAAAATAGTATCTCTCAACTTTGATCTTCAACAGATTTTAATGGTGCCATCAAATTCCACTAATAACGTATTACTTTACAAGAGAAGATTAGCAACGTATAACTTCACAGCAGTATACATATCTATATCTAGAGCCTGAGATTGATCTCAAGTCCTTATCGGTATTTATAGACAAATCTCAAGATCTAAATATCAAATTACGGTGTTCATAAAGGCGCTTGTTGCTTGATGCGCAAGCGCACGGGTTCTATCTCAAGTCGGTCTCAAGCAAGGCGTCGACTTGTCTCAAGTCCGACTCAAGACGCCATTTGCAGGTTATGTCATCGTTTGACGTTGGAAAATACTGAAGAGTATTATGTGTTGCATTTCATAACAACGAACATTGACATGTTGGACGAGTTATGAGCGGGATGCTGCGAACTTATTGGAATTTTTTTCCAACTTTGAACTTAAGCGTCGCATCAGCTTCACAAAAGACAGTGTAGTGAATGTAGGATTGCTTGCAAATTAGTGGAAAGACAATTATTACTCACACAAAATTAAAGGGCTTGCCACATTTTGTGCAAAAATGAAAGCATTGTTTCAATAATAATAAAAGTCACAGATATTTATTAATTTGGTAATATTTTTATTTTGCACTGGTAAAAATAAGTACCAAAAAGTAAAATTTTTATTAGTTTACATTATAAGTGTAAGGTATTGTTTGCAGAAGCATAGTAGACACAACGACAGCCGAAAACTTTCATCTTTACACACTTCTTGAATAGCTTCTACTACTAACTACTCTGATAACTTTTCTGCATCATATTTTCTGCAATAAAAGTGTGTAAAGGTTTGGTAAGATTTCTATCACTTACATTGTCCCTCTCAAAAGCGCGCAGTGTGAGCTCCGCTAGCTTCTGTTTGGTCTCACTTTTGCAGCTTTTGTGTTTTGAGGAGAATGTAATAATGGTCCAGATCGTTTGCTTTTGCTACCCTATTGCGGCATCCGTCGTATTACTTTCCACATTATTAGGGTTGTCCATGCGGGACTACAAGGGTATTGCTGTTTTTGTATACGCAGCTTTATCGTCTATAATGCACATTTCATGAAGTTACCATACACGTATTCTGTCAGTAGAACAAATATTTCCTTATATATCAAATTTTTATAGATATTATTTTTCTCCCATGTACTCACCCGACAATACAAAACACTTTCGATATGACCCCTGCGGCATCGAGTTATTACTCGACCTGTCACTTTAAAGTAAATATAAACACGCAGAATGACATTCATGCGTCATAATTGTCAAACCTAACAACACAAAAATTACTACTTTTGTGCTTTCTGGATGACGCAGGCAAACGCTTTCCCCCGAGCATTGCCGAAGTCCTTGCTTGAGACGGACTCAAGCTTGAACTCAAGCTGGAGCTTGAGATACAACTATGAATACCGGCATAAGTGTGTCAGAGAAAGCTCACTACAGGGCCGATTGCAACCATTGTATAAAAAATATAAAAGCATTAGTAAACTAAAATACAACGACCTGATGTCTTTTTTCACATCAAAACCGGCAGCAGTCGGTAGGGAATACTGTGAATTTTATGCAAATCTTGCCTATTCCAACAGCGAGTGAAATAAAAATATTAAACGAAAAAATAATATTTAGTTACTATAAAACAGTATATCATTAAATTCTATGTCTTCAGATTGCAAATAAAAATTATAATAACGATTCTTGTCAATTTTTAAAAGCTTAATAGTTGAGTAGATAAAAAGGAAAATACAATTTAGCATGGTGCTAAAACTAAATATCTCACAAGTACTAATTCCATCTAATTATTGATTATTAATTACCGTAAAAACTCCGTACGTAGTTTTATTATGCTCTCTTCTATCAGATAACATTTGAAAAATATCGGATCAAGTAGTATGCTTTAGATTACAAATAAGAAAATGCGTTAATTTTCTAAAAAATTTAATTTTTCAGATGTCTAGTTATTGCACTTACCCCACGTAAATGTAATTTCACCAATCTTTCACAATTTCGCTTGGTCAACAATACCAATAACATAACAGTTTTTAGAATTTTAAAAATTTCACTTTTGTCTTATTATTCCGTTTGGCAAAAAATAGCATCTTGGTTCATTAAACTGTGTTACGTACCTACAGCTGATTTGAATCTTAATTGTTTAGCCTCTCTGACGAGTGCTAATGAGCACGACAAATCTATATGTTGGATAAATTTGCTCAGACTTCTTTCTAATTTTTTACTGTGTCATATATTATTCTCAAAAGTTTGTATAGTTGTTAACAGGAGAATGGGAGCCAAATTGGATAGGTTTAGTGCAAACTCCAATGGGACTAAATGCTGATAGAGTCTGGATGCAAATTGGGGCCAGATGGGAATTTAGAGACATAAATTCAACGTGTTTAAGTTCTAGAGAAGCTCAAATTGTTGGTCACTTAACAGCATTATTAAAACAAACATAGCTTTTTAAAATTTTTATTAGAAATTGCTTAACCGTGTACAAGTCAATAGAAAAAAAAAGATTTTATGAAGAATCAAAGCCGCTGATCAAATAGGTTGAACCTAAAAACTTTAATCATCTTGGAAATATTAATTTATCGGAATCGTCTTCTGTTGTTGCTTCTTGAATTTGCGACTGGTTATTAATAGTAATATTGAGAAATATATTTATGATTATAGAAGCTCGTGCTGAAATAGAAAATTAAAAATTACTTAAATTATTGACAAATACAACAATTTAGCAAATTAAATACAAAATTACGCCAGAAAACAAACACTTTTTTGCCTAACGATGATAAATGTTCCACATTTTCTGTAAATTTGAAAAAAAAATGTTGCAAGCACTTAGGATATATATTTTGGTAACAAATAGGCTGAAAATTAAATAAATGAGATAATGTTTGGTTTTATTATAACAAGGTTAGCACCATTCATCTTCCAATGTCCTAGAGTATAATTAATATTAACAAAAGAATAGTAGATTGTTGACAAAAAAACAAAAGTAATGGTTTTGAGTGAGCACAAAACTTGATTTCAACCGAGCTAGAAAACTCACTTTTATAACGTACTTTTTTGTGTACTTGATGAAAATTATAATTTTTTGCTTATAATTTTTTTACTATCAAAGTTGTCGGCGTCAAGTATGTGTTTACATAGTGACAAAACATCATAACAACAAATAAACAAAGAATTTGCGAAAAAGCTTTCATGTAAAATGTATCAATCAAGCGAAAACAATGAAGAAACTATGCAACTGGTATCAAAAGAGGAGTCAGGATTACCACCTACAAAGACTAGAGCAAAGCACGAGAAAATTTACCAACAGTTTTGTCAATGAAAAAATTAAAATAATGTGGAAGGAGCAAATAAAAGTATTTTAGCTGCGTATTTTTGTGCGGTTTGATTTATAAAATTTATTACAAACGCTAGTTTCAAGTATTCTTGTATATGAAAACTATTGAATTCTCAACGCTCTGGTTAGTGTATTCAATGCTGAAAAGCACTCTACAAGTAAATGAAAACGTAGACATTTTTGTCTATAAAAAATTGTTAGTCTATTTGAATCGTCAAAATGACGGTTTATGTTAATAATTAGAGAAAGAATACATAAAAGAAGTGTTGCTACCAAGAAAAGTCAATCTTTTTTCAATTATTTTGGATTAAACAATATTATCAATTTTCATCAAGTACACGAATAAAACACTTTTTTGCTTTGCGATCAAAAATGTTCAACATTTTCTGCAAATTAAATAAATCAGGTAAAAGCCTTACAATGTGGAAAACTTGTGAAAAACCGACAATAAAGCATAGTAAGGAAAATTAAACAGGCTATAATTGACAAAAGCAGATTGAATCACCTAATGAGTTAAGTTAAAAAAACAAAAACAAAACAAAAATTTAGAAATTCAAGCTTGTTTTTTCGTGAACATAAATTTAATAATTATTAGAGTAGACCAAAAAAAGTTGTAAAAATTAACAAACAAAGTGAAAAAAAATGTAAAAAAATTAAGAAAATGTATTTTCAAAGAAAGTTTTTAAAAAGTTTAAAGAAAGAGTTTTATATCATGTTTAGGAAAACAAAATGCAAAATGAAAACAAATGAAAAAAAAATATGACAAAGGTGCTTATTGGGACCACTTCAGTTTACATTATAAAATGTGTTCTCGGATAAAGTTGCCAAAAAGTAAACAATCTTTATCATCGATATTACGACAGAAATTCTTTATAAACGATTTTGTTTGCCAAAAAAATTGTTTTTTCTATCAAGATTGGATGTAAATGTAAAGATAGATGTAAAGGGTGATAAATTTCTGACGCTAAAAAGAAATGTTATATTATAAGGGTATCCTGCGTATTTGTATGTGTGCCTATAGCATCGTAATTTATAACAAACGTCTTAATCTTTTTTTAAAAAAAAATATGTTCAGCTGTGCAAAAAGTATGAGTAATTTTTAGTTTATAATTGAGTGTAAGCATGTTTTATAGAGATAGTTGAAGATAGAGAAAAAAATGGTCGCATTTAACAGACAGCGGAAACCGTTCACGCTCACTCGCTGCTCAGTAAGCAAAAGTTTTGTTTGCTGAAATCACTTTTCATTTCTGCCAGTCAGTTACCTGGTAAAACGTCAAAACTTGGATTTTAGAATTACCATGTGATCCACAATTATTTAGATATTGAAGACGCTGTGCAAAATATAATCAGACTCTTAGCTTGATTCAGTGCTGTTATTTGACATCCTTTTTTTCCCCATGTCAAATTTGTTAGTTAACCGTTTTAGGCTGTATATTTTTCTTTAAAACTGTTTGACAGGTATCATACAATCAATTAGTTTGACATGTACCATCCGAGAAGCTAGCTTCTTAGAACAAATGACGCAAGGATTTTGCAGATGCTTTATGCTCAACATTTGCTATCACTTCTTCTGTCCTAATTGTTGATCCACATCTTTTTTGTGACTCACACTTTCAGTTTCTCTAAATATTCTAACAATATTTCTGACAATTTTATAAAAAGCTGTTTCCAAAACGCCCATAACAACAGGAAACCGTTGCCAAAAACTAGCATGAGTGTTGTATCCCCATTCACTATTATAAAATACTCTATTCTAAAACTTAAAAAAAAACACCTGCAGTAGATGGCATAAAAATTAGGGGTGTATCTATTGCATGGATAAGGTGTGTGTCAAGTTGACAAAAATTATGTCAAGATACTGTAAAGATCTACAGTATTATACTGCATGAGAGGTTAAAACAGAAGTGTGAAAAGAAAAAACTGCTACCGGACTCACAAATGAGGTTCCGGGAAGGCAGGGAAGCAATGTACAACGTGTTTATTCTGCAGCGTGCAACAATAAAATAACTGGAAAAAAAAGAGAAGTTTTACACGTTGTGTGTTGACCTCAAGGCGGCGTTCGATAGCGTGGATAGAGAAATAAAGAATAGAGTGAGAGTAAGTGAGAGAATCGGTAAATGTTTTTTTATAACAAAGGGGCTGAGACAAGGGTGCTTGATGAGTCCTCCACGTTTTGCACGGTACATAAGAGATATAAATAACGTGTTAGAGACAGCCCCAGTAGGAGAAGTGGTGATGTGAAAAAAAAAATATATGGACATTGACGTATGCAGATGATATGGCGGTAATAGCAGAGGAGGAAAGAGGTATAAAGAGAATGATTAGATGTATAGAGAAATTTATAAGAACAAAAAAGCTCGAGGTCAACACAAAAATAATGATATTTAAGAGAGCGAGATGCAGAGAGAATACGGATGAACGGAGAGCAGATAGAACAGGTGAATGATTTTAAGTATTTAGAGTATTATTTCAATAGAAGAAATACAGAAAGGCATCATATTAAGAAGCTTGCCAAAAAAAGAAATCTGGTAATAAAGCAAATTTGAAGATTAAGGGAGAGACTGTTTGAGAGAGAGTTTGGAAAAAAGTTATGCTATTTGAGAGTATCGTTATGTATGGCGCTGAAATATGGAGATAGAAGAAAAAAGAAGAAATAGAAAAAATAAAAAAACGGTACTACAACTCATTTTAAAGTAAAAAAAAACTACGTTTGATAAAATGGTAACCGCTCACCCAAACGATTAGAGTGAGCGGAAAGTAAGCGCATGCTTTTAGCAGAATTGCGGTTTTGTCTGCGCAATGCGATCATTTAGAAATAGAGACCAAATCAGAAAATAAAGATGGAGGTTGAAGTATATACTTACTTGAGCAGTTTCCTAAGGGATAGATCCATAAACCTTGCTTACACACAGCAAAAGTAACATCGTTCATGCGTGCGTTGTTACACTGAACGGTGACTGTTGTTCCAGGCTCAACCAAGGCCCCCAGAACAAAACTGCTGTTCATAAACTCGTCGGAAACAACGCAACTATCCCTAAAATGCATAATTAGATTAAATAATAATTTTAAAACGACAAATGTACACAATTTGAGAGTTGTTTTTGCAATAATAAGGTTTCTCGTCAGAATCATCTACACAATCTGTGATACCGTTACATGGAGAAGTACCGTCAACACAAGCTCCATAATTACAACGAAATGTATAACCTGGGCATATCATACTCCAGCAGGTGCTTTTTATTTCATCTGATTTATCGTTGCAGTCATAACTACCATCACATTTTAAAGTATCTTCTATGCATTGTCCCGAATTACACCGAAACTGGTGATCTTTACAAATAGAGTTTGCAAAAGATGGTTTACAATCATATATTTCATCAGAACCATCTTTGCAATCATTCTTGCCATCACATGATAAACCTGGATCAATGCAAGCACCATAATGACATCTGTAGAGATATGAAGGACATCTAAACCCAATTATGAATAAGAAAAAAAATTAATAAATATTTATAAAGTATTTACTGAAGCGTTCGACAATTATCTGTTTCATCGCTAGAATCTTCACAGTTTATGATTCCATCACATTCTTGGTCACGTGGAATTGATTCTCCAGATGTACAAACAAATTGAAATCTATAAGATCCAAAACCAAATATAATGGGTTGAGAGTAATATAAAAACACTCATATTTCATATTTATTGAAGCTTAAAAATTAGTTGCTTTTTGATTTAATGTAAATACAATATTTAATAGCTGTTTATTACATAAGTGTCTTATAAGACAAATAAGTCACGAAAGAAATGTTTAGCCACGAAAACTTGCTTAAGTAGTCTAATTTTTTTTTTTTTGACTTATTTGCTCTTAAGACACGACTACAATACATAGTTCTATCCAATACCTCTCTTTGTAAAAGTTTTTTAAAAATCATCAAAACACAAAAAAATTATATCTGCAAAGATTAGTAGTAACATATGATTTGGTTGCCATGTTGTTGTTGACTTCAAATTTATTGTTTGAACAAAATTTTGCAAACAAACTATTTTGGCGCTTGTAACATTGTTGAAAATGAAAAGAAACCGTTCTCTTCTTTGTCAAAAATTCAACAAAAATGTTGAAGACAAAAACAAAAATTGCGAAAGATTTTGTTGAGTTATTGAGTGAGTTTAATAACTGGAAACAGGAAAACAATGTTTGTAGGGTAAGCTAATAACTGTTAGGCTACATCTTCAACGCCAAAAAAAGATTTGCGGTTTCTTCAACGTGGACGAAATACAGCATGTTAAGATCGACATTAAACTTTACAAAAATACAGATGTTTTACAATATGGCAAGTTATTTAATAGCTTTTTTAAAAAACGAATCAAAAAATTACAAGAAATCAAAAATTGATTTCTTGTAAGAAAGCATATTTAACAGTTTCTAGCAGAACTGCAGAAGCACCCAATAAAAAATATTTGATGTAAGGTAGGTTGATTTTGTTATTACAGAATGAAATCTAATTTTTTTACATTACAGGTTACACTAATTTTTGGGGTATCAGGTGGGTGTCGATGTTGTGAACTATTGAACATGTTAATCGATAACGTGAAAGATCAACGATCCTATAAGTAGGTATCTGTACCCGATAAAAAAAACATTTGTTACACGTAGCTCTACGATTATGGAAGAAGGATTTGTAGTTAATGTGCTAGATATTTGTACAAAATATATGTTTCTCCGACCTAAGAATATTTCTCACAACAGGTTGTTTTTGTATGTGAAAACAAGATTAAAGTGACAAAAATGAAGGAAATAAAGTTATATCTTTCAATAAAATTGTTAACGTAAATTTCAACAAATGATTTCATCTGAGATTCCTGTTAATTGTAACTTTTTGTATTGTATTTTTTGATGTTCAATAAATTGTTCTATTTTTTTGGAAACTGTTAAATTATATAAAAACAATTTATCATTAATTCATAAAACCACTTGTGTTTTATAGACTCAATAATTCAATGAAAAACATAATTTTTATAACGTCTTAATAAACAGGTGTTAAATAAATAAATAAAAATCAAGGCTAAAAGTTTTTGAAATAGTCACCAAAATTCTAAGAATATTCTTTATAATTTGGCAGAATCTGTTGTGTTTTAGTTTTTCAGCGGAAAGTGCAATACAACAGGAACTTTAAAAAACAAGAATTTTAATCTCTAGTAGCCAAAATAACAGACCACTTTTTTTAATGTTACAAGATGTTTAAGTAGCTCTATTCTGTAACATTCATCAAGGCTCAAGAACGCGGAGAATGTTAACTAACTGTTGTAAAAGTCTGCTTTAGCATTATTTAAATTATTTTGGTTTTGCACGCGACTTTCTACGAGCACTTTTTAAACAAAAAAGACCAAAATGTCTCTAATTATCTACCAATGAGCCACAAATACAAACGTAAGAATAACAAATTTTGGTTCTATTTTGAAGTACAACAGTTATCATAAGTCACTCATGACTACTCAAGAAATCTAAGAATGCCAAGTTCCACGATAGCAAAACATTAAAGTAAGGTCTAGATTCTGGTACATATACAGCTTGGTTTTATCACAAAAATAAAAACCTTTAAAAATTTACCATTTATAATTAAAGCATTCAATTTTGGTTGTAAACTAAATTCCATTTCTTGCGCGCTAAATAAATTAAATGCGCGCGCATCGTGAAAAGCCCTACATACAATATAGTAACTTTGTTAAATCTCGCAGGATTTTTGGTGCATTTTTAAGAATCTGCAGCAGATTCCTGAAACGATAACTACCTCGATCTATTGTACGAATGGTATCTGGGAGCGGTATGTGAGAGGATGACAAAAACAATGAATGATATATAAAAAGAGGAAAGAGTGCCGGATGAATGAAGAGTCTTATATGTATATGTTGTATAAGGTCTTATCTATATGCTCTATCTACACAAAAATATATAAAAAACAGAAAGAAAATAGCTGAATGGGGATGAAGAAGAGAAGAGGCAGAAAACGTGAATGAGTTTAAGTACTTCGGTAATTAAAAGAAGAAAAGAGCAAAAAGAAAAAAAACATTAGGAATTAAGAACAATATATAGCAAAAGCATTAGCATGATAAAAAAAATAGAAAAAAGACAAAAACAACATAAATTTACTGATCTGAGATAATTTCAATGCAAGAATTGAAAATAAAAACAAAAAAATTAGAGAAAAAATAAAAAATACCCAATCTGTAAAACCACAAAACATAAAAATAAAAGTAGAAAAGAAATACCTTTATTAAAAATGGTAGATAAAAGTGAGTGGAAGATTTTAAACGGAAATAAAGAACGAGATGAGCAAAGGAGATCAACATATATAGGAAGACAGGCAGAAACGGTAATTGACTACGGGATAGTGAACCAGAAGATTTGAGATAAGCAAAAGGATTGAATGAGACCATATGCCGCTAGATATACAAATAAAAAATGCTAGAACAAAAAAAAAAGATAAAAAAAAGTAAAAGAAAGAGAGAGTTATTAATAATAAAGTAGGACATAAAATCAAAAAAATAAAAAAAAAAAATTAAAAAAAAGAAGAAAGTATCAAAGATTGAGAAATAAAAAAAAACGAAAGAAATGGTGAGGTAGAGAATGCAAAGAGCATAAAAGAGAAGTTGAAAATAAACTAGAACAATAGAGAGAAAAAAAACTACATAAAAAAAGAAAAAGAATACAGTTTTCTGTATTCTTTTCTAATCTTTTTAGATTAGAAAAAAAAGGAGAAAAAATTCAACAAAATTAAACAATTAAAATATTAACGCAAAATAAAATTTGAAAATACTTGGAATACTATTATCACCATCAAATAATGTATAAATTTCAAATGCGCTAATTGAGAGTGAGTTAGAAAAAGAAGGAAGAAAAGTATGTGAGCTGTTTGCGAATCTAAGAGCAGCGTTTGATAGGGTAGATAGAAATAAGATAATGATGTGCATGGAAAAAAAACAGTAAAAGCAGTAATAGAAAAAGTGAAGGGGTATTCAAGGAAACAAAGAGCAAGGTGAGACTAAATGATAAAGAAATTGAATGGCTGTAGACAAAGGGGAAACTAAGACAAGGGTGCCCTCTGAGCCCGCTACTGTTTACAATTTATATGAGTGATATAAAAGATGTGTTAGCAAAAGACAAAAAGGAGGAGTAAGGAGAAAGAAAGTTTGGATGTTAGCATATGCGGATGATACACCGATGGTGGCAAGAAAAGAGAGAGAAATGAGTGGAATGATAAGAATTGCAGAAAGGTATATGAAAAAGAAGAAATTTGAGGTAAATTAAACTAAAGCTAAAATGATAATTTCTGAACCAAGTTTCCATTTTTGTTTGGTGTAATTGATTAAGGGTTTTAAGGGATTCGAGTATGTACTTCACCAAACTCCTTTTTTTCCTAAATACTAACGACCCCTTTTATAACTCCGCCTTTCGCTGCCTGGAGACGATAACAAGTTTAATTGAAAGACGTTAGGAAAAAAAAGAGTTTGGTGAAGTACATACATGAATCCCTTAAAACCCTTAAAATGATAATGTTTAGTAAGAAAGCAAAAAAAAAGTGGTGTGGTAATGGGGCAAGTGGTATGGTAATACTTGCACAATAGGGCAAGTCGTACATGACTTTTAAATTGTAAAAAAAGTCTGGTACCTACCTCAGCAGATACTCGGCACAATATCTTTACAGCTGTTTTCAAAATGGTAAGCTCAACTCCTGATAATTAGCATAAAACCAAACTATAATAGACGTCTAGCAAATGCAAACATGCCATTAATTACTTTTCAAATTTCAAATTTATAAAGTCATGTTTTGCGTCTAGAGGGCTGTGATGTGGTTTTTGCATTTTACTTTCCGCAGAAACACAATAAATAAAATTTATAAATTAAATAATTATTCATACTGATAACTTATATTTATCAATTATTAAAAGTTTTTTTTTGTTTTCTATTCAAAGCAAAAGATTTTGCAAGATTTTGACATTCAAATTAGTTTTTTACATACATATATTTACTTTATATTAACATGATCAGAAAAATCAAGGTCTAAAGTAACTCACGCGTTGGGGTCATAATAAATATGATTGTGGTTGATCAGGTTTTTGGCACTGGCTAAAATAATAACTAAATTGTTTATGTAGCACAATATAACTAAATAATCACAAATCAAACTTACTGCAACAAAAACTTATTAAAATATTAGAAGAGCCAGACATTTCACAACACTCTTTAGTCTCAGTACATTATGCGATTAAATTTATCAAATCTCAGTTCCAATGAGGATTTATTGCGAGTTACTGATGTATAAAGTGGTTATTATAGTACGTTAACAATCAAATGTGGGAAAAACCATTCAAACTACATTCCATTAAAACACCATTCAAATAAAGTACTTATCTTGAGCTAATCATGTGCGTAACATAAGAAAAAGTAATCTATTTTGTTGATAAACACTTCGCAACATTTGTAATCAAATGATAACAGACATTAAAATAATAATTCAATCGGTCAATTTATCAAAATTGACCGATTTACTTATTATTTAAATTTTTATCAATAAAATTACGTCAAAACAATTTTTACATTCGATCTGTGAATACGTAGAAGATTTATTTTTGTAGAAAATTAATTTTGGAGTGTCATTAACTTGTGGAAGGTTACAGACAAATACATAACTAACTTTTGTAAGACTTACTTATTTTAATTCAAATGTTTTGATGAATTTTGGCAATTAAAGAGTAAAAACATAGTAGAGAATAGCAATAGCCACTTAGATTATTATCAACAGTCTACTAAAACTCACTCCTCTATGTTCATTAAAACACACAGTTTGTGTTTCCTGCGAGAAAGATAAAAGAATAAGAAAGTAAGAACACTGCAATCTTCCACTGCCACATTAGGGGTCCTAGCTACAATTTTTTTAGCAACAAGGCACCGTCACCGGACTTTGTCTCAAAAATCTCTTCAACGTTTGAAACATCTGAAAAGAGATCTCAACCGAAGAAGAAGACGTCAAGAGTCAAATAAATAAATAAATAATAAATAACAAATAATAAATAATAATAGGAGTAAAAACCGGCTCAAGCACAGAAGTCTTATCGTGTAGATTTCTATTGTTGACCGTTTCACATAAAAAGCAATAATAAACAATAACAACTTTGTCAATCTTGATACAAAATAATCTGCATGCTCTCTAATAAAAAAAAGTATGCTAATGTAGACATAGATGTATGTGAATGCATAAACATAAGTAGAATCATGTAATAAAGTCTTACATGTGCTCGTTTCCAAGATTAAAGCAAGTTGTCTTATTAGGAACGCACAAACCTAGCCCTGATGACCAAACCAGCAACATTTGTTACACGAAGGGAGGATGTCACTGTCACTAGATTAGTTTACTGAGACCAAAGAATAAACACACTACATTCGCACTCAATCTGCACACAATAACAAGTTACGTGCATTCGCTATCACTGATTGACATTATACAATAACTACGCTATAGCGGATAACTCGATAACAGTTTATGTCTCCCGCTCTCTCGACCTGTCTTAAATATCCATGAGTACTGTACTCACTACCAGTACTAATATATATATAATAAGGTTTATTGTTTAACTTTACGGTTATTACAATGTATTTACCATTTTTGCTAAAATAAATCTTCTTCTTTCTCCTTCCTCTTTTTTTTTTCTTTTTTTTTTCTCTTTTTATCATTTTCAACCATTCTTATTTCTGTTTTTTCCATTCATTATGTCTTCTCTTATTCTTATTCTCCTTCTTCCTCATCCACCCAGTTTAATCTTTTTCTTTCTTTTTCTATCATTTTTATCCATTCTATTCCTTTTTTCTTTCCTTTCATTATATCCTCCCTTACTAACATGCTCTCTTTTACCTCCTCACATTCCTTCATCATGTGTTCTAATGTTTCTCTCTCTTTTCCACACATTCTGCACTTTCTTTCATTTTCTTCCATCCAATATCTATTTTCTCTCTCTTCATTTCCACACCTAAATCTAGCAATCATTTTTCTCTCTCTCTTATTTTCCCTTTTCAGGTAGCTTGGCAGTTCTTCCGTAATTATTACCCCATATTTTGTGTTGTACCTGCTTTCTCTAATTTCACCCCTCCTTTCTTGCTTCTCTATATCTCTATCTCGGTCTCTCATTTCTCCATTCACCCATTGCCTCTCTTCTCTTTTCCTCTCAATCTCTTCTACACTGAACCCTTTACTTTCATAGTATTCTTTTCTCTCTTTTTTTATTCGCTTATCGCCCTTTTTTTTCATCATTTTCCCACACTCTTTCAGTATCTCACACCCTTCTCTCTCCCGCATTTTGTCTTCATACTTAACTGCTCTCTTTCCCGCCTCTATTCTTACTTTTTCTCTCTTTCCTTTCTCTCTCACTATGTAACCTGGGGTTTCTCTGCTTAGTCCTAGCATCCATCTCATATATTTTTCTTGCACTCTTTCTATTTCTTTCCTCTCTTTCCATCCCCAGATTTCCGCTCCATACATCATTACACTTTTTACCAGACTGTCAAACATCGTCATCCCTATTTCATATTCTCCTCTAAACTTTTTCTCTGCCATTCCCCACACTATCGCACACATCTGGTTTCCCTTTTTCACCAATTCTCTCAACTGCGCCTTACTTCGATTTCTTTCTTCAAACATGTATCCTATATACTTCCATTCTCTCACCTGCTCTATTTCTTTCTCACCCCATTTCCATACTACTTTTTTTCTTACTCCCTTACTAAACACTATTATCTTTGTTTTAGTTTCATTCACCTCAAATCCCTTCTTTTTCATATACCTCTCTGCGATTCTCATCATTCCATTCATTTCTCTTTCTTCTTTCGCTACCATCACTATGTCATCCGCATACGCTAACAACCAAATTTTCTTTTTCCCTGCTACCACTCCTCCTTCTTGTCCTTTTGCTAACACATCTTCCATATCACTCATATAAATTGTAAACAGTAGCGGACTCAGAGGGCACCCTTGTCTCAGTCCCCTCTTTGTCCAAAACCATTCACTTTCTCTTTCATCCGCTCTCACCTTGCTCTTTGTTTCCTTGTATATCTCTTTCACTTTTTCTATTATTCCTTTCTGTATTCTTTTTTTTTCCATGCACTCCCATAATTTATTTCTATCAACCCTATCAAACGCTGCCTTTAAGTCCACAAACACTCCACATACTCTCCCTCCTTCCTTTTCTAACTCACTCTCAATTAACGCATTTAACACATATACATTATCTATTGCACCTCGTCCCTCTCTGAATCCTGCTTGCCAGTCTGGTAATCCTCCCACTCTCTCTACCTCTCTTTTCAGCTTTTCTGCCACACACATCGCATACACCTTGTACATTGTGTTGAAAAGAGTTATTCCTCGGTAATTTTTTTCAGTGTTTTTATCCCCCTTTTTATAAATTGGTACTATAATTCCCTTTGTCCATTCCCGAGGAAACTCTTCTCCCTTCCACACTCCATTCAATACTTCTCTCAATCTTTCTTTTACTCTTTCATTCCCATATATCCATGCCTCATTCGGTATCCCGTCCGTTCCCGACGACTTTCTTTTCTTTAATTTCATGATCTGTTTTTCAACCTCTTCTTTTGTTATCTCTTCTTTCTCTGCTTCCTCTGCTTTTTTTTCAATTTTATTTTCTGTCTCGTCTTTTCCTTCTTTTCCTTCTAGAAGCTCTCTGAAATGTTCCATCCATTTGTTCATTTCTATCGTATTTATAATCCCTTCTTTCTCTTCTTTTTTCTCTTCCAAATATTTCCATATTTCATTTTGTGTTTTTATGGCTTTTATTTTTTTCTGTTCTTCCTCTTTTTTCTTTTTCTTTTTTTCTTCACATGTTTTTCTATATTCTTTTTTCATTTTCATGTAATTTTCTTTTGTTTCTTTGTTTTCTCTCCATTCTTTCAATTTGTTTTTCAGTTCCCTTTTTTGTTCACTACATTCTCTGTCCCACCATTTATATTTCTTTTCTTTTTTTTTTTTTCCATTTTTATTTCTTTTCACCATTGCTTCTTTTACTTTTGATTCTAGTTCTTGTACCATTTTTCTTACCCCTTTTTATTTATATTCTGTTCTTTCCAGCTTTTCCCTGTATATCTTTTTTGATTTTTCGTCCCATTTTATTGCTGGTGATTTTATTCTTTTCTTTTTTTGATTTCTTTTTTCTCTTATTTCTTTTCTTCCATTTTTTATCTGTACTTCTAGTGGCATATGGTCTGATTCTATTCTTTCTCCAATCTCGAATCTATTTATTTGTTCCCAGGCTTTTTGGTTTACTATCCCATAGTCTATTACCGATGTTGCCTGTATTCCTCCGTATGTCCATCTCCCTTTCTTATCTCCCTCTTTGTTTCCGTTGAGTATCTCCCACCCATTTTTTTCTACCATTTTTATTAACAGTTTTCCTTCTCTGTTTATCTTTTTATCTTCTGTTGTTCTTCTAGTTGTTTTTTTTTCTTCTTCTCCCCAATTTCTTTTTCCTTCTACCCCTATTCTTGCATTAAAGTCACCTCCAATTAGTAAGTTTTTGTTATTTGCATTTTTGTCCTTTTTTTCTTCTTTTTCTTTTATTATTCTTATTCCTTTGCTATATATCGTTCTTATTTCCCATTGTTCTCCATTTATCTTTATCTTTCTTTTCATTTCTCCCTCTTCCTCTTGGCGATCTGCTTCTTCTTCTTCTATTTTTTTTTTACTCCCGTTATTATTCCTCCTGCTGCTCTTCCTTTTTTCTTTTTTTTTGTTGCGTATTGTGCCTTCTATCTGTATTTATCAGATAGCTTTTTTTCTGTCTCTTACCAATCTTTCTCATTCACCCACGTCTCTACCATTCCTATTATATCGAACTCTTCTATATATTCAAAAAATTCTTTATCTTTTTTTCTTATTCCTGCTATATTCCAGAATACTGCATTTATTTCTTTTTCTTCTTTATCTTCTTCTTCTTCATTATCTGCTTTTTCTTTTGTTTCTTTTTCTGTTTTTTTCTGTTTTTCCTCATTGTGTCTGCGTTTTTTTCTTGACCCTTCTTTTTTTTTCTTCTATTTTTAACTCTTCTATTCTTCTTTTTACTCTGTTTTCTATATTTTCTCTTGTTTGTTCTTTTATTTTTTCACTACCAGTACTACCTATTGGCTATCGTTCACTGCCTTTCTGGCAGATCGTTCTCTCGGCTAAACGCTTTGCACAATTTTAATTTAACTACTCTCTTTTTATGTATTACACTATATTAAAGCCGTTTTGACTTAAATAGTTTAATTTAATATTTTAATAAAAAGAGAATTTTTACAGTACGTGTCAATAACACATGTGAAGTAACTCACCGCAGGTTTTCTCACCCGTCGTAAAATCCTCTTTCAAAAGAGACATCATCAGGCTCATTAGGCTTCGACAACCACTCTATAAAGTATTTTCCTGTCATGATGACGCCTCTACCAATAGAGTGCGAAACGTCGACAATTTCAATTAACTTTTAGACACGGTCTTTTCCGAAAGATGTCAATATTTCAACTATATAAAGTAGATTTGTTTTTATTTATTATAAGCTTCATCTCTTTTCTTTAGCCTCAAATTTTCAATGATGTGTGAGAATTTTTGATTTTATAATAATTTATAGTTATTTTTTTAAAGTAAAAATAAGCCAATAAGGCGCTAAATCGCTTGTATAATTAAATCATCTCGATGAGGGCTATATGGCATCTTAAGTAAAAGAGGGAGAACATGGGCTTAGCATCCCTGGAAGGGTGGAGTCCAGTCAGTCAGCTGAGCGGGCGAGAGTAAGAATGTTGATTAAAAAGGCAGAGAGCGGTCGGACGGGCAGTATTATGAATATTTACAATTAAAAATTGTTAATTGTTTATTGAAAGAGAAAGATAGTTAACGTGTTGATCTTGTTGATCATATGTGTTTGTGGTATAATGTGAATTCAGTGCTGTCTCCCTGAATTTGGTGGATTAATGTAAATTCAGTGCTGTCTCCTTGAATTTGGAGGAATAATGTGAATTCAGTGCTGTCTCCCTGAATTCGGTGGATTAATGTAAATTCAGTGCTGTCTCCCTGAATTTGGAGGAATAATGTGAATTCAGTGCTGTCTCCCTGAATTCGGTAGAATAATGTGAATTCAGTGCTGTCTCCCTGAATTCGGAGGAATAATGTGAATTTAGTGCGGTCTCCCTGAATTCGGTGGATTAATGTAAATTCAGTGCTGTCTCCTTGAATTTGGAGGAATAATGTGAATTCAGTGCTGTCTCCCTGAATTCGGTGGATAGTGTAAATTCAGTGCTGTCTCCCTGAATTCGGAGGAATAATGTGAATTCAGTGCTGTCTCCCTGAATTCGGAGGAATAATGTGAATTCAGTGCTGTCTCCCTGAATTCGGTGAAATATTGTGAAATCAGTGCTGTGCATTCGGAGGAATAATGAGGTACCGAAACAATGAAGACATCATTGAGAACACGATGCTAAAGAAAAGGGGTCAAGATTGAGTCAATCGAGTCCATGGAGTAGCTGTCAAAGTCCAATGAGCCTGGTGATGTCTTCCACTATCAGTTCGAGAGGAAGAAAATCCTGCGAGGGGGAGAAAAGCCCCCGGTGAGTTACTTTACACGTATTATTGACAGGTACGTTATGTGTAAATATGTTTCATGTGTCGCCCAATCGATCCGTCTGACTGCTCCAGCGTTTCTCTAACAATGAATATAGAGAGGTGAGTTGAAGTAGATTGTTGATGATAATGTAGCTGGTTGTTGCTATTCTGTACACTGTTTTCGAGTGAATAATTAAGGCTAATAATCGTAGAACATAGACATCCTGACAAATTTATTATGGAGAAAGAGTTAACTGTTATTTAATTCAATTTAATTGTTAAAATTTAGCAAAACGTGAGATTAGAATAAAAGAGTCTTCCAGATGTTGTCACTGTTTCGATACAAAAGTTTTCTTTCTATTTTACCAAATAGACAGAGCTTAGAAAAATCGAGTTCAATTATGTCATGCACCGTACCACGAAGACAAGTTTGCATACAGAGGTTTATTATTATTGAAACCGGAGTAATAGAACAGTGTCACCTTCTTTTTTTAGCTTTTCCAAAAAAGAAAATGTGATGGAAGTGTTGTGTAGAGAGGCTTACCGTGCTCAGTTCAATTTAACCCAGCTACCTGAGGAAGAGAGAGTAGTTCAAACCAGATCAATTAAATTTGAATGCTAATCATTCTAGGCTTAGATAATACGACACAGACAAAAGACTTAAAAAAATATATTATGCAATTTATTAATATTATTAAATTGAACCTCGGACCTTGCGAGAGTCCGAGGTTTAGGCACAATATAAATCAAATTAATTGATAAGTACTTTGACAAACTATAAGATAAGTATCTGATAAATATTCAACCGGAAAATTACTATCAAAATTGAAGATTAAATTGACTATTGGTCAATGCTCAACGTAAGGGTGTACAGATTTGAAATTCTTTGCCACAACACTCTGTAGCGTCGGTTTTTGACAAAACTATTACGTTAGGATCGTAAAAGATGAACATAGAAGTGAGATTTTTTTTACTTTTTGTTCAGGCACGCACAACTTTCAAACAACATAAAAAGAAAGAAGTTACCAACCTTAATAGAGAAGCGTAGTGTAATAAAATCAGTTCATAACCTAGTAATGTGCTTTCAGCAAGGACAACTTCTAGCCAAAGATGACAGCGGTGGTGGTGTCGATGAGGGTAGTAGTAATAATAATAATAATAATTATAATGTTTATTAATGCTGTTGGATCAGTACAAGATCATGGCACATGTCATAAAGCGAGAAAGCAAACAAAAAAGTATATATACAAAGAAACGAATAAAAACTAATGACTAAAATATCTACAACCTAAATAAAAGATGTTATAGTATGATGAAGTTACAATTTAAAATATATAATATAAAGTTCACACGTAAAACATGCAAGTTGACATGAATTTGGATTTTAAGAAAAATTTAATTATTTCATCGACAGTGTAAAAAAACTCTTTATGTAATAAATTGCAAAGTTTTATGTTAAATAGTTTTACTGTTTTAACCGACTTAAGGCACTGAGACAGCAGATTATAAACTCGGGTTCTAAAATTATGGGGTGCTTTTTAGTAAAATTGGTGGTTATAGTTCATAGATAAACATAACGCATTTCTGTTACGTGTTTTATATGGATCATATTCACCGTTAGTTCTTAAGTTGGATTTGTAAGAGTGGATGAGTGTTAATAGCTTAAGTACGTAGATAGAGCAAACGGTAAGTATTTTATGCTTTTTGAACGTATCTCGGCAGGTTTGTAAATAATTGAGATCAAACATCAGCCGTACAAATCTCTTCTGTATCTTGAACACCCTATCAACATCCACAGCTTGACCCCAGACTACGATGTTGTAGCTGATAACTGAGTGTATATGGACATAATATACACTCAGGAGAACATTCGAGCTAATTGAACGTTTTAGTAAACTAGTAAGGAAAAAGCCTTTGCTTAGTTTTTTGCAAACTTTGTCAATATGTGGTGACAATGAAAGATTGCTGTCCAAAGTAACTCCTAGAAACTTGACGGTTGTGCTTGATGAAATTTTTTTGTTATTAAATTTAAATTGTAGCTTATTTGATGCCCGATGCTCATTATGAAACTCGAGAGTCACTGTTTTGGTTAAATTAATAATCAACTTGTTGGAGTAACACCAGTCACTAAAATCTTTAAGTACACTCTGAACTTTTTATTCAGACTAACTAAGTCTGGTGCTGAGACAATGACGGTAGTGTTATCAGCATACATAAGCACTCTGCCCTGTAAAATATACCCAGGTAGGTCGTTTACATACAATAGAAATATTAGGGGACCTAGGACACTACCTTGAGGTGTACCAATATTAAGATCGTAGAGATCGGACGTTATATTGTTAGTTCTAACACAAATATTTCTATTTGACAGAAATGATATTATCCAGTCGTTGATAGAACCACGGATACCCAGCTTCCATAACTTTGTTGCTACAAAGTATATGTCCAATGTGTCAAAAGCATTACTTAAGTCAAACATAATTGTAACAACCAATTCATTTGAATCCATTCTATTTTTTATACATTGTACCAGATCCACTATAGCTGTTTCCGTCAAGAAGTCATGGCGAAAGCCAAATTGATGTTGGGATAAAATATTATGTTTGTCAAAGAAGCTAAATAACTGTTTGCACATAAGTTTTTCAATAATTTTAGAGAAAACACACAGGAGAGAAATAGGCCTGTAATTATCAACGCAGTTTTTATCACTTTTATTGGGTATAAAAACAATCATGACAGTCTTAAGTTTATTAGGAAACTGACCCAGTTCTACCGATTTATTTAATATGTCTGCCAAAATATAAGTAGTGATATAAGCCTAGAGTTGTTGTATTGGCTAATAATTTTCTGGCATTAGGCTCGATTCGGTGCTGCTTCGATTGAGCAACAAGGAGAGGTATTAGATACTAAGGCGCATATGTCTCTATTTTGAGATTTTATTGTAATTAAGTCGCTTTTGCGCACCTGTTTATTGAGTAAATATGTTCATAAAAATACCGCCAGAGTTGTACTGCAACCAAAATTAAGGTAAACTTTGCTACTTTAAAGTAACTGCGTAAAAGAGACTAAGGAAATATACAACTCATTCTCGAATGATGTTTTCACTTTCAAAAACATTCCTTTTATCACCTTTTTCTTCACTTGACCCGTCTTTCCACTACTACTTTCTTTTTCAAGACTGCGTTTATAACTCCCACGCGAATGGGAGTTATAACAGCTTTCAAAAGCTCGCGCTCAGAAACTCTAATGTGCCAAATTTCATTTCGATGTCTTTATCAGATTGGGGTAAACATCTGAAAACAGATATGGTGCAATATCGATTTTTGGAACCAGATGACATAAATTTTTAAAAGTTTTTACAAAAATTTTTTATAAATCATAATACCGTTAAGAGTAGTGGAAAAAAATTTTATAATCCGTCACCTATACAGACGGGGACGACTTCTGTTAATTTAAACAAACGAATAGAGTTGGACGGTTTGTTCCTTTTTAAATAAATAAGGTTGTCACTTTAAAAGACACGGAAACACCAAACGTTTGATCTATACTAAGTGTTCGCCAAAACGACGAGCAAGCGCTATTTTGAAATTAAAGTGCACTACGAAAGTAAACCGTTACAACAGGTATACCAAAGAGACACTCTATTTATGATGTTAAAAAAATGTTATTTATTGTTGCTTAAAATACCAAAAATGTAAAAACCGGACTGAAAAAGCTGTTAGTTTTATTAAAATTACTGGCATATAATTTAATAGCGCATCTCTTACTTCGAGATACGTTATAGTCCAGTCATTTCGTCCGAAAAAAAGACAAATAAAAGAAAATGAATTTGCGCTTCTAATTTTTTAATATGTTGTAGGGGATACCTAGAAAAGCTTAACTTGAGATTGTCGACCAAGCTTTCCTAGGAGCTTTCGCCGCCATCTTGAAAAAAGGGGTAAAATTTGTTTCTCGGCAATAACTCGGCTATCCGATGAGATTTCAAAAAATTTTGTAGGACACTTTTTGTAGCTTTCTTTGTGCTCTACAATAACGCTTCCATCATTTTTAGCGTATCATGCATCGTTATCGAGATATCGATCGATAAAGTCAAAAATTTAGGACACAATTTTTGTTTTTTGCTTTTATTTTCTTTGGGTCTTATTAAATATGAAAAATTGTGAAATTCAAACTTGTAGAGCATATTCAGACCTACAATTTCTTTCTTGGATTTTTTTAAGTTGGACAAAAATTACGATCTCCAGCGCGCCGCAAAGTCGGTGAATCCAGAAATGGCATTATGCATTGACCCATGCTGCCTCCTTCATTTTGTTTATAAAATTTATTGTTACATTGGAAAATTGATTGTTTTATGCATAACTCTGTTAATGTAACAATAAATTTTATAAACAAAATGAAGGAGGCAGCATGGGTCAATGCATAATGCCATTTCTGGCTGAGCTATTCATGCACCATTTTGAAAATAAAGCAAAAAGCAGTTTTCAATATTTTTCTAGAATGTGGATCAGATATGTAGATGACGTCTTCGCAGTTTTTGATAATTCTAAAAGTTTAACAAATTTTGTATCAAATTTAAATAATTGCTTTCCCTCGATAAAATTCACTTATGAAGAGGAAATAAATAACAAACTATCTTTCTTAGATGTAAACATAATTAAAAAAACAGGTGGCGCTTTAGAGTTTGATATTTTTAGAAAAGAAACTAGTACTTTGAGATACATTCCTAACGACTCAAACCATTGCTTCCAACACAAAATAGCAAGTTTTTTAGTAAATAGATTATTTAACTTTCCTCTAAGTCAAAAAAACTTTAATAAAGAAAAAACATTTATTAGAAAGATTGCTGATGTCAATGGATATAATGAAGAAATAGTACAAATTATAAATAAACAAAAATTTAGAGCCAATTTAAAAAATTGCACAACTTTTCAAACAAACAAAAAAGAATTAAAATTCATTTCAATACCCTTTGAGCCCAAGATAACCAACGGACTTGAGAGTGTGCTTAGAAATTTAGGATTTAGAACGGTTTATCAGTCAGGGTCAAAATTAAAAGATTTGCTAGGAAGTCCGAAAGACAAAACACCATTTTTAGAAAAATCAGGAATTTATCGCATAGACTGTGATAACTGTGAGAAATGTTATATAGGGCAAACGCGTAGAACAGTTCAGACTAGGTACAAAGAGCACTTATCTCATTTAAAATTCGGCAGATTAGAAAAGTCGAGTATAGTCTTTAATAACAATCACCAAATTAGTATTAACAGCGTAAAATTAATTAAGCCATTGAATAACTATAGGCATCTTGACGCCGCCGAGCTTATCGAAATTCACAAAAATAAAGCGAATGCTCTAAACAAAGATGACGGTCCTCTTTTCAGCTGCTTAATCGGCTTTTTAGGAAAAACCCAACTTTCACCAAAACAGGTAAAATTAAACAAGTAAACATTCAGTTTTATTCATCACCTGATGATGACCACATGGTGGTCGAAAGAGCTCTCGAGATCTAAAAATAAACTTTTTGGCAAGTGGTAAAACTGTGTTAACAGTTTATAGTGCCAAAGATTCCAAATCAATCAACTAAACAAATTATTTGTTTAATAAATTACTATTGTGTGATCCTTAATTTGTTGCTCTATGTACTTATTTTTTATCCCATCAATTTCCTGAACAATTTCCCATTCGATTCGACATCCAGACACAACCGAGCGAGCAGCTCGCTCGACGCTGAGTGTGGATTCACCGACTTTGCGGCGCGCTGGAGATCGTAATTTTTGTCCAACATAAAAAAATCCAATAAGGAAATTGTAGGTCTGAATATGCTCTACAAGTTTGAATTCCACAATTTTTCATATTTATTAAGACCCACAGAAAAAAAAAGCAAAAAACAAAAATTGTGTTCTAAATTTTTGACTTTATCGATCGATATCTCGATAACGATGCATGATACGCTAAAAATAATGGAGGCGTTATTGTAGAACACAAAGAAAGCTACAAAAAGTGTCCTACAAAATTTTTCGAAATCTCATCGGATAGCCGAGTTATTGCCGAGAAACAAATTTTACCCTTTTTTTCAAGATGGCGGCGAAAGCTCCTAGGAAAGCTTGGTCGACAATCTCAAGTTAAGCTTTTCTAGGTATCCCCTACAACATATTAAAAAATTAGAAGCGCAAATTCATTTTCTTTTTTGAATGTACGTAATGACTGGACTATTATTAAATTTGAGAGAACTAGTAGTATTTTTTTTTTGTATTTTCTGAGAATAATAAATTACTTACCTACATCTTTTTAGATAAAACATTGGTGAAAATATGCAGCGAGCTCATGTCGGACACGTAGAGGAGATTTCTAAGCAACATTTATTTTCAAAAGCACAAAACGTTGAAGAGCACAGAAGAGAAAATTTATCAACTGTAAGAGAAACAAGAATTCAATTCTAATTTCCCACCCTTTATCTGTGGTTTCTAAAAATAGCCCATTGGAATGTGCTTATCGTGCCTTTGCCTTAACATAAACAAACCACCATACCGTACCACCATACCGTAGACGAATGCTGGTCCAAGATTCATTTGTAATAGAGAGTTTGGAGGGTGAAAAGATGATTCTTTGTGTGTGCTTTTTGTGCCCTTTAAGGTGATCCTTGGTGGTGTTTGTTTGTTTGGTGAACAATAATGTGAGTTTTACTCATTGAGCGTTTACCTTTATTGTTGTGAATATAATTATTATTTAGTGAGTTTTTACTCATTGAGGGTTTACCTTGATTATAGTACATAATTATTATTTAGTGAACCTATCTAATTGAGTGAATGCTTTAGTTTTAGTGCGTTGATATTATTGGCCAATTGTATTGTTATGTTGAATTATATTGAGTATTATAGTGAAATATATTGAGTTATATTGGTATATTTATGATTATATTGAAAGTGGAGTTGAGTTTATAAAGATGAGGCAGGTAGTGAATGATATTAAAAGTATTTCTTTATGATATGGAGCGCAACGTGAGTTTGTTTGTTGTGCTCAGTAAACTATTCAATATTAAATCATGAACATGTAGTTAAGACGCATGATGGGCTTGTGCTTTGTGTTTTGGCTGGTAGTTTGGAGTGACTCGCTATCAGTCCGGGAATTATCGGTACATGACAGGTAGTTGGGGAGTATAACAGACGACCCTGGCATTTCCGGTTCTTTAAAACTCACTGCAGAACTCACTGTAGAACTCACTATCTGGGGGATAATTCCAAGAGAGAGAACACATTGCGGAGAGTGACCCATTCATGTGTGATGTCTGTTAAATAAGGAGAGTGACCAATTCATGTGATGTCTGTTAAATAAAGAGAGAGACAAAGCATTGTGAGATTGCTTTGAGAGTATTACATGCCCATCTCTATGAACGACAGTTCTAATGACGAGAGATATTCAAATATGTGCGAAATGCGGAGACAATGACATGTTAATTTATGATAGTTATACTATCATAAATAGGGGATATATTAAGGTTAGACGCTCATCATTATTTTTGTTATGTTTAGGTAACAAAGCAGTGACGAAGTAGGATATACCCGGATCAACTCAAGCTCAGCTAGGTAAATCCTGACATCTTGTGAAAGACTCTTAAAATATAATTGTTAATAGAGATCTTTTGAGTTTAACTAAATAATCTAAAAATGATCAAAATCATTTTCTTACACAACTTTTGTAACGCAATGAAAATTTTGATTCAAATTTATAATAAATAAAATCGTAAACAAAATAATATTTTGGAAGTTTTGAAGTAAATAAGTAATATTTAAATATACATCAGTCAAAATAAGGAAAACCCAGGCAAAAAAGAATAAAGAAATAAATTAGTCGGGTCGGTTCCAGCTATGGATCATTTCATAGAATTTTTAAAAGAAATTTTATAAGCGGGTGAATTTCTAGTTGTTGTAAATAAGATTAAAAGCAAAAAAAAAGGCGCCTTATTGTAAGTTGGTACTAAATAGAGGCAAAAAGGTTTATAGAAGCAAAAAGGTTTTTGATTGTATCAGCACGTTTAGACGAACGCCGAAAGAAACTTTCACACCCTGTCTGAGAATTATATACAAAGTAAAACTTAAAAAGAAATAATCACTAAAACTCTAAAATAGGAAGTTAATGTTAGTTTGGGTGGCAGTGAGGAAAGGTGTCCAAATTCAGTGGTGCAAATAAAGAATAAAGTGCAATCCAGAAGTAAAACTGTGAGTAATTAACCTCACAGAATTTGTATAACACTATTCCGTATTAATGGTTTTGATGAGTTATCTATCAGTTGAATAGTTTCAAAATTACTTCATTAACCAGTTAACAAAATTAATTAAATTCTTAAATAATTTAAAAGACAAAAACCAAATCGCCAAACATTATACTATAATAGAATAATGCAATTCAAATATAATATATTATTTCAGTCTCATCAAAGTTATTAAATTACGAATTAAAATATTACTAACTAATTTGTAAATGACGTTATTATGTTATTTTGTATATTCACCAATTTTGATTTACATCTCGTATTTACATCGTCAGATGATGTAGTTTATTAAGTAATTAATAATTCAGGCATCAAAATAATTATATCACAGTTTAAATTATGTAATAACCGTAATTTAGCAGTCTACATTATTAGTTCTCAAAGAACTAAAGTACTGGTCAATCTAAAGAATGCTTTAGTTTTCTTAATTATCTCAATTGTTATAAGTTTAACTTAATGCACATAATAATTAATAATTCAACTAATAAGTCAGGACTCACAGTATTGTCGAGACGATAATCATTGCAGATAAATTAATATATCAATCAAATGACTCTGCGTCTTGAACGATATTTCCGAAATTCAATTTTGTTACTGTTAGAAAATTAATATTAATTAGTAATCAGTTCAAATCAATTCATTTCGAATTAATTCAATGAGATTACTCTTCAGTAGACTAGAATTGATACAAACAAACATTGATGTAATTACTCAATTCAAAATTAAAATATAAGTTATTTTAATTAAATTACTAATTAAAGTACCAATTAATAAAACGTTAATGAACGTTCCATGAAATAATTTTAAAAGCCTACACAAACGACGGTACGATGTTCCCTGTTCTGTTGTAGCAGTTCAGAATTCCTAACAAATATTCTGTTGCGGCAATCATATTCTCAACATAATTCTTTTCGCCCTCATTTTGTTGTAGCAGGTGAGGTTCCTAAACTGGAGTAGTAAGGTTTATATAACGTTATATAAGGTAACAAGTGTAAGCAATCTTGCCTTACAAATAAAATAAAGATGAAATTGAAAATAAATAAATATAAAAAAATGAAGCTAAAAGAAAAATTTATAAATTTATTTCAATTAAAAATAACAAATAATAAAAAAATAACAAAACTGCTTATTAACAAAAAATATAAGAAAATAACAAAATTAATTATATAACACAAAATTAATATCTATCAAAAAATAGCAAAATTCATTATAAAGAAAAAATATATATATTTAATTGTCCACTTGTTTGTAGGGCCGACATTTTACTAGAGCAGTCTGACCATGAGACCGTAGATCTGCAATTAAATGAAAAAGGTGTCTGAGCAAACAAATTCTTGTTTATTGAACTATAGATAATCATTATGATTTACAATTAGCAAATCTATTATAAAATTTGCAAAGACTCAAAACAGTTAGTTACTTCGCGTCGCGATCACATAATTAATATCTCGTCTTTGTTTTCCAATTCATCGATATTGAGGGTCAACTCGCACAATATCTCCTTGAAAAACCCATCAAAATAAAAAGAGTATTTACCATGGCAAACGGTGAATTACACTCAGGTACTACGGGTCAACTCGCGAAGTACCCACTCTATCAATATCAAAGGACGAAGGGTCAACTTGCGACGTACTCAAAAAGTTATTAATTATGTCAATATGAACATCATTTAAGCGAAACAAATAAATGATGATTAATTCAAGCAAGTTTCATCAAATGAGTTTGAATATTTATCATGCAGCATTGTATTGCTCTGTGAAAAAACTCACCTAGGATTAGAAGTTCAATTTCCTAGTAAAACCAACAAAAGGTTATTATTCTGGTAGAAAACACTCACTTTTCTCGACCACAATCTGAATTAAACTGAAACATCTCTACTGATACGTCATATGGTATTTTCTTCACATGATTATGGAAAATGACTCACTCATACAAGGGCTTAAGTTTCGTTGACTTATCAGAATTTTATCTCATTAGAGAAGAGTGGTGTTTCAACCAAACACCAAAAAAAGTAATTAAATAATCTACCTCTTACAAAGGTCCTTGCGTTTGATGGTTCAATAATCAGGCAAACGTTAGAGGTGCGTATTTGTACAGCGCACTAGCGTAATTTGCGTTGTAGCGCTTATTACATTATCTATCGCTTTATAGAGTGATTGAAAGTCCCCTTGTTACAAGTCCCACGGTGTGGTTGACTTTTATTTGTGATTTATATCACTTGTCGTGCAGTTTGTTGGAGCAGCTGCGGTAGGTTATTAAAGTTAAAATACACTTTAAATTGAAGTTATCATACAGTTTAAATTAAAGTTAAATTAAAGTTTTAATTCAAATTGTAATAAAGTTTCAATCAGTAAACTCTTAGTCTGTTTTCAACGTTCAAGGTCTTTTAAAGACTGGCAATTCAATTAAGAAATTCCAATTGGACTATGGAATTTCAGTTTGTTTGTGAATTTCTAAGTCATATAAAAGTTGATAGTTTGATAATTTGATAGTCATGAGAATGTTGAAGTGCGTACACGTACTACACAATAGTTTAATTAGCGTTGGAGCGCTATTTATATTATGATCGCTTTACAAAGTGATGTACAGTCCTTTCTAGTTTTTAGAAAAGACAGTTGACTTTTAATAATGAATTAACTGAGATTAATTTAACGAGTTCTGCAGTTTGTTGTAGCAGCTGCAATGAATTCTAAAACTGACTTTATCAATAGAATTTTAAATTGTCTGTAAAATTCAAAGTAATCTAGTAAATTCTAGTTTATTAAAAAATTCCAATTGGATTATGAAATTTCAGATTGTTTGTATAGTGGTGCCATTCTAATTTAATTACAGCATTCTAGTTTGATTATAAGATTCCAGTTTGTGTAAAGGTCTGACTCAATCATTAAAATTCTAATTTAATTACAGCATTCTAATTAGATTATAAAATCACATAACATCTTATAGGATTTTCATGTGCTTATGAGATTCTAATTGGTCAATAAGATTTGATTTTATTATGTAGTTCTACACTAGCTGTGAAGTTGTAAAGCTTTTAAGTCAGTTACTGGTCAAAGGTAATAAGTCATTGACGATTAGTTACGGATTGGTGAAAACAGCAAATTCAGTTTGTTTCTTTTAGTTTCAGTAGCCATTGTTAAATGTGAGATATTTATTATTGATATGAGGGCGGCCTCGTAGTTCCCCTTGTGACAGTAAGTGGTTGGTGACTAGACTCCAGGTATTTATATCTAAACTTTAGCATAGAGGTTGTAGACTTGATTGAACATATAGATCATTATTATATATAAAAAAAATATATGTGAAAAACATGTGAAAAACTTTTTGCAAAGTTTAGACGAAGATACATACCGAAATGTCATGGGACTCAGCTGCACTAAAACAATGCTAAAAGTAACAAATGATATTCTACAAGCATAGAATTTAGGTAAAACTACTATTTTGGTCCTTGTTAGATTATTTAAAGTACATATTTGATATATTGAACCATAATCTGTTAATGTTTATATTACACTTTGTTTACTGTTCTAATAATGCATGCGATCAAGCTTTTAAACAGCTATTTAGATAACAGGTTTCAAGTTTCAATACGTTGTCACAGATTAGTTATACCAGATTGCTCACTTGCCTCAAAACGTTTGATCTTTTGCGCATCGTTTCTATGACCTTGGCGTCTCTCGTCCCTTTAAATTGGTTAATAGCAGTGTTGCCGCGCGCAGTTTTTTGTCAGAATTACTACAGAAAATGCCCTGTTGCCAAAAATTGTCGTCCTGGAGCTACTTGACACATCATAGGTTTTCTGAAGAAAACTTGTGTAATCAACATTAATTTGACTAATTAAGCATAATTAGGAGGTAATCGTTTGGTTTTTAAGAAAATCCTACTTTATTCACATAATTACAAATGCATTAAAATAGATTTTTTTGTTTTTTGTCTAGAGGTTTCCAAATAGTCACGTTTTAAAGTGGTACATTGACGTGCCTTTTCGATTTTTTATATTTTCAACAGCAAGAAAGATATTAAGGGTGGGCCGTTTTATAGACCGGACAGACATCGGACCAAATCGTGAATTTAGACACTGCATACAAGCAGCTCGAAGCGTTCCGAGTGTATCTTTGCTTACAGTGAAATAAACTTCTACTGGGCATGCGTCAGCTGGACCTTTAAACTGGTTAATATTCTATCTCTCTTTTTTTTAAGCTTTCTTTTCTAAGTGAGCGATCTGGTATAACTCATCTGTGACGTTGTCACGTAGAAAGAATAGTCTATGCAACTACCGTTAGTTTGTGGTGTACCACAGGGTTTAATATTGAGACCACTTTTATTTAGATTTACAATTGTATTTTCACAACTTACATACAGAGCTGTGAAAGTCATCAATATGCGAATGGCACTCAATTATATTATTCTTTCTATCCGAATAATATAAATGAACTTTAAAAAATAAAGATATTGAACACTTAACTGAATTTTTGAATAATAATATGTTACAACCATTGACTAAATATACCTAGACTTCCCACCGTACAGTAAATTTTGAAGCTCATTAAAGACACCCGATAACAGAGCGGCGCTGGAAAATCCATCTAGGATGCGGTGCAATAACTAATTGAGTAGCTAGATAGGGAGGCCATCGCGTTGTCAGTGTTGTCACTAGCATAGGCATGTCGCAAGGTCATGCATGGACATTTGATACTCTTTTTTGTCTTATCTTAATGGGGACTGCTATAATGTTTCGACTGGATTTTGTTGTAGAAAAAAAGTATCATTTCTTTGAACTTATTCAAATAGAAAATATAAATACACATTTTTCAAGTAGAACAAAACAGAAATAACAAATAACGTTTGGTTTTGTGCAAGTGCTCTTGCACCTTGTTTGTGTATGGTAGTAATATGTAAATGATAAGATAAATCGTTGTTTTGCACTTTTTTTTAATTTACCAATAAATAATGATAATAAACATGAATAATTGAAATGAGAAGAAAAATGGTGGTCTCAGGTCTTATCTTGTATGTGCTCAATGATTGAAATGAAGAATGAAAAAAAGAGAAATAACTCTAATAACTATAAAATGAAGAAAAAATGTGATTAATAACTTCAGATATCGACTTAATCATGTGAGCACAATAAAAGTTGGCATTTAAACGATGTTATTTTTAAACTTCACGAAAAATAAACTTGAAATATTGTATTTTTAACTAAAAAAAAAACTAAAAAAGTACTTTGGTTTTAATTGACCTTTCAAATAAATAAGTTTCTCTGGCGTACGCTGTAGATTAAATATTAAAATTTGTTAGCGTCATCTTAATTTTAACATCTTCTTCCGGCTCTTAGAGCAACAATATTTAGTAGTTTAAATAGAATAACGCTATAAATGAATAAAAAAAACTAATTATGTGTTTAAGTAATGCTAAAACGGTGCGATAAAATCTCTTCAAACAGCTCATCTTATGTGAAGAGTAATTATAACATTCTTTTGAACGAGTTTTTGAGAGATTAGATGCATTGTCCAGTAATAGGAGATTATAAAAGCCTAACTTTAAAAATACGTTATTTCACTGGTACTAATTTAATTTTTTTATCTGTTATTTTATTTATCAAAACATCAAATATAAGTATAACTGATTGATTTGGAATCTTTGGCACTATAAACTATTAACACAGTTTTACCACTTGCCAAAAAGTTTATTTTAGATCTCGAGAGCTCTTTCGACCACCATGTGGTCATCATCAGGTCAACAGTTTTATTCATCTCCTGATGATGACCACATGGTGGTCGAAAAAGCTCTCGAGATCTAAAATAAACTTTTTGGAAAGTGGTAAAACTGTGTTAATAGATCAAATATAAGGCTCAACTAATACAGAACAATAATAAATACAAGACAATTGATACAATAATCTTTTATGTTATTTATACAAATTATTTGTATTTACATAAGTTGGCACATACTTAATTTTCCGCTAAATTTGACTTTTCTAATTAATCAAGTCTTGTATGCAAATGTAATTTTGTTTGTACCCTAGGTATGGTGTGGCTATCTATCCTGTGCGGTTACAAAGATTTTTTTTATAAGAGTTTGTAGTGACATTCGCATACTTCATTTTAGTGACATTCTTGACATTGCCTCAAACAAAAATCTTAGAGATACACAAGTATAATCAATTCTCATAAAAGTTAGTAGAAGTTAAACATCTTTTTTTAGAAAATATTTAAAAACATAAGATATTAAAATCATTTATCTTCTAATTTACTCAGTCACGCCCTCACTACATAGCCAATCTCATTAAACTTACTAGCTACATTCTGCGAAAAACACAAAAATAAATTTAGAATAACGGTTTCGCCAAAAATGTTTTTGACGTAAAAAATATATTAATATTTGTTTTCTAATTGTATTTGATGCGGACATATTGGCAGCGCATTTTGGTAACGCCGCATTTTTCTCATCTAAATATTGTCCAACGTGACTGAAAAAGTTTACACTTTAATAAATTATCTATTTGCTAAAAATTCCGGCAAGATGGCATCTAAATAAAATTTGTTTAACATTGGTATTGTCTTTTTTCAAAAATTCTCATTAAGTTCACTTTGGAAAAATTAAATACTAATACAAGATAAACCATTAGAAGCGCCGGTCGAATAAAATTTGGCAATATAGAATCTAGAGTTTTCACCAAAACTGACTTTATATTTGCCCCATTTAAAAAGTAACAAAAATACGATTTTTCAATTTTTGCAAAGATTTTGCATTTAGACAGAATTATAATACTGAATATGTATTTCTAGAAAGAATAAGGTATTAATTTTTTCAAGGATCATACTAAACTAGAAAATAGCAATACTGCCAGCTGGCTCTGAGCTTGATAATAATAATTATGATTTTTTTAAAGACGGTACGCGATTTTCTAAAATAATGTATTTATTTTTTCAAAACAGCCTGGCTCCGGTGTCAATTGTGAGGCAGCATTTCTAATATACCTTTATCGCTTTAAGAATAATTAGATGCACCAAACTTTATTCTTAATCTATGACTTTTTAGAATTTTGTTTGAGACAAAAACAATGTCTCTACAAAAAGTTGTGCGGTAAACCCTCATAAATATTAGTGAAAGTTAAATAATCCGTTGTAAAGTTTTAACGAGGACAATGTCATAATTGCACTAAAGCGAGCAAGCAGCTTTAGTGGTATAGTAAAAACAAAAATTTTATATTTTGACAACTTTAAGTTGGTAGAATTCATGTTTTTGATTTTCTTTTTAAATTACTGCACAAAAAAATTAGGCAATGGTTTTCCGATGAGAATATTTTATAAACAGAAAAGTTGAAATTTTAAATCACTTGTACAACACCGAGTTGTCTCATAGACAGGATTATTTTTTTGTACTTAGAATAATGGATATACTTTATACTAAATTCGAAAAAATTGCCGTTTTTCTTATTTAGAATATGTATAGATATAATTTATCCGATAAAAACTTAATTTTGTAGAGCATCAAATTGCTGATAAGAAAATGTTGTGCGTATTAATTAGATTATTATTAATTATCAACTATTAATTATTATTAATTATTTGTACTATCATTAAACTACAAAATCTCATTTTAAAAATTTTATATGTTAATGTTATTTTATATGTTATTTTATATTTATTTGTAAAAAAGTCAGAGCACATAAATAATAATTTATAAATAACATTTGTACATAGATTCAACATCGGCTGGATAAAAAATAGGAAGAAAAAGTATTGAAACAAGCGATAATTACCCGTGTTGAAGCTTCATAGCATAAGGTCGAATAGCTTGGCTTCGGTCGTGATATTATAAGCCTTCCTTGCTGTAAATTTTAGCAATAGCACACGAAAAACATAGTACAAGCTAAACGGCTCATCCGACAGAAAATCTCAACAACTTTAAGCAATCTACAATCTCAGATCTACAACGTTTGTTTTAATGTATTTTTTGATAATGCGCGTTTTCGAATTATGGTGATTTTACCAATTTACGATTTATGCGTTTCAGGGCGAGCGTTTATTCGATAAAGCACTCCATAAGAAAGCATTGCGGAGGCAATAATAAATAATTAATATAAGGCATTTCCGATTGACGGTTATGCATAATGTTAAATGACCATAAAAGTAGCGTACTAGAAATTTAAAAAATGCAAAAAAATTTTTTTTTTATAAAACCACCTTAAACCATTCTTAATCAACCCTCGCATAATACGATTTTTGCACGACCAAGCCAAATATTTTTTTTTCCGATGAGAAATCTCTAAAAAAAATTGTAGCCTTTATCAACACATTGCAAACCACAATCAATTCTAGACGACTTGGGAAGATTTTTGAACTCTACTCATAATACTACACATTTATTTATTACGAGTCTCGCAACCCAGCCCGAAAAAACAAACACTTCAAATCTATTCGGTTTCAGGTTTCATACCCATTAACACCTTATCTATTTCCATGCATGAGTGAAGGCCTTTTGCATAATATAACAGATTTCTTTACAACTATTCACGCACTTTGAAGATTCAGCTTTTTGCCCATAGGTACCAGCGGCTGTCAAGCCCCCCCTTTCATCCTCGCGCCCGTCTTACCCACAACCAAAATGTGTTACATTTCTCCCATAAGCGTGGCTAGTCTAGGTTTACTTAGTCTATGGTTACAACTAAAAGCAAATACATCTGTGGTTCCTGTATTTGGCAGAAATAAAGTACAAATAAAGATCAACTTAAATATTCAAATTACTACACAACAAATAAATATGTAGCATGAAATCTTAGGCTTATGTTCGATGATAATTTGAGATTTAAACTACATATCAATAAATGTATACTAATATGCCATCATATTATGCCAGCTTAAAAATGTTAAGCAACAAGCATTGAGACATACCACTAAAGTTTAAATCTTTAAATGCAGTAAAATTCAAACAAAAATACAAACAATATCTGTATTCGAACTCAAGAAGTCAACAAATTATCAACAAAACAACACATCAACACCAATTTACAAACATTTATGATAACACTTGGCTGAGTCACCGTCTCGAGACTTTTACTAATAAATTGTCATCATCTTTCTCAGTTTACTAACTGCCGGTCAACTTTTGCTATTCAAAAATGCCAAAGATTAATTTTTCTATTTAACTTAAAAATGCCATATATGTTACCCGTTGAGGTTAAGTGTTTTTTTGACTTATTGGCGCATTTTACTCCAAATTTAAATGTAAATTATTGTAAAATTATAAACTCTTACACTTTATTTATATTTATATTATACGTATAAATATAAATAAAATTTTAGTAATATGCAGTCTTGAACCTTTTTATGAAAAAAGTCAAGTTTTTTACAAAAACTAAAAGCTGTCTGTAGTAAGCCGAAAATAATTTATTATTTTATAAAACAAAACGAACAGTATTTGTGGAGTTTAGCAGCTGAACGCAATAAAACTAATTATAAAAAGAATGTGGTTTTTCCAAATAAAATATAATTTTTTTTTTCTCACGCGGACTAAAAGCCTCAAATTCGAAAAGTGTAAGTGTAAGAACCTTAATAAATAAAAGCTAACAGCGGTAATGTTCTTATAGCTTTCTATTCTATAGATCTTCCGAATATTTTATAGATTGCTTTTATTGAATTTGACAAGGCCAAGTCTTTCAAATTAGATGTTCTTGCATTTTACTATCGTCTGTCGTGTTTGATTTATTTTCAAGTTAAAGTGAGATCGTGATTTCCTTGAATATATTTTACGTTTTTTTTTTCCTATTCTGACGGTTGGGTCAATACATTTGTCACCGAAATAGGATGTGATTTAAGAAAAGCGATTTACTTGTTTTATGCAACTAAACGTAATAAATCATTCAAATAATGCTTCTGGATTTAGAGTTAGCAGACGAAAATTAACTTTTATAACCGGGATTAATGATACGGCAGTTTGGCCGAAACAGGAGAAGTGGAATTAATCAATTCAACTTAAGATTTATTTTTCTTTTCCTTATTTACTTATTTACTTATTTCAAATTGAAAACGAATAGTTTCAGCTTAATGAGTTCCATATATTTAACAAAACATCATTATAGTCATAATTTTACAAATTAGTAATTTATTATAAGAAAGTTGCAGTTTTTTTATGACATTATTAAATGTTTAAAAATTAAATCATTGAAAATTAAAATCAGTTAAATAAAGGCAAAACCGTCTCTAGACTTGTAAAACACACTTATTGTGCCTAAGTGACAATAAAACTATTAATTTTTTTTGCATTTTTATGGTAGCAAAATTACACTCATAAATAATTTTAAATCTATAAAATTGAGATACATAGAATATCAAGTCTTTCTGTGACATTTTTATAATTCTTTGTATGTTGTGGCAGGTTCAGTCTGTAGGAGGTTCAAATATCAATTTGGTCTTGTGTTTGTTTAGTTTTTGACCCCTGAAGGAAAATAAAAACTGAACACGTTTGAACACTATATTTTTAACTTGTGAAGGTGTTCCATCTTTTTGACACAAAATGGGATTGTAATAATTAAATGTAAATTAAAAAAAACACAATATCTTCTATGGGAAGCATCTATAGGAAGATATTGTGTTTTTTTTAATTTACATTTAACTATATTTTTAACATTTTGCAATTTTCAAATCAAATCATCCTAGGTGGCGTTAATAAACAAAAGTGTTGTCCGGTCTAACATGATAAAACTTAAATACAATCAAATTAAAAAAAGAACAGATTGTGTAAAGAAAATGAATTTAAATAATGCCTTATTTGGTCATCTACATATTTAAAAAAAAATTAGGTTGCGGAAAAATGTCAAGTTTTCTTTGTCAGAGCGTGCTTAAATATCCCAGATATCATCATGCTTAATTTTAGTGCCTTTATTTTGCCGTTTTTTGCTCCGTAGCGTGGCGGTTTCTCTGAATTAGCTGGGATGTCACAAAGTGACTAATTTATAAAGTTTGTTAAAGGTGTACAGACTGCGTTGGTAACATACTGCCAAAAGTTTAGTAAATATAATAGTATATTTCAAATCAAGGTAAGAAAGTGCTTTATTACAGATTAAGAGGTTTGACTAGGTTAGGCTCGGCTTGCTGTGGCGGTTTCATCAGTTTGGCTTAAGGAAAATCCAGGTTAATGTTCAGGCTTTACATGCATACGTTGCTACTGGCCGTATTTTGGTCTTATACATTAGAATCTTGGTATGTCTTGATAGCAGATTGAACATCATCATCGATTGTAGCGCATATAAACATCTATCTCGCACATTATTAACACATTATTATTTATGTTAAGATGACACCCAGTAACAGCTGCGTTCTGCTTTTTTCAAAACACTCTGCCGGTATCTTATTACAACCGAGAGCTTTCTGAGTTTTTTTTATAGCTTGTCAAGTTTCTTCGAGTAGTAAAAACCCTAGTTTAGCTTCAGCTGTATGGATATAATTTTCTCGCTGTTCTTGTTGGCTTGGTCGATTTAAGCGTTTGGCAAAAGAGCTCTTCCATGTATCAAGAACTTTAGTTTTTGATGTAGTTACTGTGCCGATTTTCCTATTCAACATTATCGTGGATCGTGACAGGTAGTGTTTCTTCTAAGCAATTGCAAATGCAATTTTCTTATAGAATGTTCTCATGTCCCTCTGTTAGTGTTGCGCTTATAGCTCTAGGATTTTTTCCCGTTGCTGTTGTTTTTTTTCTCTCTACTGTTTTTCAAAGATGGTCCTTCAGAAATCTGTTCTGTGGTGTTTTAAAGCATTTCTAGTTTTGCTGCAGTTTTGAGGCGTTGCAGGCTTGAAGTAGGGTTGGCAATTTTGTTGAGGTTTAGGCTCAAGTATTTTCTTATTAGTTTTTACGATGCTTTCCTCAAGTAGTTCCGACAACGTTTTTAAATTCTTTGTATCAGCTTCTGTTGTAAGGTTACCTACGATCTTCTTTTCTATCTTTACCTCATATCTCTTTTCCACATCTGAGCGTTTAAGGGTAAAGATGTTTACAGAAGTGTTTAATTTTTTGCATTGACGATAATATTCGAAATCTGAATTTAGCGCTAACTATTTAGTACATGGTCTGAGCCAGTCTCTTCTTGTCTCTTGGTTCTGACGTCTATCACACTGCTGCTGTGTCTAGAGTCTACTCGAATGTGGTTTATTTGATTTCTAGTACGGCTACCAATAAACATCTACGTTTGTTTATACATTTCTTTTTGTGAAAACAAAGTAGATTTCACACGCAGACCATTTGCCGTGGTTATGTGTATTAGTGATCTTGTTTTATAGAATTTATCTTTTTTCCCGGATTTGATTTTGGCGGCATATTTGAATATGGCGGCTTACCTTTTTTATTACAACAGAAATTTGTTTGTTGAAAATTTTATCTTAAGTTTTGTTTTGTGGTAAAGTTTTTAGGTTTACTTGACCCAATGCCAAAAAAAAACTATAATAAAATAAAACTTTTTTATTCTGCAGCGGAAAAGTTGCGGTTTTTTTCTTAGAATTTTTATGGATGGAAAATAGATGTTTAGATTTTTCTCACAATATTAAATGTGAAAAAAATATTATTTATTTCTAAACATAATATTCCAATAGTTCAACAGCACTGATATGCCGGTATTCATAGTCGTAGCTCAAGATCAAGCTTAAGCTTATTTTAGACTCAAGCAAGGACTCCGGCAATGCTCGGGAAAGCGTTTGCATGCGTTTTGAAATAGATTTATCGCTGATTCCGTCTCAAGCAAAGACTTCGGCAATGCTCGTGAAATCTGATATTCATATCTTGAGGTTGAGGTCGAGCTCAAGACCGGACGGTTTGCATCACATTTCCTGCAATATTTGGTCTCACTTTTGCAGCTTTCGTGTTTTGAGGAGAATGTAATAATGGTCCAGATTGGTCACTATTGCGGCATCCGTCGTATTACTTTCCACATTATTGGAGTTGTCCATGCGAGACTACACCAAGGGTTTTGCTTTTTGTGTATACGCAGCTTTTTCGTCTATAATGCACATTTTATGAAAATACCATACATGTATTCTGTCAGTAGACATGTACTCACCCGTCGTCATTCTTTTTTTTGCAAAAACAACACAAAACACGTTCGATATAATCCTTGCGGCATCAAGTTATTCCTTGACCTGTCACTTTATATAAACACGGAGAATGACTGTCATGCGTCAAAATGTTAAATTTTAAACCTAACAACACAAAAATGACTACTTTGGTGACTTCCGCAAGACGCACGTTTTCTCGAGCATTGTCGAAGTCCTTGCTTGATTTCCGGAGCATTGCCGGAGTCCTTGCTTGAGACGGCGTCTCAAGCTTGAATTCAAGGTTGATCTTGAGCTACGACTATGAATACCGGCATAAGTATCAATATAGTGTTTTATTTTAAGAGAATAGCGTATTAAACCCTATTTATTTAGAATGCAAATTAATTGTACACAAATACAAACGCGTTTTGCTGGTTTAGATTTAACGCTTTTAGCAATTTTGTCAAAGTAGGGGACTCGAAACGTGGCTTTTTGTTGGTTTAGAATGTTATACTAAGCTATAATAATTGATTCAATATTTAATACAATAATTGAGAGTAAGTAGGTACAAATGAACATAAAAACAGTAAAAACGTGTAAATTTATACAACTGTTATACCTCAGTTTCTCAAAAATTTTACAAAAAAAACTTGTCAAACATATAGGTCTATAATTTTCTACAAGCGTGATGTCTTTTTTTGTGTAAACTGGAACAACTGTTGGTCTTTTTAAGATAGTGGAAAATACTTCTTTTAATACGGATGCGTTAAAAAGGCTTATAGTTTTTCTAGAAAATACTTTCTAATCACCTCATAGACCTCAAAGCGGTTTATAGGATTTAAGAAAAAACGAAAAAGATATTGCTCAAAAGTATTTAAGATGTCAGTTTTATTAGTATGAGTAATGTACTGTATTTTTTTATTGTTCCTTTACTTTTGACATTGGCTTTTTCATTTAGCCCGTTTACTATTTTTTTAATACAACTGAATTTGTTAGAAAATGTATTGATCAACAATCTGTAGTATTGTTTTATTGGTAAAACTGAAAATAAGATTATAATACCTAAAAAAAAACATTATTTTTTACAAATAAACCATTAGCATCAAAACATTATTTGTTTTCTACAGATAAGTAGATAATATTAGTAGGGTCAAGCGCAGTATTTCCAATTTCACCATAGACGCTACGTGGATTTATTTCTTGTTGGTCGTCTTCGAGAATTCTTGATTATATTGGCTTAGAAGGTGAACATGATTAAAATACCTAAAACAATTTTTTTTATTAATTTTCACAAATAAACCATTAGCATCAAACATTATTTTGTTTTCTACAGATAGATTTGAAAGAGTTAACCAGCTTATATGCAGTGCTTAATTTTTTCATTTTTTTAATAACATAGACTGCAAAGCGATTAATACTTGCTTAAGCGTAGGTTTAATCAAGGTAAAAGAGAGTAAGAGATGAAAGATATAAATCATCATGAATTTTTTTATCGCAATAAAAAAATAAAAACAAAATTAAACGCACAATATAAATAATACAAGTTAGTAAATTGTTACATATTGAAAATTATTGAGTTGTATACTTCATTCAAGTATACTGCAAAAATTGTAGTTTTATACATTTAAAACATTATAAGAAAAAATTATTCGTGAGAATATATTGTTTTGGTAAATATTTTTTCCCACTCCCAATCATGTAAGTCGGTTCTACATTCGTAGCAACATACCATGTAAGTTGACAATTATATTTGTTTATATTATTGCTCTTGACGACGGAATAAATTTCTTGGAAAATAATAATTTTGAAAACAAAAATGAAGGCTAAAAAATTTATTTGAACAAATTTGAACAAAAATAATTATTTTTTGAAAAAATTAAAAACAACACTGCAACCCAAAAACAAAGAATTTTTCAAAACAATGTTTTTAAAGTCCGATAATTTAATTTCTTCATTTCTTGATGTTACTTCGATTTGACATTCTTTTATTCCACCTTCAAACGTTGCTTCTTGAACTACGTCGTTTCGAAATTTATTCTTCCCGAAATTTTGAGGAGGTGAAAGAGATGATATTGTTTGCGTTTGGGACTTGGAAGTAGAAGGCATTTCGAGTCCTGTCAAAGCAGCACAATTGTGGTTAGAATTATTCCTGTTGTACAATATTTTAATGGAAATATCAATCTTCTTCTTCACAGAATCGGCTACATATGCTTCTGCCACATTATACGACCTTCATGCTCCATGCCTCTTCAAATCTAAAATATCTCCACCAGAATTTACCAACAACGTAACCGATGATCGTCTAAAGCAATGTCCCGTGGATAAATTTGCATCCGGTAAATTTAAAAATTTTGCAATTATCGATGGCATTCTAGCAAATGTGTGTTTGCCAACAGGTTGATCAACACATTTTCTATTTTGATAACGCATAAAAAAACGATGGCTGACAGCTACTCCCAACTTCTTACGAATTTCGTAATATTGCTTGAAAATCTTTAAATAATCGATTTCTTCTTCGGGACTTTCAACAATCGTGAAGCTTCTCGGTAAATCATTTTTTGATTGTAGAATCTTGATTAGTACATTTTTTTCATGGTCAATTATGTCACGTAGTTCTATTTCGCAGAATTTATCCGTTCTGCAACATCCTGCAATCCCGACTATTGTAACGGTCTAAAACAAATCAAAGCAAAAATAGAATTTGTCTTCAAGTCAAAAATGAGGTTACCTTAATTAGAAGATACGTTACATCTTCTGCTTGTGCTAAAAACTTCAAGATATTTTCTCTTTCCAATACTTGCGACTTCTTTGGTATATAGCCTATGTTTCTATTTTTAAGAAGGCCTGTCAGTTGTAGAAATTTAGAGATGTCAATATTCTTTTTGCACTTAATGGTGGCTTTAAGCATGGAGTATTTGCACCATAAACTTGTCGGTGATTTTAGTTGTTGCGTTCTTTCCAGCATATAAGCAAGCATTACCTTTTCGGTAACCGACGTCACATTTTTCCTACAGCACCACTTTTTGAATACTCCATACGTAAACTCGTATCTGTCTCTCGATTTTTGCGGCAATAAACTTGAGGAGGCAATCTTTGCCGCTTCTTCTATCTCATCAACATTCATATTTATTAATATTTACTAATTACACAAATTAACTAATTACACAAACGACCACAAATTTATTTCGAGAACTTTGTTTATAATTTCGTTATTTATCTGACATGGCAGCACACGGCCAACGCAACTCACGACGATTAATGGTAACAAAATTAATTGCAATGTCAGGTGTCGAATCAAAACGATTTCTTAATAAATTTAGATAAATTTGGTTCTGGCAGCGGGAAAAATCTAATAAGTAATACGGAATGTATCGACAATCAACATTTTCGTCAGGCCACAAGCCGCGGCTTCGCCTTGGCTTGTACCTGCCTGCCTCAAATGTTAATACGTCCTTACATTCCATGTTACTTAAATAGCTATTGCCTAGTTTCAGGTATTTAATGGTTTTAGATCAAATATATCAATGACTTATTACTGTTTTATGTTTTAAAATTTTGTATGTTAACATTTATTACATATTGAAAATAATATTTTTAGACTTAAAATCTTTTTTTTACTTTAGTACTTTAGACCAAGATGTAAACAAAGAAAAGCGTTTTATAATAAAAATTATGTTTTTATTTAAACCTGTGTGCACAATAAATGATTGATTTTAAAGATGTTTATATACAAAAAAATATTTGCTTATATAGTCTAAAAACATATGTAAATTATAGGCTCTAAAATAAAAACCATTTGATTGAACATATTAATGAGTAATGAGCAACTACTTGATAAAACTATTAATGTAAGATCATTTTTCAAATATTACTTTCGTTTATTTATACTTTCAACGAAGTAGATGCTAATTTAATGCTACTTATTTAAATTTTAGGTTTAACAAGTTTTATTACTGAAACAAAAAGTAGTCAAATTAGCATTATTTGCACGAGTAAAAAAGTTATATTATTTCTAAGAGAAGCGCTTGAGAGACTTGTTCAAGTACAAACCTCTATAATTCAGATTCTTTCGTTAAATAATATTATTACAATTAATATCATCATCAATAATATAGATTTGCAATAAAGTTATTTAAAACAAACAACAAGCATTTTTTTTTAAATATACGGTTTTTTAACAAAAATCGGTAGGCAATACTAAATTTGAACATATTTAACCAAATTTGAACATTCTTTAGAAACCGGCACTTTTCCTAACTGCCTGAAAACATCTATTGTTGTTCCTCTCCACAAAGGAGGTGACAAAAGTAATGTCGCTAATTATAAACCAATAGCTCTCATACCAGTTCTCTCGAAAATTATTGAAAAACTAGTTAACTCTTGTCTTATGACCTTTCTTACAAAATTCAAGTATTGTCTCCTTGCCAATTTGATTTTCTGTCAAATAACAATACAAATGGTGCGATATTTTCGGTCTTGAATCATATTTATAAAGCAGTGAATAATAAATTATATACCGCTACAATTTTTTGTGACTTTGCAAAAGCTTTCAATTTTTGTCTAATAGAGCTCAAATTGTAAAAACAAATGATTCTCTTTCAAACTGTAAAAATCTTGATTATGGTGTTTCACAAGGCTCGGTTTTCGGTCCTGTGCTATTTTTAATCTTAATAAATGATATTGCTGATCTTTAATTTAGTGGTAAAATTTATCTGTTTGCCGATGACACTAGCATCACTTGGAGTCACTCTGACAGCAAGTTCCTCTACCGTATTATTTCTGATAACCTTGCAATTATCAAATCATGGTGCGATTCTAATAATCTCAGCTTAAATACAAATAAATCTGTAGCTCTTTCTTTTAAAGGTGACATTCAATCGATTTTTATCAACAATAATAATGCAATAAACTATACTAGCTAATAAATTAGCGACTGCTTGTTATGCTTTACGATCTATCTGCAGAGAACTGAAGACTGAAACAGCTCGTTCTACCTATTTTGCCCTTTTTGAATCGCATCTGCGATACGGTTTACCCTTGTGGGGAAATTGCACAATAAATCAATTTGAATGCGTTTTTAAATTACAAAAAAGAGCTCTTTGCTACACTCTTGCATTGACTAGCAGAGAACATTGTCGTCCGTATTTTGTCGAACATAAGATTCTAACACTCTCTGCGCTGCTTATTTTAGAATCAGTCTGTCTTGTTCGCAAACACCTTGACAATATTCCTACACCTAACGCTCATAGGTACTCAATAAGAAATTTTAACAGTGTATACTTACCTCTCCCTTCATCTGAACTTACAAAGAACTCCATTTTCTACAAAGCAAAAAAAAAATTATAACTCACATCCCTTTCACCTAAAGTCTCCTTCCACCTACGTATCTTTTCGCAAAGTGGTTAAGTCTTATTTAGTTAATAAACCGTTTTACTCTTTAGCTGAATATATGTAATTAATAGTTTGAAAGTTTTTTTGGGTAATACATATACTAGTCCATTAGTAGTTCCTGAATTTGTTCTTTTAGATGTTCTAATTTTTATGTGTTCGTGTGACATTTTTTGACTATTGGTCATTATCTCCTAATATGTTTGTTATTTGCTTTGTCTACAAATTTTGTAATTTTATGACAATAAAGCTTATTATTATTATTATTTTTTTTATTTTTATTATTATTATTATTATCATTATTATTATTATTATATAATGTAGTGAACACACTCTTCCCAACTCACGAGGTGGGAAATGAGATTGAAGCAACCACGCAGAGAGCTGAGTTTGTGATACTATTCTCAGAAAATGAATTAAGAGCTGCAGCAGGCACCTTGAAAAGTTAAAAGGCTCCTGGACCAGACGGAAGAGTGTGGAAATAGCGGAGAGGGGAAACCATCACTCCAGGCAAATCGTACTTTTGGCGACCTTAGACGTCAGGAATGCCTTCAACAGTGCTAGATGGACCGATATAATCGCCGCATTGGAGAATCGTTTCCAAGTCCCGTGGTATCTGATGAGGATGATACGTAGCTACCTCAGGAATCGTATTCTAGTCTACGAAACAGAGAACGGTACGGTACAAAAGCAGATATAAAAGTACTTGGGCCTATACCTGGACTCCAAATTATCCTATTGGAGCCAGATAAACTATACGGTACAAAAAGCAGGGAAGGTTACGGCAGCCTTATCAAGGCTAATGGCAAACATAGGAGGACCGACCGCGAGCAAGAGAAAATTACTGATGACAACCGTGCAGTCAATTCTTCTCTACGGAAGCGAAGTATGGGCTGATGCTTTGAAGGCAAAATACCGCAAGAAAGCTCTTGGCGCAGTACAAAGAACAGCTGCTCTGAGGGCAGCGTCGGCTTATAGGACAGTCTCGGAAGCGGCCGTGTTGGTAATCAACAGCTCAATTCCAATTGGTTTGTTGGCCGCAGAACGCAAAAGGAGGTGGAAGCAAAAACACACTTCCAAAGGTCGACTTACGACAGGAGAGCTAAGACGGCAAAGCATTCAACAGTGGCAACAGATGTGGCAAAACCAAACGCGTGGACGATGGACGACAAGACTCATTCCAAATTTAGCAGCCTGGGTAGAAAGGGGTTTCGGCGAGGTTAATTACTACGTCACGCAACTGTTATCAGGACATGGTTATTTCCGGAAATACTTACACAGGATGGGGAAATGTGACAGCCCATGTTGCATATATGGCGACGCAGACCTCGACGGTGCTGAGCACACCTTTTTCGAACGCAATGAGTGGAGGCAAGAAAGAGCGAGCCTTGAAAAAAAATACGGTCCACTGACGGCTCAGACTGTGATTGGAATCATGCTTGGTGGCGAGGAGAGCTGGAAACAGATTGCAGTTTTTGTTGAAGACATTCTGCGAAAGAAAAAGGTGGACCTAGACGTTCAGGAGAACAGGGAACGCTGAAAAAAAAAACTTAAAACATTAAAAAAAAAGCGGGCCCGACGGGGAACTAGACGGATAGGGGTTGCATATATAACCCAAAAGAAGGGAGCCACACCGATGTAATACGAGAGTAGTTCCGGTGTAGATGATTCCCATAAATGGGGGTGGTTTTAGTTGGTAGGCTTTCGAGGAGTCCAACATCGCCTGTTGCAAAGAGTGACGACCTGGCAGGCATGCGTAAAAAGCATTTCCCCCCCAACCCACAAAAAAAAAATTATTATTATTATTATATTAAGCTGCTCACTAACTCACAGTTTGGTTTTCGAGCTGCGAGGTCAACAACTGCTGCAATCTCTGCGGTAAAAGACTTTGTGGTAAGCAACTTTGATAATAAAGTTTTTTCAGCGGCTATAATGCTTGATTTAGAAAAAGCATTTGATTCTATGCCTCACGATATTATTTTAGATAAGTTACACTTCTATGGGGTTCGGGGAGCATCACTAGACCTGTTGAGATCCTATTTGTCTGAACGTTTTCAGTTTGTAGAATTTAATGGTACAATGTCAGAACGCCTTTCCGTAAAATTTGATATACCTCAAGGATCGGTCTTAGGTCCTTTGCTTTTTTTAATATTCATAAATGATTTTCCATCTAATATTTTTCCTTTCTCTATGCTGACGATTCGACAATTTTAGTTTCTGGAGATACAGAGGTTCACCTTAATCAAAACATATGTATAGCTATGAAACTGGCAGAGAATTGGTTAAACAAATTGGTGAATAAATTGAAAATTAATTCGGCGAAAACGCAAATCTTACACTTTTCTTCTGCGCAGCGCTATAATATTACTTCAACAGCAAAACTTCTAGGCGTGACTCTTGACAGTACACTTCGTTGGAATGCCCACATCAATGCTCTCTTCAGTAAAATTTCTACCAACATATTTGTATTGAGGCGTTTGACGTTATGTGTAGATACAACACATCTTTTAAGTGAGTACTATGCCCTTATTCACTCTCTAATCAGCTATGCTGTGTTATTATGGGCGGGATCAACGCAAGCTGGTAGAATATTTTCTCTTCAAAAACGCGCAGTACGAGTTATTCATAAACTTCCTCCTTCTGCTTCATGTCGTGATGTATTTAAAAAATGCAAAATATTACCTCTGCCATCAGTGTGTACCTACTTGAACTATTACTACATGTTACACAAAAACATATCTAAATTTAAAAAACATTCCGATGGTCATTCGTACGAAACGAGGTGCTCAAATAATTTGATGACATTAAGAAGCAGATTCAAGCTAACTTCAATTAATAAAATCGACCTTAATTTATATAACCTTTTACCTAGTCATTTAAAGTCACTGACAGTAGCAAATCTTAAAAGAAAACGTTCATTTCTATTCACTGCTTCTATTCAGTGGAAGAATACAAAAACTATGTACTTGCTGAAAAAGACTGTTTGTGAATGTGTTTTGTATATTATTGTTAAATGTGTTAATTATTTGTACTTTTAGTACTACTTTATTGGTATTGACTCGCCAAAATGTACCTGTACATACCTGGTTCAAATAAATATGAATATGAATATTATTATTGTTATTTATATTTATATTTTTTTATTATTATTATTATTATTATTATTATTATGTACTTCCAATTCAAACAATTTTATTAAATTGAAGTTGATTACTTATTGATTGATTATCGATTATAGATTATTGATTGATAATTGGTCGATTATTGTTTGATTCTTGGTATTGCAAATTTTATGTTTATTTTTTTAAACACGTCCTGATTTGCTCTCGCTTAATGAGTGAATACTTCAAAGTGGCTATCACAATTTTTAAAAAAAGTGGTGGAGAAAAGCAAAGTAGTGAGAGAGCAAATGTACACAACAGGTGTTCCATAGTCGTTCCAAGGTTCAAGGTCAAGGACATTTCAAAGTCCAAGACCATGTGACGTAAAAGTGGTGGGAGAGAGGCAACTGTACCCCCATTCCCAATCTACTCACCTCCTATATTGAGTAATTCTTGGTGTTCTGTTTATCAGACACAGTTAATTCATGACGTGACTCAAAGTCTGTATTTTGTCTGGAATCAATATTAGGCAATTTTTTGTTGGGTTTGATTTAAAGTTGAACCTTAAAAATATTATCTTCAGATAAACAACTTGATTCACGTGGATCAACCTCTGTCTGAACATTATCTACTTTGGATACTTGTTTCTCTAATAAAACAATTTGACCCTTTATAAAATCAATTTTTCGACGTAGTTTGTAGATTAACATGTTCTTCTGCTTGATTATATAGTTAATAATCCTAGGGTTAATGGTTTCATCAGCGATCATACCTTCGATTGCGTCAAAGAAATCTATATCGGTTTTCCATGTATGTATTTCGTCATCGCTCTTCAAACAGCAGTTCACTGAGTCTTCAGACACAAAAACTAGGTTTCTACAGTGCCGTCTACATCTAGGGTAGAAAATGTTCCCACAGTTCACACATAGACATTAGACACAGCAGGTTTTTTACATTTGTTACAGAAGAGACTGTCTTGGATGTCCACTCTGCTTGCCATCTCGCGATAAATTTGTACCACTTGGCGGATAAAAGAGCTCTCAAGATTTAATAAACAATTTTTTGAGCAAGTGGTAAAACTGTGTGATTAGTAACACATAGCATAAAAAATATTTTCTACTTGATTATGCTGAAAAACATGCTTTTTTTAATGTCTAGGTTTTTAGTGAACTGTTGTCGTCAAATACATTTTACATTCAACTTGACATTTGTCACTTACTTGATTTTAATAAAAGTTTGATGACTTTAATTAAGTTGACAAATGTTACGTTTATATTAGAGATGGTATTGCTGCCAATACTAATACGAATATTTATAGAGTCAACTTTTTGACCTAGTTCTGAAAAAGTTATTTTTCAGCTGTCTAAAAAATTTAGAAACTAATGTTTTCTCGTCTTAAAACGCAGAAATAGTTATTTTTAGTTATGCATTTAAATAAGATGTTATGATAATTATTGTAGGTAATAGTATTGACAACAAACATATTGTTTCCTTAATAGATTTAATTTTTTCTTCTAGCTGTGTTCAATTGACAATAGTAGAACATGTTAGATTAGTCAAACATGGTTTTGATAATACCAGCTCTGACAGGAATTTGCAATGTAACAATTAATCAAACACGATAGGCTTAAATTTCACTAACATATATCCCTGTTTCTCGTGAATTATGGCTTTTCTTAGAAGCACCTCACTTTTTGTTAGCCTGTTGAAATTTACAACAGTTTCCCGCATTCATACAATTGTTTACAACGCACATATCATTTATCACTTTTGCGTTAACGCTAGACAGACTATCCATTTATTAAACTTCCACATTTCACACAACAGACATGAAATATTACGCGATATTGAATGAAGAATTTTAAAAAGCACAATTTGTTACATCACGTTGATGATTAAATCCAATCTAGAAGAAAAAAACTTTAAAATAAAATTTTAAGAAAAGCTAAAATAAAGTTTCAAATTGTTTTCAATACCTTTTGTTTTGAAATAATTTAGTTTGATTTTGAAACGTTTTGACATTTTACCATAAAATCTTGTTGTTTCAACCTCGGTGTAGTAAGAAGCTTCAAATAAATTTAGCTTTGCTCTATTTATATATTTAATATTATAAGATAGAATTTCTTATATTCAAATCTTTAAGACCATTACTAATATAAAAAATAGGTTTAAAAGCTCTATTTAACATAATATTCAAACAAATAAATTTTTTTCATTTTATTTTGAAATCATAATCGTCTTTACTGATACCAAACACGGGCTGAATTTTGCTTTTTAACCCGAAGACGTAAAAAGTTGCCAAAAAATATGAATAAATACATTTTTTCAAAATTGAATATGCCATTGTTTGGATTTGAAATAGTAATGCCACTAGTAAAACCAAGTACAAAGCTAACACGTACTCTATTTGCTTTAGGTATGTTTACGAATCTTTCACCTGAGATGGTCTAAGCAATTTAAATTTTGTTCTGTAACAAATTCTCAACGTATGATCCGATTTCACTTTTTTTAGCCTTCATTCAGTCATAAACAAATCTGTTAGTTACAGGATTTTTTCAGTTGAAGACAATGTATTTTTCTTGCGATAATTGGAACGGTATTGGCTGGTATACAATGTTTTTATATTGAGCGGAAATTTGTCAAAAAATTGTTTACAAGCAAAAATCCTTACTTATAGCAACAATACGAAGCACACAAAAATTCTGTGCCAAAATACTGACAATAACGGCTTTGTGCTTAAAAAGCTGTGTTATTTTTTCTAAGAAACAAAATAAAATTAAACGTTGTAATTACTACAGGCATAACCCAGATTATATCCGTCAAGGAATTACAAACTCTTCTTTGTTGGGCTTTAAAAATTATCTTTTGTTTTAAGCTAATAGATTATGCCCTTAGTTCATAGAGCTATTTTATTAGTTTATAAACTTTTAACCCATTACCTAACAAAAGTTATTAGAATAAATTTTATAAGTCCCTAGCAGACTTAGACGTTTAATTAAATTTTAAATAAACCTGTCTCTCTACTAATTGATTGTGTTCTAGCTGTATATTCAAAATTATTATGATAAATAAACGCACCCTTCGTCAACTTCAAAACCTTTTCAGTCTTGATCTGATCTAAAATAAAGATATTTATATTAGATTTAACAACAAACAGTGTCATTATATTCACAAAATCAGTAAAATTTGTAAACATGAGAAATATAAAAAAGTTAAAGGAATTAAAAGGTAAGATTACTAGGTTTTTGTTGTTGCAATTAGAATAGCTCTACAACCCTTTTAAACAACGTCGCACCAGCGTTAGTGGCAATAAGTTTTAATTTTAACCATTCCACATAGAAATCAATAATAATAAACAATAACCACCGTCTCTCAGTCTTCGCACAAAAATATCTACATGCTTTCTAAATAAAACCAGTATGTCAATGTAAAAAAAAGTAGGATCTGACACTTAGCTAATTTATTGAAACAAAAATGATTAACACACCGCATTTGTACTTAATCTGCACTCAGTAACAAGTTATTTTTGGTCGGGTGTAGAGATAACTAATACTGATGAACAATATACCATTGCTACACGGGAGCTGATTATGTCTCTAGTTCTCTCGACCTGACTTGACTATGCACTAGTACGTATTTCTACCAGTACTGCTTACTGACTACAGTTCACTGCTTTTCCGGCAGATTGTTTCATCTTTTAGCTAAGCGCTCTGCACAATCTTTATTCAACTACCCCTCTTTTTGGCATTTATTATTATCCTAATCAATCAGCCGTTCTGGGGCACTGCTGGACGTGGGCTTCTCGTAGAATTCTTTATTTTGCTCGGTTCTGCGCTGTTTGTATCCAGTTGCTAGTGATACGTTTAATGTCATCGGATCATCTTGTCGGTGGTTAACCTGTGCTACAAAAAAAAGTATTTTTTTAGGCCTCCATTTGAGAATCTTTTTAGTCCATGGTTTATCAGATGTTTTGGCAATTTGTCCAACACAGTTTCCATTTCAAGGATGCAATCTTCTCAACGACATCGGTGACCCACCTTTTCAAACACTTGGTGGCTCTTGGAACTCCGTCTCTTTACGATATTCTGAGCTCCCCAGGTTTTTTAACCTTCTAAACGCAGTTCAAGCCAATCTTATTCGCCGGAAAATCTCACAGGTTTAGTTGTCTCTACCTAATCAAGTTTTATGATCAAGATCTTTGTACATAACAATCTGTTTAAGCTCCCTGCTGTCTAAGGTGATCTTTTCGCCAAGCACTAGATTTGTCATTAATTTTGTTTTGTCGATATTGGCTTTTAAGCCGACTTGATTAGAAGCATGAGGTAGTTTTGCTAGCATTTTCTCTGCCTCATCCACACAATCCGTTTTTGTGAATTTTGACACATGCTGTAGCTTTAGAATATACTTTTTTTTATAATTATAGAATATCTGTGGTCTATAAGACACTATGCCAAAGCCTTCAGCATCTTGTGTTGATTTATCAAATCAAAATTTTTCTCGTAATTCACAAATATGATGAATAGCGACTTATATTTATTGAATTCGACAGACTTTTTAATGAGAGTCTTGACCTTCTTCTTCTTCTTGTGCGTCTCCTATCGGAGGTTCGCTATCATCACAGCTATCTTGACCTTGTCAACCGCAGCCCGAAACAGTTGATTACTCGTGCAGCCAAACCAATCCCTGAGGTTCTTAAGCCACGACACCCGACGTCTACCGATGTTCCTTCTTCCACCAATCTTCCCTTGCATTATCAACTGTAGTAGTGCATATTTTGGTCCTCGCATTATGTGGCCTAGGTATTGCAATTTCCTTTTCTTTATGGCGTTAATAATTTCACAATCCTTCTGCATTTTCTCCAAGACCTCTATATTTGTGACTCTATCTGTCCATGGTATCCTCCACATTCTTCTGTAGCACCACATTTCAAAAGATTGCAGTCTATCTATATGGTTTTGTTTGAGAGTCCACGTCTCAACCCCATACAATAGCGTCGAAAATATGTAACATCGCAGCATCCTCATTCGTAGTGTTATGCTAATATCCCGGCTGCAAAACAGCTTTTTCATTTTTATAAACGTTGCTCTAGCTATCTCTATTCTCGCCCTTATTTCCTTTGTTAAATCACCTGTTTGTTCTATCCAGGTTCCTAGATATTTATATGACTTTACAATTTCTATAGTCGTGCTCGCTATTGTCAGGTTTATGTTGTTTTGGCGATGCATATTTGTAGCCTTGGTAATTACCATTAGTTTCGTCTTCTTGAGGTTTATTTTTAAGCCGTATTCGTTACATCTATCGTTTAGTTTGTTTATAAGACGTTGTATATCTATGGGGTTGCTTGCCAAGAGGACGGTGTCATCAGCATATCTTATGTTATTAAGAACTTCTCCATTTATAACTATCCCTCCCTCTTCATCTTCTAGGGTTTCGTTAAAAATAGTATCGCTGTAAAGATTGAATAGTATTGGAGACAGGATACATCCTTGCCTCACGCCACGTCGAATCTCTATTTCTTCTGTTAGTTCGTCCTCAACCTTAGTGTTAGCTCTTTGTCCCCAATATAGATTATTGATTATTCTGACGTCTTCCAAATCAATGTTTTTGCTAGTAAGTATTTGATGCAGCTTGTCGTGCTTCACTTTGTCAAAAGCTTTTTCGAAGTCGATGTAACATGCAAATACGTCCTGATTCATATCCAAACAGCGTTGAAAAAGAACACTACTTGCAAAAAGCGCCTCTCGTGTCCCAAGTCCAGCACGAAACCCAAATTGAGTACTGCTCATGTCTTCTTCAAGTTTCTTGTATATTCTTCCATGAATGATCTTTAAAAATAGTTTTAGGGTGTGACTCATGAGTGCAATAGTTCGGTAGTCTGAACATTCTCTTGGGTTTGGCTTTTTGGGTATAAGTACGAACGTGGACAATAACCATTGTTTAGGGATTTCCCCTGTTTCATAGATGTTGTTGAACAAATCCAGAAGAATATCAATTACGTCTTCATCAAAAAGTTTAATTAGCTCTATAGGTATTTCATCAGGGTCTGTAGCTTTGCCGGTTTTCATTCTTTTCAGGGCGTGTTCTATTTCGCCCCTCAGTATTTTTAGATTTCCGTTGCTATTCTTTGGGACGGGTTTGGGGGATCTTGCATCATCAAAAAGTTCCAAGAGGTAAGCTTTCCATCTCTCTAGCTTATCCTTTGCATCTGTTATTATTCGCCCATCTTTGTCCCTGACTATATTGCCAGTAACTTTTCCTTTGTAGCATCCAGCCATATCCTTTATCTTCTTGTGCATATTGAAAAAGTCGAATTTCTTTTCTAGCAGCTCTATTTCTGTGCATTGTTCAGCCAGGTATTTTTCTTTAGCTTCTTTGATTTTCTTTTGAACTGTTTTATTCAGTCTCTTATATTCATGCAGGTTTTGTTTGTTTTTTCTTCTTTCATCCGTTAAATTTATGATCTCTGCTGTCATCCAAGCCTTCTTCTTTGTTCTTTTGCACATTAGGTGTTTTTTGGCTATTGTCTCCAAACCCGCTTGCATTTGTTTCCACTTTTCATCAACATTACGCTCATTCAATGCATTAATAGTTCGCATACATTCATTTATCTCCTGTTTCACAACATCATGAGTATTGGGATCTTTAAGCAGTCTGGTGTCTATGCATTTCTTCTGACTCCTTTCTATTTTCTTCATTTTTATATTTAGTTTAGCTATGACAGGGTTATGGTCGGAATTAATGTCAGCGCCCGGGTACGTTTTTGTGGATTTTACAGAGTTTTTGTATCTATTATTTATGAGGATATAGTCTATCTGGTTCCTCACTCTGTTCTCTGGTTTATCTGCCGGGGATTTCCAGGTATATAGTCTACGATTCGGAAGTTTGAAGAAAGTATTTGTTATTACAAGATCTTTATCCTGACAGAATTCTATCAGTCGATCCCCCCTATCGTTCCTTTCTCCTAGACCAAAATTTCCTACTTGTGTTCCGACCTTGCCACTACCAACTTTAGCGTTGAAGTCACCCATTACTATTGTGATTTCGTTGTTCTTAATACTTCTAAATATATCATCCAGTTCCGTATAGAATTTTTCGGCTTGTGCTTCTTCTTTGTCTGCTGTAGGTGCGTATACTTGTATGATGTTCATGTTTCCCTTATCGGTTTTAAGTTTGAGCATCATTACTCTATCTGAGTAAGGTATGAAACTCATAACTGATCCTGCAATCCTTTTATCTACGATCACTCCAACACCATATAAGTTTTTTGGGTTGTTGTTCCCCGAGTAGTAAAAAGTGCCGTTGCTCGTGGGACAGCTACCATGTCCTGTCCATCTGACCTCGCTGATCCCCAAGATATTTGTATTTAGTCTTTCCATCTCTATTACGGTGTTATCTAGCTTTCCTGATGTTAGGAGACTCCTTGCATTCCATGTTCCGATCCTCATACTGTTTGTTGCTATTTTCATGATCTTGCTCGCCGCTGCTCCCCCCGGAGATCCGAGTGGGGAGCTTTTAACTCCGGAATATTTAGTTTTGAGCAAAGCCATAAATGTCGCTGTGTGACTGTACTAAGGATACCCATTCGGGTCTTTAATGCAGTGGTTTCCTCTTGCCTTCTGCATCCACATGCCGTTGATCATTTCGATTCTTCCGCCTTTAAGAATAATTTCTCATTCTTTGGACAAGTGAGTGCCCTTGCTCTTTATGGCTCTTCCACCCTAAGCTGTTGGCCATTAAGAGTGGTCTGCTTCTACCGGCAGATATTCGGTCAGATCAGATGCCTTTTATCGTCATACCTAGGACACTCAGTTTGTTCGCCATATCTGGCTACTCTCACTTAGTTTTGCCTGTAGGTCAATACAGTTGTCCGGGGTGTGGCGCTAGGAGCCATAAGTGAGAGCTGGGAACCCTGTGAGGACCAGTCATCTGCCACCACCTCCTGTCAAAGACTCTTGGTGTGACCGTGTAAGATGAAAGGTACTACCTCTACAGCGAACCCCGTACACCCCATAAAGAGTCTTGACCACTTGAAGTTAATCATTTGATCTGAATCCTGCCTGTTTTTGTGATTGATATTAATTTAGTTTTAATGTAAGTTTTCTAGTTAGAATATTTAAAAGTCAGACAACTTACTTACTGGGGGGTAATATGTTGTTTTTTTATTTAAAAAAGTGCCGCCATGATTTTGTTTTTAGTGATGCATGAGATACCTATCTTCTGACCCTTAATTTTTAATTTTTAGAATTTTAGATTTAGTTTGTTGAATGTCCTAGCTTTTAAAAAGTTATTTATAAAATTTTTCCACCAGTTCAGTTATCTGATCTTTATTTGTAGCAGTCATCTTTCTTTGTATGACTTGTAGACCCTTGATTTTATCTTTTGTTATTTTTTTTGTGTTAACATTTCTTATATGGTCTTAAATATATTTTTTGCAATCTACTAACTGTATTAAAACCGTTTAAACTTAAATAAATCAATTTAATAATTTGATAAAAATTAAACTCTTACATCCGGTATAAACTTCTGCTTCAAGTGCTTTTTACGTTCTATTGACGACGCATTCAGGTATCAGGCGTTTTAGAGTTTATCTATCTTTTCTTAAAATCTACAGTTGTCGTTATCTTCTAAGCCCATGTCTCACACAGTGTTCTTCTGTGAGAATGCAAAACTTATTTTTACCAAAGTTGAAGTAAATTTTAGATCTTGCATAATCAAATTCTCTATGAAAATTTTTAAAATGTTTTAAACCTGAAAGATTTAGCTAACGTTCTGATTTATGGATTTCTATGCAAACTTTTTTTTAGAGGTATGCTTTCATAAGTCACAGAATGGTTTTGACCCTAGAAAAAAGTCAAAGCGTCTTTTTTCTAAGTTTAACAACTTTTTTCCTAACTTTTTCACTATTCTTGAGTATTTGAGTATCCAAAACCTTATTGCTATCCTTTCCTAGTTTGTTAAACATTTTCCGGCATTGTCATGTCATTTTTGAATTGGTAACACAGAAGCTCAGTGCTCTCATGGCTGCTTGACAATTAATGTAAATAGCATTTTCACATTTTTAATAGATTTCTTGTTTGATAAATTTTACAAATCTTTGGATTGCGTGTTGTTTTACCTGTAAATTGCTAGTAGCTCAGAGTACTAATGTGGTTTTAAAGCCTGATCATTCATGTTCTTGTACTTTTGTGTCTTGGAGCTATCCATAGATGATTTTAGCTTTATTGTTGTTTTAGATGTTTTAGTTGTTTTAGCGTGTTGTCTTAGACTTATTTCTTCATTTTTTTTTTATGTATGAGTACGCATAATCTTTTACTAAAGAGTCGGATTTTAATATACTTTTTTTTAAACTCAATAAGATATTTTTTAAATTCGTACCACATTAATTTGTCATAAAAAATTTTTTCCTAAAGGTAAGAAAACATAAAATGGTTGATTGATCACTAACAAAATTTTAAACTGTGGATCAATTTTGCTAAAGAGTGAGACATATAATAATTTTTGAATTTTATGACACTATAACATATCAAGTAGAACTGGATGTATTACATCTACTTTTGGTAACATGTAAGACAGGAAAGTGTTAATTGCATATTCTAACCGCTACTATTTTAATATTTTTAGTTTTAAATTGTAGATGAACGTTATTACATTACCAAGATTGTTGAAGTTATTGTTTTTTTTATATACATTATTTGACATCTTTCATTTTACAGACATTGATATAATTTACTTGTTTAGATTAACCATTGCTTGTAATGTCACATCTTTATGAATTGCGCACGCTTTCAGAAGTATGTTGATTAAATATTCAGTGTATCAATTTATTGAAGACAATGGCTGTACTTACATCCTCCTGTTCTAGAAGCAGTGGCTATTGTCAGAGAGTTGCTATGTGATTATGACTTTCCTTAAATCCTTGGAGATCTGACAGGAAAATGTTTAACTTCAACATATTTTCGATTCAATAATAAATTTTATAAACAAGTCACACGAACTCCAATGGGTTCTCCTCTGTCTCCTGTCATTGATAATATTTTCATGGAATCTTTTAAAACCAAGGCACTTGAAACATGGGTTTTAAAACCTAAAGTATGGCTTCGATATGTGGATGACCGTTTATTATTTGACGTCACGGTAATGACAATTTGCCAGATTTTTTAAATCATCTAAATGATTTAAGAAATTGAGGATCAATATTCCCTTCCATTTCTGGATGGCTTGGTAACACGTTTTCCTAACGGGTCTTTGGGTCATACAATATATCGAAAGCCTACTCATACAGATCGCTATCTTCACGCGACATCTCATAATCATTCTGCTTAAAAATTGTCATTAAATCCTTGGTTCATCGGCGCTTTTTCGGTTTGTCAAACATCAAGTCTTCAAACAGAATTAGACCGGTTATTCATTAGACTAGCCTAATGAATAATGGATATAAGAAACAGGATATTCAACGTATTATAAACCATCATCGACATCCTTGCACGAAAACGAGAGAGTCGTAAAATAATACTGGAACTGCTTTTCTTCCATTTGTTCATGGGGTTACAAAAAGAATCGGAAAAATTATTCGTAAACAAGGATTGAGAACGGTCTTCAAATCACCTACAAAAATCTTGGAAACTTTACCATCTCCAAAAAACAGATTTGACTTTTGTCCTTCTTCATAAACACTCTTTCGTCATTAACACAAAGCGCCTCTGCTTTCTTCGCAGCTTTCTCTTTTGTCTCTTCCTTCGCTTTCTCTTCCTCGTTTACCAATATACACGTCGAGTTACCGTGCTTGTTTTCACTTTTATTTCTTTGTCCTGATGAGGTCTCCACCGATAGAGTGCAAAACGTCGACAATTTTATTAAACTTTCCGACACGGTCTTTTCCGAAAGATGTTAATATTTCAATGACTTCGGGCCGTGAAAGCCTTTCTTCTTCAGCTGTACTTACATTTTTTTTTTTGGTTAAAATTGCCGTTGGTAGTAATCGTTTTCTCAATATTTTCTTTATCTAGTGATTTAAGTACTTTTGAATTAAAAAAAATGAGAGTCATTCTGTGACACAGTAATTTTTACTTTCTTAAGCATTCAAATAACACCGAATCACAACAAATGCTTCTGACATATTAATTATAAGTGCAGCAAATATGTTTTTAATTAAATTGTGCTTACAACGACTTACGGTAAAACGGCAAAAGTATTACTATGACAATTGGTCGGTGATACCTGAACACTAAAGTATCCAAGACAATTTTCAAGCTCGGTGTAGCATGCGAGATGACGCAAAACCAAACCGACTAAACCAAAAAATGCGTTGCTACGGAATGCGGTAGACTTAGCGGCAGCTATAGATTATTCACATCAATAATTTTGTTGTTAACATTTTCAATCTTTAATCTTAGCTGAGTTTTAGAGATAAAACATTCTAAGAAGTAAGTAGTCATTTCAAAATTTTAGTAAAACGTTTTGGGAAAAAATGCAAATGCAATAATAATAAAATTCTTTTTTTAGATCATTTTTTGATACCAAAGTAGTAGCCTAATTTAATTGTAGATAAACCACTTTTTTGCTTGTTTCGATAGTTTATAAGCGTCTTCTAAGGTTTTTAGATGTGTAACCGCGATTCTATTGTAAGATCAAATTACTTATATTAGTTAGAGTTAGCGCTAGGAAGCAAAATTTTTTGTTCTTCTATCTTTTGTTTACCACCCGCAAACTTTGCGTTTGTGACTTGAAGAACAGCATAACCACACTAGAAGCCTTTGCAGGCACTGGGAATTTGCTGATCTATTTTTTCACTTTTATAAGTTACCTTAGCCAAAAAAACCTTTTAGGTTTATGTATAGAAAAAGCACATTCTCTGTTAAAAAAAGATTGCTATTTAACAATTTACAAAAAATGTAATAATAGGGATATTTTGTTCTACCTGTAGATCGATTATGACTGTTTATGGCGAATCAGTGTAATGTAGCAAAGTAATAAATAATTACTTTTGTAAAACGCTTAAAAATTCTGGTTGAATTTAAACCCATGTCAAATTATAAATATGTTCAAGACAGTAAGGGATTTGTTTAAAACATTGTTTCAAAATGTTGGGATATTACGTTTTGGCCATCAAACGTAACCAATGAAAAAGTTAATTTCGGATCTGTCAATCCAGAGAGCGCTTTTATGTGGGTTTGTGATTTCCAGGTAGCTTTAGATTTTCTGTATTCATTTAGCATTTGGCATAAAAGAGAATTTTATTCTGAACGAATCTAATTAGCGAATTTTGTATGATGCAAACTGGAAATATTTATTTTGTCTGGCATAAGCTAGTTTGAATACTCGACGAGTAAATAATATACCCTTCACAAAATCCCCAATTACATAGCTTGGCGTTGCAATGCACAATGTGTCAATCATAAGTTTATCAAACAATAAATTATTTTATGGACTACTACATTTCTCGTAACTTGTTTAAAAATATGAAAGCTTTAAAATAGCTTAACGAATATGTAGCAGATAAATTTGCAATTTAAATACGGGATTTAAACTGCGGACACAATAAATAACATAGCAACAGTTTTCGTTATAAAAATAATAATCATTATCAATAGAACATTTATACTGCTATTGATTGTTTATTGAGAAAACTAAATTATTTTTATTTAAAAGAATTATGTGTTAAATTGTTTCTTTTTAATGAACTTTTAAACTGAGCCGATTTCTACCTGGAATAAATTTATTGCATCGCTCAAAATAATTAAAATTCATTAAAATAATCAACTTGTAGAGTTACAAGTTGTACAATACAATTAAAACAGAATTGTTAAAATTGATTGTCGTCAATTTTATATTATTTTTATTATTCAAAGTTTCTGTAAAATAAGCAACGTTCAGTACAGCAAGCTTGAAAACTTATCTTGGTTTAAAAAACTCTCGAGCGTTTTTAAGGTTTTTGGTCATCTTTACATTGATTATATTCAGTAGATTTTCGATTTTAGCAAAAATATTTAAATTATTTAACTGTTACCTATGTATATTTCTATATTCTTATAAAGCAAGAACTATGTTTCAATTAATAGTAAGGTGGTTAAAAAAGTGTTTTGACTGAGGTTGTACAAGTCAAGAAATTTCTTATCATTCGACTACCACATTTGTGCAAGAATTAAGAAAAAAAGGCACATACAAGATTCCATTCTTAAAATATGACAATTTACAAAAGTCTCACAAATTTTTTTAGTACTTTTACAACACATAAAGAACTTTCTACTGTTCCTTATTTGACAAGCATATCTCAAGCGCTAAATTTAACACTACAACTTTCTAAGTATTGTTACTCTTGATCAAAATGATAAACTATATATTTTGAGGTTTTAGGATAAAAAAAGCCATTTTTTTTAACAAAGTTTAAAGTTTTAATTAACTAAGGTGACCTCAATCAAGCCTAATAAAAGAAATTACATAGTTTACATAATAATCTAACTGCGATCTAATACATCATAAAAAGAGCAAGCATTTTATCTTGGAGTTGTACTCGCCATTTGAAAAAAGTTTGCAAACCATTTTTTTAATTTTAAATTAGAGTCATCATTGTCATCATCCAACAGCTTGTTTCGTCCACTGTTGGACATGAGCCTCTCTTAACCTAAATCATTTTACTCGGTCTTAGGCATCTTGAATCTAGCTCAATTCCATTTTAAGTGTGTGACTCTTTCAATTGCATTTGCTCTTCTACGTAGTTCACTCCAAAATTTATCTGGAAATGTCTATCCTAACATATATCTTTTCATGGCTCGTTAAGTTATTCTGATTTTTTTGATAGTTTTTTCTATTAATGTAAGTGTTTTTATGCCATATGTCAATACAGTGAAGATGCAATGATCAATTATTGTCTAATTTGATGTTTTTACACAAATATTCTATTAGAGTTATAAAAAGTTTGAAGAAAATTGTGTCGCTTTGTCGAATGCTCTTTTTGATTCTAAACTTTCTTTCCATCTTCAGATTTAATAATATCTTTGCTTTCACTATTCTATGGTCACTTTCCACTGATAGTTTATTTAGTAAGATTACATCCGTATCTATTTGCTTTTTGCCTGAGATGATATTAGTCTGTTTTATTTTTTGTTTTGTCGTCCGGACAGATCCATGTTCACTTTCAATGTTCTGTCTTTTTGAAAAAAGTATTCATAACTACCAGTTGATGGAGGAGAAGCTATTGGAACAGCAGGTTTTTTCCTCCATTGCTTTTTCCTATTCGATGACATCCAAGTGACGTTTTTTCTTTATTTTGTTTCTTGCCTAGTTTGGCCTTAAAGTGACAGACCAACACCGTGAAAGCTGTGAAAGTTGACATTGTTGGAGTTATTTCATTATAAGAGCTTTTGCTTTTTGATATCTTCGTCTGTGTATTGGGATGTGGATACATATGCTTGAATAATTTTGATATTGTATCGTTAATTCAGTTTTAAGATTAGATAACACACGCTACGGCTTACATTGTTGATTTCTATTATATTCCGCTCATTTCGTTTATGGATTACCAGCACTACTCTTCTCACAGAGCTATTTTCGTTACTTCTGTGATAATACATATTTCCTGTTTTTTGGAAGAATTGTTGCTCTCCTTTTTTGCAAATTTTGCTTTTTATATATTATTTTCCGGTATTTTTTGGTACGTAGTCTCTCCGTTAATCTAAAATTTCAACTTTATTGAAATTAAATTTTAAAACAAGTTTTTTTGAATAGTTACCAAATGCGTGATAAAATACCTTTATGTTATTCTAGTAGATAGTAGATATTATCATAAATATAATTTAATTTTAATTTAAAAAAAAAGTTAGATCATTTTTTTGAACTGTTTTTTAATGGATGAATAAAGCTGATGAATGTCACATTAGTGGCTAAAACGTCAAGTTGAATAAAATTTCGTTTTTTGTTAAACAATTAGTTTTTCTTCTTCTCCTAAAAACCTTGAAAATAGTAGTATATCTTTCTAAACAAGTTGAAACCAGCTTTGGCTTGTAAAAAGACTTCAATTAATTTTTGTTTTTACTTATTCGTTCTTTAATAGAAAACATTTCTATTGAAGAAGAAAAAATGTGTGATCTATAATTATTTAGACATGATCAGGTTGTGGAAAACAAAATCAGAGTCTTAGCTTGATTCTGTTAGTGTGATATCCGTTTATTGACTTTTGTCTAATTTGTTGATTCACCGGTTTGAAACTTTGAAACAATAATTTTCACATAAAAACCTAATTATTTTTGAAACTAACACGACAAAATATTTGAATATATCGATATGTTATGTGTTATAGTGATTGGATGTGTTCCAAGAATCTGTTTTTGTGTTTACACGCAGCGCATACTGTATTTCATTCTCAGCCTTTCTTGCTCGCTGATGGTTTGCATCCAAAGACATTTTGAAGCAACCAAAGCATATATATATATATATAGAATCGGTTTTTTAAAACGTGCGTCGACGTTGTCCGATGCCCTTACTCTAACTAACTCGGTCGTCCCACTGTCCAGCTTGTAAATTTCGCTCGCTCATTGCATTTCGTATGCCCTGTTCCCATCGTTTCTGAGGGCGACCGCGCTTTAATCTCTCGGCTGGTACCCAGTTCAATGCCGCTTTCGGGAGTCTGTCTTCCTGCATACGTTGCACATGTCCGTACCATATTAGCTGTCGTGATGTGATTTCCTGGAGTATATCCGAGTCCATCTCCATTTCTTCTTTTAGAGTGTCATTACGAATTCGCTCCCTTCGGGACACCATAAGTGCTCTTCTGATTGCATCCATTTTAACGGCCGCTATTTTTCTTTCTTGAGTCTGAGTGAGTCTCCACGTTTCACATCCATAGAGCATGATGTTCTTAATGAGAGTATTATATAAGGTTTTCTTCCTTTGTTTGTTTATTCTTTTGCTCCATAACACTCCATTAATTGCACCGATTATTTTTTTGGCGCCAATAATACTCTCCCTTACTTCTCGCTCATCCTTCCCAGTCTCGTCAAACATAACGCCTAGATATCTGTATACTGTGCAAGCCTCTACCTTTCCGTTTTGTCCCAGATCCAAGTCCCGTCCAGCTTCTCCAACGCAGAGGTACTTAGTCTTTTTTAGATTTATGCTCATTCCCCACTCTTTGTACTCTTCTAGCAGTTTACGAGCCATATACTCCAGATCTTCTCTATCGTGTGCAATGATCACCTGGTCGTCTGCGAATTGCAGCGTATAGAGAGTTATCTTATCATTGAGCGGGATTCCCATGCCTTTACATTTTCTTTTCCATTCTCTTAGCACTCTATCTATGTATATATTGAACAAAGTTGGGGACAGACAACATCCCTGTCTAAGGCCTTTAGTGACGGGAAAGCTGTCGGATATTTTATCTCCTATTTTTATCCTTCCCTTTGATCCCTCATATAGTCTTTGAATTGTTCGTATGATGGTTACATTTATCGGGGATTCTTCTTGCCATAGTTTTTGCAGTGGGACATTGTCATACGCTTTTGATAGATCTACAAATAGTAGGTGAGTCTCCCTTTTCCTACACGTTTTTTTTTCAACTATCTGTTTAAGGCAAAACACGTTGTCATTGCAGGACCTTCCTGCTCGAAATCCCAATTGTTCTTCTGAGAAACTTCCATATTCCTTTTCAATAAGTTGTCGTAGTATTCGGCCAAAGATTTTACTCATTGTGCTGGTGACCGATATTCCTCTGTAATTTCCGCAATCGTTCTTGTCTCCGTTTTTATGAATTGACGATATGTACATTTCCTTCCAGGATTCCGGCAGTTCATGACCATTTACATATTCTGTGAACACCTTCGCTATCATAGAGAATAATTTATCTGTTCCGTTCTTCACCAGTTCAGCGTTTATTTCTTCGGGTCCTAGAGCTTTATTGTTTCGTAATTCCTTTACTACTTTTTTAACCATGTCTATGGTAATTTCGACCCTTTCTCCCTGAACCGATACTTTCTTTGGTGATGATGCTGAGAATATATGGCGATCTTCAGTTAATAACTGTTAGTAATGTGCTTTCCACTTCTTAGTGGAGATTACTTGCAGGTAATCTCCTTGTTGTGGGGTTTTTATCGACTTTTCTGATCTAATTGCTTTGATGAATCTCCAGGCCTGGTTACTTCTACTGCCTCCTATATAAGTGTTGACTTCTTCGCATTCCTTATCCCAAAGCTCGTTGTTGTGGAAGTTGATAAGGTTTCTTGTTTCCCTCTTCTTTTCGTTGTATCTTTCTTTATCTCTTACATCATGTGTATTTATCCATTTGAGGTATGTTCGTTTCTTTTCCATGACCAGTTCTTCTATTTCTGGAGTCCACCATAGTTTTTTGCTCTTGCGTTTTTCTTCTTCCCCAAGTGCTTCTTTTGCGGCTTCTCTTATACTCGTTACTATATTATTGTATGTTTCCAAAGTCGTATGTCCCAATATAAGTTTCTGATCCAGTCTTTTTTTGTATAAGAATCTTGTGCTTTCCTGTCCCAAGCCTAATATATTTAATCTTGTTGTATGCATTGATTGCATGTCTTCTGTTCCTTCCTTGTTTATGCTCGGTTTAAGTTTAGCGTACGGTATGTTGATCTCTGCTTTTAGTAAATAGTGATCGGATCCACATATGGTACCTCTCCAAACCCTAACATCGTTAATTTGTATGTTGGATTTCTGTTTCGTCACTAGGTAGTCTATTATTGATTTTTGTTGTAAGGTATGTTGGGCACGAGTGAACTTATGTATCTCCTTATGTTTGTAAAATCCAAACGGCTGCCATTATCATTCAGGGTGTCTTCTCCCCATGGTCCGACTATTCTGTTGTTTATTTTTCGGCCTGTTCTACCGTTTAGATCACCCAACAGGACTATTTCTCTATTGTTTCCGATTTCCAATATACATTGTTCTAATTCTTGGAAGAATTCCGTCTTTTTATCTACAGGTTCGTCGTTGGATATGCCAAAGCATATACCAATTTCAAATACTGCAGGCTAAGCTGTCGTGATGCCGTGCTCTCTAACCGAACTAAAAAAAAATAGATAAGCAAATGTAAGCACAGTTATTCTATTTATCATTATAACATACTCTATTTCAAGAATATGCCTCTACAATAATCGTTTTCTATTCTTGTCTGCAAACCACTATTTTTTGTAAACGGTCAACCAGCATACTTGACAGAAACAGATGTCAAACTAAACGCGTTTAATTCACGCTAAGAGTCTGAATTTGTTTTTTATATATTTTTAACCAACTTAAAAAAAAGAAAGGTTTTTAATTCGACTGTTATATTATTATTTTTTTATGTGTGTCACAACTTTTTCCGGGGTGAACCAATTTTGATGATTTTTTATTTGGAAGATGGTGCTTTTAAATTGGTTTCATTTAAATTTGATCAAGATCTGACTAGTAGTTTTTAAGTTATTTTTATGAATGTTTTTTTTGACAAAAATTTTTGACACATACAATTTATTGATTATAAGAGCATGTCTGAGACATTGAAAATTTTAAAAACTGCTTTCAATATATTCAATTCAATAATAAAATATTAGTTTATAAGCAATTTGAGTCAATTAAATAAATAAAATAATAATTAAATAATCATATTGAAGTCGGTTATTTCTAAATTTTTAATTTGTTTAATTTATGATGTATGCTTTCTTTTGCATGTATTTTCTATTTACCTGAATAATTGTAGATTAAGAGGTAGTTTTTATGACAACAATATTTTTATAAAGTCAGCAATTTTTCTTTAAATTGTTTATATTTTGTTTATAACTTTTCTATTCTAACTTTTCTGCAAAGATCTGACGGTTTAATGTCAACTCCCTTAATTGAATTTGTCTCAATTTTACACTTTCTGTAATAGTAAGTAAAGATTTGTTTAATTGTTTGTTAATATTCGTCACGTGTATGATGTTTAACTATACAGAAGAACAGTATTTTGCTAGAGTATTCAATTAATATACAAACAGTACTCGAAGTACTAGAGCTTTTCGGAATGACGAAAGAATGTGTTACTGTAAAACATATCTAGTCAATAAAAAACCTAGTACACTAAAAAAATAAATAAAATAGATACAACTGATAAAAGAAGATAAAAAATAATTAAACAAGATAGTGAATAAATTATAGTAAAAAACATAAAAAATACAAAAGTATAAAACTAACAAACTACTAAACGCAAATTACAAACATAATATATAATAAATAAGTAATTTAAAATAATTAAAACCGTATAAATTTTCAATTTGGAAAATTAACAAAAAAGATAAAAAGCAACTTAACAAACAACAAACAAAAATACAATAGCAAACAAGCAAAAACAAACACAAAAAAATTGAAAAAACAGAATCAAAGTACAGAGAAAAAGACTTTAAATAATTTTTATATTTAGTAAAGTAGATACAAAATAATTTTATTATAGCAAAACAACGATTATGTATCTTCATTATTTTTCTTCATATAACAATGATTTATATATTTGATCAAATCTACAACCTTTATGTTAAAATCTAGATATAAATACTTAAAGTCTTTTTTTCTAATTATTAATCAAGAGTAACTAAAATGTCGCTTTCATATCAATAATAAATGTGTCACATTTAATGATAGTTCCTAAAACTGAAAGAAACAAACAGCTGAATTCGCTGTTTTTAGTAATTCGAAAATAATCGTAAATGCCGTAACAGACTGCACAATTTATGATAAAAATGACAAATAAAAAATCAACCGCAGGCTTAGAAAAAATACGAAACGTGTAACAATAGTAGCTGTAAGATCACTTTGTAAAGCAATAATACTGTAACGCACCTCTAGGGTATGAGCTACATATAAATAGGTGTGAGTCTCTGCTGTAACAGAACGGAAACTTGATCTGCTATAACAGTCCTTGGGAACCACGTCGTTTTTTTTGTAAGCTTTAAAATTATTATTTCATAACTTTAACTTATTACATTTTTACTTTAATTAATAACCTAATTAACATTAAATTACTTTTTTAATTTAAACTGATTAATAGCAACAATGTTTGTTTGTATCAATTCTAGTTTACTAGAATTAATTTGAACTGAATTAATTATTAATATTTATTTTCAATACTAATTAAAATTGAATTTATAAAATAATGTTAAAGACTCAAACCGATCTGATTGATTTATTATATTATCTACAAGAAATATGATCTTGACGTAAATATTATGAGTATCTTTTTGCTTTTATATAGTACCGTCTTATAATAAGTTGTTTCTTTACTTTTAATCTTATTTATAACAGTTACAGGTTGACCAGCGTTGACCTTTATAGAACGCTTTCAAAGCTTCTAGGAAATAATGCACAGATGGAGCCTGCCTGGCTATTTTATTTATTGCCTATTATATTTTTTTAGTTTTGAAATTTCTTAGCTAGACTAATGTATATTTAAAAACTACCTGTTTACTTCAAAATTTTCAAAATATTATTTTGTGTACGATTTTATTTATTATGAATTTAAATCAGAGTCTTTATTGCGTTACTTTATATTTACAAGTGCTAATAAAGCTTATATTTTTAATGACTGCAAATTTGTGCTTCAAACAAAACAACCAAGTTTCAACAACATGTTTGTCTTGAATCTCAATTTTGAAAGATAATAATAATTTTGTTAGATAATAAGTCATCTCACGTGAGATCAATATAAACTAAAACAATAGTGAATTCAAGGCAGTTGCTATTAAAAACCTAAGTTTAATTTTTTATTTTAATGTTTATGACAGAAATAGAAACTTTATTTAAACCATTTGCGCACAAACATTTTTTTTAAATAATTATGTAACTATTGTAATAAAATTTTAAAGTGTAAAATTATTAGCATAAATAAACTTACTAAAGTTTTTTTATTAATAAAAACTCTACATTTTTGGTTCTACAGCATATTTTCCATTGGTTTGACTTTTTGCTCACAAAGAATTACATTGCATAGTTTGTGTACTAAAACATCTTTCCAAAGAATCATTATGCTGCTGTCAGATCAACAAACACAACTCCCTTTTCTGCGGAGATTTGATTCCAGCAGGTTTTGTTTGGTGAAAAACTAGCTTGTTTTGGAAAAAAACATCTTCAATTCTTTATAAGATCGGTTTTTCAAATACTTTCAGCAGAGAAATAGAACTATTATTGCAGAATGCTTTATTTAATAAAAAATTAAATTAAAATCAATTAAAATTGTACAGTCTAAATTGCAATCACTTTTAGTTTCTCAAAATTGGGTGTACAGTTTAGCTGTAACAAAAGTATAATTAAAAAACATTGTTATATAAATTAACATAAAGCCCTTGAAGCGTCTTTAAAACTTTAGAAAAATATTTTTAATTCCAGTTGCGTTTGCAATTATACAGTGAGATTTTTGTTTTACTGAACATAACGTTATAAGTCGTATGTTCAGTTTTAAAAAAACCATGTCAATACATTGTCGCTAGGTAGGCAGCCAAATTAACAAATATTTTATTTTGACACATGACTGACTTGACAATGACAGAACAGAACTCTGAAATTTTATTCAAAGGTAAAGAAGGTTATGTTACGTCTTAATAACAAGTTTAAAAAGAAACTTTTAATCAAATTAATTTATTAAATGGTCAAAGTGACCACCTTCTTGTTCTAAGCAATACGCCAAACGATTGTAAAATGATTGTACAGTATTTTTTAAAAAAACTGGATTTATTTCGTTGCAGGCGGTGAGTATTCTATTCTTTAGTTCTTCTGTACTGTCTATTACGGTATTGTTGTAGACTTTAGATTGAAGATAACCCCAAAGAAAGAAATCGTTTAGTGATAAATCTGGTAACCGAGGTGACCAAGCTATTGGTCCAAACCGTCCAATCCAGCGATCCTGGAAGTTTTCATTCAGGAAACGTGTAATAGGGCCCGTGTAATGTGGTGGAGCGCCGTCCATTTGAAACCATGCGTTCTCAAGGTTCAGTCTTTTAGTCGTGGCATTATGTGTCTTTGCAGAAGTTCCAAAAACTTGGCGGCATTTAGGTTGCCATCAATAAAAAATGGACCAATAAGGGTACCGTCGACTATTCCAGTCCAAACATTAACTCTGCTATTATACTGAGTGTGTGTTAAATTTTGAACATGTTCGTTTGTACGTGACCAATACCTGTGAGAATTAGAAAGAAAGATAGGAAAAAAAAGGAAAGAGGTGTTCAATACAAACCGACAATTCTGTGAATTGACCGTGCCATTTAAACAAAAGGATGACTCATCAGTAAAAACTATCTTGTGTAAAATATCTTCATTTTTATTTATTAAATAAAATATTGTTTCACAAAAATCTGTTCTTTTTATTTTGTCAAGAGGAAAAAGCTGTTGGTGATTTGAAAATTTGTAAGGTTTGTATTTATACTTTTTGAAAGTTTTAAGGACAGAGGATTCTGAAATGCCAAACTCGTTTGCTATTATCCGCGATGGGGTAATGGGGTTTCCTTCAGCATAACATAATATCTGTATTTCTCGTTCTTCTGTCAAGACGGGACAAGTTCTTCTTCTTTTTATGTGTGAATTTATTACACAACCTTCTGTTCTGTTCTGTCAAGTCAGTCATGTGTCAAAATAAAATATTTGTTAATTTGGTTGCCTACCTAGCGACAATGTATTGACATGGTTTTTTTAAAACTGAACATACGACTTATAACGTTATGTTCAGTAAAACAAAAATCTCACTGTATATAGTTGCTTTCAATTTTTTAAAAAAATTTTAAAAGATTTGAAACTATTTTTTTGATTTTATTGCAATATGTGTTGTATTGTAAGTTGCAGAAAAAAATGATTTATTTTTTTTGATAATTAAAATCTGATAAAGTATGTATTTCTTGTAAAACAATAAATAACATCTACCTCACGATCTATTGTCAGTTTTGGTAAAAAACCACACTTAGTTATTTTAGAAATAGAAGGCTGTATTTTTGTATACAAAGTAAAAGCTTGTTGAGAAATGCAAAAAAGTAATTCAATTAAATTCGTTGCTGTTTGGCGTTAATTGAAAAGTTGTAGTAAAGAATGATTTGTTTGCAGTCGGCTCTAATTATGTTGTATAAGGTCTAATTTATGTTTGACTAAAGTTGTGAAGCTGCAAGCTGCTTGTGTTAATTGACACAAATAGTTTGCTAAGTGTTAATTTAAGTTGTTGTAGGGCAAGTTGAGTTTGAGCAGGCTGTAAAGCTCTTATCTTCGTTGAAAGCGTCTTTTTCATAGAATTGACACTATCTGCATAGTCTTCCTTCAAACTGAGAACCGTACGGCTTCCTTATCTAAGGAATGAACACATGAGTGCCAATGTATCAGTCAACAAGGGTTGAATTTACCACATGAAAGAGTTGTATTGATGCAGAACAATCGGGAATCCACATGAAGGACTTTTGTATTTTTAGTACCTGCTGGCCTATAGCTTTATTATGTGAGTATTCAAATAAAACAAAAGAGATTACTTTGATTAGCGAAACATGAATAAATTGTACGGTTTTCAATATTTAATTTACCGTGAATGCAAAGGATCGAAGCTGCTACCATATGGTTGCTGTATTTTGAAGTCTATTTTGAAGTATTGTCAAACTTTAGCTTTTTCTTTTCATATAACGATGTTTATCTTATATCAATAAAGTGATCCAATTAAAAACAAACGGTTAAAATTTAACAATTAATTAGAAAGCTTTTAAGAAATAATCCAGCAATCAACTGATAAAAAATAGTTCTACAAAAGTATTTAAAAATGCTTTATTTGCTTTATACCTTTTGCTAATTTTCAGTAAGAGCTATTGCTAGGATCTTTATTTTCTCAATGACTAGCTTCTTAGACATTAAAGGGTAGTGGGTTACAACAAAGCGTAGATGCTTGCACCAATCTATTTATAAATTAAATATCATATGTCTCAAAATTTTTGAATAAATTGTTATAGATTTTGAAATTGATTAAGGTGCACCATAACAATAACATTAGAAGTGTATCTTTTTGTCTTAAATTGTTTATTTACAAAATGATCATAAAAGAGCAGCAAATAGATGCATACAGAAACAAACAATTTTAATTTATTTTTTGTAAGTTAAATTATAAAAACAGAACAATTTATGACATCAAATTATATGAGTAATTTAGAGTAAATTTCAGTAAAAGTGATATTTATTTAATTACGCTCTTTAACTGCGTTTCTCTAGTAGTGGTGTTTATAATTTTCAAACATTCTCACTCATTCGCACTGTCCTACAAACACAATTATATAAATATTAGAACCTGCTGTCAATCTATCGTAATCCTTTACCCTGAAAAATTACATTTTTTCAATCTGTGGCCTAGTCTTTAATTTTTTCAAAAATGCCTTAAAATATAAAGCATAACATATTATAAAAATAAACGTAGAAAGTTAAACTTTTATTAATAGTGTGAACTTACTTACTTACTTTAATCTTACGTTTTGCTAAATTTTAATAATTAAATTGAATTAAATAATAGTTAACTTTTGTTTTATAATAAATTTTTCAGGATGCTTATGTTCTACTATTATTAGCCTTAAATATTCACTTGAAAACAGTGTACAGAATAACAACAGCCAGCTACATTCTTATCAACATTCTACTTCAACTCAAGCCTCTATATTCATTGCTAGAGAAACAATTGAACGGTCAGACGGATTGAATGAGCGACACATGAAACATATTTACACCTAATGTACCTGCCAATAATGGACCTGGGAGACATCACCAGGTCCATTGGACAATCACTCCATGAACTCGATTGACCCAATCTTCACCCTTTTTCTTTAGCATCGTGTTCTCAATGATGTCTTGATTGTTTCGATACCTTGTTCGGAAGCAACGTGGACGATGTCGCGAGACCTCAATCACATTATACGAAATAGATTGGCCAGGCATAATGCGTAATAGAAAAAAGTATAAAATAAAGATTATTAAGTGAAAAACCTAAGGACATTACGCAATATTCTGTCATGCCAGCAAAAAGGAAATCCACAACTTTTTTTATCCATTGACAGGAACATAACCATAGCGGTTAACGGGCTCCTGCCCACTCCTCTACCTCTTCGCCTCTGTTTGAGGAAGTAAAGAGCCAGGATAGCAATCTGTAATTAGTAATTAAACTATAGATTCTGCCGTGGATTTTCATATTAACCGTTTTAATACATATTTATGATAACGGTACCTTATAACTCATCATTAATACTTTACTCATCACACTTTCGAATCCAGGGAGTCAGCATTGAATTCGTATTTCTCTTGTAGTCATATCATAAAACAACACATTATCATTAGCAACGACAACAGTACACGCTGTTTATCTTTATAAACAATTCACAGTTCAACAATATACACAACGTCCGACCGACCGTTTGAAGACCTTCTTTCCCTGTCCTTCTCGGTGCAGGGTGCACACTGACTGGCGCTACCATAGACCTTTCTAAAGATGCTAAGCCTAATTTCTCCTTCCCTAACTTAAAATGTCATTTGACCCGCACCGAAATCATTCAATTGTACAAGTTATTAAGCGTTTTATTGGCATATTTTACTATAAAACTAGCTATAAATTATTATAAAATTAGAAATCTCACAATAGTTTTATTGTCTTTCTCAGTTGAAAGGGAAAACGCGAGAGAAGAAATTTTATTATAATTATGTGAGTCTGGTAGCGACACTCGAACTGACAGCGGCAAAAAATCTTCCAACTCGTCTTAGCTTGTAGAAAGAGTAGAAGTAAAGATCTTCTCTTTTTCGCAAAACTTGAGATACCAAGTCTAACATATAACGCTAGCTCGAAAAAAATATTTGCCGCTACAGAACGTACACCGCAATCACTCAATGACCGACCGTTAGAACCAAACGGTAGGGGTAGCTTAGGAGAGCAAGGAGACTGGTTTGCTTAAAACCTAACTGTAAAAGAGGATTTGTTGTGGTGAACCTGGTGTTTGATTGGCGATGATTGGCAGTTGTTACACGTTATAATCCAGTAGCGTACAAATTACCAATAAAAAATGTAATCTGTTTTTTACGAGACCTTATTATTTATGTTTATTATTTATGGTTACAACAATTAGCAATAAACTCTAGAGCACCAAACAAAATTTTTATTTGAGTTACAATATTTGGGTAGATTTATTTGGGTAGCATAATATTTTACTTCGCAAAACACAGCTAATAGTATTGTGGTTCTAAAAATCTCAACACAATCTATTTGTTATTTTCTAAACCCATAAGATTGTCATCTTAGAAAAACCGGGTAGCGTTCTAGAATGTGTTCTAGTTTTGTAAAAAGTCTATCAAATACAGGTTTATCTATTGTTTATTGTTGGTTGAATAAACGTTGGAGTTTAGGTCTCTAATAAAAAACTTATTGAATTTCTATTAACGTTATTTAGGATATAAAAAGGTTTTTCCTTACCGATAAATTGAAGCGGTTTTACTCACAATAAAGTCGCCCACTGCGTTAAAACTTCTTTCTCAATACTGGCAGGAGAAACACTTTTCTAGCTTCAAATCAGAGAAATTTTGGTAAAATGTCAAAAAATATAATAAAAAAGAGCTTTGAGGTTTAAACTAGTTTTCTCAAAGCTAACAATATTTGTAAAAAACTTTTTGGCCTGCTGTATTTTAAAGTGATTATTTCAGTTCTGTTTGCGTCTACTCTAACTTCATGTTTACGCATGATGCTGTAAAATGACAAGCGGATGCAGTAAAATATCAGAAAACACTGGGCATTTAGAGATATCTGAGAAATCAACTATTTTTATGATAATTAAGTTTATGTGATAAAATACTTGTTACCTAAGTTGTTATAGCAAATACTTCGGGCTTTAATGATAAAATTAAAAATTTTTAAATGTAAATGAGCACCTCGCCAACTAGCGTTCATTTAGAGAAGTTAAAAAACAAATGTCAAATGTCAAAATCCCAAACATGGCAGTTAGGGCACTCTATTATATGTATGTCTTGATTTTTTATTTTTTACTATTATTATTTTCTAACAAATTTAACGGCCAAAAAATTTCATACAAATCTTATGCGTTAACCTACTTTACAGGACTCCAACTATTAAGGCACTTGCTCTATGGGCTGTTTGCGCATGCTTATGTTATAATTCATGCACAATGTGAACCATTTATATACAAGGTAGATCATATTTAATAACACAATTAAAATGTTACAGTTTCTTAAATTTGCGTTATTTACCTTTTTGGCACATTTATTAGCACCATCTATTAAAAGTTACCTTGCATCAAAAGTCATCTTGCATCAAAGCAATCTTGCATAAAAGATGGCGCAGTTTTACTTATTGGGGAAAGTGATAGAAATTTGGGTGTAGATATAAATTCAAACGTATCACTGCCAATTCATTCAAATATGAAACAGTTCCAAAGAAGATTGATAACATTGTACGGTAGACAAAAAACAGAGAAAAAACAACACAAAGCAAGTTACAGAAATTGCAGCGGCTTGCGTATCATGGCATTACAGCAGTCATGCGCACGGCTCTTACTACCGCTTTAGAAATGCTGTTCAACTTAAGAGTTTTTTACCTTCAGGTGCAAAAGGAGAGTCTATATTTATCTCTCAGGCAGGCTCAATCAAGATACTAGACTTTCTACAGCTAGGTTTTCTTAAAGAACCGATGGACGTCATGCTAATAATGCATGACTTTAAAACAGTCAGTACTGATCGTTATGCAGCTCGAAGTCAAATTGCACAAGTTAGCGTAAACTCCATCTCGTACACAGATGGATCAAAAACAAGAAAAAACATGAATAAGGATCTATGGGCAACTATCTAAATATTGGGCAACAATAGCCTTAGGTAGCTCACAATCAATTATGCAAGCTGAAACAGTTGCTATAACTGCCCAAAAATGTCGGTTACGAAAGCCAACTAAAAACAGGAAGGTTTATATTCTGTTTGACAGCCAAGCGGCCATAAAAGCTGACAGTGCAAATAACACAGAATCTCGAATGATCTGGAAATGAATATTGTTCCTTAAAAACCTGGTATTGAGCCACACAATTGCCTTCATCTGGGTGCCAGGTCATGAAAGAGTAGAAGAAAATAAGATTGCCGACAAGCTAGCGAGAGCAGGTTTTGAAGCTCTCCTAATAAGCCCCGAACCGTTCTATAGATTGAAAAAATTTTTTAAACAGGCAAAAATCCTAAGGTCGGAATCAGCAGCTAAAATGTGTCACTGGGAGAATACTCTCGGGCACAAGCAGACAATAAAACTTATTGAATAATTGCCAAAAAAACGCAAAAAAGGTTCTTTTACTATCAAAAACGAAATAAGAACTATTGCAAGTCTGTTTACTGAACACTGCTTAGTAATATATCAGCTTAAAAAAAACTGGGTCAGGCGTAAAGTAAGAACTGCAGACTATGTGAATCAGGCAGTAAACCTGCTGAGCACATACACTGACTGTAATTGTAATGCCTTAGCGTCCTAAAGGCTTACTTAGGCAGTGCGAGGCTAACGCTCGCCGAAGTCAACAACGAGCCACTTAAGAACATACTTGGTTTTGCAAAAAGTCTAGCATTTCTAAGGAATCAATAAGCGTAGGGTTCAGGAACAATACATTAAATTGATCGCAGTTCTGTAAGGTGGAAAGAACTAAGCGACTTCTTCTGTATCAATCAATCAATCCGTTTCGTACTTCTACTACTCCGTTGATTCCAGAAAATGCTAGAGATAAAATAAATAAAATAAAGAAATGGCCACGACTGATCGATTTCAACTGCAAACATTTTACCAAAGTGTAAAAAATAGAATAAAGATTTGTAGAATTCAAATATAGCATTTAAAGTAGTAATAATATTCATTAATTATTTTATAATATCTAAGAATTTTTTGGTTATGAGCGCAAGAGCCCTCGAGCACCCACGGAGTCGGCGCCACTGGTGTACTATCTCTTATTATTAGACCCTGCAAAAAAATGTCTTTTTCATTATCACGCGCAAGTTGCTCACCGCCTAGCAGCGGTACAGTCAAAAAGTCAGCAACGAATAATGGATATAGGTAATGTTTATAAACAATTCTTTTTTCCACAACTAAGATTCTACAATTTCTGCTTTCTTATCATTGTAAACGTATCACAATAATTACTGGTAATACGGAGAATCTTTATACTTACTATTCTACACAAATATTAGGCTGTTTAAAAACTAAAGTATAGTGCTTAATTGCAATAAATTTATAGTTCACAGTAGTTAATTATTTGATTGTTTTGATGCTTAAGTGAAAAAAAAAACAAATATTGCATTGAAAATAATGTTATTAATATCAAATTCAACTAACAGAAAACCATTGCATGTTTTTTTCATTAAAAACAATTTTAAAATTATAAATGTACAGAGCTCACAATTATTTTATAATCTCTCAATTAATAATTCATTTCCCCGGCTTGCAGTTTTAGCTTTTTGTTTACAAATTTGCTTGTCGATCAATAAATCTCATTTCCCACACGTTAAATTGTGTAGACCAGAGCTTTGCCTACGCAACGCTTAAGTTAACAAACACATAAAATTTTCGAAATTAAGCAGCTTTTTTTGTAAGCCTCGCATCCCTATCTAATTTTACAGAGACAAAACAAGTAATAGAGCCTTGACAGTTGCACTTGTCGAGACAATAAAGCTCTGATGTTTTCAACAAGCTTGTCACGTCTAACTACATTTAATCTTCAGAAACAATAACTATCAAAAACAATGCGAAAGCTTTCATGAACCCAACTGAATCCTGGATTTTTCAACCAGAAAAGCAGCTTGCTGTTTGAAAACTCAACTACTGAAAATGTTAAGAGCTGTTTTGGTAATTTTATAAGCCGTTCAAATTTTAAGGCTGACATAATACAAATAAAAATTGACAGCAACGAAAGTCTTTTATAAAGCATTTTTGTAAGACAAAAGTTTTCAAGTGGTTTTAAATGAAGCTCTTTAGAATGTGTCACAGCTTGTTAATATATCGTTTTGGTTTGGTTTAAGCTAACTTGACGTTAATTGTAGTTAACATTATTAGGATTTACTATTTTATGATTTTCTAGATGGATGATAATAATTATTACAAAGCAGATGCTATTTGTTAATATGTTATAGCAAGTATATCCCAATTTATTACAGTATGAACTGTCTCCGTGCTGATTAAAGTGAGTTAGCCTTAATCTCACTAAGATATATTGCTAATAATGGAAAGCGTCTTTGAATGATTAGGTTTGCTTATAATTTGATAATCAAATAGGATGACTCAAAGCTTCACACAACAACAAAAAATTTTTATAGTCGATACCAACACTATTTAAATCTCATTATAAGATGCCAATTCTTTTTAGGCTGCCGACAAAAAGCTGGACCATTTGGAGCTATAGCCTTGAGTCTGCTAAGTTTTGTTTTGATGGATAAATACCTACATATTTTGCATTGTGTTTTGTGTTAGTTATCTTGACCTAATTTTGAAGAACAGTTTAATTGTGCTAATTTTGTTAACATTGAACTTAATCATTATTATGACAACTGTAAATTGTTTTAAGAAATTTTTAGAAAAAGACAAATATGAGAAGCTTTTTGTAGTGGTGAGTGTTGTCGTGTATTTCGTATGAGTTGTACCGGTTAGATAAAGCAACTAACAAGCAACTCCTACTTTTACAAGAATATTACCAATTAAGATTTCTCTGCATTCTTTGTACCTCTCTTAATTCCTGCACAAAAAAGTGACCAATTTATTAAAGAGCCAAGTAAGATTTGAAATAATGACAGTCATCTGTTTTTATTAGCCTAAATATAACGCTATTAACCTACAAAATTACACTTTGCCTTCTTTTAAATCAAATTTGGTTTAGATAAAATAAAAAAAATCTTATACATGTCATTTATAAAGTTACACATTATTGAAATCTTTTAATAGCTTCAGCAAGACAAACTTAACAACTAAATTTATTATTGGTATGAAAAAACAAAAATCTTTTTCTTATCTGCCTGAACATTTTATACCATCAAAAATCTATCCTCAAGTATATCACTCTCCACCTCGTACATCTAATTGGAATTAGAAATAATCAATAACTTATTTTGATGTTATATACTTTAATTTAATTGTACACCATGCTGAAGGAAACTTTAAAATTTTTACGAGATCTTTTTAAAAAGATCTCACGAGCTCTTTATGTCGACGGCTAGTGTAGCATAAACTTATGTCGGTTTATTTCTATAAGAAAGTTAAAATTTGACCTATTTTTTGCCATCTTTAAGTTGCAAAAAAAGCGATACGTTACATCTTTAGTCTATATATAAGGTAAAACTCTTCTTTCTACAATTCAAAATCTTGACTATTCCTTCATCATCTATCTACAGTTTGAAAAACCATTCCACTATTCTATAATCTATTTATAATATTGTTAACACATATCTTTTTTATTACTTTAATTTAACACAATTAGGTAATTTTCGACAAGACGCTATCGATAGAAGTAAAAACACAAAAAAAAATTATACAATTTAAAATCAATAATTATTGAGAATTAAGAATTCAAAATTACAAATCACATATGCAAAAAATCTATAGTTGGATTTATAAATTGTAGAAACCACAGCTATATTAATAATTGTTGTGGTAATATTGTACAAAAATCTATTGCCAAACAGATTTTAGGATAAAATTTTATTCTAAAATAAATGTTAGAAAAATCCTAAATAAAACTGAGCCGCTAAATAAAATCAATTTTTTTTTGGCACTTGGTCAAATAAACTAAAGAACTTTATGACCAAAAAAATCTTAGAAACCTTTGTTCTTTAGCGACGTCTAGCAACATAATATTATTTTACGTGTTTTGCCTGATAATACCAGCTTAGCAGCCTAGCCGTTTGAGTTTAAAATTCCTGCTGATTTGCACAGCAAGGGCTCTGTTTAGAGTATTATTGTCTTGCGTATTTTTCCTAGCACGAGTTTAGCAGCGAAGCCGCTTGAGCTTTATTATATAACGTAAGTAAATTAATATTAATATAAAGCTCTTAGAAAACGTTAGTCTTTCCATACGCAAAACTGATGGTACCGCTGCACGTTAGACAATCATAAGGGCAAATTAATATTGCAGTCTTGTAAAGACTGAAAATGTCACAATATGCAGTGCAAACCTAAAACTTTGCTCGAGCAAACCTAGACATGCATTTTAAGCGTACAGCACTAACAAACTATTACAGTCTTAATATCAAGTGCTTATAAGCAAAAAATACGCCTGGATCTTCAAAAATACATTTGTTTCAAATTTATTTCAGATAAGAATGGTTTTGATGGCGTTCTCTGTCAAATGGGTCTCTCGTAGAAGCTTACCTTTCCGACGTTGATGTAGTAAAAATTTTTTTGATAGATGACACTACTTGTTCACAATATAAAGCTGTATAAAATCGATGTAAATTACTTAAAAATTATATAATTGCTCAAATGGCCGTATTTAAACATTTTACATTATTTATTCTATTTAGTATTATAAATTAATATAGGTACTGTTTTGCTGTCGCTTTGTTTTATAGTATTTGTAAATTGCATGAAAAGGTCTTCAAAAGATATTTTCGCATAGAATTACCTATAAACGCTACAAACCTAATTAGTAATTACCAATATCCCTACTCTATTCTAGGAAAATACCTTTATCAAACGATTCATTTAACGCTAAAACATTATTGTACACGTGCAATATCTGTTGTTAAGCATATTTGTTTATACATGGTATTCAATTTAGGTATATAAATAGCCTACAGCAAATTATTATTGTAAGGATTTATCGCTATTGTTTGTTACGAATGGGTAATGTGTGTAAAACACAACTGAAACAAAAACTTGTAAATTCGCCAAGCAGAAACATTGTTTTGATAAGAAAACCCAACTAATATTATAAACGCACAAGTTTGTATGTATGAATTGTAAGACTACTTTTATTCTAATCTTACGTTTTGCCAAGTTTTAACAATTAAATTGAATTAAATAACAGTTAACTCTTTCTCCATAATAAATTTGTCAGGATGTCTATGTTCTACGATTATTAGCTTTAATTATTAACTCAAAAACAGTGTACAGAATAGCAACAACCAGCTACATTATCATCAACAATCTACTTCAACTCGCCCCTCTATATTCATTGTTAGAGAAACGCTTGAGCAGTCAGACGGATCGATTGGGCGACACATGAAACATATTTACACATAACGTACCTGTCAATAATACGTGTAAAGTAACTCACCGGGGGCTTTTCTCCCCCTCGCAGGATTCTCTTCCTCTCGAACTGATAGTGGAAGACATCACCAGGCTCATTGGACTTTGACAACCACTCTATGGACTCGATTGACTCAATCTTCACCCCTTTTCTTTAGCATCGTGTTCTCAATGATGTCTTTATTGTTTCGGTACCTCATTATTCCTCCGAATGCACAGCACTGATTTTACAATATTTCACCGAATTCAGGGAGACAGCACTGAATTCACATTATTCCTCCGAATTCAGGGAGACAGCACTGAATTCACATTATTCCTCCGAATTCAGGGAGACAGCACTGAATTCACATTATTCCTCCGAATTTAGGGAGACAGCACTGAATTCACATTATACCACAAAACACATATGATCAACAAGATCAACACGTTAACTATCTTTCTCTTTCAATAAACAATTAACAATTGTTAATTGTAAATATTCATAATACTGCCCGTCCCACCGCTCTCTGCCTTTTTAATCAACATTCTTACTCTCGCCCGCTTAGCTGACTGACTGGACTCCACCCTTCCAGGGATGCTAAGCCCATGTTCTCCTTCTTTTACTTAAGATGCCATATGGCCCTCATCGAGATGATTTAATTATACAAGCGATTCAGCGCCTTATTGGCTTATTTTTACTTTAAAAAAATAACTATAAATTATTATAAAATCAAAAACTCTCACAGAATGAATGTTTGCCACTCGTTCTCACCAAAACTACTGAAGGATTTTATGGAAACTTTCCAATCATATAACTTGTACATCAAAATAACACATAAACTATAAAAATATTGTGTGAATTGTTTAAAACATGATAAGTATCCAGTAAGTAGGAAAACATTCTGCCATCTAAAATATTTAATGTACAATAAAAATGGTTATCTTAAATACTTAGTTCTACAAAAAAGCCCGCATTAGCATATATATCTGTAAACCACGCCAGATGCGAAACTTATTCGGGCTAGACCTCGTTGTTGCTTGGGTTTATATTGATAAGCGAGGAAGAGAAAGCGGTGGAAAGAACAGAAGAGAAAGTGGCGGGGGGCTGGAAAGAGAAAGCTGCGGAGAAAGCGAAAGCGCTTTGTGTTTATGACAAAATAGTGTTTGTGAACAAGGACTTCCAAACGTTTGAGAGATAACTACCTGAATCTCTATTGAAGTTGTTTGGGTGTTTTATAGTTTCGATTGCTTCTCTGATTTTTTTGTCAGACGAATCCCGATTTACAAATCAAAAAAGATTCATCTAGACAAATTTTGTGACCGGTGTCTAGATGATGGTCAGCTAGCAATGACTGTGACTATAAACCCCAATTTATGCACCTTTTATGTTCAGAAACCCAAGCAGCAACGAGGTCTAGCCAGAATAAGTTTCGCATCTAGCGTGGTTTACACGTCAAGCTACCGTGCTTATTCTAACTTTCATTTTCTTGTTCTGATGACGTCTCCACCGATAGAGTGCAAAACGTCGACAATTTTATTAAACCTTTCGACACGGTTTTTTCCGAAAGATGTTATTTCAATGACTTCGGGCCGTAAAAGCCTTTCTTCTTCAATTGATACTCATATAAAAATAAATACTTTTATCGCTTCTGGTATTCATAGTAGATAAACTTTACCTTTTACACTACATCATTTACACAAATATTATAACGGTTATAAGTGTTATGACGATGACCAATCAGCGGCATACGAATGAGGCCGTCGGAAAATAACAAAAAAACGCGAGCAGACGCGTGAGGGTGGATGCGGGAAAGCAGACATCATTGACAGTGGTCTTTGTTTTGCGACGGAACTTTTTCGGGTAAAACCGCAAAGCACGGCTAGAAGAAAATACATAACAAAATGTTTGTATGAAACAATAATTATTAAATTCTTGCTATATGTTTTCTAATTCTCTTAACAAAATTCAAAACAGCAATGTTTGCTATTTACTTAAAACTTAGAGTACAAAATTTTCAATTCATTTTCCAAATGATCTTATATAATTTTTATTGAATCAATACTTTATACTGTGAGTGACTTATTTATTGAGTGATATGTTTTTTTAACTTTTATGTCTTTTTTGCCCATATGCTAACCGCTACTATAATGTTTACATCAATTACTAGTTAATTTATTAAACAAGTTTATTGATTAATCGGTGAAACAGCACTAAACAACTATAATGGTTGCTATTTCTAGCTTACAATCTATAATATATTATATACAATTCTATATCTATTTATATTGAAACCCTCTTTTTAGCACTCTTTTCATTTATTCAATTCCTGATCCGTTTTTATTCATTAAATCGTCTAACTCTTTAAGTGTTCCAATCATTTTCTTTTTTTCAGCCCATCCTACGTTCTTGTTTTTTTAACCAATATTTATTTGCATTTGCTTTACACTGATACCTAGCAACGGTATTCCTTTTATTTTTTTTTGTTTTTTTTTTTAATATTCTGGTACTCGTTCAGTCAGCCTACCACCGTATTATTTATTGTATTTCTTTTTCAGTTTTTCTTTCTTCTCCTGCCTACATACATTCTTATCTCTTTTATTTGCTTCTACCTACACCTTTTATTCTCTACTTCCCCCTACTCAGTTTATTTCTCTCAAAATATATTTTTTTTAGGTTTTTTTCTGCATCTTTTCTTTCATACATATGTGAAATTTTTGATTTTATAATAATTTATAGTTGTTTTTTTAAAGTTAAAATAAGCCAATAAGGCGCTAAATCGCTTGTATAATTAAATAATCTTGATGAGGGCCATATGGCATCTTAAGTTAAAGAGAGAGAACATGGGCTTAGCATCCCTGGAAAGGTGGAGTCTAGTCAGTAAACTGAGCGGGGCGAGAGTGAGAACGTTGGCCAAACGGTGTCAAAAGAGTGGTCAGACGGGCAGTATTATGATTATTTAAACCGTTAATTGCTTAATGAAAGAGAAAGATAGTTAGTTAACATGTCAATCTTGTTGATCATGTGTTGTTTTGTTGTATAATTGTGAATTCAGTGCTGACTCCCTGAATTCGGAGGAACAATGAGTAAAGTTTTATTGATAAACATCAATATGTTAATATGAAATATCCACGGCAGAAACTATAGTTTAATACCTGAGGTACGGTCTATATGGTAATCTATTTCAAACTGAGGTAGTACTCCGATGACGTCTGTAGACATTTACAGATTGCTATCCTGGCTCTCTACTTCCTCGAACAGAGGCGAAAGGGTAGAGGGGTGGGCTGGAGCCTGTTAACCGCTATTGTTATATTCCTATCAGTGTATAAAAAGGTTGTGGATTTTCCTTTTGCTGGTATGACAGAATAATGCGTAATGGCTCTTCACTTATTAATTTTTATTTCATACCGTTTCCTATTACGCATTATTCCTGGCCAGTCTATTTCGCGTAATGTGATTGAGGCTTAGCAACACCGTCCACGTTGCTCCCGAACCAGGTACCGAAACAATGAAGACATCATTGAGAACACAATGCTAAAGAAAAGGGGTGAAGATTGAGTCAATCGAGTCCATGGCGTGGTTGTTCAAGTCCAATGAGCCTGGTGATGTCTTCCACTATCAGTTCGAGAGGAAGAGAATCCTGCGAGGGGGAGAAAAGCTCCCGGTGAGTTACTTTACAGGTGTTATTGACAGGTACATTATGTGTAAATATGTTTCATGTGTCGCCCAATCGATCCGTCTGACTGCAAGCGTTTCTCTAACTATGAATATAGAGGGGTGAGTTGAAGTAGATTGTTGATGATAATGTAGCTGGCTGTTGCTATTCTGTACACTAAATACTCAAATTAACTCATTCACGTTTTTCCTTTTGTTCTTCTTCATCTCTATTGATCTGTCATCTCTCAGTTTTTCATATATATTTTTGTAAATACCGCATATAAATGAGACCTTATAAGATATATACATATAAGACCCACGCTTCATTCATCCGGCAATCTTTTTTTTTTATATACCATTTATTCTTTTTGTTATCTTTTCATATACCTCTTTCACACACCTTCGTTTAATAGATCTAGGTATCTATTTTTTTTTACTACATTTATTTCTTTTTTTACCATTTTTAATGTGGTATCTGTTTTCTCTCCTATTATAATTTTTATTGTTCTTTGTTTCAAGTGCTTTATATGTACTTTTTATTATATTCTAAAATCTATTAAAATTTGAAAGCAATTGCATTTTTGTATAATGCAATGTCATATATTAAAGTGAAATACACAGTTAATTGCATAAATATTTACCTGTTAAGGTTTCTCTTAAGTTATACTTCCTAGAAACTTTAATATTAATTTTTTCTTATTTTTGATTTATATTATGAATAAAATATATTTGGGTAGCGTGAAACCAAATGAAAAAAAATGTTCAATTGTTTTTGAAATAATTTTGCTAGACTTAGTAGAAATAACAAATAAGTTTAGTTATCAATTTGTTGTTAATAAGCCAAAGGAAACATCTTTGTAAAGTGCAAGTTGCTCGTGCTGAAAACAAAATTTATTTATTTTGAAAAACCATTCTAATAGATTTGTTAGTAGGTACATCTGTGTTAGTTTTTGTGGTACACAGCGCTTATAATCGGTTTTAGAAAACTCCCCAATATGTCAAAACGTTAGACAATGTCAAAATTTTTTATCAAATGCTTGGTCTTTTAGTCTCTACGTAAGCGTACTGCCTTAGCACAAAATTACTTGATTGACTTTACACGAGCACACAAAATAAAAGTTTTTAATCAGACAATTAGAAACAAGTTATAAAAATAAATGTAAAACCACGAAATTTTAGTCAAACATTGCGCTTTACTAAACTGGGCATTATAAACAAAGCAGCATAAGGTTTGCTCGGGATTACAGAACTAAGCAGCTTTGTCACTAAATGTTTTAGGTTTTTACGAATTTGTTGCGACTGTCAAGTAGATCGTAGATCATTCAACCAAAGGTCAAGTTGTACAAGTCACTGAATACTTTAAGCTGCCTTTAAATTTAAAGAGTTTAGTAATGCAGTCTTCCGTAATGTCTCTAAGGCCTTTGACACTGTCTGGCATAATAAACTTATTATTAAGTTACTTTGTGCTGACATGTCTCGCCCACTTCATTATTGGTCAACTGCAAATTCTAAGCCAAAGTCTGAAACATCTTTTCTAACGAGCGCTTTTTGAAAGTTGGTGTTCTACAAGGCTCATTTATCTATCCACATCTCTATTCTCTGTTCACAAGAGATTTACTCAAGTGCTGCATTTCTAAATTGCTGTGTATGCGGACGATAGGGCCAATCTAACTCACTATCAAAGTCTAGTTTTTTAAAGCAGGTACCTTCAGGAAGCAGCTACAGTCAAGATTCTAAAGGTTTCGCATATTATTTTACGCACTTTTTTAACTTCTTTTCGAGTCCCATACCTATGTCAACAAAATACATATCCCTAGCTCCAGACAGAAAAGTTGCTTAAGCTGTAACTGATTACACCAATCATGTGTCTTCAGCGTAAGCACAGGCTATGCCCGTACTTGATTTAAGCTTAAAATTAAGAATAGCTGATTGTCGCTATTCTGATTATCTCAACATAAGTCGTTTCCCCCCCGTAATCTTTTGCGACAATAAGAGACAGCGCCTCATGTTATCAGATGATATCAGATGACATGAGGAAGGAGAGGATTTTTCAGATAATATACAGAAAGCGGATAGATTTGGTAAGATTTTATTAATGTTTGGTTTGGAATCGGTGTTGACAACAGAACTAATCTTTCAGTAATTTCAAGAACATCGAACGCAATTAATTACATTGAAAATGTCATAGAAGATTACATTATATCAGCTCAAGTTTTTCTCTAATAAGTTATTGACCGTATAAAAAACTTACACAAGAATGAAAAAAGCATTTATTCAGAATATCTTTGTAAATTAAAGCAAAGCATGCCACGCAGATGTAAGAAAGCAATTTTTGATTTCACAAGGCCGGTATTAAACATTAATGATCTAAAATTAGATGTATACAGTTTGTAATTCCATTTATCTGAACTGTTTTACTTGAATATATTAGAGATTTTATGTGCCTACGGCTGTTATTTGAGAGTCATAAATGTTTTAAAAAATGTTTTTCTAATTTTTTTGAGTATCGAACGTTACGCAAATTATATAATTTTGAGTACAGCTAGCTTTTTTTTGGAATATCAAAAATAGATATTTATTCAGTACTTTAAGTCTGTATTAACAAAAACCAAACTAAACTAAATATTTTAATAATCAAGTACATATTTATTTATTTATTTTTTAACATCTTTAATAATATATTTTCAAATTACTATAAAGATATTTATATATTAACAGTTTCGAAGCTAGACAACTTTCTAGCAGAATGTTAAGCTTTACAATCTCAATGCCGTTTTTCAATGATATAACAATAAAATAGGTATAAGTTTAAATTGCTGTAATAAAAACTTTTTCGAGAATTACATAGTGTTGTCTAAATTAACGTGGTGTTTCGCGATCTTAGGCTTGCTTACATAGCTATGTTCATTTCGCGTTATTGCCATAGACTGATTATCTATTCAAACAGAACTAATTCAGGGAAATTGGATTTGAACCTTTCAGGCGACTACCTATATCAACTCCGCAAACATAACCAATCATTTCTGTTTGATGTCAGGTTGGCCTCTATATTGAATGCATGTCGTTGTTTAATTAAAACTACTTTTTTCCTTTCTCCCTGGATTTTACATCCTACAGGCATTCAGAATTCATATTTAGAAACGTTTTAACAAGCTACGAGTTATGAGTAATTCATAACTTTTGCAAAAACTTATTTAATTATGTAATTTTATCTAATTATAACTAGATAACATAAAAACATACTTTATTAAAAAGATGTATATTTACTATACAGATAAAGAACATCCCGAAATTACTAAAGAGGTTTAAATTCATTATAACTCTTTATTTAAGTTATATAAGTACATAATTTTTTTTTCAAATTCCAAAATAGTATCAACAAAGAATATTTTTAATTTATTTCTAAAATCTTACCTATATCTTGCAAGTGGTAGCCACTATTTACTTTACATTTTTGTGCTTTTTCAAAACATTTTTTATAATCTTTCGCAAAACTTCAGGTGTTATGTAATTGATTTTATAGCAGGTATTGTTTTATAATTTTTGGATGGTTTTTCTAGGCTTATTTATATAGAATTTTCTTTCAAATAACCTCAAAGGAAAAACTCTAGAACTGTTAAATCCGGTGAACGCAGAGGCCAATTATTATTGCTTGTATGCAAAATAATTTGTTTACCAAACATGTTACGTGGAAGATCTATTGTGTTTCTGCAATGTGCGCTGTGACTTCATCCTGTTAGAACTATACTTGCAGATGACTTTTTACCATTAGCTTCAAAAAACTTTTTATCATTGTCTGATATCGAACACGAAAGATAAAAACGGCAGCATCGTACTTATTTCCGAAAAATAATGAGTTAATTATTCTTTCCGACAAAACACTGTCTTTCAGAATTATTGTCTTGACTCTCAAACCGAGCAGGCTGTGTTTCAATAGCTACAATAATATAAATTAAAATTATTGCTTCATAATGGGAGCGTTATGTTAATTTTTAGTTAATAATATATATAGCTTTATTAAACAAGAATAATGTGACAAAACACTTTTATTTTTTATACCGATAACTACAATTTATTAATTACCGCTCGGTATATTGTAGTGTAGTAATTGATAAATTTTTTCTCTGGTATTGGTTCTTATTTGTTTTTTTCTTTTTTTTTAGATTTATTAAATTTTGTGTAAACTTTGTGAAACAGATTTTAAACGTTATGATAAATCATATAAATGTCTTTTTTGCTGTGTTACAATACATGTTAAATGTTTAGGTTTTAATAAAGCTGATGTAAAAATCATAAGTAAGTTTATTAATTTAAATTTTTTTTTGTGATGATTGTCTGCTACTTGAGGGTTTTTCTAAATTAGATAGTTTGAAAGAAACGGTTGATAGATGTGTTTCAATGATTGAAAAGCAAAATGACTCTATAATTTTTCAACAAGTAATTTGAATAATTTAATTTGAACCAGTTTTCTAAATCTAAACGTAGATGAAAAGCGTGAGTCTCTTAACTATGCTGCAACGTTCAACAAAATCTACCGTAGTTGTACAACCTAAATGTGATAATCAGTCGGTGTCTGACATTAAGCATGAACTTATGAATAAAGTTTTTCCTGTCAAAGCTAACATTAATCTGTATAAAGCTAAACCAGGCCGCAAGGGAAGCGTTATTGTAAGTTGTAAAAATACTAATAATTCTAACAAAATCAAAGATGTATCAAAAATTTTTTCAAACTATATATTATATTGTTAAACAATTACCTCATCTCAGTCCTAGAATCCTAAAAAAATACACTAGTCGATTACGTGATCTCTCAAAACAAATCTCTTTTCAGTGCTGAATATATTTGCCAGTTGAAAATGATAAAACCTCTCAGTAGTAATGATAAATTAAATCACGCTGTTTTAGAGATTCATTTCTTAACCTACAAGAGCTTTATAAAAACTGGCAAAGTACTCGTTGGTTATAATTATTGTTCAGTATGGGATGCAATTGATGTATGTAAATGTTTTAATTGCTGCGGTTTTTTTCATTTGTCAAGTCTGTGTAGAGTTGCAGTATTTATTTGCCGGCTGTCACTGAGTAAAAGATTGCAGTTCCAAAACTTTAAAGCGTGTATATTGGCATCTGTTAAGTACTTATTATCTTGAAATAAGTAGTGATCATGCGGCTTATGATATAAATAATGTTTTGTTTACAACAAATCCCCTTTGAAAAAATTCAAATCGTGGGTTCTTGACGCCGAATAGCAAATACAGAAGACTTACTTAACAGGCTTCTTCTCTAGGTTTAAACAATCTTACACAGAATTTTTTCGAAATTTCGTGTTATTATCAAAATTTGAAATTTATCAAACTTATCATGCTAAGGTTATGATATATTTACGCGTTTATAAAAACTCTGATATAGATAGTGGAGAACTCTTTGATGCTAATGAATTCAATGTGTTTAGATCTGACCGTAACTTTGCAAAAAGTTACGTTTTTATAATGTCATGCAATTTTAGTAAACTTCACTTACTCTTTCAATTGGAAACGAAACAACAATGAAAACTCTATTATTACCGATCAAACGCGAAATATTTTAAGATCTATTAAATTTTTTATGGCTTTGTTTAGCAATTAATTCATTGTCAAATCCTCCTAATAATTTGGGTTGTGATTAAACGTGATAGCAAACCACCTTAGTTTCAATTATTAGTCATCGTATGTATACGAATGACTAAGGATGAATGAATAAAAATGTATGCAGGCAGTAAAAATCAATTATTCAATTTCAATAATAAATAAACAATATAAATTTAATAAACATCATCCAAAGTCTTTGTTTGATTAATTTTTAATTACTAGAGAAAACGGAGCCAAAAAAATTTTTGAACATATCAGTATTGTTAAATAACCAAATATCTAAGATGCAAAATTACTTTTATAATTATAAAACAAATAATAAATTAGTAAAATTTATTGTAAACACAGATACCAATCAAATTAAACAATAAAATTACTACAAATAAATTAGATAAACAAGATAATAATTTTTCAATATGAATTAAACAAAAAACATTATACAGTAGATTTTTTAAAGAAATTAAATTGGATTTGATGGATAAAAAACTGTCATTTTTACGGATCAAGAAAAGACAACTTTTTTCAGAGACTGACGGTTTTGTTTTTGCTATTCAAGATAGAATAATTAATTCTAAAAATTATCTTAAGTCTATAATTAAGGAACAATTAGTTAATGATATTTGCAGAATGTGTTTAAATTCGTCGGAAACAATTGAACACATTCTGTATTCTTGTTCAGTGTTAGTTAATAAACAACTTAAAAAAACATGACGCGATTGCTAAAATAGTTTATTCAAATTTGGCTTTTAAGTTTGGCTTGGTCAAAAATGTAGAATCGTAAAAATTATAATCCAGAACATTTTTTGAAAAATAATATTTACAAATTATATTGGATTCGAAGTTTGCTAACTGCTTTAAAAATTGAAGCCAATAGGTCGGATATTGTTATCGTATTGAAGAAAACTAAAGTTGCATATTTTTTAGATATTGGCTGTTTCAAATTCTTCTAATATTATTGATATCTTTAAAACAAAAATGACTAAATATTTGCTGCTTTTAGTGGGCATTAGAATTCTTTGAAATTTATAAACAATAAAAATTTCATCTTCACTTATTTCAAATATGTTGTACTCATATAATTAAGTAAAAATCTAAAAATTTTAGATTTAGATTTAAAAATCTTGGCGGAAATACAGAAAACAGCATTATTATGTTCATGTCATATTGTTCGAATTTCAAACTTTAAATCCAACAATTTAAATAATATGATTGCAGATGCCTGGGGGTATAGTGATTTATCTTGATTTTTCAAAAAACAAACTTATATAGTCTATTTGGTTTAAAACACAATTTGTGGTTTTTGTTTGTAATTTAATTTTTAAATTGGTTTTTAAACTAATTGAAAATTGTAAGCATGTTTTTTAACAATTTTTATCTTATTAGAAAGATAATATTATCATTATCATTACTTGTCAAAGACCGTAATAATTTTTAAATTAAGCAAAACTGCTGCGTCTCCGGGACAGGGAGGGTTGAACATAATAATAAAACACCGCATCAAACAGTACACTTAAGTAGGTATAAATCACGCTTTTAAACTACTTTTTGATTTTCCGTAGTTTATATCTTGCGGTTTTACTTATTAACGAACGCATTTAATTGGGAATAAGCTTTCGCGCTCATGAATAAAATTAGATTTTTTTCTGTTTTTTTTTGCCGGAAATAAAAAATAACATAATTAAGTTTGTTTTATTTTAAATTTTCTTAGTTTTTTCCACAAAATACTAAATGTTTGAATTATAAGAAATAATTCAAACCTTTTTGGTAATTTTGAGCCACTCATATATAAATATATATTTATTTCATTTATTCAAATTGTCTAAATTAGTTAGCAAACTTCTTACAAATTTTTATAATCAAAACTCAAAGTGTCAAAAATTTATGTCTAAAGAGGCAACAATAAGAATAACTTAAAAGTTACTATTAAGGTTTTTCAAAATTGGTTCACTCGGCTAAAAGTTCTGGGGTAACAAACATCATAAAAAAATAGAGTAGAATTAAAAACCTCTTTTTTTATCGGTTAAGAACTATAACCGATTTGTCTTTATCGTAAAAAATTATTATTAATGATAGATATTTTTTAAATGATAAGTAAAACAATTTAATGTACTTGATTCAAGTTAACAAAAAACTTCTTTGTATTTTAAAAAATCACTTATCTTTACAAGTTGTAGGTTACACAGAAATTATTGAAACCAGTGCCACAAATACTATAAAAAGTCAGTTTTTTGTTGTTGTGATTGACACAGTCAAAAAAAAGCTTTTGAACAATGGCAAAACAAAATTGAGATTTAAAAAAGAAATTATGATATCACTAGTGTTTTCATTAGTTATAATGAGAAATTGTTTAGAGGTAAAAATGGTAAACTCAGAAAGAAATATTGTAAGCCGGTATTTAGTTAGCTAAGTATTACATATTAGACGATGAAGAACTACTGCTATTAACACAGTATCCACAAAATTGACAAAGGTTAGACTCACTATTTAGAACGAGGCACCGTGCTTTTGTTGCAGATGTTTGCAATATCAGGGTCGTATGGTGGCAATTTGGATAAAACACGAGGGTTTAATAACATTGCTTTTAAGTTTTTTATCTACTGATATTGAATTTTATTCGGAGCATAATAAAACTTCATGAAATGTTGTAAAAACTTTTTATAATTAATTCAAACATGATTTTGTTTACTTAGGTTGCTCGAAGCTGCCATGACGTTAAAATTAGTTATTAAATTGGAACATCAGTTGCCGATAGGTATTTTATGTGCCATGTGTCAACATGTCTACGCTTTCGTTGTTCAAATCGGAAGTAAAGCAGACACAATAAGAGCAGGTGTTTTATCTTGTGCCACTCTCTCAAATACTATTACATTGTATTACATTTTGTGTTGAAGTATTTGGCTGGAAATTCAGAAAGATTAAATGGATGTTTGCGAAAGCGAAAAGCAGCCGCAGCGCCGCTTAAATATTTTTTGTCAGTTCAATTTCCTTAATGGATGTACTATTATAGTACATAATACAATAGGTAAAGTATATTGTGCTGCACTTTATGTTACATATTCTACTTTTCTACTTTCCAGCCAACTTAAAAGATGTCTCACATTCTATTGTTCGTTTGCTGTCACAATAAGATCAAGTTTAAAAATTAGTTATTTTTATGACAAATCTTTACTTTTGTTTGTGGATCGATAATAAAACAATGCGAATCCACAATTTTTATCGTAGTATTATGTTTTTTGATGAAGCGAACTTTTCTACCACCGAGACGATTTTGTCGCAACATGTTCAATCTTAGAGCAATACTAATCCTCATTTTCGAATTACGACCAAGCGTCAATATCATGTTAAGGTAAACGTGTGGTGTGCTGTTTCTCATCACGGAATAAAAATCCTATTTTTGTATGATACTAACGTTAACCAGTATTTATACCTGGAAATGTTGAGACATTTTCTTCTCGATGGTTTAAGTGGTATACCTTTTGATTATAGACACTTAATGTATTTTTAACAGGATGTGTCTAGCGCATTTTGCTCGTATTGTTCGTAAATAGTGTAATCAAAAACTCAAAAATAATTAGATTGGCAGAAGTGGTTCAGTTTTATGGCCACCAAACAACCATGATTTGACAATTTTAGATTATCATTTATGAAGGCGTTTAAAACAAGTTGTTTATAAGGAAGATTTACCCAATAATGTCCAAGTATTACAAAATTGGATAACAAGTTGTAGCATTCTAACAATTGAAAAAATTTGTAGAAGTTGTGAAGAGTTGCGAGTTAGAATTGAACTATGTGCTGAATGAGGTGGTGGGTTAAACGAATAGTAGAAATTGGTATTCCTTTTTTAGTTTGTTGTAAAATTTAAAATAAAGTTTTTTTTTCTTGTGAAATAAATCTGGAGACATACTGTATAGGTTATTTTTTTCTAAAATAAGCATTATTATAATTATGTTTAACCCTCCCTGTCTCGGAGGCACAGCAGTTCTATTTTTAATCAGTTAAAATTTGAAATTCGAACAATATAATAATTCTGCTTTCTGTATTTTTGCAAAGATTTTGCAACACTCATTAATGAAATAACTAAAAGTGAAGTTTTTACCATTTTTAAATTCTAAAAACTTGTAATGGCCACCGAAAACAGCGATTAGCCATTTTCGCATTAAAATTATTAACAATATTATAAAATCTTTGATCAAAATTTATGTCATAGGTACTTTGATGCCATGTTGAGATGATCCCATAATTTACTTTTAAACACAAAGGTATGATTTTCTTAATTTTCCTTGATTTTTTTTTGACGTATGTCAAAATATTCTTATTTTCATAAATTATTTAAAAAATAATAGATTAATTGTGAAAATAACACTTTTTATAAGTAGAAGAAATAGTTAATCTTTAGGGTGATCTGCTCAAGTAAAAACTATGAAAAATTTTTGAGACATAAATTCTTTTATCTACTTCTATTAGATTATATTAGTTATTTTCGTAACTAGTGTCGAAAGTAGCAAATATCGTGCGAGTGTCTATAATCTAAGACACGAGCACAAATATTTGTGCTTTCGCACGCGTTATGAACACTATTTTTTACACGACCTCAAATGCATTTTTTGTTTTAACTGCAGTAACTGCACCACTAGCCAAAACACAACCGAAAAAGTGAGGTTAGAATGTTAGAATCACAGAACACCGACAATTAGTATACTCAAGCTCCTGAGTCGGTAAAACAGAAACTTCATTTCAATATATTAAGGTCGTTTTACACAGTAGCTGATTAATATTCGACCATTGAATATAGTGTTATTCAATGATTCGACGGAAATTTGTCAACATTTACAAGTCATAACGGCAGATAGTTACGAAACTGCTTGAAGGTCCGGTGTACCCACCACCGTGAATATTTAGTAGACTTTAAAATGTGCTACACCTATAGATGGTGTGCGTTGAGCTTTAGTTGCATAGATTTAGTATAACAAGATACAGCCATGCACTGGGATAGTCCGTCAAGACGTACCGTCTATTGCCCTCACTCTCAACTGCATTAGTATTCGATAGCGCTATCTTTTAGAGAGGTTCCTACCAATAGCAAAGCAGTAGACGCAAAATGACATTTATTATTTGACGTTTAATTTGACGATTAATTGAATTATTTTGACATTTATCATTGTCTTCGTGTTATAGGTTATGCCTCGTGTCAAATTTTGCAAAAAATCACAGTAATTTGTAAACAAAACATGTTCAATCTCTGAAAAATTAGACATAACAACCTATTGTCAAGAAAAATATTTAATAATTTGTAAGTAATTTTTTTTGTTAAGATTTAATCGCAACTTTTATTTTCTTTAATATATTTAATTGTAAAACGAATTTAAGCATACACACCGATGAAAGGATATTTTTTCGCTTGTGAAAGGATTATAAGGAATAGAACAAACAATACAGGATCTCATTTTGAATATAAATATTCAAAAATTGAATATGTCAAATGAATTGACAGCGACGATCGTCGACTAAAATCGTGCGTATTCGTCTATATAAAAACGTGTGCGGCATACGACAAATGTGATAAAAAAGATAGAAGATGTATTTTATTAAATATAGAAAGTAATGGGGAGATGTACCAATTTCTTTTATATGTTTTTTAAGAACCGAAGTATGTTTAGCATGCATAGCTATATCTAATGTATTAAATCTATGTTTAGTTGGTTGCACTTCTCAAACATATCACACTAGTGTGGTATAATATCACACGCCAAGTGATATTGACAGCTTTCTGAAGTAGGCTACTACGATGATATTTATTACTTTTGGTAGAGGTCGTGTAAAAAAGTTTTTACTTAATGATTTTTGAGAAATAATTGTATAGATAACTACGATGCGTGAGTTATAAGCGTGAGTTATAATAACTCACAGACTATCGTATTTTTATAGCAACCGTACGGAACCATAATACCTATCTTGTTTTGTTTTAAACAAATGTCAAATAAATTAAAAATTTGACATCGTGCATTAGTACTGAACAAAATGAGTGCCCGAAGCAAATCGAAAATCGGTACACCACCACACGTAAAAGAAGCAGCCAGAATAACAACCCTTAATCTGCTTCCTAATAAATGTTGCCAAAAGTTCCATACGACCCACAAGATTTTCCCACAAGATTGGCGTACTAAAAATTACATAAACTCTTTTTCGTAAGATGTTCTCTTAACGTACTTCCGTTAATTGTCCGGTAAATATAAAGCTTTATCATTATGGACATTTTTTTCTATGCTCAGAAGTACTTTAAGTATCAATAATGGGGTAAATATCTAAAGTTTTGTAAAACTACGAGCATTTCCGAAATGTAAATCTAAGAACTACACACCTACAAAAGCAAAAACATTTACTCCAGAACAAATAACAATTTCATACAAGAAGCTCCAGATTATAACTTTCTAGCAACAAAGATATGTTTTAGTGTAAGTAATTTTATTTTTTACTAAATTAACTAATTATTCAGGTTGCTTTCGTAGCGGGCATCATGGGCGCTTGCCGCGCTACTGAATTAAACTCCATGCGGGTTGCAGATATTCAAGACCTTGGATCGGTTTTATGATCACTGTACCTAACACAAAAACAAAGATAAGCAGACGATTTGCCATGACAAGAGATCTTTATCATATTTGTAAGAAATATATGGATCTTCGTCCGTCACATATTTCACTAACAGCACTGTTTTTGAAATTCCAAAAAGAAAAGTACTTTTCTCAAAAAATTGGCATTGGGGCTATGAGGAAAGACATTGCCACATTTTTGAAATTACCGGATAGCGGATTATAGAGCTTATTTGTTTTCTTTGGCGGCTGTGACTAATCTGCGCGAACATTGACAGCTGATGGAATAAGTGAGCACTGAAAACATTCGACCATCTTTTGAACCGCTCAAAATTAAATTAATGTAATTTATGTAATCTAAATTAAATTACTGTGCTAATATGCTGTAAGTATTGAGGTTGTTCTATTTATATTAAAGCAAGCAAGCAAAGTAAAAAAATTAAGATTTAGCTGACGTTTTTAGTTTAGTTAGTAATAGCAAAGAATTACCAATTACAGCTTCTGCGCATGAACACGTGACCCGCCAACAGAAAACAAATAAGCTCTACACGGGCCATTGTTTCCGGCATTCGTTTGCAGCACTACCGGTTGATTCTGGCAGCGACATCACTGATCTAAAGCGGCACGGGAGGTAGAAATCAACAACCGTAGCCGAGGGCTACATAGATGAATCCACAAAAAATAAAGCAGACACAGCAAATAAGATTGATGGTTCTATTAATTTACAAAAAAGTACTAGCAGTGCCGCACACGCTTATAGTTTTATTAACCAACAACAAGTACTAGTACGTACTACCACATACATACAACCCACAAAAAACAAACCAATACACCTTTACACAATTCTAGACCTTCAATTGCGTTCACAAATGACTCACATTCTAAGATTAATTTTGTTAATAAAGATTGTCGTTGGATAATTAATGTGTAACTTTGCAATTTTTTATTACTCTTAATAAAATTATGTTTAACAGAAAATGTTTTGGTCGTAGATAAAGCATAGTAAACAACTTGAATGATTACGTCACTTGACTCTAGAGAATGCAAAAAAGCTTCTTCTTCTGTCAAAGAACGAGATAAGAACCATTGCAGGCCGGTTGACTGGAACCTGCTCAGTAAGGTATCACCTTAAAAAGCTGGGTCTGGTGGACAATGAGAACTGCAGACTATGTGAATCGGTCAGTGAAACCGCTGAGCACATACTCTGTAATTGTTATGCGTTAGCGTCCCAAAGGCTGTCCACTTATACAGTGCGAGACTAACGCTTGCCGATGTCAAAAACAAGACACTTAGGAATATACTTGGCTTTACAAAAAGCCTAGAATTTCTAGGGAAACAATGAGCGTAGGGTTCAAGAACAATAGATCAAATTGGTTGCAGTTCTGTAAGGTAGAAAGCGCCAAACGACCTCTTCTCAATCTAATCAGATACATTGGAAGGTTGATAGTGAAAGGTTTCGGACGTGATTTCTCGCTTTCTTTAGGTTTCTTGATTTTTTCTTGAATTGTAAGTTCTTTTGTTAGAGTTCTAACACTAGTTTGTAGAGGGAAATCAACCCTGATGCAGCTGATTTAAATACTAAAATCCTTTCGTACGCTGAAGTGACCGCCAACACATCGTCCGTCATGTTAAAACCAAAAAATGATAATCGGCCTATATCTGTTACTAAAAACGATCTTTTCACAAACGTTGATCCCATAGAAACTAAAGTCAATATCACAAAAGTCAAGGCTAGTCGCAATGGAAGTGTAATCATTACCTGTGACAATCCTGACAATATCAATAAAATTGGAAATATTGTCTCTAATAATTCACCAAATTATAGCCTCAAACAATTGTCTAGTTTGCTCCCAAGAATAAGAATTTCGCGTATTGATAGCAGTGTTGAGAAAGACGCACTATTAAATTATGTTTTGAATCAGAACAAATCGCTCTTTCCCGCTGGCTACGTCTGTAATTTAAAGAATTTTAGTACATTGCGCAATAATGAGGCTCTACATCAGGCTGTTATTGAAGTTGATGCACAGTCATACCATAATATTATAGCAGCAGGCAAGCTATTGGTTGGGTATGAATACTGCAAGGTATGGGATGCAGTTGACATTCGGCGTTGTTTTAAGTGCTTTGGTTTTAACCATATTTCCGAACACCGTACAAAAGATGAACCAACTTGTCCTAAATGTTGTGGTAACCACCTCTTAAAGAACTGTGAATCAATAACTCTGACTTGCTCAATTGCTTCTCCCGGAAGGATAAATATCTAATATTGACTGCAGTCACTCTGCTCTTGACAGGGGTTGTGCTACATACCAATCTCATTTGGCGACTTTTAGAGCTAAAATTTTTAATGATAAATAGCAATCACAGCAAGTATCGTTTAGTTCTTACAACTTACTTAATTCCTCTGCAAGTACTCGATCTATTATTAACTCACAAACCATACTATCATGCTACTATCAGAATGTTCGTGGACTGAATAGTAAAACACAATTGTTTTATTTGTCTTCTGTTGCTGCTTCTCACCTACATCTTATAGCACTAACTGAAACGTGGCTCAGTGATAGTGTATGTAACAGTGAATTATTTGATCTATCAAAATACAATGTTTTTCGCAAAGATCGTGATTTTAGCTCAACCGGTTGCAGGAGAGGTGGGGGTGTGTTGCTTGCTGTTGATTCTGCGATAAATTCAACCATCTGTGATATAGTTGTCTGTGATACTATTCCTCATATTGATTTTTTAATAGTCAAAATACACTTTCACCATCGTACTCTTCACGTTCTTGTCATATACATACCTCCACAATGCGATGTTAACTCTCTGTCGGTGTTTTTCGATTTTTTAACGTCGTTACATTTTTTGTATGACTCCGATTTGCTTGTTGTAGGCGATTTTAATGTTCCAGATTTTATTAAAAATGTGTCTGATTTATCTCCGTCGTCTACCTCTAATAGACTACTAAACAATTTTTTAAAATTTCTATCAATTAAGACAATGCAATGACATCTTCAATATAAATGATAGACTTTTAGATCTAGTCATGGTGTCTGATTCTACTTTCTGCTCTATTTCGAGAGCCCAAGATCCATTTGTTTTGGAAGACACACATCATCCAGCTCTGGAATTTGATCTTATAATTCACCAACGCCAGAAAAAATTTCCCAAGCGTAAAATTTCTGAATTCAATTTTCGTAAATGCAACTTTAACCTATTATGTGACTGTAGACTGGACCTTTCTTGCAAATTATTCACATGTTGATGTAGCAGTTTCAAATTTCCATCAATTACTTAATGATATTTTTCACCGCCATGTACCTCTAAAGCAGCATAAACCTGGAAATTATCCTGCTTGGTTCGATAAAAACATCATACGCACACTGAAACAAAAATCCACTGCAAGAAAAAAGTATAAAAAATCAAAGTTTATACTTGACTTCGATACATTCGCCTAACTTAGAGCTCGTTTAAAATCTGATATTGATGTAGCTTATAAAAACTTCTTGCAGAAAGTTAACAAAAATCTAAAGACTAACCCGCATGAATTCTGGTCTTTTGTCAACTCCAAACGAAACTCTAGCCCAATTCCTACAACTATGTTCTTAAATGGCAATAAGCTAATAGATCCTTAAGATATTGTCAGTAGTTTTGCTGATCATTTTTCTCGATCTTTTAAGAAGACTGATGAAGTCACTGTACCATCGGTGCCAATATCCAACAACATCTTGAATCTGCCATCTGTCTCTGAACAAGAAGTTCTTCAAGCCTTGAAGAAGTTAAAGGCCACCATGACTAGAGAACCTGACCAGATTCCAGCTTTCTTAATTAGCGACTGTGCTTCCGTATTTGTGAAACCCCTTACACTTATATTCAACCTAATCTTAAAACGTTGTGATTTTCCTTGTCAATGGAAGACTTCTAAAATATGTCCCGTCTATAAGAAAGGTGTAAAGTCGGATATCACAAATTATAGACCCATATCGATTATTTCTAATTTTGCAAAAGTTTTTGAATATTTGTTGTACAAAATATTTAGTTTTCATGTTTCCTCAGTTCTATCCGGGGGACAACACGGTTTTGTTCAAGGTCGCTCACCTGAGTCAAACCTATGCACGATTACACAATTTCTTAGTACTGCTCTTGATGATAAATTGCAAGTTGATGTTGTTTACACGGACTTTTCAAGCGCTTTCGACAAGGTTGATCACAGTCTGCTGTTGAGAAAGTTGGAAAGTTTTGGTTTATCAGTTAACCTTGTTTCGCTGTTGGATTCGTATTTAGTCGATCGTTATCTATATGTGTATGTCAATGGATATACATCAAAGCAATTTAGACAGGAAACTGGAGTTCCGCAGGGTTCTGTTTTGGGACTTTTGCTCTTTAATATCTTTATTAACGACGTTGTTGAGGTCATACATTTATCCTGTCTTCTATTCGCAGATGATATGAAAATCTACTCTGTAATTAATTCCATGGAAGACGCATTTAAACTTCAACAATGTGTTGACTCGATTGTGAAATGGTGTACTGAGAACAATCTACTATTGAATCACTCAAAATGTAACGTTGTGAGTTATACAAAGAAAAAGGAACTCCTTTCTTTTGACTATAACATCAATGGTGCTGTTATTTCACGAGTGGATTCTGTTTGGGATCTCGGCATTATTTTCGATGAGAAGCTCTCTTTCGTTCCCTATGTGCAATCTGTTATAAACTCCGCCATCAAATCCCTGGGATTTGTGTTGCGCAATGGGAGAGAATTTTGTGACGCTGAAACGTTAAAACTACTATACATCACTTATGTGCGATCTCGTTTAGAGTATTCCTCAGTTGTTTGGTCTCCCACATATAATATTCATATTTCAGCGCTGGAGAGAGTGCAACGGAAATTTCTGAAAAGTGCAGTATTTATGTTGGACAAAGTGTATCCCACTCGAGGTTATCCAGAAGAACTTCTTTTAGAACGATTTAATATGTCTTTCTTATCTACTAGACGTGCTGAGCACTCCGTAATATTTTTGCATAAACTTTGGCAGGGAAGGTTGAATTGTCTATCCTTACTATCCGAAATATGCCTTAAAGTCAACAGACCTGGTGCTCGTTCGAAAAACACATTCTTCATTCCAACGAAACGAACTACAACTGGTACTGCGTCACCTATATATCAGGGGTGCGATTCTTGAGTTCGTTCGAAAGTTTGTTCGGACGGATTGATTCGAACGGTAAGTTCCGGACGGATCGCAAAATGCTATTCTCGAGCAACCTTCGAAACCGGTAATCGAAGCGGATTTTTTGTGTCGATCGAAACTTGGCAGCGTTGTAGAAAATTCAGTGCTACCAACATACCAACCCCAAATAATCCTAAATGCACTAACAGTATTTTGTGATCATTTGGAATTGTGTCTTCATTTTTAAACAGAAGTCGCGTGTTATTGTAAGAAAAAGTATAAATGGACAAAACAGCAATTGCGCGAGGAAAAAGATGTGGAAATATTTCCTCCGCGCAGAAGGAAATGATGGTGGCGCAACGCTGTTAGAACCTAATTAAATAAAAAATATATAATAATTTTTTGTATAAGTCTTGCAAATATACATACTTTTTGAAAAACACTCAGAGCAGAAGATCGGGTAGGGGGTCTTATATGTGGCTCTAATACATTCACCAATTCGTGAACCATGACTTTTGTCATTCGAAAAAGTCTTAAAAATTTGTTATCACTCAAGTTTTCGAATGGATCGATGTACTCATGGAATTGACGATGTCCTTCTTCCACATCAAATTCAGCATTTTCCAGCTCCTCCAACACTAACAAATTGATTTGTTGAGCAATTCCACCCATAGTTTTATAATACAATAAATATTTTTATTTATAAACAAATTTATTCGCACGTGCTCGCACCTCGTTTCAAAATTTCAACTGCAAATATTTGGGTTTTACCCAAATGGCACTTGTCATCAAAATGCACGAATTTACCTGAAATGACCCAAACTTGTACGGATTTACCATGCGATCAATCCGGCCGGTTTTTTTTTTAAAGTATTAGTTGAAGATTAGTTCACACTTTCAAAATTTAATGCACAAAACTCAATACGGTCGTAACGAAAGTGTGTAGACAAGAGTTATTTGTCAAAAGTTTAAAGTTAATATTCAATGTTTTTTCTTTGCAAATTTCTTGTCAATAAATAGTACCTACTATCAATCAAATCTTAAATTCAAGTATTAATGTTTTTGTTCCAGATGAATGTTTAATACAATTTTTCTGGGCGGTAAATTGGTAGCAGCTTGTCTACCAGATAGTAACAAATGGCTTTTTTCATGAAAAATATAAAAAAATAAAATAATACTATGATAAACAACGTTAAAGAAGTGAAATAACAATTATGGCATGCTTCTAATAAACTTGATTCGAATTTTCATCAATCTCAAATTTTTGGTTTTGCTTTTTTAGACTAGTATAATTAATAATTTAATAAAAAACTTTAAATTAAAAACAAGGTGCAAAATTTCAAATTCAAATATTTGGGTTTTACCCAAATGGCACTTGTCATTTTGTTGTCAAAATGCACGAATTTACCTGAAATGACCCAAACTTGTACGGATTTACCATGCGACCAAGCCGGTCGAACAGTAAATAGTAGACAACCAAATTTCCGTATGCGGAAGTGAATCCGCCTAGTCAAGAATACACTTTCATGGTTTTCGTTCGAAACTATTCGATCGTCGAACAGTTTCGTATACGGATCTAACTCAAGAATCGCACCACAGATGCTAAAAAATTACGAAGCAGTTGAGTCAGCACTGGACATATTTCGCTGCACCATCCCAAATATAAAACGTCACTACAGTAATAAAAACCCATCTTGAATAAGAATGCAATAATATAACAGTTGCATCTAAGGGTTTGAAATATATGCTATGGTTCATACATATCTTTTATCTTTGATACAATTTTTCCTATTTGAACTATAATTAAAATAATATTTAGATTATATTACTTTTCTTTCTTTTTCTTTATATTTCTTCTCCTAACAAGCTGACCTGTAATTGGGTTTTTTTGTTGGTCAGCTGTATGCAATAATAATAATAATAATAATCTAATCTACGCCACTCGACTAACATCTTGTGTCGTCGTGTCGCAAAATCATCCGCGTGAGTTATTGCCTTCTACCGCTCATTGAATAATATACTATTGTGTAGCACTTCAAAGTTCACCTCACACACACATTATGGCTTTGTTTTTTTCTTATATTTTTATAAAAAATGAGTTTATTTGTTGTTCGTGAGTACTTACAAATTGCAGAAAATAAACGCAAAATTTCTGGTTATACAGTAGAGCGTGTTGCCAGTTTTACGCTAAAATATTTTAATATCTATATTTTAATTCAGAAATGAGGTAATCAAAAAGAAGTATTGTAAAAAAGAATATATATGCTTCACAAAATGTGATAATTAGAATTTGACGCGTCTGGCAGATTCAAAGCAAATAATTTAAACATTGACTGAAATAATATAATATTAGGCAGCACAAAATTTGTCAGAAAACAATTATAAATTTTGCTACAGTAGGCAAAATTAAAATACTTAGCTCCAAATATGATTAATATAGCTCCAGATACCAATTAATTTTGGTATATAGCTGCAAATTACAAGATGGTAAAATTATGCAGTAAAAAAAAATCTAATTTTTTCTATGGTTCACTATGGTTGAAGTAACGAGAACGTAAATATTTTTTTAAAATTTGAGAATTTTAATTTTATTGTTAACGCTGTATGCGTACCTCCACATCAAAATTAAAATTATACGAGGAAGTTTGCTCTGGTTTAGAGACTGTTTTCAGGCTGTTTCTTATGGAAACCCTTGTCTGATTGCTTTGGGTTTAGAAATAATTTGCTTCACAATTTAGTTGGTTATCATCGTGCAATTTACGAAGTTCTTACACATACCTGCCAAGTTACGAGTTAAAACAAGTTGACAATATTTCTAATAATAGAGGTGCCTTCTTAGATTTATTTTTTTCTAATAATTATATTGACGTCTCCACTGACTTGGATCTTATTTTTCCATTTACTAGTGTAACGCAATGGAAATTTCGATTCAAGTTTATAATAAATAAAATCGTGAACAAAATAATATTTTGGAAATTTTGAAGTAAATAAGTAATATTTAAATATACATTTGTCGAAAATATGGGAAAACCAGGCAAAAAGCAATAGAAAAATAAATTAGTCGGGTCGGTTTCAGCTATGGACCATTTTATAGAATTTTTAAAAGAAATTCTAGAATACCGCTTATAGAATTTCTTTTAAAAAAATTCTATAAGCGGGTAAATTTCTAGTTGTTGTAAATAAGATTAAAAGCTAAAAAAGGGGCGTCTTATAGTAAGTTGGTACTAAATAGAGACAAAAAGGTTTATAGAGGCAAAAAGGTTTTTGATTGTATGAGCACGTTTAGACGAACGCCGAAAGAAACTTTCACACGCGGTTCTGAGAATTATATACAAAGTAAAACTAAAAAAAAATTCCAGGATTTAATAATTTTAGTTTTAATAAAAATCTAAAATAGGAAGTTAATGTTAGTTTGGGTGGCAGTGAAAAAAGGTGTCCAAATTCAGTGGTGCAAATAAAGAATAAAGTGCAATCCAGAAATAAAACTGTGAGTAATTGACCTCACAAAATTTGTATAACACTATTCCGTATTAATGGTTTTGAATCTATCAGTTGAATAGTTTCAAAATTACTTCATTAACTAGTTAATAAAATTAATTAAATGCTTAACGAGTTTAAAGGACAAAAACCAAATCGTCAAACATTATACTATATTAGAATAATGCAATTGAAATATAATATATTATTTCAGTCTCATCAAAATTATTAAATTACGAATTAAAATATTACTTACTAATTTGTAAATAATTATTGTGTTATTATGTTATTTTGTATATTTACCAATTTCGAATCACATCTCGTATCGTCAGATGATGTAGTTTATTAAGTAATTAATAATTCAGTCATCAAAATAATTATATCACAGTTTAAATTATGTAATTGACGTAATTTAACAGTCTACGTTATTAGTTCTCAAAGAACGAAGGAACTGGCCAATATAAAGAGTGCTCTAGTTTTCTTAATTATCTCAATTGTTGTAAATTTAACTTAATGCACATAATAGTTAATGATTCAATTAATAAGTAAAAACTTACAGTATTGTCAAGACGATAATTATTGTAAATAAATTAATATAACAATCAGATCACTTTGCGTCTTAAACAATATTTTCAAAATTCAATTTTGTTACTGTTAGAAAACTAATATTAATCAGTAATCAGTTCAAATTAATTTAGTTCGAATTAATTCAATGAGATTATTTGTCAGTAGACTAGAATTGATACAAACAAACATTGATGTAATTACTCAGTTCAAAATTAAAATATAAGTTATTTCAATTAAATTACTAATTAAAATGCCAATAAGTAAAACGTTAATAAACGCTTCATGAAATAATTTTAAAAGCCTACACAAACGATGGTACGATGTTCCCTGTTCTGTTGTAGCAGTTCAGAGTTCCTAACAATTATTCTGTTTCGGCCGAATACACCCAATCATATTCTAAACATAAAAACACACAATTCTTTCCGCCCTCATTTTGTTGTAGCAGGTGAGGTTCCTAAACTCGAGTAGTAAGATTTATATAACGTTATATCAGGTAACAAGATCTCTGCGTTTGATGGTTCAATACGCCCCAGGCAAACGTTAGAGGTGCGCATTCGTACAACGCACTGGCGTAATTTGCGTTGTAACACTTATTACATTACCGCTTGGTAGAGTGATTGAGAGCCCCCTTGTTACAAGTCCCACGGGGTGGTTGACTTTTATTTGTGATTTATATCACTTGTCGTGCAGTTTGTTGGAGCAGCTGCGGTGGGTTATTAAAGTTAAAATACAGTTTAAATTAGAGATAAAATAAAGTTTCAATTAAAAGTGTAATAAAGTTTAAATCAGTAAACTCTTAGTCTGTTTTCAACGTTTAAGGTCTTTTAAAGACTGGCAATTCAATTAAGAAATTCCAATTGGATTATGGAATTTCAGTTTGTTTGTGAAGTTCTAAGTCATATAAAAGTTTATAGTTTGATAATTTGATAGTCATGAGAATGTTGAAGTGCGTACACGTACTACACAATAGTTTAATCGCTTTACAAAGTAATTTACAGTTTTTCTACTTTTTAGAAAGGACAGTTGACTTTCAATTGTGAATTAACTGAGATTAATTTTGCGAGTTCTGCAGTTTGTTGTAGCAGCTGCAATGAGTTCTAAAATTGAGTTTATCAAAAGGATTTTGAATTGTTTGTAAAATTCAAAGTACTCTGGTAAATGCCAATTTATTAAGAAATTCTAATTGGATTATAAAATTTTAGATTGTTTGTAAAGTGCTGCCATTCTAATTTAATCACAGCATCCTACGAGTAGTTTGATTATAAGATTCCAGTTTGTGTAAAGTTCTGACTCAATCATTAAAATTCTAATTTAACTACAGCATTCTAATTAGATTATAAAATCACATAACATCTTATAGGATTTTCATGTGCTTATAAGATTCTAATTGGTCAATAGGATTTGATTTTATTATATAGTTCTACACTAGTTGTGAAGTTGTAAAGCGTTACTGGTCAAAGGTAATAAGTCATTAACGATTAGTTACGGATTGGTGAAAACAGCAAATTCAGATTGTTTCTTTCAGTTTCAGTAGCCATTGTTAAATGTGAGATATTTATTATTGATATGAAAGCGGCTTCGTAGTTCCTCCTGTGACAGTAAATGGTTGGTGACTCGACGAATGACTATTTATATCTAAACTTTAGCATAGAGGTTGTAGACTTGATTGAACATATAAATCTTTATTTTATAAAAAAAAAAATACGTCACATAATTACTGATTACCGTTATACTAGTCAGTACCGAAGATAAGAAAAACAAGATCAATTCCGCAAAGAAAAATGCAATTTAGTATTATGCACATTCATATACAGGGTCTTATGAGCAAGTTAGAAGAACTTAGCGTATTTTTTAAAACTGAGTCGTATGACGTGTTGTGCTTCTCTGAACACTTTTTGGAAGAAAAACAAAATAATCTGGCAACTCTTGATGGATACATAATGGCGTCAGCTTTCAACAGAATAACTCATAAACGAGGTGGTGTAGCTATCTTTGTTAAAAATTATGTAAAATTTTGGGTTATCAACCTAAATCAGTTTTGTATTGAGAAAACGGCTGAATATTGCGCCATTTATCTCAACGATTCTAACTTATTGGTGGCCACTGTATATCGGTCGGGATGTCAAATTGACACAGTTAACTTTCAAGTCAACTTTGAAAATCTTTTGCACAACATCTCTGCTAGATATACACAAATAATTATTTTAGGGGACTTTAATATACATTTTGATAAGCAGGATGCAATAGCAACACGAAATTTTGTAAATCTAGTTGCAAGGTATGGCTTAAGGTGTACAGTACAAGACTGTACGCATATTACGTCACGATCAAGCAGCTGTTTAGATAATGTATTGACTAATTTGAGTAAATCAATCAAAGTTGAAAATATAGAACCCGGTTTATCGGATCACTCAGCACAAATTGTTACAATCCCAAAGATAGCTAATGAATCATGTTCACATAAGCATAATATAGCTAATCGGACTAATATAAAAAAACTAAAAAACTTCTTGGTTGAAACCGCTCTCTGTGATTTTCTTCCCCATGATAACTCTTCTGTGGAGTATTGCGAAGATTTTGTCTCAGTCACTAGCAGCAGTATTTGAAAATATGATAAACGCGTGCTCCATTACTACTTTGCAAAGACATGGTAAAATTTGTCCTGCAAACTGGTTTACTAACAAGTTGAGCGTGATGAGAAATCGTATGTTTGCTTTAAAAACAGTTTGTGAGAATACTCAAAATGAGAATAACTGGTCTAACTTCAGAGTCTATAGAAACCTATATAGAAAAGCAGTGCTCCAGACAAAGAAAGAAGTTTATAGTAGCTACATTGCCAACTCCTCTAACAAGGTTAAAAGCTCCTGGCAAATTATCAACTACGAGCGTGGCTTAGGGGTTTCTTACCCTTGTCAAAATCTTACCCCAAATGAATTCAACACTTACTTTGCAACTATTGCCGATGACATACATGCTAGCATTTTAAATTGTAATACAAGACCGACTATTTTGACGGATGGAATAAAATCAAGTATTAATTCATTTTTTATTTCTGCTATCATGGAAGAAGAATTAATTGATGCAGCTAGAAAAATGAAAAGCAGCAATGCTCGTGATTGTTTTGGTATTTCAAACCGTCTTATCAAAGAGTGCATAAATTTTGTAAAAACACCCCTCACAGCTCTTTTTAATGTGTGCATTGAGAAAGAACATTTTCCATCCGCATTTAAAATAGCTAGAGTCATACCGGTTTTTAAAAAAGGCAATAAAAACAATGTTTCAAGTTACAGACCAATCTCTTTAATATCGATTTTTGGAAAGCTGTTTGAAATAGTTTTAAAATGCAGGCTTCATAAATACCTAGAAATTAATAATATATTTTCCGTCTCACAGCACGGGTTTAGATCTTCAAAATCTACAACATCGGCACTGTTGGAAGTTCTAGAATCTGTTGTAGAAAATTCTGACGTAAAAGAAGCAATACTTTTAGATTTTAAAAAAGCTTTTGGCTCAATGTCACATAAAATTTTACTAGACAAAATGGCATTTTATGGTATTAGAGGAGTTTCTTTGAAATTATTTCAATCCTATCTAACTGAAAGATATCAGTACGTAGAATTAATCGGGGAAAAATCTGAGAAAGTTTTAATTAATTATGGCATCCCCCAGGGATCGGTTCTAGGTACCATACTATTTCTGATATTTATTAACGACTTACCTAACTATCTACTTCCAATAAAGAGTGTGTTATTTGCGGATGACACAACAATCTTGGTCACGGGAAATACTCGACAACATCTAGAGGAAAACATGAGATTACGATATGGGATTCTTCTGTGGGGAGGATCTACACATGCTGATCACGTATTTACGCTTCAAAAAAGCGCACTTAGAATTATTGCCGGTCTGCATCCATCAGCATCGTGCCGCACCGTATTTAAGAAATACCGCATATTAACGCTGCCATCTTTATATATTTATTGCAATCTGATAGAAATTCACAAAAACCTACCAACATATCAGAAACATTGCAAAAAGTACGACTACCCTACAAGAGCATCAAATTGTCTCACGGCGTCCAGATCAAGAATTAGACTAACAGAAATTAACAAGCGAGATGTTAACCTGTACAACATACCGCCGTCTAAAGTCAAAAGCCTAACCTTGTTACTATTTAAGCGAGCTGTATATACTTTTTTACTAAGCCATTCCTTATTTCAGTACAGGAGTTTAGAGAGTCTATTGTGAATAACCAAATTATTCTTTGTAAATAGTTATAACATTGTTTGTGGATTTTTTGTAGCTCTCGAGCTTTGTGATCTTGTTATATTTAAAATTTTGTTTATGTTTTTATATTGTAATTGACTCACCAAAATGTAAAGTATAAAATAGATACCTGGTACGAAATATATACTATACTATACTCTTCTTTATGTTGGTGTCTCTTTCCTGCGTATTTGCCAACTATAAAATATAGTGCATACTAATATTTTTGACTTCATGAACGGGAATTTCAATTTTTTAAATAATTTTAATTTTTTTATTTTATGGAAAACGTATTTAGAAGGCTTTAATGCTGAGAGAATGGTGGAAAAATGTTATAGTCTTATTTTTTTTTGGGTTTAGCAAATTTGAACAGCAGATCTTAAATTTTTACAAAATATATTTTTCTATCTTTGTAGTTATGTTTATTTTTCTTGTTTTGCCACGCAGACATTTATATACTTATTTTTAGTTCCATACTATTGTATTTTCAATTATTGTCTTGATTTTGTGAAAAGAGATTGCTGTAAAATCCACAACAATTAACGAGTTATTGTATTGCCTAAACCTCGAAATACAATTGGAAAAAATAGTATATTGTAAACCTAGGCGGCAAAGTGGCATTTTTCCAGGCCGAGAGAAGATATGGACAAGCGAGCCTGGCCACTTTTCAAGTCCTGGAAAATCACTTTGCGGCTGTGGTTTATTTTATTTTAACTCTGTACCTGACAAAACAAAACCAAGTTGGAAAATTAAGGTAAATACAAGAAATAATTCAATTACAAAGGGGCTAGGTCAAATTACTCAATATTTAAGAAAAATCCGTTTAAATTAATTTAGCAAATGAATTGATAATATTTCAAATAATAGTTATTTACATAAAAGTTAGGAAAATCTCACACTACCGAAGCTAAATTGTGTGCCGAGTATTTCAAAGCTCCGAATCAAGTGAGGAATTTTACTGACGTATTTTGTAATAAAATTTTCTGGAAACCATAAAATTCACAAGTTTTGGAAAAGTTTTTTACAAATTAATTTTTTGTTGACTACTGGACAAAATTTCATCAACTCACATCAATTTTGTGCGTGTGTTGTGACAACAATGTTAATTCATAAAATAATGAAAGAAAACGTAAATAATTATGAGAGCTATTCTACTTGATGTGAGTTAAAGACTGTTATATTGTTCTACAAATCGGAAAAACTGTATAGAAGGGCATTCCAAATTTTAGAACATTAGCGTTTAAAAAAATATCTAATCATATTTATCAAAGTATTTCTTTCGTATTTTGCAAAAAAAAACATTTTTGCAGAAATTCTTAAGCTTTTAGAGTATTTATTTATTCTATTATCTTTCAAACGTTTTTTATTGATATTTTCTAAAGATAAACATAGTAAAGGACTGAGTAATAAACATAATATTAAAATTTTACATTTGAATTGAAACATAAATGGCTTGTTTATATACAAGCCATTTTATATACAAGCCTACTTCCTTTTAATAAGTTGTGTGTAAATGAGATGTGAGAGATCTTTCTGTAACTTCATAAATCTCTGACGTTATTTAACTTCTAGTTTTAGATGTGCCTTGCGATCAGATTTCGCAAGGCAAAAAATACTTTTTATTGTTTAGTATTTGGCTAAATTGTACACAGTTTCTATACTACTAAGAGCGGTCAGAACGGAAATTCTAAATAATGGTTAATTAGCAGCTCCTAGTCACTAATTAATTTATAGCAACATTAAGGTTCATAATGCATTCCAGTGTTTACTGGGAATTTAATTAAGACAGAGTTGTCTATTAGGTTAGTGAAGTTCGCATGCGACTGAAAGCAATAGATAGAGCAATTCGATGGTTGAAACTGTAATTTTAATCACACATACATAAATATGATTTAACAACTAAAAAAAAAGCAAAATATACGGCTACAAATTATTACGGTAACAACAGCTAGCAATAATAAATATTAATTAATTAATTGGTTATATACTAATTTTATTCGATCTACGTGTCTATTCAAATCTTATAGTTTTTGTCTGTTGTCTCTACTTTGTTTTTAATTATTTTTGTCTATTTGTTTTTTTGATTTTTTTACTTTATTTTATCATATGTTATTAGTTTTTTTCTACATATTTTTTTTTAGTTTTTGAATAATATTTAGTTTTCTCGAAATATTATTCTACGCTAGGAATTTTTCTATAAGAAAATTTGTATATTCCTTTATATCTTTGTTTAATATACTAGTTTTCCAATGCGTTTTATTACCCACCGGTCGGTCGGAAGAGAGGTGGATGATTTATTTATATATCTATAATACACAAAACGGTAGATAAGCAGCTTTTTTTAACACCATACTGTCTTAATTTTCATAAATCTTTTTTAACAATCATTGTAGAAAGCTACTTATCTTCCCATCACACAAATAACAAAAAAATTAAATTAATTGATAGGTTCAGACACAAATCATTTTTGACATAATAAATTATTTACACAATTTTACCATTTGCCAAAAAATTCGTTTATTAAACATCGATAAAAAAAAATTAATTTAAAAAAATTAATTAAATATCGGTTGAATACCGTGTGATTTTTTAAATTGTTGGTTTAGCAGGCTGATTTTTTGACAAAACAAATTTGTTGAAAACGTATGGCGTACTTTATTTCAACAAAGTTGAGACATATACAACCAAAACTAGAGCGTAGATGTTCGATGGTGTAGTTATAGTTGTATCTGCCACAAATTTGTAAAGAGAAAAAGAGCATAACAAAACTTTGTGTTTTAATTGTTTAAATTTTGCTCTGCTAGTTAGTTTTTAGACTGTTAACCAAAAATCGAGATTTTTTAAGACAACGTTTTTGTTACGTTTAGGTTTTACACAACTGATTCGTCTTAATCGGAGTTTTCTAAATTTACCAAGATAGAGTTCTGTCAGGAACATAAAACATTCATGATTTAATTTTATTTTTAACGGCTATCAAGTGTAACGCCAGTAATATTATTAATGTAATATTTTAAATAAATAAAAGAAAATTAATTTAATTTTGTAGTAAATGACTGTTATTAAAATATGTCTCAGTTTGAGTAAACAAGTTTAAAGATAAGAGTAGAACAGGCAACATCAATAAAGAAATAAAACAGTCGGGCCGGTCCAACTATGGACCATTTCATAGAAATTTTAAAAGAAATTCTATAAGCGGGTAAATTTCTAGTTGTTGTAAATAAGATTAAAAGCATTAAAGGGGCGCCTTATTGTAAGTTGGCACTAAATACAGGCAAAAGGTTTATAGCGGCTAAAAGGTTCTTGATTGTATGAGCACGTTTAGACGAACGCCGACAGAAACTTTTACACGCTGTCCTGAGAACTATATACAAAGTAAAATTAAAGAAAAATTCCAGGATTTAATATTTTGGGGAAAGGGAAAGAAATAATTACCAAAAATCCAAAATGGGAAGTTAATGTTAGTTTGGGTGGCAGTGAGAGAAGGTGTCCAAATTCAGTGGTGCAAATAAAGAATAAAGTGCAATCCAGAAGTAAAACTGTGAGTAATTGACCTCACAGAATTTGTTTAACACTATTCCGTATTAATGGTTTTGATGAGTTATCTATCAGTTAAATAGTTTCAAAAATTACTTCATTACCCAGTTAATAAAATTAATTAAAATCTTAAATAGTTCAAAGGACAAAAAAAAAAAAAAAAAAAACAAAGCTTTAATCATTCTACTACTATATCAGACTAATGCAATTGAAATATAATATATTATTTCCTTCTCATCAAAGTTATTAAATTACGAATTAAAATATTACTAACTAATTGGTAAATGATTATTGTGTTATTATGTTATTTTGTATATTCACCAATATCGATTTACATCTCGTATCGTCAGATGATGTAGTTTATTAAGTAATTAATAATTAATCAGTCATCAAAATAATTATATCACAGTTTAAATTATTTAATTGACGTAATTTAGCCGTCTACATTATTAGTTCTTGAAGAACTAAAGTACTGACCAATCTAAAGAATGCTCTAGTTTTCTTTATTATCTCAATTGCTGTAAGTTTAACTTAATGCACATAATAATTAATAAGTCAATTAATAAGTAAGAACTCACAGTATTGTCAAGATGATAATCATTGTAGATAAATTAATATATCAATCAGATCACTTTTCGTCTTGAACAATATTTTAGAAATTCAATTTTGTTACTGTTAGAAAATTAATATTAATTATCAATCAGTTCAAATTAATTCAATGAGATTACTCTTCAGTAGACTAGAATTGATACAAACAAACATTGATGTAATTACTCAGTTCAGAATTAAAATATAAGTTATTTTAATTAAATTACTAATTAAAGTACCGATTAGTAAAACGTTAATGAACGTTTCATGAAATAATTTTAAAAGCCTACACAAACGACGGTACGATGTTCCCTGTTCTGTTGTAGCAGTTCAGAATTCCTAACAACTATTCTGTTTCGGCAGAATACACCCAATCATATTCTAAACATAAATACACACAATTCCTTCCGCCCTCATTTTGTTGTAGCAGGTGAGGTTCCTAAACTCGAGTAGTAAGATTTATATAACGTTATATAAGGTAACAAGGTCCCTGCGTTTGATGGTTCAATAATCAGGCAAACGTTAGAGGTGCGTGTTCGTACAACGCACTGGCGTAATTTGCGTTGTAGCGCTTATTACATTATCGCTTTGTAGAGTGATTGAGAGCCCCCTTGTTACAAGTCCCACAGGGTGGTTGACTATTATTTGTGATTTATATCACTTGTCGTGCAGTTTGTTGGAGCAGCTGCGGTGGGTTATTAAAGTTAGAATACATTTTAAATAAAAGTTAAAATACATTTTAAATAAAAGTTAAAGAACAGTTTAAATTAAAGTTAAAATAAAGTCTCAATCAGTAAACTCTTCGTGTGTTGTCAAAGTTTAAGGTCTTTTAAAGACTGGCAATTCAATTAAAGAAATTCTATGTTGATAATAGAATTTGAGTTTGTTTGTGAAGTTCTAAGTCATATCAAAGTTTATAGTTTGTGATAATTTGATAGTAATAAGAATGTTGAAGTGCGTACACGTACTAGACAACAGTTTAATTGGCGTTGGAGCGCTATTTATATTATGATCGCTTTACAAAGTGATTTACAGTTGTTTCTACTTTTTAGAAAAGACAGTTTACTTTCAATTGTGAATTAACTGAGATTAATTTCACGAGTTCTGCAGTTTGTTGTAGCAGCTGCAATGAGTTCTAAAATTGAGTTTATCAAAAGGATTTTGAATTGTTTGTAAAATTCAAAGTACTCTAGTAAATGCCAGTTCGTTAAGAAATTCCAATTGGATTATGGAATTTCAGTTTGTTTGTAAAGTGGTGCTATTCTAATTTACTTACAGCATTCTAGTTTGATTATAAGACTCCAGTTTGTGTAAAGTTCCGACTCAATCATAAAATTCTAATTTAATTACAGCATTCTAATAAGATTATAAAATCACATAACATCTTATAGGATTTTAATGTGCTTATGAGATTCTAATTGGTCAATAGGATTTGATTCTATTATATAGTTCTACACTAGTTGTGAAGTTTTAAAGCGTTTGAGTAAGTTACTGATCAAAGGTAATAAGTCATTGACGATTAGTTACGGATTGGTGAAAACAGCAAATTCAGTTTGTTTCTTTTAGTTTCAGTAGCCATTGTTAAATGTGAGATATTTATTATTGATATGAAGACGGCCTCGTAGTTCCTCTTGTGACAGTAAGTGGTTGGTGACTCGACGAATGACTCCAGGTATTTATATCTAAACTTTAGTATAGAGTTTGTAGACTTGATTGAACATATAAATCATTGTTTTATAAAAAAAAAAAAAAATACGTCACATAATTATTAAGTATCGTTATACAAGTTAATGGAGAATGGGTGTATGAAACCCCAATTCTTATAAAATTTCGTGAAAAATTCTCTGTTGTAGGTGTAATCGAAACGAGGTTTGTAGACCGTTTTAGATATGTCGTAAATTTATTTCGAGAACAAAGTAATTTTCAGGGAAAATCAGGAAATAGAAGACCATCGGACCGTATCCCTGACGATGTTGAAAATGTGATGATAACCTCCATACGTATTTGAAAAAACTTTCCTAACAGGTAGATTTATCATACAGCACATGCCAAAAAATTGTAAAAAAAGACCTTTATGTGGTGTCTCTACAAAATAAAGTGTACCAAGCACCTTTGCCTTCAGATTTTGGAAAAAAATTATTCAGTGTAATTGGTTTATTTAAACCATGAATAACAATGCTCTGGATTTATTGTTTTTTAGTGATAAGGCTTGGTTTTATTTCTTAGGTTATGTAAGCTCACAAAATATGCAGGCAGTCTTAATTTTTTTAAGAATCAGTATTACCTTTACAGAAAATTGAAATATGAGTCGGCATTTTGTCAAAACGTTTAATCGGACCCATTTTATATGAGGAATCTGTTACAGCTGAGCGGTATCAGGATATTTTAGAGAAGTTCATAAACTAACCTTATCCTAATGAGTTACAACATGGTTATTTGCAACACAATGGAGCTACAGCTTATGCCACTTCCAGACGTTTAAAGAAATTATATGACAATTGTTAGATAAGTGCTTTCACAGATCACCTTTATCTACTTCAATCACCAGATTTGACGTTCTTAGATTACTAATTACTCATTTACAAGTTTAAAAATGCGATATTTACCCAGCGTAAACACACAATTGTTGACTTAAAAGTGAGAATTAGTGATGAATCTGCCGGGGTTATACCCGAAACTTTCATCAGAGTGCTCGAAAGTATAAAACGTCAAGGGAACTAGTGCATAGAGGCTAAAGGTCAACATTTATAGTATTTGCTGTAAATTTATGTTAAAATTGTGTAGCTGTAAGTACCCAAGTAACTATAGTTTATCAAGAGGAGTTAATGGGTTGCTCGACAGCCATGGGGCTGAAGATAGTGTTTTTATAGCCTATCCGAAAATGTTTGAGTCCCAGTCAGACAGAAATCTTTTTCTAGAAAGAAGATGGCTTTTATCTGGTCATGGGTAATTGGTAGTGTAGGAAGCACAATAGATCGTTAAGTACAATTAATATCTCTGTTAATCTTTATCTTTAATAGTTTATCATAGTATTTTTGAGTTTTTTATAATATTTTAGTTTTACTATAGTTTTTAATTGCTCAATAATATGACATGAAAAATGGTTGTCAGGTATTTACAAATAGTAACACACTTGTTCTTATGATAAATAGTTTCTTATAATAAAATCTCTATCGAATTTATTGCGTGGAAACATTATTATCAAAGACAAAAAATCATGCAGCGTTTATTATGAGAAATATTTGAGACAACATATTTGAATAGCTAAATAGAATTAAGCTAATCGACTGTTTTTAAGTCAAAATTTGAAAGACTAATGGTATTCTCTAATCTTTAATAGTCGTGATTAGTCCTTATTGTTCACAATAATAGCGTAATTTTATTGGTGTGGAAATATGTTGTCTCTTACTTTGTTCTCATTTGTTTCTCATATAGAAAATGTTAGCAAGTTAGTTTGCTCGCAGTTTTTAAATTGATCTAATTTCAAATTTTTTCAAAGGTTGGCACTGGCAGCCAATGCCATTGCCGCTAGCTTAATCAAAAGTTTAATTGCGTCGAATGTTTCTGGCGGAAACCAATTTAGGTTTTGGTTTGTATCTACATTTTAATGTATTGTTACAAAACATATTCAAAACCTAGTGCAGTTCGGTTGAGTGATCAAAATTGGTAATTATGATCGATTTTATTCTGAAATATCCTGCATTTTTCAACTTTTTAACGTGTTGCTACGTTTTGTTTGTCACATATATGTCTGTTAAAACAGTATTCAATTGAGTGTTATTGACAATTTCAAATCTTCTCATGCATACAGTGATTGGATTTACTTTAAACTAGCTGAAATTGAATGGATTTTAGAAAATACTTTTTAAATTGTTTGTGCATAAGCTTTTTATGATTCATATTATGTGTTGCTAAGTTTAGTCATTAATAACGTTTTTTGTTTTTTAGTGTAACAAATTGATTATTGAACTAAAGGTAGTTGCACAATGACAGCTTTTGTGCAACTAAGCTTTGGCTTTTTTTGATAATTAATACGCCTAGGGATATATGAGCTAAGAACTCACAATAGCATGCGTACAAAAAATGTAAAAAATACAAAAATATGTACATTTTATTGTTAGTAGACGGTGTAATAAAAAGCTTTTATTTTGAAATTTTAATTAACATTTTAAGTTAACAATTAAACCAAATAGTTACAATCTATAATTTAAATACTCTACGTTAATTTCTTAATAATCATACTTATGTTTCTTAATATTTTTAACCAAAAACTTTTTTGCAATACATACCTGCTTTGTAAGTCAACGTTTAGAGACAACTGTTTCATACAATAACCGAGACTTTTTAGACACGTGCCGGTTTCCAAGGTTATCAATAGTAATATTTTACTTACTGTACTACTAGTACTAAAATAACATTATATACCAACGTGTCGTATTCTTGATGTGTAAGGAAATTTGAGCAGGAAAACCATCTCTTGATCATGAGAGTCAAAGTGAGACCTCAAAAGAGACGTTAATTATTGTATTGTAATAATGTAATAGGTCGAAGGGAAACACATGCTGGTTCCAATGAAGATGATTTATTTGTGATTAATCTATGCTACACTACTATGCCTATAACTGCGACTACATCTTCGACTCTTCGACTCTGTCTCTCCGATTCTCGACTCTCTCTGGACGCTACATGCGTCGCCTTATATTAAGGTGCCATTTGCGTCATTGCATTGACGCAAATGCACCGCACAATAATTATAAAATGCTTAATTGCTAAGGAAGCATCCGTTCTTTCGCAATAGTTCATTCGTTCATTCATACGGTCATCCAACTATCAATTCATCCCTTATGCGTCTATATACCCTTACAGTATTATTTATGTTAAACATCGAAGTTTGAGATTTAGACTCTCTTAAGCAATATCTTCTTGAGTTCTTGAACCTTATTAACGCATGAATCCGATGCTCCTTCTGGATTATACAAGGAAGTAAAATTATTTTTATTATTATTCATTTTAAGGAATAAGCTGTTTTTTTTGTGTTGACGTGAAATATTTATTGCCAACTTTTATTTTATTTGCTATTAATTTTTCCACATTGCTTTCCGCTGTTGTTGACGACTTTAATTCTTCAGCTTTTTCCATTTGCAGATCGTCAGCCCTACTGTTAGCAAAAAAGATGGCACTGTTTAGCAAAAGAAACGCCTAATATATTTTTCAGCATTCGGTAAATTTAAATATTTTGCCATTTTACTAGGAATTTTAACAAAAATATGTTATCCAACTGGCTGATTACAGCACTTTCTATTGTAAAATCTTACAAAGAATTATCTTCAATTCTTCTGTATTTTGTGGTTTAAAACTCACATATTTCCTACACAATTCTAAGCATCAAAAACTGTTATTATCTATCTGCAGCTAAAAAGCTTCTTGGTTGATAATTTTTTAAATCAGATATTTTAACCAACAGAAAATTTTCTTTATCAAAAATGTCGTTCATAGTTATATTACAAAATTTATTTGTGGAACAAACACCAGTTATACACATTTTTCATAACACGTCTTTCGTCAGAAACCTTTATCAAAATTTTTTAAATTATTTTCATAGTAAATAATTAGCTTTTTTTGGATGGTAATCTGTTTTCCCTTTTTTTAAAAATGTTTTTAATTTTGATAATATATTGACGTTATTGGTAAGATAAACCGTAGAACTTCAGCTTGCTGGGAATAAACACTGTCTAGACTTCTTCTCCAAAAATACGCCAAAAAAACTGAGTCTTTAGTTTGATTACTAATTATAAAACTGACTGCAGAAAAACTCGGCATTGAACCAGCTGTAAACAAGCTGAATTGAATCAATGCTTGTAAGCCACATAATAACGTCTTCACTGGGAGAGAACAGCATTTTACTGACCACGATTAAATGTTGTCCGCAAGGTGGTGTGCTTCTGCTGTGGTCAATAGTGGTAGATAATCTACTCTGCGAGTTAACGCAAACTGCTTACTGGGATACGCGGATGACCTCGCAATTCTAGTCAAAGGCAAGCATGAAGGTGTCATTTTCAGCCTAATGCAGAGCGCTCTGAACTCAATCAAAATATGGTGTGATAAGATGGAACTTCGTGTTAACCCTTAAAAAACTATTATAGTCCTATTTACCAGACGCAAAAAGATAAATTTTAAAGCTCCACAACTAGAGGGCTTACCATTACAAGTTTTCAATAAATAAGTAAAATATTTATGGGTAACCCCAGACAGTAAAGTCTTTGTAGTAAGTTATTTCTTGACAAGCTTTATAAGTTTTGAGTGAATGGTCTTGTATCAAGCAATATAAGTTATGAAAACCAGATTGTCTACAAACTTTTTTACGTAATTAAAGAAAGCACATTACTAGTGGTTTTACTGATTTATGTTTCTTAGAAAAAATGTTTTGTTGAAGGCAAGTGTTATATTTCTTATAATTCTAGATAAATTAGAGCTAACATTCTTTTATTAAATTAATAGAAACAGAAACGAAGTAAAAAATGTTATATTATTTTCGTATACGCACTCGTGTGACAATACAAAGTTCATGAAACTTGTATATTATAATGCTATTTTAATCCTCTCGTATCTTATGATGCATTTGAACGTGATGATATTATTGTTTGTATACACAGTCAGTTTGTTGTATTGCGTTATATATTTTCAAATCTTTATTAAAAAAAGTTATGATGAAACAAAGTTCAAAATACAAAACTAGTTCTCGTTTTGTTTAATTGATCTGCATTTCTCCATTTCCTTGTTCTTTATAGCGATTGTTAGGCTCAAAACTCTCTCCTGAGTTAATAATAGCGTATGTATGTCACCTTTCTCGAGTATTTTGAAATGCAAGCAATCAAGCAGTGTTTTTCAGCATGAAGTGATAGCATTAATTGTAAAGCTTGCTGAAGACCGGAGATATATCCGGATGGATGCTTCTGCCTGCATTCATATATTGATCCACTCTCCTATACTACACCGTTAGTAGCCCGTACTCTGTCAACCGGCTTATGCTAAATTAATCATGCTAATTGAACTGGATCATGGTGTTATATGGGAAATAGGATTATTTATAATCGAGAACCAGAGAGACACCTCACCGATTTTGCTTTTCCAATATTTTGTTTGACACTTCAAAATTATAGATAAACTATTTAATCGGGACGGAAGATCTCTTCAGCTTAGATTGACAGCTAAAACAGTAAACTGGTAGTTCGTGCAACGTTATGATTTTATGAAATATAACTGATAAACATTGTTTGAAAATGATTATGTATATGAATTTGGAACACTTTATTAGAATAAATTAATAAAAGTTTTGAATTTATTATAATTTGGTTATATCAATTTTAGGGCATTTAAAAATTCTTTGGAAATACTTAAAACCAAAAAAAAATTAAAAAAAAAATTATTAAAACATACGAATCTGCAAATTAAAACCAAAATCTTTTAACTGAAAGTTTAACCTCTCAAATAAAACAAAAGCTAAAGAACAAATAACCAAAAAATTCAAGTTTTACACTAATGTAAGTATGTAAATAATTTTGAGTCGGTGCCATACAAACCCACTCTATCTTCAGAGTTAGGAATTTTTATAGTCACAACTATTAAGTATTACTCTATCTGTATTTTTAAACACTTACATGTATTCTAAGATATCTATACAAAACCTAATAAATGCTTATTTGTTTATTGGACGCTGATTCAAAATTATTTACGATAGTGTAAAACTTTGCTTAATTTGTTTTTTATATTTTATGATTTTGAGTACTGTTTTTTTTGGGAAGCCTTAGTTTTTTGTTGAAAGCGTTTATTTTTTATACTTTTGTTTTGTTTTTTTTTGTGTTTTTTTTTGTTGAAAAGATCTTACTTTTCGCGCCTACAATCTACTACAAAACTTTGTTTTTTAATTTGTCGTAGTGTTAGTAGAAATAGACATTATTAGTATATTTGTCAATATTTATCAGAATCGGCTCATAATAAGTCAAATTTAGATAGGATCCACTTTAGAGAATATTTGATTTAACACAAATATTTTTGTTAAAATCTGACCTCTTCTGTAAATGTAGTGCTTGGTCATACATGAGAAAAAACTCTAAAATTAATCTTGAAATACAAATACTGAATTATAATCTCTCTAAAATTATACAATCTATACAATCGGTTTGTATTTGTTAAGAATTTGTAAATATAATAATTTTATTAAAACTCTCAAGTGTACGTAACAATTTGTATAAGCTTCACCCAAAGATAATAACGGTAATAAATAGTGAAAGTTAGCATTTAATAATTTAAAGATATTTAAAAGCTTCTTTTATGCACCTGTGTTTAAATAAAACAAAAAAACATATTATTAAAAAATTTAAATAATATTTTATTTTTTTTCTAGAGTCATAAAATCTTTGTAGGTATAAACAAGTTTTTCTGATAGTTTTTATGGTATATTTTATAATGTTTAAATGAGAATCAAATAAAATAGTGACTTACACTCTAATAAAAATTATTTAGAAACACTAGGAAAAACTTTTCGATACCTACTTTCCATCTCCACTGCTAATCACTTCATTACAATGAAATCATTTTTTGTTTTATAATCTTAAACATTTTAAACAATGTCACATTTTTATTAAAAAACTTGTTTTTAATAAAAAATAAAAAAAATATGGAGGCGTTAGATACAATTTTTCTTGTCAATTGTTCAATTAAATGTTTTTCTATTGTATTAAATTTGCAAGTTACTATGGAAAAAGCCTAGAAAATCAGTATATTCAGTTGAACATTTATTGAAATTATAGCTTTTAAAAGAAATGTTGAAAAATAGTGGAAACGTCAAATCTAAATGTCTTTGAGAATTGTTTAATTACGTGTGTTTGTTTTGTATTTGGTTTACAAGTTACTTAAATTATTATAAAAGATTAGTAGAAAGTTAAATATTTATAAAAACTATGATTTTCAATAAAAATGTTGAAAATTTTAATTTAATTTTTTTCTGTTAAGGAATCAATTATTGTATTAAATTTACAAATTTCTCAAATTATATAAAAAAGATTAAAAACATTAGTAAAAAGTAAAACCTTTATAAGAAATTATAGTTTTTAATAGAAATGTTGAAAAATGATGAAAGCGCCAGATACAAATTTTTTAATAAATTCTTCAATCACGTGTGTTTCCACTGTATCAAGAGTTAATTATGTTATTATAAAAAGAGTTTAGAAGATCAGTATAAAACTAAACTTCTAAAAGAAAGTATAGTTTTTAATAAAAACATTAAAAAAATATGAAAGCTTTAGATAAAAATGTTGTTATAAGTTGTTTAATTTTTAGTGTTTCTATTTTTATTATAATTTACAAGTTACTCAAAGTACTGTGAAAAGTGTTTCAAAAATTGGTAGAAAGTTAAACCGTTATGAGAAACTATAATTTTTATTAAAAATGTTGAAAATGAAAGACGCCACACATTAAGTTTTTTGTAGTGCTTAATTAAGTGTGTTTCTATTATTTTACAGATTACAAGTTATTCAAGTTATTATAAAAAAAATCTTATAAAGGCAGTGGAAAGTTAAACAAAATTTAAGAAACTATGATTTTTAATAAAATTGTTGAAAATAGTGGAGGCGCAACATATAGATTTTTTTGTGAATTTTTCAATCAAATGTGTTTATATTATATTAAAAGTTACTTAAGTTATTATTAAAGCGTTTAGAAAATTAGTAGAAAGTTGAACATTTATAACAAATTACAGTTTTTAATAAAAATGTTGAAAAATAATGGAAGCGCTAGATAAAAATTTTGTTATAAGTTGTTCGATCAGGTGTGTTTCTATATTTTTAAATTTACAAGTCACCTAATGCATTATAGAAATCCTCTTAAAATCTGTAAAAAATTAAATATTTATAAAAAATTATAGTTTTTAATAAAAATGTTAAAAAACGCTGGAAGCGCTAGATACAATATTTTTTTGTAAATTGTTTAGTCAGATGTGTTTCAACTGTATTTATTTTACAAGTTATTCAAGTTACTAGAAAAAAATCTATAAAGTCAGTTAAAAGTTAAACATTTATGAGCAATTATAGTTTTTAAAAGAAATGCTGATAAATGGTAGAAGCGCTGAATAAATTTTTTTAGTGAATGGTTTAATCAGCTGTATTAAATTTTTAAGTTGCTCAAGTTATTATTAAACGAGTCTAGAAGATCTGAAATATTGACATCTTTTGGAAGATCTGTAGAAAATTAAACATTTATGAGAAAGAAACTATGACTTTAAATAAAAATGTTGAAAATGATTTAGACGCCGCCACATATGTGAATTGTTGAATCCGGTGTGCTTCTATTGTAATAAACTCAAAACTCACATTGTTTTATAAACCAATTTTAACAAAACCAAAAATTTTTAAACACGTGTGTATAGACTACCGTAACTGAGATGGTGAGGTCTTAAATAACGATGTTACCAAGCGTCATATTTTTTTTTGTGAGCTCACCAATTGAGAAAAAAAAACACCGATAAAATTTCAAACTCGGTTGGCTGTTTACTAATGTAGTGCAAAGAAAGAAAAAAGATTGTTTATTTTTCTTTAAATTGAAAATCTTTAAAAAAAAAATAATTTTGAATAAAAATAACTTTAAAATGAAATTCTTAGAACTTTTTTCTTATGTTAATAGCTATGACGCAACCCAAAACTTAAAACGCAACATCAAAGTACTTTGTGTCTCGTAGGAAGTGCCGCAATATAATCTGTAAGGTTACGGTTGAGACGGGCTACAAACTGTTACAAAAAAACTAAATAGTTACTAAATCAAAATGAATTTGCATGAAAAAACAAAACGAAAAATAGCTTTAAGATTTTTTTCCGTGCAAAATTTAACAATGTGCTTAAATTTTGCAACGTTTAGGTTAAATTCATCTGAGGGAAAGTCCTCTTGCTCGTTCGATCCTGCACCGTGACGTTAGAATGAGCAGATCTGTTGTTGCTTCTTAAGATATCCAAATTACCAAATTACAATTATACCAAATTATAATTGTTAGTACAACAACGTGAGGAAGATTTAATGCTCCATCAAATGGCGTGTCTACTCTTCAGTTAGGAAAAAAGATGATCCAATGGAAAAACCATTTCCCGTTGTGGCCGAGGAAGCTAAGGGCAACTACGAAATTGGAATTCAAGTTAGAGATTATAATAATTCAGCTAAAAACCAGCAAAAACAAAAACTGAACGCTTAAAAACAAGACTTATAATCAGATCGCAGAAAAGAAATTTTATTAGTTGATTACGTTGGATGGTGTGCGGCTTGGTAATGATGATTTCAAAATTATAAGAGTTGTAGCAATCACATCCTGCACAAAGCCGAGGGGTAACAAATCTAAAAATAAGGTTTTTCTAATGTCTTAAAAGTTTATGCAACAGTAATAATCCGACAAACAATCGATGAATAAACTTTAACCGATATTAATTTGATTAAGTGACTGTAATCTCCTTGTTGATGAGGATCCATATCACCCCATATCATTGATTGTGATTATCCAATTTACAAGAAAAATAAAAAGTTTCCTTTTAACAATCAAGATAAAGTATAAAATTTTAGTAAAGCTAATTTTATCGTATTATATAGTGACTTAATGCATATTGATTGGTCATTTATTGAACATACTGTTAATATTGAGAAAGCTTGCCATTTGTTCTATAGTGTGATTTATAAACTGCTAGATAGTCATGTGCCTACAGGTAAGAAAAAAGTTAATAATTTATATCCCAAATGGTTCACAAGCGATATTAAATCCAATAATAAATTTAATAAACTAAGATCGCTTATAAAAGCCCAGACAGCAGCAGCTTATAAAACATATATTAACAATATACAGCATAACATTGCCGATAATCCGCAACAATTTTGGCAATTTATTCATGATAAAAAAACAATTTGCGAATTCCGAACAGTATTATAACAATCACATAATACGACAGTTCCATTGATATTGTAAATGCGTTTGGCAACTACTTTAGCAGTGTTTTTTCAACTTATTCTTCACCTTCACCTTTCAATAGCAATTCTTTTTCATTTACTTCTTATAATATTGATTTACCTTTAATCACTTGTTCAGAGGTTATCAATGCAATTAATAAGTTAAGCAATAAAAATACAGCTGGACCTGACCAGGTACCGAGTAACGCAGTAAAAGACTGTGCTGTCATTTTTGCATATCCACTTAGCTTCATTTTTAACATTTCTATTAAAACGTCGTCGTTCCCTGCTATGTGGAACACATCAAGAATTTGCCTTGTTCTAAAAAAAGGTAATTCTAATGATGTTAGAATTTATAGACCAATTTCAATTTTATGCAACTCTGCAAAAGTTTTCGAGATGGTTGTGTATTCTCGCCTCTATCCGCATATTCAATCACACATTAGTAATGACTAACATGGCTTTATGAAAAAAAGATCTACAGTATCTAATTTATTATGTGTTTCACAATTTCTTACCGCGGAATTAGACAATCATAGATAGGTGGATGTGATATACAATAAAAGAATTAGAGCCAAAATTGTTAATTGTTGTGGTCTTCGAGAAGTCTTCTTGAAGGCGTTCGACTCAGCTGACCACAACATTTTACAGAATAAATGATTAGAATTTAGTTTTAGCTTTCTACTTGCATTAATTTTTAAATCGTATTTTAACAAATAGAACAAATTTTGTATCAATTAACAATTTTGACCCTAATTCTTTTATTGCATTATCCGGAGTCTTTCAAGGATCGAACTTGGGCCCGCTACTGTTTCTCTTGTTTATTAATGATCTAGATAAATCTATTAATTGTCGCAAATTGATGTTTGCCGATGACGTCAAGATTTTTAACAGGATTAATGATGTCAACGATTGTCTAAATCTTCAACGTTGTCTAGTTAACATCAATAATTGGTGCCTAAGAAACAAGCTGTCTCTCAATATTAATAAATGTAAAATTATTAGTTATACAAGAAAAACATCTTCTGTAGTATTAAGTTTTAACTTGGATGGAGTTAAATTGAAACGCTATAATAGTATTGAAGACTTAGGTGTTATATTTGACCAATCTTTAACGTTCAACGATCATATTTATCATGTATCAGCTGTAGCTAATAAAATGCTAGGTTTTATATTAAGGACATGCTCTAAATTTGATAATTTAAATGCACTAAGAACACTATATTTTTCTTATGTGAGGTCTAAGCTCGAATATGCTCATCTTGTTTGGTATCCTTATTATAAAAGTCAAATATCTGCTGTTGAAACAATTCAACAAAAATTGTTAAAATTTTTGTATCTGATGAAAAATCACGTATATCCCAATAGAGGGTTTGATCATAATCTTCTGTTCAATGAGTTCCAACTATGTTCACTTGAGCAAAGAAAGGCGTCATATAACATGCGTGAAATTCGTATATTTTTTATTACATGCCAAAGTCGACTGTCCTGAGTTATTGAGTCAATTAAATTTTGCAGTTCCACGATTTAATTCTAGAAACCATCAAACTTTTTCGGTTCCGCATGCTAAGACGAACCTACTCATGACTTCTCCTGTTTATGTTATGTCAGGTAATTTTAACAAAATTGCCAATAGGTGTGACATACACTACTCAAAACTGAGTGATCTGATTAATTTTTTATATTAAATTAGGCTAAAAATTTAGTTAAGATATTTTATGTATTTATATTGATGTAAATACGTTAATTTTGTTCTGTAATTGGATCCTGTATCTGTTGAACAATAAACTATTATTATTATTAAGAGTTTTTCCAAATTTCTTGACAAAACTCAACCACGCTTTTGTTCGATAAAGAATACATCCTCCAGGAAACAATAGAACTCCCTATCTCAATTTTATTTTGTTTCGGTTTTTCATTACAAGCTGAATTTTAATCAAAAATACAAATTACTTGAATATTAAACAAATTTCAACACAAAACAAATGTATAGTCTAGCCATTTAAGAATTTACGAACAGAAAAATAGTTGGTAATCTCCTAACGTTACAAAATACTCAGTTTTTTAAGATTAATTTTGTGACAGTAAATAGCAGTATGCTGACAATATGGAATCGCCCGAAAAGTTATAGCATGCGTTTATATAATATTATTTATTGCCTTTGATAGTATGATTGGCGACAAATTTCAAACAAGCGTCAAAGCTCGTCTATAATATCTACGTTTCTGTGTATAAACTAATTTAAAAACAAACATACGTTTGGAATTTTATAGCAAGGTTTGATCTAAATAACTTATAGAACTCATAGAAGCAGCAGCATGTGCCGTTAGTGTTTTAAAAAATTAAAAGAGGTGCAGCGAGCTTAAAAACATATGCCTCAAAAAATATGTGAAGTAAATTAGCAAATTTGGGAGTAAATTTAAATTAACCAATCAGAAGCTCAAAAAAAATAAGGTGCGGTGTGTACATGAAAGCTAAAGGGCTATCAGGCTACGCCTTTTCAGAGCTCATGTTTGCTTGAGTGGGCAGTAATGTAGGTATTTATGAAGCTGGTACTGCAAAATTTTGGTCAAGGTTATGTGTTGGTTCGGTTATGTGACAACGTCAAAATCGGTTTGGATTTTGACGTTGTCATCAAGGTGGTTAGCCGTTGCAAGTTTGATTAAAAATAATAAACAATTTTTGTCGTCTGTCATCGCTGTATGAATTCAATGTAATTACCAGGAATAAAAACAGTATTGTTTTATTTTAGTAATAAGAATTTTTGTTGTTTTGTTTTGTTTTAATCAATGGTTTTCCTAACTTTAAATGAGCACTTTTTATAATAACTATACAAATCTTAGCTAGAAGGTCGCTCGCTTGATAGTCAGGTGGCTGATGTTCCTGCGTTCAGGGGCCCGATTCTAACCACTATCGAAAAGCTTTTCGACTCGAAATCTGTCAAATTCAACCATTGTGGATAGAAAAACAACACGTAGCCACCTGACGGCTTTCACAGAAAGGTAACATATGACGTCATGGATTTTCGATATCGAAAAGTACTTTTCAATATTAAAAACGTGTTGAATTCAAGAATTCGAGTCGAATAGTTTGACAGTAGCACTGTATGACAGGCAGAAAAGTGACGTTCAAGCGGTTTGTTTGAGGTTAGTTTCATTTGCTGTAAACAAAAACAAAGTAATTAGTAGAAGAATGGCTTTATTGTACGCGCAGTTTCTTCTTATTGAAGAATTAGAGCGAGAAGAACGGAATCGCACAAGATTGTTTCGACGAATGGTGCGGGATGCACAAGACCCCTTCAGGGCATCTGACAGGGACCCCCAACTCATGTGGGATGAAATAGATTTAGAGCCCCTGCCAGTACCCTAGATACAAGAGGGTAGAAATGATCTTCAAGAGCGGAGAAGGGGACAACAATATAGAGAAGACTATATTAATCAATATTTGTAATATAAAGTTACATCTTATCGATCAATTTTTGAAATAAATCATTGGTTCTAATCTTTTCTGTAATTAAAACATCCATTTTTGCACTCATCTCCTGCATCGTTGCACCCATCTTCTGTATTTGTGTGTTTAAGTCGTCCCTATGACGGAACATTGCTTTACAGGTTCAACTGCTTGGTTACCTGTACTACGCTTACGTTTCTTTCCTGCAAGGGTATCATTATATTATGCAAATTATTTTTTACTTGCACACTTACTGGTAGGTGTCGTTTCCCCAAAGGGCTTGCTTTCGTTTGCGCCCTTCTACGCCGAGCAATTTGCCGGTGGCAAATTCGGGATGCTCCTCCATAAAGGAGACCATAACTTCTTTTTGCTCCAGAGAAATTCGCGAGTCGTATTTTTCCATTATTGTGGAAGCAGTTGATTTTTGCACTACAAACGCCGGTAGATGGTAGAAATTAGAATAGGAATGAAGATGCAAACAGTGTGCACATGTGCACACATATATACTGCAACTGCTGTTTACCAACCTTTAGGGTGCAAAACTACCAACACAACATTTATTTGTCACTGGCATTTTTTGACATTTTTTCCACTATCGAAAAAGAGTGACGTCACATGCGACATCGCACTCTTTTCGACTCGAATATTTTCGATAGTGGTTAGAATCGGCCCCCAGAACCTGACCGAATGACTGGTGTAGGTCCGAGTCTCGCCGCATAGATTCGGTGTTTCGCATTTTTTTTCGCATTTAAAGACGGCAAACTTTTATTTTTGCAATTTTTACAGTCTTATTTAGACCTACTTTAAACTCATTAAAATCGGGAAACTAAAAACCTATAAAGCCAAACAATAGGATTTGGCTTCCAGCTGTTTTTTTTCCAAATTCTTGTGCATATGGTTCTGTCTGCGTGAAGTTGATAGTATTTATAATGTAATAAGAGAGAAAGTTTATAGCAATTCTCCCAAAATGCAAAACTTGGAATAATAATTTATTCATTATAAGAGCTGTTTAATTTTGACTCTTCGTTTCAGTGGGTAAATAGAGAATCGATTTCAAAGCAGAGAAATAATTTTGAATTTACTTAACAATAGCAGTGTTATTGACATTCGGTTCATTACAAAGTTTGTCTGTTATATAGCTCTCGAGAAGCTTTGTGTAAGAGACCATCAAAGGCATCAGCTATATACTTTTGTTTTGTTGTTAATGATGTGTTATTATATTAGTTTTTGATAAGTGAGCCAAATACAATTTTATAATGTGAATTAGTAATTAGAATCATGTCCAAACTCATTTCCACTTGGCAGTAAGACTTAACAATTAATTATCTCACTGACAAGTGTTAATAAGCGCGAGACATGGCCCAAGTCTTGAGTCTACAAATATTTGTTTCAAATTTGCTTTGACTTTATCACTTTCTGATTTTTGGTAACAATACCAAAACAGATAGAGAATATTGCACGCGTACTGTAAACTTGGTTCTACGACCAGAAATCTCTCATATTATTGTCTGATAATAATCTTGATCAAATCGGCATTTGCCGCTAGCAAATTTTAATATTCAAATGTGAAAGCTTGGTTCTGTCTTCAATGTAGTAAGAACTTTTTACTAGATGTCACTAACTGTTAGTAATTCTTGCATCATAAAACAAAATAAACACAACATAGTTCATAAACAACAAAAAATGTAATGTTGAAAAGCTAAACAAACACAACATTAAAAAACAAAATTTTTAACATTAGATACAAATAGTGATACAAAATAATCAATAGTTCATGACTGAATTATAGATGAAACCTCTCTTGCCATCTTTTTAACATGCGCTTTGTTCGTAGCTCTTTCATTAAAAGCATACACTCTCGATACTTGAACTCTCTTAATTGCTCTATTTTCTTTCCTTCTCATTCCCAACTATCTTTTTCTTTCCTTTTTTCTCTTTTTTTTCTTGTTAAACACCATTATCTTCGTTTTATTTACATTCACTTCTAATCTTTTTTTCCTAACATACTTTTCTAGGTTTTTTATCCTTGTTCCATTTTTTTTCACTCTATGCTACCATTACCACATCATCCGCAAACGCCAGGCTCTATACTTTTTCTTTTTTTACTACACATGCGTCTAAACATTTTTGTGAGTCATTGTTTTATAGCTGATAATTTTGAAGAATGAATTACCAATGTGTACAGCAACTTACTTTCACAGCGTTCACAAATCGTTTATATCTTTTAATGTGAAACAAAGAACGAATTACTTTAATATTTCTAAGCAGTTTAGAACTAAAATGTGGAAAAATTTTATTTTAATATGTAAGGGGTATTTTTTTGACGCAATTTGCATTTGAATAATGGTGAAGGCGCCGGGATAATTAAATTCATATAATTAAATTACCTAGTTTCATTAAAATACAATAATTGTCAGATTGTTTCACCACATTCTTTCCTGATTATGAATACTACTTAAATACTGCATAAATACAAGATTAACAGACTACATTATTATCAACGATCTACTACAACTCACCCCCTTTGTGGCCGCCGTTAAAAAACCGCCTCGAACGAATTGAACGGATTAGATTAACCATACATGAAACACATTCACACATAATGTACCTGTCAATAATACTTATCAAAGAACTCACCGGTAGTCCATTGAAATGTTACATTTGGGGTTGCGTTTTTTAGAGGACGCAATTTTATTTTTTTGATGTGTAGGGGGGGTCCGTGTAAAGCTAAAACTAAGTTTGTGGGGTCGCCACCCTGGTCCCACGGCCGCCATCTAAAAAATAGGGGTTGAAATGGTTTTAACAATATATCTCTTAAACTGTTAATTTAAGAAAAAAAATGTGTCTACATTTTTTGTTGCACATTAAATTTTCTACAACTTTAATTTAGTAATTTTTTGTTGTAGAACAATAAATTAAAAAGTTATAAGCAAAAATGCTCAGAAATTTGAGAAAATAATTTATATTTTTCGATGTAACTTTTTTGTTAACATTTTACGAAAAAATGATATTCGACCATTTTTGAAGATGGTGTTTTGAGGAACAACTTTTATAAACAACATTTTTTCATTAAGTCAATTGCTAAGGTTTTACAGTGCTTCGAAGTAAGTACTATTTTTCAGGATTCTTAACTATTTATATAACACCCATATTATACGTGTGTACTAATAATGTGTCATCAGATATTGTTTTTTTTTATTTACTTTGTTATTATAATTTTCTTAATTATAAATTTTGCAATATTATTAATAATTAATTATTGACTTTTTTCTCCACCACCCACGAGGTAGAGTCTGGAAACGCGTTTTTTTTACGTGGTATCCTCAATAGGCACAATCCACAGTGATTTTCTAAATTAGAACTACTTCGTTCTCAGTCTTTTTGATGGACCAGGCTGCGACTCAGCATCTGATCGGTTTTCTGAATTAAGTATCAGTGAGAGAACTGGAGAAGGAAGGAATGTTAATGTCGGCGGTTCATCATAACAGTCATTTTCACTTATTAATTCTGAGAGTCAATAATTAATTATTATTAATATTGCAAAAGTAATAATTAAAAAAATTATCAAAATAAAAAAAAACAATAACTGATGACGCATTATTAGTACACAGGTATAATATATGTATAGTCAAAAGTGTTAAAAAATAGTACTTACTTTGGAGTGCTGTAAAACCTTAGCTATTGACTAAACGATCTACAAAAAAGGTTTTATTTTTTAATTTTTTCGTAAAATGATAAAAAAAAAACTTATATTGAAAAATATAAATTTAACATTTTATAACTTTTTTATTTATAGTTCTACGACAAAAAATTAGTGGATCAAAGTTGTAGACAATTTAATTTGCAACAAAAAATATTGATAACTTTCTTTAAACAAATAAATAGTTTAAGAGATATATCGTAAAAACAACTATTTCAACCCTTATTTTTAAGATGGCGGCCGTGGGACAAGGGTGGCAACCTCACAAACTTAGTTTTAGCTCTACACTAACCCCTCCTACACATCAAAAAAATAAAATTGCGTCCTCTAAAAAACGCAAGGTAAGGCCTAAAAAATGTAACATTTCAATGGATTACGGGGGTTGTCCCCGCCAGGCAATCTTCCTCCATTCCAGCCTTGTGGAGGGCATCTTCTGATACGGTGACTTTGCTGTTTCTATCATATGGACCGGATTCGATGAACATTGGCGGCTTCCTTCTGCTTCTCTATTCTTCAACCTATTTATTATTTTCGGTATCAATGTGAGAAGTCAATAGAGGCCTTCTCACGGAGTGCCTGCACCCGGGTAATTAAACCTAGATGACCATTAGCTACAGTGTTTCCGGCGAGGAAAAATAAAACAAGATTAAAGGAATAATTGAAAGGTATTTGAACACTGCACCCTTCCATTGCTACAATAGGGAATGCACCTACAACCTTTTTCAGCGACAAGGCACCACCCTTGACGGCAGCATCATACCCGGCTTCAAAGATTTCTCCAATCTTTTTAAGAAATCTGAGAAGCTAGATCTCAACCGAAAAACACAAATTGTTAATCGGCGTCAAGAGCCAAATAATAAATAATAATCGTAGTAGTAAAGACGGGCTCAAGAACAGAACAAGTTCTCTGCTGTAGGTTTTCATTCTTAATCATTTCACAAAGAGCAACAATAAACAATAACAACCGTGTCAATTCTGACACAAACAATCTGCATGCTCTCCAGTAAAAACAAGTATGCCAATAATGACATATATGTATCTGCATGCATCATAATAATCAATACAATGTAATAAGGTCTTACATGTGTTCTTTCCTAAGATTAGAGCAAGTCGTATCAGTACTCAAACAGAAGTGTAACAGAAGTTACTGTAACAGAAATGTTAAGACACCACATTCGCACTTAATTTGCACACAATAACAAATTATATTCGTTCGAGTATAAAGATAACTAACTATCACTCTCGTGCTCTCGACTTGACTTGACTATGCACGAGTACCGCACTCGACACTCCTACGAGTACTACTCGCTAACTGCTGTCTACTGCCCTTACGGCAATAGTATCATCCCTCAGCTAAGCGCTTTGCGCAATCTCCACTCAGTTATCCCTCCTTTTTGCAATATTATATTGAAGCCGTTTTGACTTAAATAATTTATAATAATAAATGTATAAAAAGTAAACTCTCACAAATATGCTTATGATTTGTTAAATTATTTACATAATTGATTTAGAAATTGTTTTTTTGATAAATTGGTTTAAATACAAAATAAATATGTAATCTAATAATTAAATTCAATAATATTAAATTTTCTCATTTTGCTTAAGTTTTTTTTTTGTTTTTGTAATCAGTTGGTAGAGTCAAAAATCTATGTCAAAAAACGCAACATTAAAACTATCTCAAAAACCACTATTCAAATATTGATAAATATCAATATTTCATATTGATATTCATCATTCATCATTTTATATTTCAAATATAAAAAGAATCATTAAAATCGGTGCTTTAGTATTTTGTTCCTAACACTTCTATAAGGTCGTGCGGCTGCTAGTGCTGCCTGAAATTAACGTCAGCATTTTAAATAGTTTAAATAGATGAGAAAAACAAACATACAGGTACAGAACAAACAGCAGTTAAAAATAGCAGAAAAACCCATAGACTAAGCAGATGATTTAAAATTGGTTTAAACTTCTATTACTAAAGAACGTAACAGCTATTTACATTCAAATGTGGTAAGATACACTTTACAGGACAACAACTTTGTTTTTATTTTTATTTCTCTGTCCTGATGACGTCTCCACCGATAGAGTGCGAAACGTCGACAATTTTATTAAACTTTTCGACACGGTCTTTTCTGAAAGATGTCAATATTTCAATAACTTCAAGCCGTGAAAGCCTTTCTTCTTCTTCTTCAATTAATAATTATTGTATATTGTAAGATATTATGTATAAACCAATTACACGAGCAGGTTTGTATTGCAGATGTTACATACACGTATAATCAAAATGATGTTTTTAGTACCAAATGCACTTTATATCAGAAGAGAGATTTAAATTAATAAAATTCAAAACAAATGACGTCTGTTGACTATGTCATTAAAAATTTTTAGTTCATCAAGCTGCTAACTCCATAGTTTACGGAACATTGCGTATATCTACACCTAAGTGCTAATGTATGTATACGTGTGCTGAGTCTGGTGTAATAAAAGCTTGAATGTTTCATGTGATGCGGATCCCAGGTCGACCGCAGCGATATAATCTCACCTATTTATTAAATTATTTACACCCTCATTTTGTCAGATTATTATGACCGTCATAGCGCATTTCTGCGCTTTGGCGCATCATATCAGAGTCCCAGGTTTGCTCAAAAGATTAAACGGCAACAGTAAGGTTAATCATATTATACAGTCATCGTCTTATTTGAGTTCAACTATTATTCAGCTGTTAACTTATTTATCATTTTTCATGGCTTTAAAGCCTATTGCCACAGTTTTCAGCAAACAAAAACAAAAAACCAACAAAGTATTTTTTTAAACATCAATTAAAGTTGTAGCCGGTTAGAAGCATAAATATTTTACTTTAACAGTCAATCAAGAAAGCATATTGACATAGGTATATATTTTAAGCACATATCTTGACTCACAGCTGTGGCGAGTCATTAACCATGCGTGCATGCACGGTAAGAGTAAGATAACAGTAATTATGAATCAATGTATAAACTATTGAGCCATTAATAAAGTAAACAATACACAAGTTGGTGTTCTGCCGTACAGCCTCCCAATTGCACTCTTATAGCTCTCTATAATTCTCACACTGTGTTTTGTTTCTTTTTTTGTAGATTGGCATTATATGAGCTATACTCTACTCCGTTGGTATATTGTCCCCATCTAACAAACATTTATTGAAAATTGCAATCAATATTTTTATGACTGTCTGGCGCGTGTTTAATGAGTTTAATTTAAAAAAAAATGTTACCAGGCCTAGTCGATTATTTTATACTATTTTTTATCTCTTTTAGCGTGGTTTCTTTTCCGTTAGTTCTTTTACGACCACCCATTGGCCGGTCGGTATTCAGAGGTTACGCGGTATATTTGCGGTTGTGGACGTAAAAGTAAGATTTGTTGGTGTGTTTTTTTAGGGTTTTTTTTTAAGTTTTGTTACAACTGAAGTATCGGCTCCCTCAGCTGCTTTTGAGACCTATTATCAATTATTTAACCTCCACCAATAAATTTGATTTGGCTTTTCATAGTCTTTTTTGTTAATTCACTCATTGTTAATTACACAAATTACTCAAAAATTATTGTTAATTACACGGTATAATATTATTGCTATACTATATTCTTCGTCTATTGGCAAGACGAATCAGGCATTTTCGAAATTGCACTTAAAAGACTCCCTTTCTATTGGTTAAAGCAATGTCCCGTTTACGCAGCACAATTTTATGAAAAAGCGGTGTCAGCACTGTCAGCCAGACGTGTCTATTTATCCTAGCCTTGCTTTTGTTTGTCAAACAAAATTTTTCCTTAACGGCGTGCAAATCTTGGGTCGTTTAGCGCAAAGCTTGGTTCCCATGGCAACTGATGTCACATTTTTCTCTACTACTGCGAGTCTTTAGAGATTCCGGTGCTTGTGTGAGGTTATGTAAACCTAAACAATATATTGACACTGACACTAATGACAGTTAAATTGGCAGCAGATTTCTGAAAATGCATCGAAAGTTGCTATATTGTATGTAGGCGTTTTCTCAATGCGCGCGCTTCTGCCTCTGCCAAAAAAATTGAGTATAGTATCAATTTATTTTGAACCGGTTTTTACAGTTTTTTTCCGGCTTCTACGGTAACCTGTTTAAAACAAAACATAAACCTGCACAAAGCAAATTTTTTTTTATTAAAAAAATAAATAGTTTACAGTCATAGAAAAATGCAATATTTTAATTTGTTGTACAAAGTTGTACAAACTAGTTAAAATATTTATCATTATGTTTTTGTTTTTTTGCTTCAATTCCGGTGCGTTTCTTTCCAAAATTGTGCGCAGTTCCAAAAGACTTTCTGACATTAAGTTGCAATCTATTCTGCGTGCATACTCTTACAACGCAGTAATCTTTTTGAAAACATTAGAAAAACAGACAATCTTTTCAGTCTTTTCTATTTTTATTGCTGAACAATTCATTAATAAAGTTAAGAAAAAATTAGTAAAAGACCCCGAGGCTTCTGTATGACCACATAAGGGGGCTTCGGAAGATCAGATGGCCAACGATAGTGCGATGGAGTCTAGTCTGACAAAGTCGTGGGCTTGATTCCCACCTAGAAAGAGTCTTTTTCTACAAAAAAGATAGTTTTTGTCTGGCTATAAGTGTTTGTATGTTTGTAAATGTAAGGAGCACAATAGAACAAAACAGTCGCAGTGCAATATCCCAACCAAACATTGCATTCCGTTTCCGTGTTACACACACAGTTTCTGGCTTAAACAGTTCTATTTAAACTGTAACTTGTATTAAGTGACGCGGAACTTGAAATGAAAATTTTTGCAATAATCAGTTTTTCGCTTGGTTGCAACTCTGGTTTAGACAGGTTTGGTTTGACTGTACCGACATCAAAGAGCTGAGACGCTGAAAAAGACTTATTATTTATTAGCTTTTTTATGACTTACTCGTGAATAAATAAACTCATAAGATATGTTTTTCACAAGAAAAATATAATTCAATAATATTTTTGTGTTGAATTTATTATTAAATTTACAAACAGCTAATATCGACATGGTTGCCATCAAAAGCCGATGGTAACAATAGAACGAAGGAAAACCTTCCGTTCGTTCGTTTTCTAAGTAACAACATTTATAACGAAAGGCACGTATAAAATGAAACAGGTATAAATGGAGCACGACAACCGTTCTGATTGTAGTTGTATTGTGTAAGGTTTGCGACGTAAAGTACAGGAAACGTGTGGTTGTGTTGTGTTATATCAGCGAACAGGGCGGAGAACAGGAAACATGTCCCAAAGCCCTAATATTTCTTCTTTTCAAAAGAGCACAAATTAAACATGTTTAAATTTTAACAATACTAAATTTAATGCTATATATTATTCCCTAAACATAAAATATAAAATGAGAATAAATGAAATTTTGAACTACAGAGTGGTCCAAAATTACCAAAGAGGTTCCAGCTCATTATAACTTTTTATTTAAGACATAATTTTTTTTTTATTATTTTAATACAGGATATTAATAAAGAATATTTGAATTTTAATTATAAAAAAATTTATTTTGCACGTGGTGGTAATTTTCTGCTGCTCTTTTCAGTACATTTTTTATGGCCTTTCGCAAAACTGCGTGTTCTATGTTATTGATTTCGACGGGTACATTGTTTTTTAATTGCGGAATAGTTGTAGGTCTACTAATATAGACTTTTTCTTTCAAATAACCCACACAAAAAAAGTCTAAAACAGTTTAACCCGTTTCAGACAATGAACAATGACACGGAAGCCAATTAAATCACTTGTACTCGAGTTATTTTATTCACCAAAGATGTCGCGTAAAAAGCCATTGTGTTGCTCCCAGTGTGCACTATAGCTTCGTCCTGTTGAAAGAGATGTAACGTAAAAAAGAACATTTTGTTGCTCACCGTGTGAGCTATAGCTCCTTCTGTCAAAACCTTGCTTGCAGATGTTTTCTACGGCCGATTGTATGCAAAAATCTCTGAAGCGACTTTTGTGAGAGACCAAGTGTGCACCTTTTGTCGTCTGCCTGCAGCAAAAAAAATTCTTATTGTCCCGTGCTGTTGAAAATTTGCAACCAGACGGTTTATTGTTTACTCTGAGTGTCTAAGTCGCACATTAAAATAACGACAATATGCTAAAACAATAGACTCATAGTTGCTTTAAACTACAAACAGATTTAGAGCTTTTATTGCTTTAGCGTCACATTTCTGGTTTGAAGTTGAATTTGTCAAACTGCAAAGTAATATTATTATTTCTGAAAAAAAACCTTATTGATTTACAAAAAAAACTTAGTTAGTATAATGATTCACAAGTTTTGACACGATCAGAAACATTTGAGCAGCTGGGAGTTCATTTGCGTCTGAGTTTTGCAGATAATATCAGGATAATTTGCTTTAAAGTAATGATTGCGTTGGGTCTGGAAATCAGATTTTTAAGAGATCTTACCGACATTAAGATCTTCACAAATTTATATAATTGCTTTGTCTAGATCTACGCGACGCGGCAAAAACAAACGATCTCTGTTATTTGTCTATATATAAACTATGTAATGTTTTGAATTCTATTCTTGTAAAGTTATTGAACATATATTTAATCTTGGCACCTGCAAGATATAGTATTAGATAGAGTAAGTCTGTCATCAGTTAGTCTAAATATTTGATTTTTAAGTTTTAAAGGTTTGTTTTTTTTAAAGTAGTTAGGCATACTCTTTAATTGGACGTTTGTCTGTTGAGTATATTCAATGTCTGCTCCAAAGTCAAATCCACGTATAGATCGATCAATTGTTTCAACTGTACATTCTGTTTTTTACAAAGAAAGTGTATTGAGTCAGTAATTCGAGATAATCAAAAGATCATCCTAAGTTTGACGTTGTGTACTTAAAGCAACTGAACGGTTTTGATTAAAATTGCTAAATCAATTACAATCAGAAAAACCTCCAAGACTGTCTGTTTTATAGGAGTAAAGGTCTGTGCGAATGAGGCATATAATAATATACTTTATTTGCCCAACAGATACATGAGCCAATTACAGGACAAAATTTAAAATATATACTTACATACTATAAAGAAAAGAAAAAAAAAAAGAAAGTGTAACAAGTTTGAGTTTAACAGATTAGAATGATATAAGCTGAATAAATTACTCAGATTAGGTTGAGTGACAATTGTTTGACAGAACGTTGAGAATGGTTTTGAGAGTGTCGAAAAATATATCGCAGGTAGAACAGTATGGATTAAAACTTGTACACATAAAATATACAGGCGACTTCAACATTATGTTAGATTTAGCCGAAGGACAATAAAAAGGAACGCTTTGCCGACTTGATCGAAGAATATTGATATTGATTGTACAGTGTGGGTGAGTTATAACGCATTATTTTCGATGTTTAACATCCTGGACATGCATTTCGCATGCATCAAAAAATGAATCCATCATACAATGCTATCACACCACTTTTTAGTGAGCTATATTATCGCTCAAGATTAATATTAATATTAATTGTTGAATTTCGAATAATTCATACTATTTATCCAGCATTGAAATTACACAACTCAGAAAGCTACTTGGCAGTATACGACTGCAGTTTCGATCTTTATGGATCTCATCAGGTACACGTTCCAAGCACCTTCCGAATCGTATAATCTCTCCGCTGAATAATTTGTATATATTCTTAAAGTTGAATGTACAGTGTGGGTGAGTTGATATTGATTATTTGTAAAATATTTGATGCATCTATCTTATTATTTAGAATTTTGTATAGAAATGTGATGGCAATTGCAACTCTTCTGCATTTTAAAGAGTCAGCGTTAAAGCGAGACAGGAGTAACGAGTGATCGTAATTTTGCTCAGGATAATAGCCATCTACCTTTAATGATAGATACTTCAAATATTTTCTCTGAACATATTCAAGGTTCGAACAATGGACATTGTAAAAGGGATTCCAAATAATTGCCGCGTATTCTAATTTTGATCTAACATATGCGTTATATAACGTATTAAGTGAATCGATACTGTTAAATGATTTTGTATTTCCAATTATAAATCCAAGCATCTTGTAGGATTCTTTGGATATATTGGAGATGTGGTTTGTAAAAGAAAGTTTGCTGTCGAAATGCAGGCCGAGATCTTTAGTGTGGGTATATCTTATAATATC